>CM068968.1:53488896-53515025 GCA_035128595.1 Eptatretus atami
AGAGTTTTGCACCCCACTCCTCAACACCAGTGTTACAGATTCCCTTGCCCGCCGGCGTGCGAACGACGCGTTTAGCCAATAAGGCGGCGCGCTTCGCCCACCGAACGGCAAATCCCGTCGCGGCTTTCCAGGATCAATGCGCCGAAAACGGCAGCTCAACGGGTGTGTTTTTAACCACAACCACAACCTTGTTTCGCGTACTCTACCCGCGCTACAGGGCAATCGCCGTAATTGTCGATATGACTTAAATTAATACGGCGAGGTAGAATACTGAGAGATTGTACCTCAACGGGGCCGCTGGACACGAAGCGCTTACGGCCAGCTCGCTCCGGTTTGGGATAACGCGAGCGGGGTGTTATGCGAACCCGTTGGACCCGATCGCTTTTAACCAGCTATTTAATAAAACCAAACTATATCCGAGTGGCAAGATGGCAGCTCAATTAGGAAAGACGCAACGATACGGGGTACATTTAAACAAGCGACATTTAATTTACTAACATAAGCACGTAAGCAGTCTGTAATCAATCAAGCAATTTGTCAAAGCAATGCATGTAATACAAGCAAGACGAAGAATGGGGGTCGGACAAGACGCGAGCAAGACAAAGAGCTACAACCGTCTATTTATTATGTACATGCACTTTACAATTCTACTTAGCGGACACGGCACACAACGTTCATTTCAAAAGTAAAAAAAACGCCAGGACAGACAGGGGCAGACGACCCCTTGGGGTCTTTATAACAGGGGTCACGGAGTCCCGTGTAGACGCGCAGAGGCTGCGCCGCGAGATCGGGACTGGCCTACCTTCACCTTCGCTGGGCGGCCCGCGGCGTCCCCCGTCTCCAACGACCCAGCGGTAAAGGCACGGCTCGGCAGACACGTGCCTTGGCTGCCGTTGCGCTCTCTCCTCCTTTCCACACGCCTCCACAACCTCCCGCAGCCGAACGACTCAGCGAGCGACCACGACCACTCAGACCCACAGACCACAGCCCCACAGACTTCCAGACTTTCAGACTTCCGACTTTGAGACTTTGACCCAGCAGAGAGCGGACTCACGACCTGCAGACTTTGAGGACAAACCTAGACTCCGTTCGTGTTGCCCTTTTTATCTTGATGGCGCATCGCCCCTCCCTTCGCGGCGCGCGAAGGAGGAAAATTCCAGGAGAGAATCGGCCCGGCTTCTTTTGTTTCAGCACTGGCTCCGCCGCGTCTCTTCCGCCAACGTGTTTTCCGTTGGGGGGGGGGGGGGTGAGGCGTCGTCCGTTCTCTTCCGATGAATGTCAGGCTTTTCTCGCAACCCTGCTGAGGTGGCAACGTGGTGGTGGTTACGGTGGCTGTTGTGGATGGTCGCGTGGCTTGGCGTTTGTGGTGGTCATGAGGTGGTGTGGGTTGGGGCGCTTGTGGTTAAGTGGTTGTGTGTGGCGGTGGTGGAGAAGGTGTTGGTGGTGGTGGTGGTTGTTGTGAAGCGGTTGAATGAGAAGCGATGTTGGTGGTGGGGTGGGTGGTTGTGAGCGTTTGTTCCAGAAATAACGATAGTAAAAAGAAAAACGGTCTAACTCAAAGATCATCGCCCTGTCACATGAAAAATTCCCATTAGACAACGGTGGGGAAAATCTATCTGAACACAGACTTAAGCGCGGCATAACTGATCTAAGGACCTATATGGTGCTCTGCGAATTTCCAACAGCCGTAACAATATATTATAAATATATTTGGAAAAATTACAGGTCCTGAACCAGGAATATAACCCTGTCCCCTGACAAACCAATACAGCTCTCTGCCATCTTGCGGCTATCTTGGTGTAACCATTGTTGAGTAACGCAATTCTTTCACATATAATGTTCCACTCTCTTTCCCCCACTGCTTTCTGGGCACTTCCGCTGCCAACCATAGGAGCAGCGAGAACCTGCCTCTCAAGAGGGTAAAATAATATTTCAACTTTTTGAGATTTTGACAACCCTTGGGCTATGTCAGCGTGTGCCACATTTGTCTCATATACCCTTCCTTCCTCCTGCATTCCCCAATGAAATTGCATTCGTTTTGTACAAGATAAAATTGGCCTGTGTGTGATGTGGTGCAGGCATGGGTGGCCGAATGGCCTCCTCCTGTGTCGAAGTTACGTCGCCCGGAGAGTGGAGGAGGTTATGTTTTCAGTCAGCCCTAAGTGGAAGAGTCTACTGTCTGTCTGTTTTGTGAGCAGGAAATATCTAAAAACGGGTGTGGACTGTAACTTAGTGGAGAAATTGTGTGTGCAAGGCCGAATTGATTCGATTTCGGTGAAGTCGAACTGTA
The DNA here is from genome assembly GCA_035128595.1 of Eptatretus atami. Classification (NCBI taxonomy): domain Eukaryota; kingdom Metazoa; phylum Chordata; class Myxini; order Myxiniformes; family Myxinidae; genus Eptatretus; species Eptatretus atami. Next base: position 53,491,187 of record CM068968.1, read on the forward strand.
TCCGAAATTCGAGAAATTTAAACTTTTTAAAAATGGATTCTCTCACCATTGAGAGATGGGGGGGGGGGGGATGATATATAATAATGATATCTCAAAAACGTTGTGGAACGCAAGTTACGAACGACAAAACTTGGTGGAGTTGAGTTTGGCGAGGTGACACAAACGGGAAGCCGAATTCGATTTTAGCTTAAGGTCCGGGATTCAGATCTGACCTATCAGTTTGGATAACAAAATTAAACTGTTCAGCCTGGCAGAGGTATGCGCTCTACCGAGTACCGTCTAGTAATCTCGTGTGTATGCCTTGTGACTGAACAGTCTGAGGAAGCAGGACCGTATGTGTGCCTGCTGCAGACAACCTGGATGGACAGAAGGGTGCAAGACCAAAAAGGGGGGGTAGAATACAGAGAGGCCCACCAACCTTGCTGCAATGTGAGAGTAATAGGCCACGACACTCAGCTTTGTCGTTGCAGGATCCCAATTATTTTTTATTTCTTTTGAATTTAGAGTTGAAAAAACTAAAACAAGAAATAGTAAAACCTGGTAGCTGCAGGAATGAATGTGTTGCTTACAACATAAAACATCTTTAAAAAATTCATGGAAATTAATCTGACTGTTTTTACAACTCTGCAACCTCGCTTCCCATGACCGCGAGCAAAATGGCTTTCCCCGACGAACCGCAAGCATTCCGCTTCTCACTACTGTGAGCACCCGCTTCCACGACGCGCGAGCATCTTGCTTCCCATTGACCGCGAAGCACGCTGCTTCCCACGACAGCAAGCAACGCTGCTGTCTCACTACTGTGAAGCACCCCCGCTTTCCCGACACGCGGGCATCCCCGCTTCCCATTGACGCGCAGCACGCGCTTCCACGACCCGCAAGCATTCCGGCTTCTCACAACCGTGAGGCACCCGCTTCCCCACGACCGCAGCATTCCGCTTCTCAAGACCGTGAGCACCCTGCTTCCCCACGAACCGCGAGCACCCCGCTTCCCACGAACGCGAGCATCCCATTCCCCCATGACCAGGAGCATTTCCACTTCCACAAACCGCATGCACTCCCACTTCCACAAACTGCATGTAACCCACTTCGCATGACCGTGAGCACGCCACTTCCCATGTAACCATGTGTACCCGCTTCCCACAGACCGCATGACTCCCACTTCCCTATGACCGGGACAACCCCGATTTCCATGGCAGTGTGCACCCGCTTTCCACAGCTCATGCAACCCCGCCTTCCCACAACGCATGCACCCACTTCCCACAAACATTTAAGCAGGAGGACATAACATGAAGTCCTTTATTCTGGTTTTTGTGCAGAATTTTGAATTTTAAAAGGACATGAACATCAAGGAGTCATTTCGCTCTCCACAACGTGAGTCCCAATATTGGTGTGGTCGACATGGGTTCAAGTGAATTGCCATTCATTGCATATCCCTTCATTCATTGCACATCCCTTCATTCCATTCCATGTCCCTCCATCCATTGTGCGACCCTTTATTCCCATTCCATGTCCTTCATTCGCATTGCAGCATCTTCCATTGCCATTCCATGTCGCCTCCATTCATTGCCGTGTCCCTCCATTCAATTGCCTGTCCCCTCCATTCCATTCCATTTGCCTTCATTCCATTGTGCTCCATTCCAAATTCACGCATCCTCCATTTCCATTTCCATCGTCCCTTTATTCCATTGCGCGTCGCTCCATTCCAATTGCACCCGTTTCATTTCCATTGCGCGTCCCTTCATTCCATTGCAACATCTTCCAATTCCAAAATTCCATTGTCCCTACCATTCCATTGCATGTTCCTCCATTCATTGCATGTCCCTCATTCCATTCCATTTTGCCCTTCAATTCCATTGCGCTCCATTCCATTCGCGATCCCTCCATTCCAATTCCATGTCCCTTTATTCATTGCACGTCCTCCATTCATTACACATCCCGTTCATTCCATTGCGCATCCTCCATTTCCATTGCGCGTCCACTACATTCATTGCGGCGTCCCTACATTCATTGGCGTCCCTAACATTCCATTGCGCATCCCTCCATTCCATTGCGCATCCCTCATTCCATTGCGCGTCTACATTCCATTGCGCGTCCCTACATTCATTGCAACATCCGTTCATTCCTTGCGCATCCTCCATTCCATTGCGGCGTCCCTACATTCCATTGGCACATCCGTGTCATTCCATTGCGGCATACCCTCATTCATTGCGCGTCCCATCCATTCCATTCATGTTCCCTTCATTCCACTGCACGTCCTTCCATTCCACTGCAACGTCCCTCCATTCCACTGCACGTCCCTCCATTTCCACTGCAGCGTCCCTCCATTCCACTGGCACGTCCTCCATTCCACTGCAACATCCCCTCCAATTCCAACTGCACGTCCCTCCATTCCCAATCCACCGCCGTCTTCTATTCCATTCCACGTCCCTCCATTCCAAACAGCACGTCCTCTATTCCATTTCCATGTCCCTACCATTTCGACTGCACGTTCCCTCTATTCCATTCGCGTCCCTTCCATTCCACTACACGTCCCTCCCATTCCACTGCACGTCCCTCCATTCCACTGCACGTCCTACCATTTCCACTGCACATCCCTCCATTCCACTGCACACCTCCATTCCACTGCTACGTCCCTCCCATCCACTGCACGTCCTTCTAATTCCATTCCATTCCCTCCATTCCACTGCACATCCGCTCTATTCCATTTCCACGTCCCTCCATTCCACTGCACGTCCTCCTATCCATTCCACGTCCCTCCATTCCCTGAGTCCCTCTATTCCATTCAATGTCCTCCATTCCACTGCACATCCTCTATTCCATTCCACGTCCCTCCATTTCAAGCACGTCCCTCTATTCCATTACATGTCCCTCCATTCCACTGCATGTCCCTCTAGTTCGCACTGCACATCCCTCCATTCCCACCCGAGTTTTTAAACGATCTGAGCTCTCTCGCTTTCCTTGCCGTCGTCATTCGACTTGCTTCCTCTCGTGACAAACGGTAACGATTCATAATTACAATATTGTTGCAATGACAGAAAAAATTTGAAAGACGAAGTTTGGCATTCCACATGGACCGGCTGCACAACTTGTTTCGACGCACACCAACCTCTCGGCCAAATCAGGTGAGGGACGATGTTAAGAGTAAGGAGGAGATGGGATGGGATGGGATAGGAAATGGGAATGGGATGGGAATGGGATAGACACCACGATTATAGTTTCACGAATAGTTTTGGAAGAGTCCTGCATGGTTTAGGCGGTCTGAGCCCTTCCTTTATGAGGAAAGAAACTCTACCGGCTTGAAAAAAATTCCATTTGTGTCCTTCGGAGAGCCATTCCATCTGTGGATCGACTGTTAGAAGCTCCTTTGTGGAGCCTAGACGTACGAATGGAAATGTAAGAAGAGTGATTTGGTTGAAGTGGTGGGGCTAGTTTATCACACAGGTGTGGGGTTGAAAGCATTGAAGAGGCAGGATTTGCAATAAATGGTGGTTTGGAGGTTAAATAATAAATAATTTATTTGTTTTATTTTATTTAGTTTAAAGCGCAGTGATCTCCGGCTCCAAGGACGAGTTTTGTACACATATACATGTGCAGAAAAGGCAGTTGGACACATCAGTGTAACTTTTGTTTGAATTACAGGATGTTCGGGAGATTATGTACAAATGGAAATAAGAGTACAGTAACAGTATTTTGACCTTTGAACATAGGACCCAGCCATCAAGGAGTGCTCGATGGGAGCGGTAAACGGTACATTGTGTTTCGCGGAGCCGAGGCATTTGTTTCGTCTTGGTGTCCGTGATGTCCACTTTATGAAGAATTTTTTCCATTATTTAATTTTGTAATTATTTTCATTTCCCAATTTTCCAATTCTTTTTTTTTTTTCCCTCAATTTTTTCAAATATTTAATTTTCCAATTATATAAATTTTTTTTCCAAATTTTTCGGGTTTTTTTTCTTCAATTTTTGATTATTTCATTTTTCGATTATTTTAATTATTACTCCACACCGAAGCTGAACGGAGATTGTTTTCACCGCGTTATTATTATTTTATTTTTCATTTTTCATTTTAAATTCTTAGTTATTTTAATTTTTTCGCCTGATTTCAATATTTAATTTTTTCATTATTTTAAAATTGGTTTAATAATTGTCTGCAGAAGGCATTGTTTTTTAACAAGTGACCCCAACTTTATTCAGAGGGCTTTCTAAACATATTACCGTACATAAGTGGTGGGAAATGAATTTAGGGATAGGAGGGGAAAGCGGGACGATTGAGGGAGGGAAGGAGGAGGGAGTTAGTGGAGAAGTTGGTTATCTGTCGAGATAATGTAAAGAGGCTTGAGAGGAATTGCATATGTATGGGGAACATCAACATAGAAAAAGGGTGTGGGTTGAAAGTTTGCATTTTTGTGTATATTTTAATGTAGATGGGCTACAAAGCCTTTTATCATTGGACACGAAAGTCAAAACAGTAGTTCGCTGACACTTGTTGAACTGGTTGTGTGGTGTTGTGTGTGTGTGTGTGTGGGTGTGTGTGTGTGTGTGTGTGATTGGTCATCACAGGCATTAACTTTGGAGAGCGGTGGCATTTTACTTTGCCTGGTTGAGTTCTATTACAAACCAAAATGAATCGGAATTGCTGCTGTTCGTAGGCCTCAATTGTATTCATGTACGGCGTCTTTACATTCCGGAGCAGACACGGTCAGGTTAATGTCCGTGGTAATGTGCTTCATGTCATAAGCTGATCAAATATGACACTCGTACTCCATTTCCATCACCCTGTCATCCTTCTTCCCCACTCGATTTTTACCTGCGACGTGCCGAATGTCTCAAGAGCTCCTTCCGCACGGCTTGCTGTTGCTGTTGTCAATTGTTGGTTCTTGTCGGGGGTTGAATTTTGAAATGTGCACCCATTGGTCAGACAGCTGCCGGACCCACCCAACATTTGTCCACTTGACTCCCACCCACCGCAATGGCACCCCAGCCAAAATAATATTGGCCGCCATCTTTGGTTTTCTGGTGCGCCAAAGAACGGCCCCATATTTGGGGTTAAAAAAATGCGTGACCAATGTGACGAATCAGCTCGTTCTGCTATAACGGTGGCGGAGGCTGACATGGATGAGACATGTCGAAGTAATCCTTTTAAAGGCGCATTAAATGTTTTCCCATCGTACCGTTCATCTTTTGAGAGTGCTTTAAATTCAATATTCCCATCGGCCCTTTACGGATTTCATCAACAGGATGTGACCCCGGTGGCTTGTCATTTTTGTTTTTATTCGAAATTTGTTGTCCATTGTTTTTCTTTGTTGGTGGTTGAACAGCAAGGAGGTTTATCGGCCAGAGAAGTTGGTCCATGTGTCCCAGCAAATGTTTGACAAGCAAGTGTCCCTACTGGCGCTCTCGGACACACTGCTCGTTCGCAAAAGGTGACTATTTCAAGTCTGAACTTGTTTAGGGCATCCTGTCTGTTCGGCAGAGTTTAATGAAAGATTCCATGGTTTTTTGGGCAGTCGTGCTGTTCGGGTTTAGAGGTCACGAGATGGATGTGCAGAGTGTCAATGGGCCTAACCGCCATCGTGCATCTCCTCCCTCTCAGCTCGAGCAATGAAGAAGCACCTAAGATGCCGTTACTTTGCATTTGAATTAAATTTATCCTAACGCTTGATAACTTTTTGAAGCCAAAATTAGGAAGCCAAACATTTTTTGTTGTCAAGATGTTGTAGTTCACTATGAAATGTTTTGGTTTCAGTGATTATGCCAATGTGACTTGCCTCTTAGTCTATGCTGGTTAAAGCACTACCGTGCGGTGTTGCAACGAACACCAAATTTGTTTGCCAGTACATCCTTGTGTGCGGATGTCACGAAGCTGTTTCCTTTCAAGGAATTGAACAACGTGATTGCGGATTCCCAATCGCTCGAGCTGTTGGCTGGTTACGCCTGGCCTCAACTTGCCCTTTGCGGATATCCTAGCGACGGATAAAGCCAAAGGTGAACCGTATGAGCCGTCCGACAGAAAGCCCAATTGAAGATGTTCGCTGGTTTTTGTTAAAACTGCTCAAGTAGATGAATAAGCCAGATCGCCAAGGATCACTCTGATGGACCAATTGAACAGTGTTGTGTTGCCCGCAGATTAACCACATTTTGACAAACATGGCGACCGTCTTCTTTTGCTGTTTTCATGTCCGTTGGGTATTCCTCGCACATTCATTCCCCTTTATTATTGAATCCCCCATATCAAATTGTATCCATGCAATAGGTTGTGCTCACTCATTCTCTGCCTACCTGGCCCGTGAACGCAAGTCATGTTGAAGTATCTCTCCACATTGTTGTATTGTGCTGAAAGTTTTCTTGATCAAGTGTGTGTCTGCGTGTGTCTTCCGGCTTGCACAACTAAGCTGCGTTGTTCCTCGAGTGTTAGAAGCGAAAGAAGCAAATGGCTCTCATTGCTCGATGGGAACTGCACACTTGGTGGGTGAAGAGTAAGGCAAAGTCACCCCGAAGTGTGGGTGCGAGCGTGTTCTGCGTGAAATTTTATCGCCGCACCCGCACGGTCCAACCGTCGTGTGATCCTTATCTCCGTGTCACGTGACTGCATCACACCAGTGAGGTTGGGCAGATCATTGCCAAACATACTGCTAGGATGTGCACAAGTGAATATCGGCCATTATCGCCGTGGATAATTAAAAACAAACAAAAAAAACACCACTTGAATGTACAGGTTCAAACAATCATTCGACTTGAGTGCGTGTGTGAGTGTGCATGTGTTGTGTTGATCGAAGGAAAGATTGGAGGAGCTTGTTAGCAGGTACTCACATGAGGAAGATATTCATGGCATCTTTGCATAATTTTGCAAAGGCCGTATTAGACAATTGGACCAGGCACATATGTTACATGGGGTTTGAACCCAGGTTCGCCAACATCATGAGGGAAGGGATCAGATTCAAGCAATAGGCCGAGGGTTTACTTTGTCACATATCATGCAGTATTCATTGTGATGAAAATAGTTTGATCTTGGGATGTTAAGCATGAGGTTTCATGCAAGGGAATTTTAAACATGCTGCTCCCAGCTGTGGCTTCAGGATTCGGTGAGAGATTGGGCTCATTAACCCTGACACGTTCTTGTTTCTTATCATAGCTATCAATCAGTTTTGCTTTCTGCTTATGATTGCTTGACTCATTGTAATAGAATTTGGGGTTAAATAATTATGGTATATTCAAGGTGTCCATGTTACAACATTTGGTTATACGCATCACATTATATGTGAAATATTATCCATATTATATATGCACACAACACATGAATTATGATTTATACATACGTGTACACACACACACACCCACCCACCACAACACAACAGCGGATACCTCTAGGGCCTTAGGACATGGTGGGTCTCCATTACACCCTGAAGACCCACCCATGTTGGAAATAGCAGAATGAAACGACACACATTATTTATGTTTTGTATAACAGCTTGTGTCTGCCTGGTTGTACCCATTGCTGGGAGCGTGGATGTGCTGCTAATGCAGTGCCCCCTTTTCCAGTTAAGCTTGCAGTCATTTTGTTCCGACCTCAGAAGGATGACAGATTGAGTCACCCACCTTGAGTAAATTTAACGGTAAACGACGGGGATAAACTCAACACTCTAAGATCTTAAAGCCTTAAACCATTAAGACAAGGCAACCCAGCTTTCGTACACCATTACTCACTTCAGTAGACGTGACTCAAAACAAACACAACAAACAACGGAACTGCATCACCAATAACAAAAAAAAATCCATCAAAATGGCTCATCCTTTATTTTAATGACCTACATGAAGGAAAACTAGCCACAACTGTAATTTTCACAACTGTTCAGCCTTGAAAATTCGGACCTAAAACCGAAATTACGTACAAAAACCTTCTCATTTAAATTATTTAAACAATTTGCTCATCTTTATTTCGAGCGGTACGGCGATGCCGTAGAATCGCTGCCGTGCTCGGTCCTGAGATAATAAAGAAGTAAGAACGACATAAAATGTCAGCCCCCGTTTTTAGTAAATTTTGCTGTACGGAGTTAAAGCCGCGAGCCCATATGTACGTCCACATTAAAAATGGCCGCCGGTCTTATACCATCGGCCACCTATTGATCAAATCACTAAATCAAAGTGAAAGGGCAGGTGTATGCCGTTCGTTACTGTGCCTTTTTTGCCAAGTTTTGAACGAAATCGGACCATGCATGTCTGAGACAATGGTTGGGACACATTTTTTGTAACATAAATGGCCGCCAGTCGGCCATCTTGGATCTGATCTCGAAAAAGAATGACATATTTATGTAAGCCATCATTCTTTCATTCTATCTCAGTCAGTCAGTCAGGTCAGGCTAGATTAGATCTTGACCTGCTACAGGTACCATGTAAACCTGTACTACCTGTTCCATGGTCGGGTTTCGGCGACTAAACCGTTCCCCCACCAGGTTTTTTTGGTGAGGAGGTGTTTGGATAATGGAAACACCCCCAGCAGGATTAAAAACAAAACCTGTCAAGGCGGAAGGAGCTCCTTGTGCGCCCAACGGCCATCCATATCTATGCCCAACGTGTCTGCGGACGTCCTCCTGCAGTTGGTACTTCTTATTAGGAGGTTGGTGTCAGGATTTGCACTCCGGCCGCCGTAAAAGCCTCAATTCGCAAAACATAAAAACGCAAAGAAATCTGAAAAGCTCACTCCCGTGGGAGTACTCCTGTACAGCTTCCCTTCGTAGGGCAAGCTCCCAGATGACGGGATTGGGGCAAAGCCTTCAGAGACCCAATCTTTGATGATAGGAGGGAAACCACGGGTAGCATTCCGGTCAGATTGCGGGAGAGTGTGTCGGAAGTGGTGCTGAAGGTGTCGTCCCCACGCAGACGGTGTCTCCTTGGGGTTAACCTGAAGGCGGTCCCTTCGGGGTGCCTGATGTTCCGATCCTAAGAGAGGATGATCACCTGTCCTTGTTATCATCTGAGCTCAAGCGTTTGGACATCGGTATTGCAGCACTCTCTGAGGTTCGGAGCCGGATTTCCGGCGGAGAATCATGGTGGTGGTTCACCTACTAATTGGTCTGGTCGCTCTGATGGTTAACCATTCCAAGGAGTTGCTGTAGCTGTGTCCAATAAGCTGACTCCAATGATAATTGAGGTAACCAACGGTCAACGAGCGTATTATGAGACTAAGGATTCGTCACTCCCTTGGGTGTATTTCCCTGGTCTCCTGTCTATGCTCTGACTGAGGCGAGTGACGGCTCAACTGTGAGACACATTCTACCGCCACGCTCAAGTCCTTGTGGTTTGATCAAGTGCCCCAGACGAGATACACTTCTAGTCTTGGGGATTTCAATGCTCGACTGGAACTGATAGGGATGGTTAGAGACCATGTGTTGGTCCCATGGTCGGAAACTATGAACCAGAATAGCAAAAAAGTTCCTTGATTTTCAAAGAAGTCTGGACTTAGGGTGGCTGTTCAAATGGTTTCAGCACCCACAGCTCCTCGCTGGACTTGGTATTCCAACGCTGGCGTGGTGCAACAGGAGATGGACCCATGTCTCCCTGATGGCCGCTGGAAGATGATCCAGAACTGCAGCGTCTACCGGAGTGCTCTGTTTCCTCAATACTGACCACACGGCTTTGTTGTAGCAAACTCTGAAGTTGCCCTTCATCCAGGAGAATGGTACCATCCCAGACCTAGGCTGGATGTTGGGCAAAGCTCCAAGGATGAGAGGGTAGCCGAGGAGGTTTTGCGAACAGGCTGAGTGGACATTTGGGGGATCTGGCTGCTTTTGGGGGTCCTGAAGAGTCGTGGAGTGTCTTCAGACCACCATCCTTGATGTTGCCGGTGGATGTCTTTGAACATCACAGCATAAGGCAAAGAAGAATTTTGTCTCTCAAGGGACAACTGGATAACCATTGACCAGAGCCGCAGGCCAGGCTGAAATGGCAAGCTAGCTGTTCAGGGAGCTGAGGCGTAAAACTGTATACGTGCGCTAAAGGGTGGACAAGGAGGCCTATGTGCGAGGAATCTGTGAGGGGGTAGAGCATCACCTGTGGGCAAGTGATCTCGTCCTGCTACAGGGGAAATTGCCGTGCATTGCGTTCAATCCAAGCCCATCCCTCGAGTGGTACTGCAGTCGAGCAGGAGGTTGGTAGGGCTCTTGACAGAGGAGTCCGAAAGTGAAAGGCCCGCTGGCCGGTTTACTTGAGCGGTTGGACAAGGCTTGAAATCACTCAGCTGTTGAGTTTGGATGTTCCAGGGGTGGTTTAAAATCCCTGTTGCTGACCCTCCAATCAACTGTGGTCACCCTTTGCTTGTGGAAACACGGGCTGCGGTGAACCGCTTGAAATGGGGTAAAGCCTCCAGGTGATCTGTGGCATCTCCATGCTGAAAGCTTCTCAAGGTGGTGGAAATGCTGCACTTGTATCGTTGCATGCAATTATGTGCTCTGCCTGGAACACAGGCATCAATCCAACTGACTGGAAGAGGGGCCATTGTTGTCCCTCTCTGGAACAGGTAAGGGTGATCGCCAAGACTGCAACAACTACCGAGGGGTGACGCTGCTCTCAGTGCCAGGCTAAGGTCTTTGGCTCGGAAATAATTATTGATAGGGTTCGCCAACCATCGCTTGAGTACCAGCATCCAGCGGCATCAGGCTTTAACACCAAAGAGGTCAACGATTGACCGTATCCTTGCTCTCGGGTCCTCACCGAACGAGATGAGAGTTCTCGGCAGGGGCTGCTCTGCCAGCCCTATGTTGATCTCTGTGAAGCTTTCGATTCAGTGAATCGGGATGTCCTCTGGAGGATCTTGGTCTTCGTGGGGTGCCACCAAAACTGATCGATCTGATGTCTGATCTTACTCCGTACTGAAGAGTGCCTGTGAGATGTGGTTGGTGCCATCTCTTGACTTATTTTCCAGTTGTTACTGGAGTTCGTCAGGGGTGTGTACTGGCCCCCACCTTTTCAGGCACTTGTAATGGACTGGATTCTAGGGAGGATGTCGGAGAGATAAAGCTGCGTGTGTCGTTTGGGAAATGTCAAGAATCTTCGGACCTTGATTTCGCAGATGTGCTAGTCATTTGGCAGAGACTTTTAAGATATCCTTTTGGGGGCACTGGGGTGCTGAATGAGGAGACGAGCCGCTGGGATTACGGGTTTTCCTGGGTCCAAAACTAAGATCCAGGCTTTTCAAATGACATCTTTGGATGCTGCTGTCCTGTCTGTGCTGTTTTGTGGTGAGGATGTTGAGGTTGTGAGAGATTCACTACCTTGGCAGTGATATTCATTCTCTCTGGGCTGTGGAGTCAGAGGTCAATAGACATCTGGGTGGTGCCCTGGGGAGTCATGGATACTGGGATAATGGGGTGTGGCGCTACCGGTTCTGTGCGCGAGGACGAAGTCCGAAGTCTTCAGGTCCTTGGTGCTTCCAGTCTTGCTCTAAATGGATCGAGACTTGACTCTGACAAAGGATCTGAGAACGGAGACGCGTTAATTCCTTTGGACGCAGGTTCTTCGGAAAATCCTTGGCTATCGCTGGTCGACTTTGTGTCCAACGAGCGGTTGCTGAGGAGACCACTCAAATGAAGATTTGTTTACCTGCCTAGTCCGTGAGTGTCAGCTGCAGCTGTATGGACCATGTGGCTCGTTTTCCTGACGCTGATCCCCTCACGCAGATTTCTCTCAGCGAGGGATCTCGTGAGTGGGAGGAGGGAAATGGGTCGACCACGTGCCTCGTGGTTCACAGGTTGATTCGGCATCTCAAGGAGATGGGGATGGCCAGGCAATCTGCCTCGCGGGATGGCCAGACGGAGGCCCCTGGAGTACCGGCGGAAAAGTGGTCATAAGCGACGCGCTACTCTGGCGCTTGCTCCCATGCTGATCTAACATTCTTTATCTGTGTGCTCAGTCTGAACAAATTGGTAACGTGCATTCTGAGAATGGTTGAGGAAGGTGTTTTCACCATTGGGTTTTTTACAACTAAAAGGCCGCCAGTAGGCCATACTTGGATCTGATTTGAAAAGAAATGACATGCATATGTAAGCCTCATTCCAGTTATCTTATGCCAAGTTTGAACACACATCGGTAAATAACAATTCCTGAGAAATGTTGAGGACGTGTTCAACATCGGAGTTTTTACAAACTAAAAATGGCCGCCAGTCGCCCTCTTGGATTCTGATCTCGAACAAAAACAATACTGGGTCTGTAAGAACATAAATTCTTTATCTGTTTTGCCCAAGGTTTTGACAACATCGATAAATACAAGTCCTGAGAAATGGTGATTAACGTGTTTGTACCGGGGTTTTTTAAACAACTAAAATAGCCACGGCAGTCTACCAGTCGGCCATCTTTGATCAGATCACAGAATAAAATGACGTCTACATGTTATGCCTTGATGGACCTATGCTTGTGGCCAAATTTGAAAAAAAAATCGGACCATGCATGTCTGAGAAATGGATGGGGACACATTTAACTCACAATGGCTGCCCGTCGGACTGTTTGGATTTCTGTCTCAAAACAAAAATGACGTGCTAATGTAAAGCCATCTTCTTTAATCTGTGTCCCAAAGTTTGAACAACATCGTAAATGCATGTCTGAGAAATGGTTTGAGGACGTGTTTTATTCCAGGTTTTTCTTTTTTAGCAACTAAAATGGCCCGTCAGCCAGCAGCAATCGCGAAACAAAATGACAGCAGGTGTGTGGCATCTTTGTTGTCTTTGTGCCAAGTACAAATAAAATTGGTCCCCATATATATGTCCGAAGATATGGTCGTGGAACGCCACGCCATCAGCCCACCGGACAGCGAAAATCAAAGATCAAATCTTATAAACTCCGTTTGGACCAAGTCCGATGGGGGCTAATAATCTGGTGTAAAAATGCTTATATAATAAACACTACGTCGTATCGTGTGATATACTGGGATAATTGTAATTGCACTGGCTCATGGACAGACACCTGAGGCTGAAGAATCTGAGGCCGACAGCCTAGACTGCCTAAACAAAAATGGCGGCCGCATGCATTTTGATTGTGGGTGTAGTCCATACATAATCCATACAAAGGTTCCAAAAACGAACTGGCTTTTATCATGGAGGACGGTAGAACTCCACTAGAGCGAGATATGGGGGAAAGGCCGCCAATTCAAATATGTACACAATAATACCTCATAACTACGCATGGAGTGAAAGTCGTTAGCAATTTTACAAGCCGCAACCTTTTTATTCTCTAGAGCGTTTTTCTGAACTACGCAAGACTTAGAAAGATGCCAAATACATTGTTTGTTCCATCACATCCCACAACAAAAGGAAAATGTCAAAGTATGTCATGATGGTAATACCAGAAGAGGATTGTGGTGTCGTATTGTGGTGTCCAATTCCAACCTTGTTTAGTTTTTGTTTGAGATTTCAATCGCTCCGGTTTTACATCTTCTTTAAAATGTTTGTTTTTTCTTCTTCTGCCATCATGTATATATATAGTATATTTTTTTTTTAGATTGCTAATTGGACATTGCATGTGGGACATGCTTTGGAGCTGGGGGTGAAGCGCGCTTCTGTCGACACTGCCGCTGATGGCTCCCATAAGATGAAACAGTGTGTGGCGGCTGACGGGGGCGTGTAGCATTGGGAACTCTGCATGTATGTGCTACTCCCGTGAATGTTTTTGCAGCCGTACGTAGAGGAACTAGGGTAGGGTTTGAAACAGCAAATGGCTTACGCTTGTGAAAGCTTTTCTTGTTGCTTTATGCAGCTTCTTTGGGCTGGAAGAGCAATGGCGATTTATTACAGGAAATCCCACGACCTTGGGGACAATTGATTGGCTGAGAGCTGATTGGTTGTTCCCTCCAGTTTACGGGTGAGAGACATGATGTGCCTTAAGTTTTTCGAGGGAAATTAAGGTAATATGGGCTTCGAAAGTTTTGTTCGAAACAAAAAGAACATTGGGCATTCCATTGCCAGGTTTTTGCATTCTGATTTATGCGACATCATGCATGCGTCCACCTTTCCTTTCCGTCGCCATAGCTGTCATACTTTTCAACCTGTAGCCACCATATGTAGTGAATGCTAATGGCAAAGCGAATGAGGTGCCGGTCTTTGATTGGCCAGGGAACATCTTGGCCTTTTTGTGACAGGTGACTCAATAAAAGGACGAGCTTTAACTCGTTCATGTTTGTCTATATCCGTGAGGACGAGCTTGTGCTGGCCTGCTCACGACACCTTGCTTCTTCGGGAAAGTGTGACGGTGAAAATGAAAGCAAAAAGAAGAGCGAACGAGACAATCGCACCTCTCCACATAAGAGTTTTGGAAGATGAATGCAAGATGTGGTTCTGGTGTCTGGTATGCAGCGCGGTGTGGTAAGTTTGTCATTATTCTCCTGTTTGTCTTGTTATCATAAATATCTTGTTTCCCTCATTGACCAAATGATTTCAACATAATGGAAACCATTCAACACCATTGAGATTCCATTTCCTTATTTCCCTCACATAGAGCACGCGTTGCTTTTACAATTGTCTTTCTTATGTGCATATCCGTATGTACGCGTTGATACCCACAACATAACCATTTACCACATTTTCTAAAAACGGAACAAAGTGTGAACTTGATGATTGTCCAGAATAGGGAATGGAAACTCGAGAGGCCGCTTACCTTATCGTGGTTTTCGCGAGTGATGCTCCGCAGTACTGTCGCAACAGCGGGAATGGGGGATCTCTCCTCAATGCCATACTGGTCATGGGGTGCAAGTGGAGCTCTGCAACTTCTCTTTCATCGAGGCCCTTGGAAAGGTTGTGCATGTGGCTAATATCTTATTTAGGTTGGCGCTAGAGGTGCTGCATTCTAAGCATACTCGTGTAACAGCAGATGTATTTTGGTCCGAATTTACAAAGGCGTTTTGCGGCGTCCTTGCTAACAACACGACTAACCGAAAAACAGTGACAAAACCATCTTTGTACGCGCACCGCTTAATCCGCCCGTCTAGAATAGCAATTTAACGAGGGAGACAATTAAGTTTGCTCGCCGAACAGATGATTAATTTGTGTTGACAAAGTTATGATTCATGCCTTTTGAACACATTTAATTTTGTTCAGCGTGCCATGCACACAGGTCACCTAACCAATTACAAATGAGTCAACTTTTAGTTCGTGTGTCTAACGACGACAACTTGTCGGGAAAATAAAAGAGGGGGACAATTATTCATTTGAGTTAATGAATGGGTTCAATCGAAGTAATGAACATGTGGCTGTCCAATAATGTAAACAGTTCAGTCGACACACGTCCTGAAGAGTGCAAGCACACGGCCGAGTTCCCAACAACAGTCTAAAACCCACGCCGGTCCATAAAAAAGATTTTAAAAAATAACTTAACAATTCAACCTTAATCGGGGAAACTTGAGTGAAGTGCTAGAATTAGCAGGAAGATGGGACATGCTCATTTCGGCATAAAGAGTAATTGGTTTCAAATAAATAAAGGACAGATGGGGCGAGAAAACGAAATGGAACAGATCCTCGGCAGGAGCACTGAAACCTTGGAGAGTTGGACGTGTATAAAATGAAAAACATTACTCGTGGTCCTTTATCAGGGTTTTCTGGAAGACAAAAGCTCCCACGAGGCTGACTTGACGGGATCGTTTCATCTTGTTGTACCCCTTTACTTGAAACGCATCCCCTGGCTGTCCATCAAGGCTGACTGGCAAAGGCTTCTGATTGGAACCAAATTGACATTCGGGACTTGTTTTGCAGTTATAAGTAAAAAATGGAACTCGGTGGAGCGCATTCCTCCACCAGGCCGAAACGTTCAACGTCTTGAACCCATGATCGGCTGCATCTGGATCCGACCCTGGCCCAAATCGAAACGGTGTTCTTGTCACCTAAACAGTCTGTCCACCAAGTTTTGTCATAATCCGTCCACAATCTTTTGAGATATCGTGATATATATAATTATTTTTTGGCCCCATACTCTCAATGGTGAAGAATCACTAAAAAATATTTATTTTTTAAAATCCTTGGTCCGGTCTGAATCTTCACCAAATTGAATCAATTCGTTGTGGTCACACACCAAACCTGTCCACCAGTTTCGTCCGAATCTGTCCCGGCAACTTTTTGAGACAATCCTTACACTCATAGCCAAACAACCAAGCCGAAGACGTCTGCAAAATCACCCCCCCCCAATCTCAAAGGTTCCCAAATGTATACCTGAAATTTGTCATTTATTAAAATTGAAAATCCTAAATTCAAAGCTCAGGGAAACTTGGAAAATTTATTATTTTTCAGATTGATATGATGATTTTTTTTGAAGAAGTTTGACCTACAGCTGACTTTGGACCTTTGGCATCAAAAATAGTTGATTTCCAAAATTCAGCGATCACAGCCGATTGTGTTCAAATTTCAAGTCAATCGATGAAAATGACGTTTTAGAAATTGGGACCTCAACGTGACCGTTGACCTCAGAATCCAAATGGGCTTCTCAGTTGAAAGAACGACCTCCCACAACTTGTTAAAGTTTCGTGACGATCGTTTAGAATTGTGACCTGTCGGCGATAAACAGACACAGACAGACAAACAGACAGACAGACGAAGGTGAAAACGTAACCTTCGGTGGCGAGGTTATTGACAAGGTGGTGTCCGGAGACGGGTGATTGGGAAAGTGAAGTTATTGATTATTGTTGACTCGTATTTTTGAAGGGAATTTCAAGTAAATGGAAAAGTGGAACGCTGCGTAACTTTTTAATGTCAAAAGTATAAAATGAAAAAGTATATTCCTTTTATTTTCGTCTAATTTTCCGGTTTCACGTGGAACCTGGCGGGTAAAAAGACCGGTGACCGTCAACCAAGCAATTACTCTGTGGACATGGTTTGGATTGATGCCATTCTTCTCTCCGCTTCATAACAGCCTTGTAGGCCTTGTAAGGAACCGATCATAAGTTAGAATCCATCTCAATCCAACAGTGATGGTGGTTGGATTGCTGCTGTCGTTCACTCGGACCCTCCCTGATTACAGCTGCCGTGTCAGCCCATGTTAGTCAATGATTTCATAACAGCCTTGGACTTTCATGGCTTTCGGGGCGAATGAAGACGCGTGACTTCCAAGTGGGTTATTTTTTTTTTGTGGGCCCCCCCCTCCTCCTGAAAACCCCAATCCCAGTGTGGTTAACAATCCAATCGTCGTGTGTCCCTCAGATTTGGCAAGTGCCTTGGGCGATGTGGTTATCACAAAAAGGTAAACTGAGCTCCTCATTCTGTACGTTTTAGCTTTCGTCACACGTGAAACCGAGTCATTGAAAAGAGACTTTTATTGATCTGTCAAACCGTATGAAGGGGGGAAAAAAACCTGAGTTAAACTGGTTTGGTTAACCTGGCCCAGGGTAACCTGGTTAAAAGGGCAATTGTGGGAATGGTTTAGAGACTTTGGTGACATTTTGCTGATTGTAAACTTGATGAAAACAGTTAGATTAGCCATTTGTGTAGTTTGGACTGAGTAATTGAGTAGTTATGGTGAAGTGACACGTCATTTTTTTATTGTTTACAGACGTTGGCAGACCAGAAACAACAGAAAACATTTGCTCTAACTTTCTTCATTATCAAATTCATTTAACAACTTTCAGTGCTTTTCTAAACGTTTGCTTTCTTTTTGGGAGGTGAGAGACCGATCCGTGTTGATGGTGACCCACGTTATCCCTCTATGTCGGTGCAAGTGTCCATTACTTTTTGCATACCTAGAGACCAATCCTCATTTTGTGATTTAAAAAAAAAACAATCAACAAAAACCTCTGATTAGACGAATTTCTCAACATGTTTAGCTTTATCAACACATCGTATTATTCTTCATAAATGGTTCACAATCTCTCAATCATTTTTTGGGGGGTGTTGCTATTGATGGAGGAAAATGCAGTCTGAATTTAACTTTGTATGTATGTATGTGTGTAAATGGTGTATGTATGCGTGTTTGGTATGTATTTAATTATGTTTGCATCGATTGTAGTGTGTGTGTATGTATTATGTATGTTATGTATCTGTGTATGTATGTACGTGTATATATGTGTATATATATGTGTATATATATGTGTATATATATGTGTACTGTATATATATATGTGGTATATATATATGTGTATAATAGTGTGTATATATATGTGTTATATATATATGTGTTATATATATATATGTGTGTATATAATATGTGTACTCTATATATGATGTGATATATATATGTGTTATATTGTAATATATATGTGTTATATATGTGTAAATGTATATATATGTGTATATATATGTGTATATATATATATGTGTATATATATATATGTGTATATATATTATGTGTAATATATATATAGTGTATATATATATAATGTGTATATATAAATATATATGTGTATTATATATGTGTATATATATGTGTATATAATTAGTGTAATATATGTGTATATATATATGTGTATATATATATGTGGTAATATATATATATATGTGTATATATATATGTGTAAAAATATATATATATGTGTTAATATATATATATATTGTATATATATGGTGTATATATATATATGTATAATATATATTATTGTGTATATATATATGTGTATAAATATATATGTGTATATATATATATGTTGTAATATATATATGTGTAATATATATGTTGTGTATATATATATATGTTGTAATCATATATATGGTGTATATATATATGTGTATATATATATGTTGTATATATTATGTGTATATATATATGTTTGTATATATATATGTGGTATATATATATTGGAGTAAATATATATTGATATATATGTGTAATATATATTGTGTTATATATATGTGTATATATATAATTGCGGGGTGTGGATCACACAT
Organism: Eptatretus atami; assembly: GCA_035128595.1. Lineage (NCBI taxonomy): Eukaryota > Metazoa > Chordata > Myxini > Myxiniformes > Myxinidae > Eptatretus > Eptatretus atami. Next base: position 53,510,028 of record CM068968.1, read on the forward strand.
TGTGTAAAGCCATACGAGCCGTGGGTTTCACCCATTGTCTCGGTCCACTCACCTGCATTTATGTAATGTTGTTCGCAGCGATTGTGTGATTTTCCCGATGTATCGGCTTGTACGTCCGTTCGGTTGTCATTTCGTGAAAGAATTTTTCATATGATTTTTTGCTCATTGTGATTTAAAAAAAAAAAATCTTTGTGACCCAAAATATCTGTAAATCTGTTGACATTTTTTTACAACGTTGTCTTCATCGTATGGCGGCCCTCTTGATTTTCATTCGAAACATCACCAAACATCAATTCGTTATTTCACATTTTATTTTATTATCCATGTAATATAAAGAGACATGGTCCAGTTAGAGAGAAATAAGTATTTTAACAAAAGGTCTTTCAATGAGAAGTAAACATCTTTTGTAATTTTAATGATTAATAAATCGCCAAAATGCCGCCAGTTGGTGGTTATTTCAGTGTTCATTTCCATTTATTTACGCGAACCACACAAATAATTTAGATAATATTATTGAGTTACTATAAATGTTTCCAGTTTACATATATTTCATCACTGTCCAAAAATTCATTATCGCCCAACAAAACACGGTTTGAACACAATGGTCCATTGACATACAATTACACTAATCCTCATCCGAAACTGTCAGACTCGTCAGTCGCCACGTCGGGTTTTTTGCAACACTTACAGGAAATGTCATTAATCTTTGCATGAACACCTTCTTGCACACAATACTACCTCTACAGTATACACCTAACCAGCCACATACAGAGTCAGGGGCCAAATTGTCAGCTGTCAGGACTGGGACCATCCAAGCGCTTCATGTTTTGACCAGCCAATGTTGAAATGGATCTAACCAGTACCGGGTTTGAATGTCAATGGAGCCGATCCACATATGGCAACTGCAGGTGTAGCTCGTTTAATGTGCTCTGTTACTGCACCCAAAGTCGGTGGTAACTTTTCACTCTTGCTTTGATTTCAGACTTCTAAAACAATTCCAGCAAAGATCCTTCCACCTCTGTGATTTGTTCAGTCTTCGAGCTGAATGGTGCACAGATCAGCTTTCACAGCCTGTTATCACCTGTTTTGTTGGTTGTTTCTCTCAAATGCGAACCCGCGAGAGCTGTCAACATTTCATCAGACGCCTTTGTGAAAAACTTTCCACCATGCTGGTTTACTCTTCCATACATCCTTTCCAGTGGTGCACAGGCCACGATAGTGTGGAAACCCCTCAGAGCTGCTATTAACGTCTGGCACCAAGAGATGATATATAGGTTTGTCGGGCTACATAACTTTCCTTCCCCCAACCCATATTCATGATGAGTTTTGTATCATAGCCAATGATTGGTAGCATTGATAATGACAAGAGCAAGACAATCAGTATCTGGGGAGAAAACATGAACCTTCATCCAAACTCTGTGCTGTTTACAGCAGCAAGTATACGAGTATCCTGCCTCTTCCGTGCTAGTGTTCATGATGTCCTAATCATCTGTAGCTCTGCGTTTTAACTCCTTGACACCCTCAGTGTGACAGTGATCACATTTGGTGGATTCAGACATGGGTGATGACTTTGTTAGCAGGTATTATTGTCAAATTGATCTTTGGTTCAGTACTGCTGAGGAATCCTTAATCCCTTTAAGGCAGCTTTGAATACTGTCCTGCTCATTGAACGACAAGCCATCCATCATATGCCTGGTGTTGGCTTTAATGATTAAGTAAGTTGGGCTGGGGATTCACTTGATCCTGAAGTTCAAATCCCCCTCGGCCTGTTGAATTAGTACCAGGTGGGGTTGACTCTGCCTGTCATCCTTCTGAGGTCGGCAAATGAGTACCAAGCTTGCTGGCATCCTGTGTTGGAGTGGTGACCTGTCCATGGATGTACCCAGTAGCCATGGACTGCTTAGGCAGCACCAATGCTCTGCAAAGTATGGCCTTATGACGGATGGATCCCATCAATACTAGAGCAGCTTATCTGGCACATTTGAAGGGCAACGGCCATACCATTTCTGAGTCACTATCTGTATCCATCTGATGAAAAGCTCATGAGCCAGTTGTGACATTGTTTTGTGCATCGGATGCAGTAGACCTCGCAGCTCCAGAAAGTTCATACATTACCAACACCTCTTCAGGTCAACAATCAACAGAAGAAGATCGTGATACGACAAGAAGGCGAGTCAAATCAAATGCTGATTCCTTCATAAGCAAATTCCTTGTTTTCCATGTTTTGATCTTATCTCTTTCCAGCTGATGTACACGTTTGTATTTGAACCTTCTTCATTTTGTCCATCGATTTTCCGTGTCCTTTTATTCTGTCCATTCACAAACTTTTCATATGCTTCCTTCCTGCTCTAGCTTCTGCATTCGGGATATTCTCATCGATGTCCTGAAGGAATTACCCATGTTGCTTGTATGTTTTTCAGTTATCTCTAAAATTTATTCTCCAACACATCCACATCAAAAGGGATTTTATTCGGATGATGACATCTTTGAGGGCTGAATACTCCTTTCTTGTCGATCCAATTTCGCTGGCTGAAATCAGAGTGATGGGATTTTGCCGCACGCTGCCAGAGCATCTGAAAGGAAGCTATCAGTTCAGCATCGTTGACATGCCACGTTCATTTCGAGTCTTGACAATGTGAGTAATTATTTCCAACATGATGATTGGGCAAGACATAGAAGTTGGATCCTTGACAAATTCTTGAGCCCTTCCCAAAAAAATGATGCACTCTTATAATGATTATTTCCGGAGATCTGGTGAACGGCTCTCTGCAGCACAATTGTTTCAGAAGGCGGCACATGCTGTGACTTTGTTGGCCGTGCCTTTCCTTTTCTGAAGCAGACCCAGTAACTTCATTGGTGAGACCCTTAAATATGATGCTTCTCTGATTGTTTGATTTGTCATCGCTTGTAACAGTCGGCGTAAACACGCTTTGTGCCAACAAAATGTTGTTAATCCCTTCAGGTCTGTTCGAGAGTGTCCTGAAGCCGAACCTTGAATGACCACAAACATCATTCTCACCATATCCTGCTGCTCTTTGGTTCACAACATTAGCAGTTTATTGATGCGTCATCTTTGGCTTGGTAATCACATTCTCGGGGCTCACACCCTGGAGATCATACAGTGTGGAATAGTCCGTTTCCAGTCTAACTCGTTTGGTGTGTCTATCTCTTTTCTCGGTATCGATGATCTGATAAAAAAATTAAAAAGACAACATGTACTCTCTGGTTTAATATGGTGAACGAGAAATTACATGCAGGTACTAAACACCGATACATGATATATATAAAAATAATTAAAATATAAAATATATATATATATATATATATTATATATATATATATATATATATTATATATATATATGTAATATAACTCTAGAAGGCTTGAAAGCAGTAAAACACGTACCTTGTGTCAGCCTTCTTGGTTGCTTTAATGCAGTTCTTTGGCTGGAGGAGTGTGGAGGGGTCAATTATTTATATAATCCTAGCCATTCGTGTTTTATTTGAATATCGGTGAGTTTTAGATGTTATGCTATTTCCTCCATTCACAGGTTGAGAAGATATGTGTGGGTCTTTCTTTATTATATATGTGATAATATGTAAATATATGTATATACACACAAACAAAATCACCACGGTACATTAGAAGCGGTGATGATAGAACAGAAACTGACATACTTTGGAAATTGGACACATCATGGGTGAAGAAAAACGAAGGTCTGGAGAAATCAGCCACGCTGGGTATGGTTGCGGGATAGACGAGGAAGAGGAAGATGTAGCCCTCATATCGTCGCTGGTTATGGATGAAGTAAAGGTGCAACCAAGTTGTCTCTTCAGCTTCGGAAAGCAGTGCAGGAAAGGGATGTTTGGAAGAAATCTGACCGTGATAATCACCAGAATCGACATGACTTGAATGAACTAGATAACTTAATGTCATAACTCTGTAATCGGTCTACAAGTTAAAAGTTCCTTTAACGGGAACGTCTGGGCCTCGACTCGTACTCAGAATCGAACTATTATATATATATATATATATATATCGATGTGGTACGTGTTTGGAGCCTAAGTGGTGCAACATTTAAGTCGAACACTGTCGTTGAAGATCCCATCACGTTGCTGAACCGGTACGGTGGCTTGAGGGGGGGGGGGGGGGGGGGGTTTGGTAACATTGGGATTCTTTAACCACACCACAACCTTGTCCGTACTCTACCCGCGCTACAGGGTCAATCGCCGAATTGTCGATATACTTAATTAATCGCGCAGGTAGATTACTGAGAGATTGTTAATCACGGGCGATGGAATCGGCATTATTAGCTCGATCCGGTTGGGATATACCGGCGGTGAGTTAATCCGATACTTGATCCGTTGGACGATCGTTTTATCTGCTATTTAAAACACTATATTCGATGAAGACATGGCAGCTCATTAAGGAAAAGACGAAGAACAGGGGGGTAGATTAACAAGCAAATTTATATCTCAAATCGGGCCTGCTGACACGGCATTAAGGCAGCTCGCTCCGGTTGGGATAACGCGAGCGGTGGTGTATGCGTACCGTTGGAGACGATCGCTTTTAACCGAGCTATTTAATAAACCAATATATATCGCGAGTGGCAGATGGCAGCTCAATTAGGAAAGACGCAACGAAGGGTACATTTAAACAGTCGACATTTTTTACTACATAAGCAACGTAAGGCGTCATGGTATAAATGCAACAATTTGTCAAAGCAATGCATGTAATACAAGCAAGACGAAGAATGGGGGTCGGGACAAGACGCGAGCAAGACAAAGAGCTACAACCGTCTATTTATTATGTACATGCACTTTACAATTCTACTTAGCGGACAAGGCACCACAACGTTCATTCAAAAGTAAAGAAAAACCCCAGGACAGACGAGGGGCAGACTGGACCCCTTGGGGTCTTTATAACACGGAGTCGTGTAGACCGCAGAGGCTCCGCGAGATCGGACTGGCTACCTTCACCTCGCTGGGGCGGCCCGCG
>CM068968.1:53529124-53539216 GCA_035128595.1 Eptatretus atami
TTCGGGTCCTCACCGAACGTAGATGAGAGTTTCGGCAGGGGCTGCCTGCAGCCTATGTTGATCTCTGTGAAGCTTTCGATTCAGTGAATCGGGATGTCCTCTGGAGGATTCTTGGTCTTCGTGGGGTGCCACCAAAACTGATCGATCTGATGTCTGATCTCTACTCCGGTACTGAGAGTGCTGTGAGATGTGGTGGTGCCATCTCTGACTTATTTCCAGTTGTTACTGGAGTTCGTCAGGGGTGTGTACTGGCCCCACACTTTTCAGCACTTGTATGGACTGGATTCTAGGGAGGATGTCGGAGAGATAAAGCTGCGGTGTGTCGTTTGGGAATGTCAAGATCTCGGACCTTGATTTCGCAGATGATGCAGTCATTTGGCAGAGACTTTAGATATCCTTTTGGGGGCACTGGAGGTGCTGAATGAGGAGACGGAGCCGCTGGGATTACGGGTTTCCTGGGTCAAAAATAAATTCCAAGGCTCTTCAATGACATCTTGGATGCTGCTGTCCTGTCTGTGCCTGTTTGTGGTGAGGATGTTGAGGTTGTGGAGAGATTCACTTACCTTGGCAGTGATATTCATGTCTCTGCTGCTGTGAAGCAGAGTCAATGACACTGAGGTCGGGCCTGGGGAGTCATGGATTCACTGGATAATGGGGTGTGGCGCTACCGGTATCTGTGCGAGAGGACGAAAGTCCGAGTCTTCAGGTCCTTGGTGCTTCCAGTCTTGCTCTATGGATGCGAGACTTGGACTCTGACCAAGGATCTGAGACGGAGACTTAATTCCTTTGGTACCAGGTCTCTTCGGAAAATCCTTGGCTATCGCTGGTCGGACTTTGTGTCCAACGAGCGGTTGCTGAGAGAGACTCAAATGAGATTTGTTACCTGCCTAGTCCGTGAGTGTCAGCTGCAGCTGTATGGACATGTGGCTCGTTTTCCTGACGCTGATCCCGCTCACCAGATTCTCTCAGCGAGGGAGTCTCGTGAGTGGAGGAGGGAAATGGGTCGACCACGTGCCTCGTGGTTGCAGCAGGTTGATCGGCATCTCAAGGAGATGGGGATGGGCCAGGCATCTGCCTGGGGGATGGCCAGACGGAGGCCCCTGGAGTACCGGCGGAAAGTGGTCATAGCGACGCGCTACTCTGGCGCTTGCTCCCATGCCTGATCTAATCATTCTTTATCTGTGTGCTCAGTCTGAACAAACTTGGTAAGTGCATGTCTGAGAAATGGTTGAGGAGGTGTTCACCATTGGGTTTTTTACAACTAAAATGGCCGCCAGTCGGCCATCTTGGATCTGATTTTGAAAAAGAATGACATGCATATGTAAGCCATCATTCAGTATCTGTATGCCAAGTTTGAACAACATCGGTAAATACAATTCTGAGAAATGGTTGAGGACGTGTTCAACATCGGAGTTTTTACAACTAAAATGGCCGCCAGTCGGCCATCTTGGATCTGATCTCGAACAAAAACAATACCTGGGTCTGTAAGACATCATTCTTTATCTGTTTGCCAAGTTTGAACAACATCGATAAATACAAGTCTGAGAAATGGTTGATTACGTGTTTGATACCGGGGTTTTTTAAACAACTAAAATAGCCACCAGTCTACCAGTCGGCCATCTTTGATCAGATCACAGAATAAAATGACGTCTACATGTTTGCCTTGATGGACTATGCTTGTGCCAAATTTGAAGAAAATCGGACCATGCATGTCTGAGAAATGGATGGGGACACATTTAACTCACAAAATGGCTGCCAGTCGGACATGTTGGATCTGATCTCAAAACAAAAATGACGTGCTAATGTAAGCCATCATTCTTTATCTGTGTCCCAAGTTTGAACAACATCGGTAAATGCATGTCTGAGAAATGGTTGAGGACGTGTTTATCAGGTTTTTCTTTTTACAACTAAAATGGCCGTCAGCCAGCAGCATCGCGAAACAAAATGACATGCAGGTGTGTGCCATCGTTTGTTGTCTTTGTGCCAAGTACAAATAAAATTGGTCCATATATATGTCCGAGATATGGTCGTGGACCCACGCCATCACGCACACACGGACACGAAAATCAAGATCAAATCTATAAACCTCCGTTTTGGACCAAGTCCGATGGGGGCTAATAATCTGGTGTACATGCTTATATAATACACTACGTCGTATCGTGGTGATATACCTGGGATAATTGTAATTGCACTGGCTCATGGACAGACACCTGAGGCTGAAGATCTGAGGCCGACAGCCTAGACTGCTAAACAAAATGGCGGCCGCATGATTTTGATTGTGGGTGTAGTCCATACATAATCCATACAAAGTCCAAAAACGAACTGGCTTTTATCATGGAGGACGGTAGTACTCCACTTAGAGCGACGATATGGGGAAAAATGGCCGCCAATTCAAATATGTACACAATAATACGCTCATAAACTACCATGGAGTGAAGTCGTTAGCATTTAAAAAGCCGCAACTTTTATTCTCGAGCGTTTTCTGAACTACCAAGACTTAGAAAGATGCCAAAATACATTGTTGTTCCATCACAATCCCACAACAAAAGGAAAATGTCAAAAGATGTCATGATGGTAATCCAGAAGAGGATTGTGGTGTCGTATTGTGGTGTCATTCCAACCTTGTTTTAGTTGTTTGTTGAGATTTCATCGCTCCGGTTTTACATCTTCTTAAAATGTTTGTTTTTTCTTCTGCATATGTATATATATATATATTTTTTTTTTAGATTGCTATTGACATTGCATGTGGGACATGCTTTGGAGTCTGGTGAAGCGCGTTTCTGTCGACACTGCCGCTGATGGCTCGCCAATAAGGATGAAACCAGTGTGGCGGCTGACGGGGGCGTGTAGCATTGGGACTCTCATGTATGTGCTACTCGTGAATGTTTTGCAGCCGTACAGTAGAGGAACTCGGGTAGGGTTTGAAACAGCAAATGGCTTACCTTGTGAAGCTTTTCTTGGTTGCTTTATGCAGCTTTCTTTGGCTGGAAGAGCATGGCGATTTATTACAGAAATCCCACCGACAGCTGGGGACAATTGATTGGCTGAGAGCTGATTGGTTGTTCCCTCCAGTTACGGGTGAGAGACATGATTGTGCCTTAAGTTTTTCGAGGGAAATTAAGGTAAATATGGGCTTCGAAAGTTTTGTTCGAAACAAAAGAACATGGGCATTCCCATTGCAGGTTTTTGCATTCTGATTTATCGACATCACTGCATGCGTCCACCTTTCCTTCCCTCGCCATAGCTGTCATGACTTTTCACCTGTAGCCACCATATGTAGTGAATGCTAAATGGCAAAGCGAATGAGGTGCCGGTCTTGATTGGCCAGGGAAACATCTTGGCCTTTTTGTGACAGGTGCACTCAATAAAAGGACGAGCTTTAACTCGTTCATGTTTGTCTATATCCGTAGGACGAGCTTGTGCTTGGCCTGCTCACGGACACCTTGCTTCTCGGGAAGTGTGACGGTGAAAATGCAAAGCAAAAGAAGAGCGAACGAGACATCGCACCTCTTCCACATAAGAGTTGGAAGATGAAATTGCAGATGTGGTTCTGGGTGTCTGTATGCAGCGCGGTGATGGTAAGTTTGTCATTATTCTCCTGTTTGTCTTGTTATCATAAATATCTTGTTCCTCATTGCACCCAAAATGATTTCAACATAAATGGTAAACCATTCAACACCATTGAGATTCCATTCCTTATTTCCCTACCATAGAGCACGCCGTTGCTTTACAATTGTCTTTCTTATGTGCCATACCGTATGTACCGTTGATTACCACAACATACCATTTACCAAATTTTCTAAACGGCAAACAAAGTGTGAACTTGATGATTGTCCAGATAGGGATGGAACTCGGAGCCGCTTACCTTATCGTGGTTTTCCGAGTGATGCTCCGACAGTACTTCGCACACAGCGGGAATGGGGGAATCTCCTCCTCATCCATACTGGTCATGGGGTGCAGTGGAGCTCTGCACTTCTTCTTCATCGAGGCCCTTGGAAAGGTGTGCATGTGCTAATTATCTTATTTAGGTGGCAGCAGGAGGTGCTGCATTCTAAGCATACTCGTGTACACAGCAGATGTATTTTGGTCCGAATTTACGAAAGGCGTTTTGCGAGCGTCTTGCTAACACACGACTAACCGATAAACAGTGACAAAACCATCTTTGTACGCGCACAGCTAATCGCCCGTCTAGATAGCAATTTACGAAGGGAGACAATTAGTTTTGCTCGCCGAAACAGATGATTATTTGTGGTTGACAAAGTTATGATTCAATGCCTTTTGAACATTTATTTTGTTCAGCGTGCCATGCAAGAGGTCACCTAACCAATTCACCCAAATGACGTCAACTTTTAGTTCGTGTGTTCTAACGACGACAACTTGTCGGAAAATAAAAGAGGGGACAATTATTCATTTGAGTAATGAATGGGTTCAATCGAAGTAATGTAAACATTGTGCTGTCCATAATGTAAACAGTTCAGTCGACACACGTACCTGAAGAGTGCAGCACACGGCCGAGTTCCCAACACAGTCTAAAACCACGCCGGTCATAAAAAAGATTTTAAAAATACTTAACAATTCAACCTTAATCGGGGAAACTTGAGTGAAGTGCTAGAAATCTAGCAGGAAGATGGACATGCTCACTTTCGGCCATATAGAGTAATTGTTCAATAAATAAAGGACAGATGGGGCGAGAAAACGAAAATGGAACAGATCCTCGGGACAGGAGCACTGAAACCTTGGAGAGTTGGACTGTGTATCAAATGTAAAAACATACTCGTGTCTTTATCAGGGTTCTTCTGGAAGACAAAAGCCTCCACGAGGCTGACTTGACGGGATCGTTTCATCTTGTGTACCCTTTACTTGACGGCATTACCTGGCTGTCCATCAAGGCTGACTTGGCAAAGGCTTCTGATTGGACAAATTGACATTCGGGACTTGTTGCAGTTATAAGTAAAATGGAACTCGGTGGAGCGCATTCCTCCACCAGGCCGAACAGTTCACGTCTTGAACCCCACTGATCGGCTGCATCTGGATCCGGACCTGGCCCAAAATCGAACGGGCTTGTTCTTGTCACCTAAACAGTCTGTCCACCAAGTTTTGTCATAATCCGTCCACAATCTTTTGAGATATCGTGATATATATATTATTTTTGGCCCCATCTCTCAATGGTGAAGAATCACTAAAAAATATTTATTTAAATCCTTGTGTCCGGATCTGAATCTTCACCAAAATTGAATCAATTCGTTGTGGTCACACACCCAACCTGTCCACCAAGTTTCGTCCGAATCTGTCGGCAACTTTTTGAGAAATCCTGTACACAGCCAAACAACCAAGCAGAAGACGTCTTGCAAAATCCACCCCCCCCCCAATCTCCAAAGGTTCCCATGTATACATGAAATTGGTCATTTCATTAAAATTGAAAATCCTAATCAAAGCTCAGGGGAAACTTGGAAAATTTATTATTTTTCAGATTGATATTGATGATTTTTTTTGAAGAAGTTTGACCTTCAGCTGACCTTTGACCTTTTGGCATCAAAAATAGTTGATTTCCAAATTCAGCGATGCACGATGCGATTGGTGTTCAAATTTCAAGTCAATCGGATGAAAAATGACGGTTTTAGAAATTGGACCTCAACGTGACCGTTGACCTCAGAATCAATGGGCTTCTCAGTTGAGACGACCTCCACAACTTGTTAAAGTTTCGTGACGATCGGTTTAGAATTGTGACCTGTCGGCGATAAACAGACACAGACAGACAAACAGACAGACAGACGAAGGTGAAAACGTAACCTTCGGTGGCGGAGGTTATTGAAAGGTGGTGTCGGAGACGGGTGATTGGGAAAAGTGAAGTTATTGATTATTGTTGACCGTATTTTGACAGGGATTTCAAGTAAATGGTAAAAGTGGAACGCTGCGTACTTTAATGTCAAAGTATAAAATGAAAAAGTATTATTCCTTTTATTTTCGTCTAATTTTCCGGTTTCACGTGGACACCTGGCGGGTAAAAAGACCGGTGACCGTCACCGCAATACGTCTGTGGACATGGTTTGGATTGATGCCATGTCCTTCCTCTCCGCTTCATAACAGCCTTGTAGGACCTTGTAGGAATCCGATCATAAGGTTAGAATCCATATCAATCCAACAGTGGATGGTGTTGGATTGCTCTTGTCGCTTCACTCGGACCCTCCCTGATCTACAACTGCCGTGTCAGCCCCATGTTAGTCAATGATTGCATAACAGCCTTGGACTTTCATGGGCTTTCGGGCGAATGAAGACGCGTGACTTTCAGTGGGTTATTTTTTGTGCCACTCTCTGACCCAATTCCCAGTGTGGTTAACAATCCAATCGTCGTGTGTCCCTCAGATTTGCAAGTGCTTGGCGATGTGGTTATCACAAAAAGGTAACTGAGCTCCTCATTCTGTACGTTTAGCTTCGTCACACGTGAAACCGAGTCATTGAAAGAAGAGACTTTTATTGATCTGTTCAAACCGATATGAAGGGGGGAAACCTGAGTTAACCTGGTTTGGTTAACCTGGCCCAGGGTAACCTGGTTAAAAGGCAATTGTGGAATGTTTTAGAGACTTTGGTGACATTTTGCTGATTGTTAAACTTGATGAAACAGTTAGATAGCCGATTGTGTAGTTTGACTGAGTAGATTGAGTAGTTATGGTGAAGTGACACGTCATTTTTTTATTGTTTACAGACGTTGGCAGACAGAAACAACAGAAAACATTTGCTCTACTTTACTTCATTTATCAATTCATTAACAACTTCAGTGCCATTTTCTACGTTGCTTTCTTTTTGGGCAGGTGAGAGGACGATCCGTGTTGATGGTGACCCCACGTTATCCCTCTATGTCGGTGCAGTGTCCCCTTACTTTTTGCATACTCATGAGACATCCTCATTTTGTGATTTAAAAAAAAAACAATCAACAAAACCTCTGAATTAGACGAATTTCTCCAACATGTTTACTTTATCAACACATCGTATTATTCTTCATAAATGGTACAATCTCTCAATCATTTTGGGGGGTGTTGCTATGATGGAGGAAAATGCAGTCTGAATTTAACTTTGTATGTATGTATGTGTGTATGTGTATGTATGCGTGTTTGTATGTATTTATTATGTTTGCATCGATGTATGTGTGTGTGTATGTATTATGTATGTATGTATCTGTGTGTATGTATGTACGTGTATATATGTGTATATATATGTGTATATATATGTGTATATATATGTGTACTGTATATATATATGTGTATATATATATGTGTATATATATGTGTATATATATGTGTATATATATATGTGTATATATATATATGTGTGTATATATATGTGTACTCTATATATATGTGTATATATATATGTGTATATATGTGTATATATATATGTGTATATATATGTGTATGTATATATATGTGTATATATATGTGTATATATATATATGTGTATATATATATATGTGTATATATATATGTGTATATATATATATGTGTATATATATATATGTGTATATATATATATTAGCGGGGTGTGATCACACATTGTGTAAGCATACGAGCCGTGTTTCCCCCATTGTCTCGGGTCACTCACCTGCATTTATGAATGTTGTTCGCCGATTGTGTGATTTTTCCCGATGTATCGGCTTGTAGTCCGTTCGGTTGTCATTTCGTGAAAATTTCATATCGATTTTTGCTCATGTGATTTAAAAAAAAAATAGTTTGTGACCCAAAATATCTGTAAATCATGTTTGACATTTTTTTTTACAACGTTGTCTTCATCGTATGGCGGCCCTCTTGGATTTCATTCGAAACTCACCAAACATCAATTCGTTATTTCACATTTTATTTTATTATCCCTGTAATAATAAAGAGACGATGGTCCAGTTAGAGAGAAATAAGTATTTTAAAAAGGTCTTTCAATGAGAAGTAAACATCTTTATTGTAATTTTAATGATTAATAAATCCCAAATGGCCGCCAGTTGGTGTTATTTTCAGTGTTCATTCCATTTATTTACGCAGGAACCACACAAATAATTTAGATAATATTTATTGAGTTACTATAAATGTTTTCCAGTTACATATATTTAATCAACTGTCCAAAATCATTATCGCACAACAAAACACTGGTTTGAACACAATGGTCCATTGACACAATTACACTAATCCTCATCCGAACTGTCAGACTCGTCAGTCGCCACGTCGGGGTTTTTTTGCAACACTTACAGGTAATGTCATTATCTTTGCATGAACACCTTCTTGCACACATACTACCTCTACAGTTACACCTAACCAGCCACATCACAGAGTCAGGGGCCAAATTGTCAGCTGTCAGGACTGGGACCCATCCAAGCGCTTCATGTTTTGACCAGCTCAATGTTGATGGATCTAACCGTACCGGGTTTGATGTCAATGACCGACTCCACATATGGCACTGCAGGTGAGCTCGTTTAATGTGCTCTGTTACTGCACCCAAAGTCGGTGGTAACTTTTCAACTCCTTGCTTTGATTTCAGACTTCTAAAACAATTCCAGCAAAGATCCTTCACCTCTGTGATTTGTTCAGTCTTCGAGCTGAATGGTGAACAGATCAGCTTCTCACAGCCTGTTATCACCTGTTTTGTTGGTTGTTCTCCAATGCCGAGACCCGCGAGAGCTGTCAACATTTCATCAGACGCCTTTGTGAAAACTTTCCACCATGCTGGTTTACTCTTGCCATACATCCTTCCAGTGGTGTCACAGCCACGAATAGTGTGGAAACCCCTCAGAGCTGCTATTCGTCTGGCACCAAGAGCATGATATATAGGTTGTCGGGCTACATACTTTCCTTCCCCACCCATATTCATGATGAGTTTTGTATCATAGCCAAGATTTGGTAGCATTGATAATGACAAGAGCAAGACATCAGTATCTGGGGAGAAAACATGAACCTTCATCCAAACTCTGTGCTGTTTAGCAGCAGCAAGTATTACGAGTATGTCTGCCTCTTCGTGCTAGTGTTCCATGATGTCTAAATCATCTGTACCTCTGCCGTTTTTACTCTTGACACCCTCACGTGTGACAGTGATCACATTGGTGGATTCAGACATGGTGATGACTTTGTTAGCCAGGTATATTGTCAATTGATCTTTGGTTTCAGTACTGCTGAGGAATCCCTTAATCCCTTTAAGGCAGCTTTGAATACTGTCTGCTCATTGACGACAGCCATCCCATCAATATGCCTGGTGTTGGCTTAATGATTAAGGTAGTGGGCTTGGGATCCTTGAATCCTGAGTTCAAATCCCCCTCGGCTGTTGAATTAGTACCAGGTGGGGTTGACTCTGCCTGTCATCCTTCTGAGGTCGGCAAAATGAGTACCAGCTTGCTGGCATCCTGTGTTGGAGTGGTGACCTGTCCAGGATTGTACCCAGTAGCCATGGAGACTGCTTAGGCAGCACCAATGCTCTGCACAGAGTATGGCCTTGATGGACGGATGGATCCCATCAATAACTAGAGCAGCTTGATCTGGCACATTTGAAGGCAACGGACCATCCATTTCTGAGTCACTATCTGTATCCATCTGATGAATAAGCTCATGAGCCAGTTGTGACTTGTTTGTGCATGGATGCAGTAGACCTCCAGCTCCAGAAAGTTCATACATACCAACTACCTCTTTCAGGTCAACATCACAGGAAGATCGTGATACGACAAGAAGGCGAGTCAACATCAATGCTGATTCCTTCATCGCAAATTCTTGTTTTCCATGTTTTGATCTTATCTCTTTCCAGCTGATGTCCACGTTTGTACTTTGACCTTCTTCATTTTGTCCCATCGATTTCCGTGTCCTTTTATTCTGTCATTAACAAACTTTTCATATGCTTCCTTCTCTCTAGCTTCTGCATTCGGGATATTCTCATCGATGTCCTGAGGAATTACCATGTTGCTTGTAATGTTTTTCAGTTTATCTCTCATTTTATTCTCCAACACATCCACATCAAAGGGATTATTTCGGATGATGACATCTTTGAGGCGCTGAATACTCCTTTCTTGTCGATCCAATTTCGACTGGCTGAAATCAGAGTGATGGGATCTTTCTGCCACGCTGACAGAGC
>CM068968.1:53543820-53570879 GCA_035128595.1 Eptatretus atami
TGCCGATAAGTCCTGTGTTCAGTTAGATTTCCCCACCGATGTCTAAGGGAATTATTCGTGTAACCGGCTGTAAATCTTTGAGTTAGCCGTTTCTTTTACTATCGTTATTTTGGACCAACCGCCATTACTACCACCACAAAGCGCCACCAACCACAACAACCACGATCACCACAACCACCTTCTCGTCAACTGCCAACATCCCCACAGCCAACCAACAGCCGCCTTCACAACAACCACCTTAACCACCACCGCCCAACCACACCACCTCCACGACCACCACAAACGCCAGCCACACCACCCTCACGACCACCACGAATGCCAGCCACACCACCAAGACCACCACAAAACGCCAGCCACGCCACCATAATGCCAACCACACCACCACCACATTTCCACCTCAGCACGGTTGCGAGAAGCCTGGCATTCATCGGGGAGAATGGACGACGGCCTCACCCCTCCCCCACGACAGACACGTGCGGAAAAGACGAAAGCTGTGAAGAGATGATCGCCTACAGAAGTACTCAACGAAAAACCCCGATTCAGCGAGGAAAGCCCCGCCCTGCTTCTGGAAGCTTCGCGCGCGTGCTGGAAGGGAGGGGGCGGGGAGGGGGAGGGCGAGGGCGTGGAGATAAAAGCGAGCGCTGAACGCAGCGAAGTGTGTGTGTGTCGTCGAGGAGAACTGTGTGGTGTGTCGTCGAGGAGAACGTGTGTGTGTCATCGAGGAGAACCGAGTGGTGGGTCGTCGAGGAGAAGCAAGTGGAGAGCGAGTGGAAGTCAGTCGGTGGAGGTCTGGGCTCGTGTAAGAGTGTGGAGTTGTGGGCAGCCGCACTGGAGCCTGGAGTCCCGCAGTCGGTGAGGAGCTGGAGAGGGTCCAAGAGGGTCGCCCAAGCAAGTCACCACGAGGGTGGAGGTAACCTGCGGCGGCCTCTTGGAGTTCCTTCGGTCAACCAAGCTCCTTGGACATAAAGGCCCTAAGGGGTCCAGTCTAACCCCTTGTCTTTGAGGGGGTCTTTTTCTTGCTTTTATTTGTGTGGAAGTTGTGGCGCCGTGTCCCGTTAAGTAGAGAAACTGTTAAGTGACTGTACATGATTAGTTATAGACGGTATTAGCTCTTTCCTTTGCATGTTGTTTGGCGTATAACTGCATGCGTGTTTCACACATTTATTGCTTGATTGTATACGTGTGTAAAATAATAAATGTGCTTGTTTGAATGTAACCTGTTCGTCGCGTCATTTTCCCTCCATTGAGCTGCCATCTTGCTCTCGGAATTGAGTGGGCTTTTAAATAGCCGGTAAAGTGATCGGGTCCAACGGACTGCGCGATAATACACCGCTCGGTTATCCCAAAAGGAAGCGAGCTGCTTAAGCGGCTCGTTTCCAAGCGGTCCCGTTGAGGTACAACCTCTCGGTAATCTACCCGCCGCGATAATTAGGTAAATCGAAGATTTGGCGATCGGACCCTGTAGCGCGCGGGTAGAGTGCGGACAAGTTGTGGTGTGCTTGGAGCACACCCGTGACTGGTTTTCGGCGTTGTTCCGGAAAGTCGCGACTGAATTGTCCGTCCGGTGGGCGTACGGCCGCGATTCGGCTAAAAGCGGCTGTCCACACGCCGGCGGGCGAGAATTCGTAACAATATCTTTCAGTGTCCTTGAATATTTCGAATAGAAATAATTCCAACCCGTCATTTTTGACGGACTTTCATACGAGTATGTATATGATGGAGGGAAAGTATGTCGATGTTTGGATGTTTGTATGTTTCATCTACTCTTCCAAGAGAATTTGACCAAGGAAGCTGACACTTTCAGGTATTAATGAAGCACCATGAAGGTGTGTTTCCTGAAGTTTCGTTTGATTCCATCAAGTTTATAAATTAAAAACAAATAAATAAATTCTGCCCATCTTCCTGGTGTTGGCTTCGTAGTTCGGGTGGCGGCTTGGGATCCTAGGGTCCTGAGTTCAAGGCCCGTTTTCCCTGAATTAACACCAGGGGGTTGACTCAGCCTGTCATTCTTCCTCCTGGGCCTCAATTCCTTGTAAATTGATTCTTCACTATTGAGGGATAGGGTGTGGAGTACAATTGGAACTATCTGAGCTTATAACCACTGTATAATGCACATAAGCAGTGCGTTCATGCACATAACCTGGGTTGTTCCTATTTTTGGGAGAGATCGAGGCAGCGGTCTGTTGCCTATACACCTCCCAAATAAAGGGATGTGTCAAAAGAACATGCTGCAAGCTGGGCGGGAACTCTGCTGTGGTATCAATAATCATAAAGAAACTAGAAAGCATCTGAAAAATGCAAAAGCCCGTCTACTTTGTGGTCAGACTTATTCTTCCGCATGCTAAACGGTCCCTTTGACCTTGTGACCAAATTCTAAATTTGTCTTCTCCTTATTCTCATAATAAAGCTTTGCTTAAAATTTGATGACAAAAGTTAAAATGGTAAAATTGCATGGCCCAGACAGACGTACACAGAAGTGATTGCAAAACCCCGTCTCCCGCTGCACCGGGGAAGGGCTAATAACATGATCCCCCCTGGCCGCCGCCGTAGTGAGCAGGTGCTTGATTTCTCACCATTGATAACAGAGCGTTACGTAGTGAGCGTAACAGAGCGTTACGTAGTGAGCGTAACAGAGCGTTACGTAGTGAGCGTAACAGAACGCCATTGATTTTTCTTGTCTCCCTCCCCGCATTCCCAACATGTCCTCCTCCTGGACCAGTGTTGCAGTTTGATATGTGACCATTTTTGTGGCCTCGTTTCCTCTGGCCCCTCTCCTCGCATTCATCAATAACCTGTTCGAGCTGCACTTGGACGCCTGGAAGCTGTGCAGCAACGTGAGCGCCCCGGTGGCGCACAGGGCCGCCAACATCGGTTCGTTTACCCGCACAAAACTCACGAGACCCTTGAAACTTGGGAACTCATTTTGGCTTAAGGTGAATGAGATGTGACCACATCCAGTAATAAGGACACTTGTGGAGAACTGGAAAACCCACTTGATGCAAGTGTCGTATGCAGTGTGGGACAAACCACCATAGTCAGGTGACCCTTACCAGCAGGCATCACCTGGCAAAAATGATCACATAAGTGGTAGAGCTTTTGATTTTTTTGCCCCACCACTCCACCACCCTCCGGTGTATCCCATACATTGCCATCCCATTCCTTCCCCTCCTTTTCTCCACGACCTCCTCTGTACGTAATCCATCACACAGTGAAGCACAATCACTGTGGTGAAAAACATGATGGGAGACGTGCTTCGTGCACGCTCGAGATGATTGTGATGTGCTGCAGGTGTGTGGTTCAACATCCTCAAGTTTATCGCCATTCTCTCCGTGATCACCAACGCACTGGTCATCGCCGTCTCCTCCGATTTCATCCCTCGCTTGTACTACCTCTACCTCCGACAGTGTGTTCATTCGCATTCGTATGTTCGCTCAAAGCAAAACACTTCCATTGCACGAATAATCAAGTATAACATAGTAACCTCATCCATCTTTGTCATTTAGTTTTCCACGAAACACACTGGTGGTCACCTGATCAGCGTCCCATATACCTATGTCACGGGTTCAAATTTTGCTGAAGCAAAGTTGTTAGGGATTTGGATTATAAGCATCTGGACAGCAAGCTCGTCGTGGGATAATTACCATGTAGGTGTTGTACCCGAGGTAAACTTCAGGTGGCTTCATACGTGACCTGCACGGAGGGGTTAATGTGACCTGCATGGAGATAGAGAGGTGTATAGAAACTGCCTAGTCTGACCTACATGTGCCGTCGTTGACTTGATGCTCTCGGTGCAGCTTGTAATGGGCATTAAAATGCTACCTATGAAAAAGCAACACTGCCAATAATCCCCCAAACGAATCAATGAAAAGGTCACGTCTGATCATTTTACCTCCAAACTACCAACCACATCGTAGCTTCGTCAATTATAACGCACAAATCCCATCAATCACGCAGCGGTATTGACAGCGCAGAATTGATTACCTGATCCAATGAAGATTGATTTTGTGAAAAACAAACAAACCGAGACATTGATGGTCTTATGAAACACCTTACATCAGAAGCTCAGATTTAGATTCTGCTTCGATTGGGCACCAAACACGATTTGTGTGAAACCAATGTTATCTCATATTGTTTTTTCAGTATTCTGATGGATGTTATCTTGGCTAACTTAGCGTGTTTGCAATTTTCCTCCAATGATGCATGTCGGTAGTGTGTCATTCAAGGCCTCGCAATGGAGTTCTTACTCTTCATTTGCTCAGATTCCTATTTGCGGAGCTCCTCGACGAGCCTGGTCTCTCTCATCATAAAAATCCAAGGCTCAGGTTCTGCTGAGTTTGTAGATTCCAGTTGCTTGGTCATACAAAGACCCGCAAGGCCTTTACAACGTCGTTTGTTTCGAAGGAAGTGTTACCCTCCATTAACCGAAAAGTGTAGAATGTCCAGGGAAAGGTGGCTCTGAGACACCCTCCAAACGGCGGGATAAACAGGCCGATGGAATATTGAGAACTGGTGCATTTCGTTCATTTTTATTTTGATGAACGTTAAGATAGTTGGTTTGTGTTAAACTTGAGAGTCCTAGGTTTTTGTCCACCTGCTACTTCCATAGTGATACGGTAGAAGACGGCCTGCTTAATGCCATTCATTGCCCTCGCAGGTGCCTTGAGGGTTACGTGCAGTCCAGTCTGTCCAACTTCAGCGTCGCAGATTTCGAAAACCAGACCAAACCGGACACAACCAACTTGAGACCGGATGAAAAACCCCTGAAATTTTGCAGGTAATTTGCATTGACGACTCTTATTGCGACGGTTAAATATTAACGGTGTAACGGTCTTCGTTGCCTCACCACACCACACGTTCTTCTCCTTTTGTGAAGCACGTGGCTGCTGGTAGCATCGTTTGTGAGGGGTGCTGTTGTGCCAACGATTCAGTAGTTACGAGCAGGAATTTTGTGATTTGTTCGTGGTGCGGTGAGAGAACTCACTGACTCTTCGCGAAGGACACCCTGGATATTTAACGTCCACCAACGAATGCTGGCAGATGGGACGTCCGGTTTAACATGCTTCCGCGGGACGGTACACACACTGATGCCTCACCATGTCTGCGAAACACCGGGATGGCAGTTTATAGCTGGGTTGGGATTCTAACCCAGGCTAGACAGCTTGGGGGCGAGTGTGCGTATGTCTATGTTATCCTAATAGCCAAACACACGTATTGCTAAATGTTTACTCGGCAACAGAATCGACACCAACACGAGAACATTTTGTGTTAAATGAGTCTCTCTCGATCGATGGGGGTCCAACTGCTGTTTGTGGTCTCACTCACTTGGTGGTCGTTGAAGATCCCGTCGTGATCTTCATGAAGAGAAGACCATTGTGTGTCTGTGCCCTGAGCAAATTCCAGTTCAAAACAATAGGGGCACTGCAGCAGCACAGCCGCATCTCAGCGATGATGCAATCAACAGGCCAATTCATGCTTGAATCCCGGTCAAATAATCACCTGCTATGCAGATGGATTTGAGTGTTACAAAAAGGAAAGGTAAAACATCCTGTACTTCATGGAGATGGAGAGGTGTGTAAGACAATTTATCAAAACACGTGACGATACTGATGGGAAAACGTAAATAAGTGGAACACAGTCCCTTTGGGATCTGTCCATGATTTTGCCAATGATGCAACGACGCGTCTACCATCCACGGCTGCAGATGTGACATCCATCGTAACGTTGCCTTGAATAATGGTGTACTCTGAGGTATTAGGATGCCTTTCTCACGGGACGTCGAGCATCGTTTGGAGATCGAACCGGAATCGATCGCCGAACAATCCCTGAAGGAAGCTTTGTGATGAAATTCTCGTGTTCCCCCGACCACAGTTACCGTGCGTACCGAGAACCTCCAGATCATCCGGACCCATATTCCACGACGATGGAGTACTGGAAGATTATGGCTGCACGCCTCGTCTTCATCATTTTATTTGTGGTGAGTTAAAGTGGACGATCGGTCTCGGGCGCCTGTTTGTCATCAAGGTCACAATCGGCCTTTGTGACGATGGGTGAAATCTCTTTGTTTTTTTATCAGGACAATGAAATTGCAGTTTTCATGTTTGAGATAAAATAGAGTGCATGTCTGGATACCATAGGAGGACCTGAAGATTAAGACCAACCCCAAAACTACTCGTGAGCTGAGCACAGAGAATGTATAATTTGTGTTTTTAAAAATGCCTCCTCGCCCCCCTCTCTCTCTATCGCACCTGCTCCCCTTTAGCACCTGAATGTCATTGTGCAGCTGTTAGTGGGCTGGTTGGTGCCCGATATGTCCATGACCAAGAAAAAAAGGTTTTGGATAAGAAGCACCGGCGCTACAAGAAACACCTGGTGCCATCTTGGATGAGTCTCCGACGGACGAGATGAGCAAAAGTAAGAAGCAGTTTCGGCGCAACCTCGGCTGTTATGATAAATAAACTCTAATTCCCAGGAACACAGAGCGGAGGCAGGTTTTACTACTGAGAAAGGATATCGAGATGAAAATCCAAAATAATTTGACATCGAACACTTCCTATAATCTAATCTTTTTGAGAAAAGTTCACCTCCCCCTCCCCCCAAATGTTTTTCAGGCCGAAACAGAAGACCTTCAAAGTACCAGACAACTACCCACCAAAGGTTCCAGCAGGAATCGAAAGTCTAAACTTTCAACAAGTTGTCATTTTTGAATGAAGATACCTAATTTGGTGAACTGTCCACAATACCTGCTCATTGTGAGAGAACGTGGTTCGAGATGAAGCTTACCTGAGCACAGGCAGGCATCGCAGAAGGCACACCTTGTGTAATTAGTTCCCGATCAGTCGAGGACCTTTCGGTGGGCCGTGGTGTGATCGTACCTCAGACTTTAATGGAGTAGGCTCGGCGAGCTAATCAGGAATCGTATTATAGCTTTCATGCTCCTGCTCCACACCGATGGCTGTCCTAAGGTGAAGGTTGTGTGTGAACGGTCATGATGGCCCTACTTTTACTCTCACATGTAAACTTTTTAACCACGTGGAAACCGCTACCATATGCTCGGCCGAGTTTTGAGATTCTTCCTTTTACATCGAATACACTATTTATCCAACAGGTTATGGTAAGGTACGACAGGAAACTTTTATTTTCTCGTTTACATTTGTACTTTTGACAATTTTTATGAACTTAACAAAATAAAAGTTTTATTACACACCTTCCGGGCATCGTTGCCTCGACGCACGATCTGACAAAAGTTATCAAAATATTCCTGAAACCAAAATGTCCATATTGCCAGCCAGCTGTAGATAAAGTGACACAAGGTTGAAAAGAGGTTTTCTTTAAAAAAAAAAAAAAAAAAAGAAGAAATTGTTGGAGAATGGGCGGGCAGGGGGAGAGGTGGATGTACACACGTGATGGGTCATACAAAACGTTGCTGTTTTGCTGACGACATCAGGAAGTCTTGGTGCTCTGCTTCGCTTGCCACGTGTGGAACTTCCGGTAGGCCACCGTCAGCATCTCACGCAGGTGGTTTGTGAGCTGCAAAAGAGGATGAGAGGTTTTGACATTCCACCGCCGATCGAACGGAGTGAAAACAATCCGAGAGTTATTCCTCGAAAAATTGGAAGTGAAACCACCGGCGGTCCACAGAGGGACTCACATTGCTGTTTTGTTGACTCTTTGCAAGTTTATCCTCACAAAGGTTGATTTTCGTCGTCTCGAACCTCTCCAAGTTTCCCTTCATCCGAATCACCTGTTAAGGGGTAAGGAAGCAAAAGTGTGGTGATTGCACCATGTTTCAGAGTGCGTAGAGGTCGGAATTGGCTGGCCGAGCATAAGAAGAAACACCACGTGTTGTACCAAAGTCGAGTCAGTCAGTTTTCAAAATATATAAGAAAACAAAACATCAGGGCAATATCCCTGGGTGCTCACCTGGTAGCGGCTGGATTAGATAACCAGGAACCACTGGTAAACACGGATGACCCACAAAATATGTAACGAGAAGAAAGTAAATACTGATGATTTTTTTGTTTAATGCCGTGAACAAACTTTTGGTACGTCACGGGTCATGAAGGTTGCGGTGAAGTTTTATCAAATTGTGTGTGTGGTTCAGAGAAGAAAGGAAATACCATTTTATATTATATATATATATATATATATATATATATTTGTATACCTTGTCGAGGCTCGTGTGAGCGAACACACAATGCACAGCAAGGAGGCATGAGACAAGAGTGGAGGGAGTGGAAGGACAAAACAGTGGGGAACAGAGACATTAGGAGATCTGTGGAAGGAGAGGATGGGGTGGGGAACATGGGAATACAAGATGGACATTACAGGGACTTTCAGAAGGAAAGCAGGGAATTTGAAGGAGGTGGGCTTGGGGTGGATTAACGGGGAAGAAAAGATCGAGGATTTGGATGGGGGATGATAAGAGGTGGTGGTGAACAGCTGTTTTGAAGGCCTGGAGGAGAATGGATTGAATAGAGTGAGGGAGTTTATTCCAAAGGCGGGGGAAAAAAGAGGAATGAAATAGTGAAGGTGAGCAGTGATTTGTGATTTTGGTAGTTTTTACCAGAAGGGGTTGTTGGCGGATCTTGAGCGCCCTGCGGAAATGTGGTGGGGACAAATCGCAGAGAGAGCAGGGGTGCGAGGCTGGAGAGGAGACGGTAGAAGACAGAAAGACCACCGAACCTGCCTGTGGTGAGAGAGTGAGAGACCCAAAGACTCAGCCTCATTGCAGGAGATGCCAATTATCCGAAAATGCCTTGGTTTCCACAGCATGAAGCCGAGAAAGGTGGGAGCAAGAGCACCAGCCCAGAGGGAGAGCAGTACTCCATCAGGCTGCGGCGAAAGCTTTGTAAGTAGTCAGGAACTCAGGTGGCGAGGAAGGACTTTGCACGATGGAGGATTCCCAGTCAGCGACTGGCTTTGGAGGCCAGGTTTGAAATGTGGCTTTCCCAGGAAGATCATAAGCAGATATAGACCCAGAAGCTTGAAAGAAAGGACTTCTTCCAGAAGGATTGTTGAGAAAGTGGATGGGGGTTTTCTAAACGGTCCTTTCGGAGAGAGACATAGTGAGAGTGTGAGATTTGTCAGGATTGAAAGACATGTTCCACGTGTTGGACCAGTTTGTGATTTTACCCAGATCTGCAGTGAGCGAAGAAGCTGCTGCATGCCGGTCTGAGGGATGACAGATGTACGGCCAGAGGGTGGAGTCATCAGCAAAGAGATATAGAGGTTTTCCAGAGAGTCGGAGAGATCTTGATGAAAACCAGAAAAAGACAGGGCCAGAACGCTACCTTGAGGAACTCCTGCCTGGACAGGAAAGAGGGATAAAAAGAACTCCATTTAGGGCCACACGGTGACTGCGACAGGAGAGGAAGTCTGCGAGCCATGAGTGGAGATGGCCTTGAATACCATAGGAAGAGAGTTGGTGAGCAGGGCAGGGTGCCAGACCATGTCAAAAGCACGTGATATGTCTAGGGATATGGCTCTGATTTCATGTCTGGCATTGAGGACTTCCATCCATTGTTTGGGGAGCAGAAGCAGCAGTCCAAGGTAGAGTGACCTGTCTGAAACCAAATTGATGATTGGAAATCAGGCCATTGGAGAAGAGAAGGATTTAATGTCTGAAGCGATGATGGATTGCATAACCTTGCTGATGATTGGGAGAAGGCTGATTGTCTGTAGTTGCAGGGATCTGTTTTTGCACCTTCGTTGTGCAGGGCAGTAATGTTTACTGATTTCCAAGCAGATGGCAGATGGCCTTGAGCAAATGAGAAGGGTGAACAGAAAGAGAGAGGGTGAGCAAGAGCAGAAGAGCAGGTTTTTAGGACACGGGGCTGATGCCGTCTGGACCCGGTTGCAGAATCTGAGTCGAGGTTTGACAGCAAGCTCTCCACCTTGTCATGAGAAAAGGACACAGAGTCCAGGACAGTGGGGCGACTGGTAAGATGGGTAAAGAAAGTGATGGGTTTTGGACACAAGATTTAGCTGCAAACACTGAATTAGGCATTCAGCCTTTTCACGTGCGGTATCAGCAGTGCGGCCATTGAGGTGAAGGATGGGGATGGAGGGGGAACATACACCAGAAACAGATTTGATTAGACGCCACCAGGATTTTTGAGGAGATAGAGAGGTTTTGAAAGTTCCGACTTGAGCTTTGAAAGATGTCCGTTGTCTGCTCTCCTGAGGGTAGACACACACTTGTTTCCGAGCTTTATGGAAGGAACTGAGATTTATCCTCAGTTGGGTTTGCTTTCCATGAGGCAAAGGCAAGTTGTCCAGGACAACTGCCTCGCCACAAGCTTCAGTGAACCATGGGCTGGAGGAAGGTAGGACAAACTGAAGACGAGAGGGGATAAATCTGTGCATGAGGAGAGCAAGTTTCTTTTAAAGAAATTCCCAGGATGAGTTGATGTTGGAGAGAAATAGCGATAGGAGAGCAGTCTATAAGTTTGATGGCTGCTTGGAGACCTGCCCCAGTCGGCTTGAGTGAAATGCCAGATTCGACGGCGGTGAGGTGGTTCTCTGATAACAGCCAAGAGATGTCCCCTTTGACAAGGACGTGCGTCAGAAGAACCAATTGGAGCGGAGGAAGAGCAGCAGATATTTCAGGGAAATTTGTCAAAATCAGGTCCAGAAGAAATGGAAGTACCATTGCTTGAGATCCCGGTCGGGAAGTTAACCGATTGAGTCCGTCCCAATGAGTCGCAGAAAGTTTTGCTTGAAGTGCCATGACAGGTGAGAGAGGTACCCACACCTAGCCAACTGGCATGATGACAATTAAGTCACCACATATGAGGAAGAGAGAGTTTGGATGAGAAGATAGAAGTTGGTCCATGTTTTCGGATAGTGAGGTGTAGATGGAGTCATCACTGTTAGGTGGATGTACAGTACACATATAAACATTGAGGTGGGAGTGGAGGGAAGCCGTAGCCAGAGGTATGCTCGGTGTGGGGGAGTGAGGGCAGTGCATGGAGCGTGAGGAATAGAAGTCTTTGATGAAGAGAGCAACTTCCTCCACCAGGGCGAGGCTCAGGTTCTGTCATACCGGAGGGGGAGTTAACCAGGGAGAGATACTGGAGTCAGACACGTCTTGGGGGAGGAAGTTTCTGTTAGACAGATTATGTCTGGTTTGTCAGTGGCAACCTGCATGGAAAGATCGAAAGGTTTGAGTGAAGGCCCCAGATAGTTTGAGGTCCACACTGTTAAATGAAGAGGAGGGAGGAGGCTTTGGGCAGGGGGAGGTAGGACAAGGGACGAGGGGGGGGAGGTAAGGAGAGGTTGTTGAAACAGTGTGGGGGGTTGCAGGAATAGCTTAGGAGGGGGGCGGATGAGGAGAAAAGGCTCTGTTGGTGCTGGGGGAGAGGGGGGCAAGAGAAGGGGCAAAAGGCAGTGAGGATTGAGGAGTGGAGTGAAGAGATGTGAGGTGAGAGGGCAGTGGAAGGAGGCAGTTTTTGTGGATGAGAGGGGGGGGAAACTTTGAGAAGGTGTGAGTGAGGGTGGTGAATGGTGGGAGAAGGTGCTGATGGGGAGACTTGAGGGAGGTAGAGGGGGAGTTTTTGAGAGAGGTGAGAGGGAGGCTTGGAGGGGAGAAGTGTGATATTTTGGGGGACACCCTCCTTGCATCCCCTTAAAGACCAAATTGTCCAATGTTATGAACAAACTTTGGTACACCATGGGTGATGAATGTTGTGGTGAAGTTTCATGGGAAAGGTGTGCGTCGTTTGATGAGAAGAAAGCAAGCATCTCTTTTGGCGGGCAACCCCCTTTTCCAAAACTAAACTCCTCTCCGCAGACCCCCTCATACCCCTGATTTTTTTTTAAATGCCATGAGACAAACTTTGGGACATACACTGTGATGAGTGTGTGGTAAAAGTTTCATCAAAATCAGATGTGGAGTTTCAGAGAAGAAGTTGATAGTATTTGTGGACGGACGGACCAAAGCGCCATCCCATTGAAGCGCCAACGACTTCCATCGTGAGCTAACAATAATGGCACTCGTGTGGAGCACGTACCTCCGCCAGGCTGAACAGTTTACATTTTGTATCCCATTGATAGGCCGGATTTGGATCCGGACCTGAACCAAAAACTAATCAGCTTGTTATCGTCACCGAACCGAATCGTCTATCAAGTTTCGTCCGAATCCGTGCACAACTTTTGAGATATCATGCAATATATCGTTATTGGCACCATCTCTCAATGGTGAAGAATCACTGAAAACAATTCACCTATCCAGATCCGGACACAGATCTTCACCAAAATCAACAATCATTGTCCTTGTCACACACCCAACCTGTCCACCAAGTTCGTGTCGATCCATCCATAACTTTTTGAGATATCCTGTCATAGATAGACAGGGTGAAAATATATAACCTTCGGTGACAGAGGTAATGACCGATCTATGAGCTCAACATGTAGTCACAGCCACGTTTCCACATGACGGAGCAGAGCAAGATGGAGCATAATTGGCATCGCAAACAACAACAACTGCAACAAAAGGTTAAAAATCGGAAGCAAAGGCAGCACAGGTACGGGCATCAAACAAGTAACAGTGCGGAAGTCACGGGATCGCTCCGTCCGAGTTCTACTCGTACCTTGTCCTGCAAAAGCGAGCGAACTGATGGGGAAACAAGCCCAGAAAGCCTCAGGAGTTCAGACAGACCGAGGTACAGCTGTCTCAGCTCCTGTCTCTCTGTAGGACCAGCAAGCCACTGTGCGTTGGTGGATCATAAACAGAGGTTAGCCATTAACCAGGGAGATGATTGGTGTTCGTTAATTAAGATCGATGAGCCATTACAAACTCGTGAATGGACAAAGCAGGAGGTTTTTTTTTCTTTTTTCTTTTAAAGAGGGCAAATTGTGATCATTATTGCCTTGAAGTAAAATCCCACGAGGAAATTAAGGTGGTAGACCTCCGGCATTGAAGCAAGCAAATTGGCTGCCATGTTGGGTACGTACGATCAGCCGGAATCTGCCCGACCTCCTGCATCATCGATCCGCCAGGAGATAGGGCTGCTATGGCCTGTCCAGCAGCCTTGCTGGTTAAGGCCTGTACAGATATGTATGGAAGAAAACAAATTGTGTTCCAGTCATTTCCCCCTCAACGTCCCACCATTTCCCCCGCGACTCCCCCAATCCCACAAAGGTCCCACCACCCCTTACCTTGGGCCAGCCGAGGCTTGTATTCAGCCATCTCCTGGTGCAGTGCAGAAATAGCAGCCATTATCTCGTCCCCTGTGCAATAGTGCTGGGACAGCAGAGGGACCGGGCCATGGTGATAACTGCACAGAGATAAGAGTACAGCTGACTCTTGACATTTGAAATTCCACCGATTAGCAAGAACATGCATTTGTAAAAATTTTTGACATTTTCATCGAACGGTGTCCATAATGTCATATATGTGATAGGCCTGACCCAGTATGAAAAGATCAGCAACAGCTATTCCAATGATGTGTTTAGGTGGGTACGTGCCAAGACAATTGGACGATGACGTTTCGTGCTTTGCAGTTGTACGGAAGTAAGGAAAACACCCTGGAATTACAAGGACGATGCAAAATGGGGTGCGATCGATTAAATAATAACCATGAACACGTACCCACCCCCTGGCCCCTATCACAAGGTCGATGGAACCACAGGATTGGAAAAATGAGAGAATGTAACGATACGTGACACAAAGTAAACGAGAGACAGGCCAAGGAGAGGATGGGACAAACCACACCGCGTCAGCCTTCTTGAGTTCAGGGAGACAGCAAAGCTCCTGTGCAGTCTCTTCGAAATCTACAATAGTCCCCAGCCAGGTGGCTGTGCACAGCTGAGGGTGGAGGTAACCTGCGGCGGCCTCTTGGAGTTCCTTCGGTCAACCAAGCTCCTTGGACATAAAGGCCCTAAGGGGTCCAGTCTAACCCCCTTGTCTTTGAGGGGGTCTTTTTCTTGCTTTTATTTGTGTGGAAGTTGTGGCGCCGTGTCCCGTAAGTAGAAAACTGTTAATGACTGTACATGATTAGTTATAGACGGTATTAGCTCTTTCCTTTGCATTGTGTTTGGCTGTATAACTGCATGCGTTTTCACACATTTATTGCTTGATTGTATACGTGTGTAAAAATAATAAATGTGCTTGTTTGAATTGAACCTGTTCGTCGCGTCATTTTCCCTCCATTGAGCTGCCATCTTGCTCTCGAATTGAGTGGGCTTTTAAATAGCCGGAAGTGATGGGTCCAACGGGACTGCGCGATAATAACCGCTCGGTTATCCCAAAGGAAGCGAGCTGCTTAAGCGGCTCGTTCCAAGCGGTCCCGTTGAGGTACAACCTCTCGGTAATCTACCGCCGAATAATTAGGTAAATCGAGATTTGGCGATCGGACCTGTAGCGCGCGGGTAGAGTGCGGACAAGGTTGTGGTGTGCTTGGAGCACACCCGTGACTGGTTTTCGGCGTTGTTCCGGAAAGTCGCGACTGAATTGTCCGTCCGGTGGGCGTACGGCCGCGATTCGGCTCTAAAGCGGCTGTCCACACGCCGGCGGCGAGAATTCGTAACAATATCTTTCAGTGTCCTTGAATATTTCAATAGAAATAATTCCAACCCGTCATTTTTGACGGACTTTCATACGAGTATGTATATGATGGAGGGAAAGTATGTCCGATGTTTGGATGTTTGTATGTTTCATCTACTCTTCCAAGAGAATTTGACCAAGGAAGCTGACACTTTCAGGTATTAATGAAGGCACCATGAAGGTGTGTTTCCTGAAGTTTCGTTTGATTCCATCAAGTTTATAAATTAAAAACAAATAAATAAATTCTGCCCATCTTTCCTGGTGTTGGCTTCGTAGTTCGGGTGGCGGCTTGGGATCCTAGGGTCCTGAGTTCAAGGCCCGTTTTCCGCTGAATTAACACCAGGGGGGTTGACTCAGCCTGTCATTCTTCCTCCTGGGCCTCAATTCCTTGTAAATTGATTCTTCACTATTGAGGGATAGGGTGTGGAGTACAATTGGAACTATCTGAGCTTATAACCACTGTATAATGCACATAAGCAGTGCGTTCATGCACATAACCTGGGTTGTTCCTATTTTTGGGAGAGATCGAGGCAGCGGTCTGTTGCCTATACACCTCCCAAATAAAGGGATGTGTCAAAAGAACATGCTGCAAGCTGTAGGGCGGGAACTCTGCTGTGGTATCAATAATCATAAAGAGAACTAGAAAGCATCTGAAAAATGCAAAAGCCCGTCTACTTTGTGGTCAGACTTATTCTTCCGCATGCTAAACGGTCCCTTTGACCTTGTGACCAAATTCTAAATTTGTCTTCTCCTTATTCTCATAATAAAGCTTTGCTTAAAATTTGATGACAAAAGTTAAAATGGTAAAAATTGCATGGCCCAGACAGACGTACACAGAAGTGATTGCAAAACCCCGTCTCCCGCTGCACCGGGGAAGGGCTAATAACATGATCCCCCCTGGCCGCCGCCGTAGTGAGCAGGTGCTTGATTTCTCACCATTGATAACAGAGCGTTACGTAGTGAGCGTAACAGAGCGTTACGTAGTGAGCGTAACAGAGCGTTACGTAGTGAGCGTAACAGAACGCCATTGATTTCTCTTGTCTCCCTCCCCGCATTCCCAACATGTCCTCCTCCTGGACCAGTGTTGCAGTTTGGATATGTGACCATTTTTGTGGCCTCGTTTCCTCTGGCCCCTCTCCTCGCATTCATCAATAACCTGTTCGAGCTGCACTTGGACGCCTGGAAGCTGTGCAGCAACGTGAGGCGCCCGGTGGCGCACAGGGCCGCCAACATCGGTTCGTTTACCCGCACAAAACTCACGAGACCCTTGGAAACTTGGGAACTCATTTTGGCTTAAGGTGAATGAGATGTGACCACATCCAGTAATAAGGACACTTGTGGAGAACTGGAAAACCCACTTGATGCAAGTGTCGTATGCAGTGTGGGACAAACCACCATAGTCAGGTGACCCTTACCAGCAGGCATCACCTGGCAAAAATGATCACATAAGTGGTAGAGCTTTTGATTTTTTTGCCCCACCACTCCACCACCCTCCGGTGTATCCCATACATTGCCATCCCATTCCTTCCCCTCCTTTTCTCCACGACCTCCTCTGTACGTAATCCATCACACAGTGGAAGCACAATCACTGTGGTGAAAAACATGATGGGAGACGTGCTTCGTGCACGCTCGAGATGATTGTGATGTGCTGCAGGTGTGTGGTTCAACATCCTCAAGTTTATCGCCATTCTCTCCGTGATCACCAACGCACTGGTCATCGCCGTCTCCTCCGATTTCATCCCTCGCTTGTACTACCTCTACCTCCGACAGTGTGTTCATTCGCATTCGTATGTTCGCTCAAAGCAAAACACTTCCATTGCACGAATAATCAAGTATAACATAGTAACCTCATCCATCTTTGTCATTTAGTTTTCCACGAAACACACTGGTGGTCACCTGATCAGCGTCCCATATACCTATGTCACGGGTTCAAATTTTGCTGAAAGCAAAGTTGTTAGGGATTTGGATTATAAGCATCTGGACAGCAAGCTCGTCGTGGGATAATTACCATGTAGGTGTTGTACCCGAGGTAAACTTCAGGTGGCTTCATACGTGACCTGCACGGAGGGGTTAATGTGACCTGCATGGAGATAGAGAGGTGTATAGAAACTGCCTAGTCTGACCTACATGTGCCGTCGGTTGACTTGATGCTCTCGGTGCAGCTTGTAATGGGCATTAAAATGCTACCTATGAAAAAGGCAACACTGCCAATAATCCCCCAAACCGAATCCAATGAAAAGGTCACGTCTGATCATTTTTACCTCCAAACTACCAACCACATCGTAGCTTCGTCAATTATAACGCACAAATCCCATCAATCACGCGAGCCGGTATTGACAGCGCAGAATTGATTACCTGATCCAATGAAGATTGATTTTGTGAAAAAACAAACAAACCGAGACATTGATGGTCTTATGAAACACCTTACATCAGAAGCTCAGATTTAGATTCTGCTTCGATTGGGCACCAAACACGATTTGTGTGAAACCAATGTTATCTCATATTGTTTTTCAGTATCTGATGGATGTTATCTTGGCTAACTTTAGCGTGTTTGCAATTTTTCCTCCAATGATGCATGTCGGTAGTGTGTCATTCAAGGCCTCGCAATGGAGTTCTTACTCTTCATTTGCTCAGATTCCTATTTGCGGAGCTCCTCGACGAGCCTGGTCCTCTCATCATAAAAATCCAAGGCTCAGGTTCTGCTGAGTTTGTAGATTCCAGTTGCTTGGTCATACAAAGACCCGCAAGGCCTTTACAACGTCGTTTGTTTCGAAGGAAGTGTTACCCTCCATTAACCGAAAAGTGTAGAATGTCCAGGGAAAGGTGGCTCTGAGACACCCTCCAAACGGCGGGATAAACAGGCCGATGGAATATTGAGAACTGGTGCATTTCGTTCATTTTTATTTTGATGAACGTTAAGATAGTTGGTTTGTGTTAAACTTGAGAGTCCTAGGTTTTTGTCCACCTGCTACTTCCATAGTGATACGGTAGAGAGACGGCCTGCTTAATGCCATTCATTGCCCTCGCAGGTGCCTTGAGGGTTACGTGCAGTCCAGTCTGTCCAACTTCAGCGTCGCAGATTTCGAAAACCAGACCAAACCGGACACAACCAACTTGAGACCGGATGAAAAACCCCTGAAATTTTGCAGGTAATTTGCATTGACGACTCTTATTGCGACGGTTAAATATTAACGGTGTAACGGTCTTCGTTGCCTCCACCACACACACGTTCTTCTCCTTTTGTGAGCACGTGGCTGCTGGTAGCATCGTTTGTGAGGGGTGCTGTTGTGCCAACGATTCAGTAGTTACGAGCAGGAATTTTGTGATTTGTTCGTGGTGCCGGTGAGAACTCACTGACTCTTCGCGAAGGACACCCTGGGATATTTAACGTCCACCAACGAATGCTGGCAGATGGGACGTCCGGTTTAACATGCTTCCGCGGGACGGTACACACACTGATGCCTCACCATGTCTGCGAAACACCGGGATGGCAGTTTATAGCTGGGTTGGGATTCTAACCCAGGCTAGACAGCTTGGGGGCGAGTGTGCGTATGTCTATGTTATCCTAATAGCCCAAACACACGTATTGCTAAATGTTTACTCGGCAACAGAATCGACACCAACACGAGAACATTTTGTGTTAAATGAGTCTCTCTCGATCGATGGGGGTCCAACTGCTGTTTGTGGTCTCACTCACTTGGTGGTCGTTGAAGATCCCGTCGTGATCTTCATGAAGAGAAGACCATTGTGTGTCTGTGCCCTGAGCAAATTCCAGTTCAAAACAATAGGGGCACTGCAGCAGCACAGCCGCATCTCAGCGATGATGCAATCAACAGGCCAAATTCATGCTTGAATCCCGGTCAAATAATCACCTGCTATGCAGATGGGATTTGAGTGTTACAAAAAGGAAAGGATAAAACATCCTGTAACTTCATGGAGATGGAGAGGTGTGTAGAGACAATTTATCAAAACACGTGACGATACTGATGGTAAAACGTAAATAAGTGGAACACAGTCCCTTTGGGATCTGTCCATGATTTTGCCAATGATGCAACGACGCGTCTACCATCCACGGCTGCAGATGTGACATCCATCGTAACGTTGCCTTTGAATAATGGTGTACTCTGAGGTATTAGGATGCCTTTCTCACGGGACGTCGAGCATCGTTTGGAGATCGAACCGGAATCGATCGCCGAACAATCCCTGAAGGAAGCTTTGTGATGAAATTCTCGTGTTCCCCCGACCACAGTTACCGTGCGTACCGAGAACCTCCAGATCATCCGGACCCATATTCCACGACGATGGAGTACTGGAAGATGATGGCTGCACGCCTCGTCTTCATCATTTTATTTGTGGTGAGTTAAAGTGGACGATCGGTCTCGGGCGCCTGTTTGTCATCAAGGTCACAATCGGCCTTTGTGACGATGGGTGAAATCTCTTTGTTTTTTTATCAGGACAATGAAATTGCAGTTTTCATGTTTGAGATAAAATAGAGTGCATGTCTGGATACCATAGGAGGACCTGAAGATTAAGACCAACCCCAAAACTACTCGTGAGCTGAGCACAGAGAATGTATAATTTTGTTTGTTTATAAAATGCCTCCTCGCCCCCCCTCTCTCTCTATCGCACCTGCTCCCCTTTAGCACCTGAATGTCATTGTGCAGCTGTTAGTGGGCTGGTTGGTGCCCGATATGTCCATGACCAAGAAAAGAAAGGTTTTGGATAAGAAGCACCGGCGCTACAAGAAACACCTGGATGCCATCTTGGATGAGTCTCCGACGGACGAGATGAGCAAAGGTAAGAAGCAGTTTCGGCGCAACCTCGGCTGTTATGATAAATAAACTCTAATTCCCAGGAACACGAGCGGAGGCAGGTTTTACTACTGAGAAAGGATATCGAGATGAAAATCCAAAATAATTTGACATCGAACACTTCCTATAATCTAATCTTTTTGAGAAAAGTTCACCTCCCCCCCTCCCCCCCAAATGTTTTTCAGGCCGAAACAGAAGACCTTCAAAGTACCAGACAACTACCCACCAAAGGTTCCAGCAGGAATCGAAAGTCTAAACTTTCAACAAGTTGTCATTTTTGAATGAAGATACCTAATTTGGTGAACTGTCCACAATACCTGCTCATTGTGAGAGAACGTGGTTCGAAGATGAAGCTTACCTGAGCACAGGCAGGCATCGCAGAAGGCACACCTTGTGTAATTAGTTCCCGATCAGTCGAGGACCTTTCGGTGGGCCGTGGTGTGATCGTACCTCAGACTTTAATGGAGTAGGCTCGGCGAGCTAATCAGGAATCGTATTATAGCTTTCATGCTCCTGCTCCACACCGATGGCTGTCCTAAGGTGAAGGTTGTGGTGAACGGTCATGATGGCCCTACTTTTACTCTCACATGTAAACTTTTTAACCACGTGGAAACCGCTACCATATGCTCGGGCCGAGTTTTGAGATTCTTCCTTTTACATCGAATACACTATTTATCCAACAGGGTTATGGTAAGGTACGACAGGAAACTTTTATTTTCTCGTTTACATTTGTACTTTTGACAATTTTTATGAACTTAACAAAATAAAAGTTTTATTACACACCTTCCGGGCATCGTTGCCTCGACGCACGATCTGACAAAAGTTATCAAAATATTCCTGAAACCAAAATGTCCATATTGCCAGCCAGCTGTAGATAAAGTGACACAAGGTTGAAAAAGAGGTTTTCTTAAAAAAAAAAAAAAAAAGAAGAAGAAATTGTTGGAGAATGGGCGGGAGGGGGGAGGGTGGATGTACACACGTGATGGGTCATACAAAACGTTGCTGTTTTGCTGACGACATCAGGAAGTCTTGGTGCTCTGCTTCGCTTGCCACGTGTGGAACTTCCGGTAGGCCACCGTCAGCATCTCACGCAGGTGGTTTGTGAGCTGCAAAAGAGGATGAGAGGTTTTGACATTCCACCGCCGATCGAACGGAGTGAAAACAATCCGAGAGTTATTCCTCGAAAAATTGGAAGTGAAACCACCGGCGGTCCACAGAGGGACTCACATTGCTGTTTTGTTGACTCTTTGCAAGTTTATCCTCAAAAGGTTTGATTTTCGTCGTCTCGAACCTCTCCAAGTTTCCCTTCATCCGAATCACCTGTTAAGGGGTAAGGAAGCAAAAGGTGGTGATTGCACCATGTTCCAGAGTGCGTAGAGGTCGGAATTGGCTGGCCGAGCATAAGAAGAACACCACGTGTTGTACCAAAGTCGAGTCAGTCAGTTTTCAAAAATATATAAGAAAAACAAAAACATCAGGGCAATATCCCTGGGTGCTCACCTGGTAGCGGCTGGATAAGATAACCAGGGAACCACTGGTAAACACGGATGACCCACAAAATATGTAACGAGAAGAAAGTAAATACTGATGGATTTTTTTTGTTTAATGCCGTGAACAAACTTTGGTACGTCACGGGTCATGAAGGTTGCGGTGAAGTTTTATCAAAATTGTGTGTGTGGTTTCAGAGAAGAAAGGAAATACCTATTTTATATATATATATATATATATATATATATATAAACTATATATATATATTTGTATACCTTGTCGAGGTCGTGTCGAGCGAACACACAATGCACAGCAAGGAGGCATGAGACAAGAGTGGAGGGAGTGGAAGGACAAAACAGTGGGGAACAGAGACATTAGGAGATCTGTGGAAGGAGAGGATGGGGTGGGGAACATGGGAATACAAGATGGACATTACAGGGACTTTCAGGAAGGAAAGCAGGGAATTTGAAGGAGGTGGGCTTGGGGTGGATTAACGGGGAAGAAAAGATCGAGGATTTGGATGGGGGATGATAAGAGGTGGTGGTGAACAGCTGTTTTGAAGGCCTGGAGGGAGAATGGATGAATAGAGTGAGGGAGTTTATTCCAAAGGCGGGGAAAAAAGAGGAATGAAATAGTGAAGGTGAGCAGTGATTTGTGATTTTGGTAGTTTTACCAGAAGGGGTTGTTGGCGGATCTTGAGCGCCCTGCGGAAATTGGTGGGACAAATCGCAGAGAGAGCAGGGGTGGCGAGGCTGGAGAGGAGACGGTAGAAGACAGAAAGACCACCGACCTGCCTGTGGTGAGAGAGTGAGAGACCCAAAGACTCAGCCTCATTGCAGGAGATGCCATTATCCGAAATGCCTTGGTTTCCACAGCATGAAGCCGAGAAAGGTGGGAGCAAGAGCACCAGCCCAGAGGGAGAGCAGTACTCCATCAGGCTGCGGACGAAAGCTTTGTAAGTAGTCAGGAACTCAGGTGGCGAGGAAGGACTTTGCACGATGGAGGATTCCCAGTCAGCGACTGGCTTTGGAGGCCAGGTTTGAAATGTGGCTTTCCCAGGAAGATCATAGCAGATAGTGAGACCCAGAAGCTTGAAAGAAAGGACTTCTTCCAGAGGATTGTGAGAAAGTGGATGGGGGTTTTCTAAACGGTCCTTTCGGAGAGACATAGTGAGAGTGTGAGATTTGTCAGGATTGAAAGACATGTTCCACGTGTTGGACCAGTTTGTGATTTTACCCAGATCTGCAGTGAGGAAGAAGCTGCTGCATGCCGGTCTGAGGGATGACAGATGGTACGCCAGAGGGTGGAGTCATAGCAAAGAGATATAGAGGATTTTCCAGAAGTCGGAGAGATCATTGATGAAAACCAGAAAAAGAACAGGGCCAGAACGCTACCTTGAGGAACTCTGCCTGGACAGGAAAGAGGGATAAAAGAACTCCATTTAGGGCCACACGGTGACTGCGACAGGAGAGGAAGTCTGCGAGCCATGAGTGGAGATGGCCTTGAATACCATAGGAAGAGAGTTGGTGAGCAGGGCAGGGTGCCAGACCATGTCAAAAGCACGTGATATGTCTAGGATATGGCTCTGATTTCTGTCTGGCATTGAGGACTCCATCCATTGTTGGGGAGCAGAAGCAGCAGTCCAAGGTAGAGTGACCTGGTCTGAAACCAAATTGATGATTGGAAATCAGGCCATTGGAGAAGAGGAAGGATTTAATGTCTGAAGCGATGATGGATTGCATAACTTGCTGATGATTGGGAGAAGGCTGATTGTCTGTAGTTGCAGGGATCTGTTTTTGCACCTTCTTGTGCAGGGCAGTAATGTTTACTGATTTCCAAGCAGATGCAGATGGCCTTGAGCAAATGAGAGGGTGAACAGAAAAGAGAGAGGGTGAGCAAGAGCAGAAGAGCAGGTTTTTAGGACACGGGGCTGATGCCGTCTGGACCGGTTGCAGAATGAGTCGAGGTTTGACAGCAAGCTCTCCACCTTGTCATGAGAAAAGGACACAGAGTCCAGGGACAGTTGGGTGCGACTGGTAAGATGGGTAAAGAAAGTGATGGGTTTTGGACACAAGATTTAGCTGCAAACACGAATTTAGGCATTCAGCCTTTTCACGTGCGGTATCAGCAGTGCGGCCATTTGAGGTGAGGAGGGGATGGAGGGGGAACATACACCAGAAACAGATTTGATTAGACGCCACAGGATTTTGAGGAGAAGAGAGGTTTGAAAGTTCCGACTTGAGCTTTGAAAGATGTCGTTGTCTGGCTCTCCTGAGGTAGACACACACTGTTTCCGAGCTTTATGGAAGGAACTGAGATTATCCTCAGTTGGGTTTGCTTTCCATGAGGCAAAGGCAAGTTGTTCCAGGACAACTGCCTCGCCACAAGCTTCAGTGAACAGGGCTGGAGGAAGGGTAGGACAACTGAGACGAGAGGGGATAAATCTGTGCATGAGGAGAGCAAGTTTCTTTTAAAGAATTCCCAGGATGAGTTGATGTTGGAAGAAGTAGCGATAGGAGAGCAGTCTATAAGTTTGATGGCTGCTGGAGACCTGCCAGTCGGCTTGAGTGAAATGCCAGATTCGACGGCGGTGAGGTGGTTCTCTGATAACAGCCAGAGAGATGTCCCCTTTGACAAGGACGTGGTCAGAAGAACCAATTGGAGCGGAGAAGAGCAGCAGATATTTTCAGGGAAATTTGTCAAATCAGGTCCAGAAGAAATGGAGTACCATTGTTGAGATCGGTCGGGAAGTTACCGATTGAGTCCGTCCCAATGAGTCGCAGAAAGTTTTTGCTGAAGTGCCATGACAGGTGAGAGAGGTACCCACACCTAGCCAACTGGCATGATGACAATTGAAGTCACCACATATGAGGAAGAGAGAGTTTGGATGAGAAGATAGAAGTTGGTCCATGTTTTCGGATAGTGAGGTGTAGATGGAGTCATCACTGTTAGGTGGATGGTACAGTACACATATAAACATGAGGTGGGAGTGGAGGGGAAGCCGTAGCCAGAGGTATTCTCGGTGTGGGGGGAGTGAGGGCAGTGCATGGAGCGTGAGGATAGAGTCTTTGATGAAGAGAGCAACTCCTCCACCAGGGCGAGGCTCAGGTCTGTCATACCGGAGGGGGAGTAACCAGGGAGAGATACTTGGAGTCAGACACGTCTTGGGGAGGGAAGTTTCTGTTAGACAGATTATGTCTGGTGTCAGTGCAACCTGCATGGAAAGATCTGAAAGGTTTGAGTGAAGGCCCCAGATATTTGAGGTCCACACTGTTAATGAAGAGGGAGGGAGGAGGCTTTGGTGCAGGGGGAGGTAGGACAAGGGACGAGGGGGGGGAGGTAAGGAGAGGTTGTTGAAACAGGTGGGGGGTTGCAGAATAGCTAGGAGGGGGGCGGATGAGGAGAAAAGGCTCTGTGGTGCTGGGGAGAGGGGGGCAAGAGAAGGGCAAAAGGCAGTTGAGGATTTGAGGAGTGGAGTGAAGAGATGGAGGTGAGAGGGCAGTGGAAGGAGGCAGTTTTTGTGGATTGAGAGGGGGGGGAAACTTTGAGAAGGGTGAGTGAGGGGGTGAATGGTGGGAGAAGGTGTGTATGGGGAGGACTTGAGGGCGTAGAGGGGGGAGTTTTTGAGAGAGGTGAGAGGGAGGCTTGGAGGGAGAAGTGTGATATTTTGGGGGACAACCCTCCTTGCATCCCCTTAAAGACCAAATTGTCCAATGTTATGAACAAACTTTGGTACACCATGGGTGATGAATGTTGTGGTGAAGTTTCATGGGAAAGGTGTGCGTCGTTTGTGAGAAGAAAGCAAGCATCTCTTTTGGGGGGCAACCCCCCTTTCCAACTAAACTCCCTCCGCAGACCCCCTCATACCCTGATTTTTTTTAAATGCCATGAACAAACTTTGGGACATACACTGTGATGAGTGTTGTGGTAAAGTTTCATCAAAATCAGATGTGGAGTTTCAGAGAAGAAGTTGATAGTATTTGTGGACGGACGGACAAAGCGCCATCCCATGAAGCGCCAACGACGTTCCATGTGAGCTAACAATAATGGCACTCGTGGAGCACGTACCTCCGCCAGGCTGAACAGTTTACATTTTGTATCCCATTGATAGGCCGGATTTGGATCCGGACCTGAACCAAAAACTAATCAGCTTGTTATCGTCACCGAACCGACTCGTCTATCAAGTTTCGTCCGAATCCGTGCACAACTTTTTGAGATATCATGCAATATATCGTTATTGGCACCATCTCTCAATGGTGAAGAATCACTGAAAACAATTCACCTATCCAGATCCGGACACAGATCTTCACCAAAATTGAATCAATTCGTCCTTGTCACACACCCAACCTGTCCACCAAGTTTCGTCCGATCCATCCATAACTTTTTTGAGATATCCTGTCATAGATAGACAGGGGTGAAAATATATAACCTTCGGTGACAGAGGTAATGACCGATCTTATGAGCTCAACATGTAGTCACAGCCACGTTGCCACATGACGGAGCAGAGGCAAGATGGAGGCATAATGGCATCGCAAACAACAACAACTGCAACAAAAGGTAAAAATCGGAAGCAAAGGCAGCACAGGTACGGGCATCAAACAAGTAACAGTGCAGAAGTCACGGGATCGCTCCGTCCGAGTTCTACTCGTACCTTGTCCTGCAAAGCGAGCGAACTGATGGGGAAACAAGCCCAGAAATGCCTCAGGAGTTCAGACAGACCGAGGTACAGCTGTCTCAGCTCCTGTCTCTCTGTAGGACCAGCAAGCACTGTGGTTGGTGGATCATAAACAGAGGTTAGCCATTAACCAGGGAGATGATTGGTGTTCGTTAATTAAAGATCGATGAGCCATTACAAACTCGTGAATGGACAAAGCAGGAGGTTTTTTTTTCTTTTTTCTTTTAAAGAGGGCAAATTGTGATCATTATTGCCTTGAAGTAAAAATCCCACGAGAAATAAGGTGGTAGACCTCGGCATGAAGCAAGCAAATTGGCTGCCATGTTGGGTACGTACGATCAGCCGGAATCTGCCCGACCTCCTGCATCATCGATCCGCCAGGAGATAGGGCTGCTATGGCCTGTCCAGCAGCCTTGCTGGTTAAGGCCTGTACAGATATGTATGGAAGAAAACAAATGTGTTCAGTCATTTCCCCCTCAACGTCCCACCATTTCCCCCGCGACTCCCCCAATCCCACAAAGGTCCCACACCCCTTACCTGGGCCAGCCGAGGCTTGTATTCAGCCATCTCCTGGTGCAGTGCAGAAATAGCAGCCATTATCTCGTCCCCTGTGCAATAGTGCTGGGACAGCAGAGGGACCGGGCCATGGTGATAACTGCACAGAGATAAGAGTACAGCTGACTCTTGACATTTGAAATTCCACCGATTAGCAAGAACATGCATTTGTAAAAATTTGACATTTTCATCGAACGGGTGTCCATAATGTCATATATGTGATAGGCCTGACCCAGTATGAAAAGATCAGCAACAGCTATTCCAATGATGTGTTTAGGTGGGTACGTGCAAGACAATTGGACGATGACGTTTCGTGCTTTGCAGTTGTACGGAAGTAAGGAAACACCCTGGAATTACAAGGACGATGCAAAATGGGGTGCGATCGATTAAATAATAACATGAACACGTACCCACCCCCTGGCCCCTATCACAAGGTCGATGGAACCACAGGATTGGAAAAATGAGAGAATGTAACGATTACGGTGACACAAAGTAAACGAGAGAACAGGCCAAGGAAGAGGATGGGACAAACCACACCGGTCAGCCTTCTTGAGGTTCAGGGAGACAGCAAAGCTCTGTGCAGTCTCTTCGAAATCTACATAGTCCCCAGCCGAGGTGGCTGTGCACAGCTGCAGTCACGTACAGAGAGGGGAGGTGGCATGCAGACATGGATGTTACTTTACGAGACCCCAAAATGACAGCAAATTGAGAGAGGGTTGGAACGCATGATGGGAGTCGCATGACTGGACACAGCAGGTAAGACTGGTTAGAGCTGTGAGGTGTCAAAATCACTCTCCCCCCTATCCCCTCCACCTGCCATTGTAACAAACAACAACCCAACCTGCAGGGTCATGCACCAGTGAAACATGCCATACATATTAGTCCTCGTCTCTGCAGTTTCTGGCCAGCATCATACTCTTCCCCCCATGATGGGCGAGTTCCCGAGTGCCATTGGAATAGAAGTTGCGTTTTTGGCCTTGAAAGT
>CM068968.1:53600756-53624780 GCA_035128595.1 Eptatretus atami
CACATGAGAGTGACAGGGCTTGAGTGAGTACACATGAAGAGTGACAGGGCGGAGTGAGTGCACATGAAGAGTGAGAGGGCGTGAGTGAGTAACATGAAGAGTGACAGGGCGTGAGTGAGTGCACATGAAAGTGAGAGGGCGTGAGTGAGTACACATGAAGAGTGACACAGGGCTTGAGTGAGTCCAGGAAGAGTGACAGGGCGTGAGTGAG
This sequence comes from Eptatretus atami, assembly GCA_035128595.1. Classification (NCBI taxonomy): domain Eukaryota; kingdom Metazoa; phylum Chordata; class Myxini; order Myxiniformes; family Myxinidae; genus Eptatretus; species Eptatretus atami. Next base: position 53,600,968 of record CM068968.1, read on the forward strand.
TGCACATGAAGAGTGACAGGGCATGAGTGAGTACACATGAAGAGTGACAGGGCTTGAGTGAGTACACATGAGAGTGACAGGGCTTGAGTGAGTACACATGAAGAGTGACAGGGCTTGAGTGAGTACACATGAAGAGTGGACGGCGTGAGTGAGTACACATGAGAGTGACAGGGCGTGAGTGAGTACACATGAAGAGTGACAGGCGTGAGTGAGTACACATGAAGAGTGACAGGGCGTGAGTGAGTCCACAGAGTGACAGGCTTGAGTGAGTAACATGAAAGTGAAGGGCGTGAGTGAGTACACATGAAGAGTGACAGGGCTGAGTGAGTAGCACATGAGAGTGACAGGGTGGAGTGAGTACACATGAAGAGTGACAGGGCGTGAGTGAGTACACATGAAGAGTGACAGGGCGTGAGTGAGTACACATGAAGATTGACAGGGCGTGAGTGAGTGCACATGAAGAGTGACAGGCGTGAGTGAGTGCACATGAAGAGTGACAGGGCGTGAGTGAGTACACATGAGAGTGACAGGGCTTGAAGTGAGTACACATGAAGAGTGACAGGGCTTGAGTGAGTACAAATGAGATGACAGGCTTGAGTGAGTACACATGAAGAGAGACAGGGCTTGAGTGAGTACACATGAAGAGTGACAGGGTTGAGTGAGTACACATGAAGAGTGAGAGGGCTTGAGTGAGTACACATGAAGAGTGACAGGGCGTGAGTGAGTACACATTTAAGTGCAGGGCGTGAGTGAGTACACATGAAGAGTGACAGGGCGTGAGTGAGTGCACATGAAGAGTGACAGGGCATGAGTGAGTAACATGAAGAGTGACAGGGCGTGAGTGAGTACACATGAAAGTGACAGGGCATGAGTGAGTACACATTAGAGTGACAGGGCGTGAGTGAGTACACATGAAGAGTGACAGGGCTTGAAGTGAGTACACAGAAGAGTGACAGGGCGTGAGTGAGTACACATGAAGAGTGACAGGGCGTGAGTGAGTGCACATGAAGAGTGAGAGGGCGTGAGTGAGTACACATGAAGAGTGACAGGGCTGGGTGAGTGCCAGAAGAGTGACAGGGCGTGAGTGAGTGCACATGAAGAGTGACAGGGCGTGAGTGAGTGCACAGAGAGTGACAGGGCTTGAGTGAGTACACATGAAGAGTGACAGGGCTTGAGTGAGTAACATGAAGAGTGACAGGGCTTGAGTGAGTACACATGAAGAGTGACGGCGTGAGTGAGTACACATGAAGAGTGACAGGGCGTGAGTGAGTACACATGAAGAGTGACAGGGCGTGAGGTGAGTACACATGAAGAGTGACAGGGCGTGAGTAGTACACATGAAGTGACAGGGCTGAGTGAGTACACATGAAGAGTGAGAGGGCGTGAGTGAGTACACATGAAGAGTGACAGGGCGTGAGTGAGTACACATGAAGAGTGACAAGGGTGTGAGTGAGTACACATGAGAGTGACAGGGCGTGAGTGAGTACACATGAAGAGTGACAGGGCGTGAGTGAGTACACATGAAGATTGACAGGGGTGAGTGAGTGCACATGAAGAGTGACAGGGCGTGAGTGAGTGCACATGAAGAGTGACAGGGCGTGAGTGAGTACACATGAAGAGTGACAGGGCTTGAGTGAGTACACATGAAGAGTGACAGGGCTTGAGTGAGTACACATGAAGAGTGACAGGGCTTGAGTGAGTACACATGAAGAGGACAGGGTTGAGTGAGTACAATGAAGAGTGACAGGGTGTGAGTGAGTACACATGAGAGTGACAGGGCTTGAGTGAGTACACATGAGAGTGACAGGCGTGAGTGAGTACACATTTAAGAGTGACAGGGCGTGAGTGAAGTACACATGAAGAGTGACAGGGCGTGAGTGAGTGCACATGAAGAGTGACAGGGCTGAGTGAGTACACATGAAGAGTAACAGGGCGTGAGTGAGTACACATGAAGAGTGACAGGGCGTGAGTGAGTACACATTTAGAGTGACAGGGCGTGAGTGAGTACACATGAAGAGTGACAGGGCATGAGTGAGTACACATGAAGAGTGACAGGGCATGGAGTGAGTACACATGAAGAGTGACAGGGTGAGTGAGTACACATTTAGAGTGACAGGGCGTGAGTGAGTACACATGAAGAGTGAACACGGCGTGATGAGTGCACATTAGAGTGACAGGGCGTGAGTGATGCACATTTAGAGTGACACGGCGGTGAGTGAGTGCACTGAGAGTGACACGGCGTGAAGTGAGTGCACATTTAGAGTGACAGGGCGTGAGTGGAGTACACATGAAGAGTGACACGGCGGTGAGTGAGTACACATGAAGAGTGACACGGCGTGAGTGAGTACACATGAAGAGTGACACGGCGTGAGTGAGTGCACATTAGAGTGACAGGGCGTGAGTGAGTACACATGAAGAGTGAGAGGGCGTGAGTGAGTGCACATGAAGAGAGACAGGGCTTGAGTGAGTACACATGAAGAGTGACAGGGTGTGAGTGAGTTACACATGAAGAGTGAGAGGGCGTGAGTGAGTGCACATGAAGAGTGACAGGGTGTGAGTGAGTACACATGAAGAGTGAGAGGCGTGAGTGAGTGCACATGAAAGAGACAGGGCTTGAGTGAGTACACATGAAGCACATGAAGAGTGAGAGGTTGTGTGAAGGAAGAGTTTCCTGAATACGATGTTCAACTTGAAAGCACCTCCACAACAATGTACAATATTTGTTTCAGGAGACTTCTTGACAATGGAAGCACAAAATGGGAATTGAGAGCTCGACTGCGACACCTCAAGGTAATGGAAAAGAGTGTGATTGATGGAGCCCAGGTGGCGCGTGATGTTCCGGCAGATGAAGGAGTTGGAGGATCTCCAGTCGTGAGACGATCTGCAAACATTGAAGAAGTAAAAGGAACAGCAGAATATACTGGGGGAGTTCATGCAGAATTTTTTTCAGCAGGACCTGCGGAGAAAGCAGAATGTAGAAAGGAAGGTGATGGAATAGTAGAGGGATGTAGAGTGCAAGTGAGCGATGAACAAAGTGAGGACGGTGAAGGAGATTTTGGCGACCATGATGCAGCGTGTGATAAAATTGTAGGTTCTTGGCCAGGTAGCCACGTCCTGCTGGAGGTACAGTCTCTGAATTCCCTCCTGAGAACCCTCCGACTGGACACGGGTAGACTCAAGGTATTGAGACTTCATTTATCCTCGGGGTTTTTCCAAAGGACACGCCGGTGTTCTGAGCAATGTTCTGTACGTTGTCTGTGTGTCCGTAGTGCACCGCGGTGGCATTGTGCAGACAGTCGATAGCCCTTGGTACGTCTGCAAGTGGCGTGCACCTGGTTTCCAGGGAAACGGGCAACCCTCATCGGTTCTTCTCACTGCAGGTTCTTATTTAACTGCATATTTTAACCCTTGATGTTGTTACCATGACTACTGGCACGATAACCACGTAATCCCGAGACCATTTAGCGTTTATCGTCTCAACTTTCTCTTTATCGTTGTAGAAGTGTCTCCACGGAGGTCTCCAGATGACTTGATAGCGGAAACCACGCTGTGCTGGAGTTCATGATTATGCCTTTAAAATGTCCTTCCTTTACTTTCATCTTGAATGATCCTCCTTGTTCTTCTCACCCCACCCTTGATAACCCCCAGGCTGGACCAGTAACTCACCTGTCATTTTGTCCACACGATGAGAACTTCATCGCTGTGGCCACCAGGTGAGAGACTGCTTTTTAAATCTCGTCTTTTGATTGGCCCTTGTGAAGGAATGATTGGAGATGTCGCATAACGGTTCGAGCGTCCGCTCCGATTCTGGGAGTTCGGCGGTTCGAACCCCGGCCGAGTCGTAGCAAAGGCTTGAAAAATGGTCCATGCTCCTTCCTTGCTTGGCACGGCATTTAAAAAGGATGGAGCACGGACGATCCACATCGGTTGGCATCCATGGGGAGGAGCAAATTCCTCTTCAGGAAATTCCCCACTGAGTGTGGTGAGAAAAGCGGTGCCATTGTTATGACGTCACTGGCACCCAGAGTGCCCTGGAGGTGACGACACTCCCCCCAAACTGTGCGTGCCTGTGCTCAATTATGAGCTTCATCGACCTTATCCGTACGATTTGTTACCTCCTCCACCGAAGGTGAAGGAGGTCATGTTTTCACCTCTTTCTGTCTGTCTGTCTGTTTGTGTGCAGGATATCTCAAAAAGTTGTCGACGGATCCGGATGAAATTTTGGGTCATTCCGTGCCAAGTCACATCAATTTCAAAAACCTCCCCAGGTCACCTCCTCGGATTTTGCTGGAAAAATTCTTAAATGTAGCTCTATATGGCTCTACCCACCATGCAAAAGATTAGCTTTCAATTCCTCATAGTTTAAAAAATATCTATCTCCAGAGACCTTTGAAATTTGGCCCTAAAAATGCCAAATGTGAAAAACGCATTTTTTTTCAACTTCAGGGCTTATAATTTTATAATGGACTCTCTAGAAAGTTAATATTGCAAATATTCACTAATTGGCATCCAAATTTTTCAATTATGGCATCAGATAGCCTCTGGATGCATATTTCTCACTCTATAGAAAGCTAAAAATTGCTTTTGGGCCAAAACGAGCTAAAATAAGGTGAAACTATAGTAACCCTCCTGAAAATATGGAACAACTTAGAATTTTTCCCTCAAAACACACTGATTATAAAGGGTCATTATCTATCCATAGATACATTTTTGTTGGGATAATACAGTTAGGTGATGAATTATAAAAGTTTTACCATACGCCTTGCCTCCGAGGGCTCTAAAATGGACCAATTTTGTCCCCTGGTTTGACCATGTGGCTAGGGTTTAGGATCTTCATTTTATTTTTCTAAAGATTGCCTCATATAAGATGTGTCTACTGACCGAATAATTTTATCTAACGCCCATGGCTTCATATTAAAATAATTTTTTATTTACATGCACGTTTTTTTATAATTATTCACTTTTTTCATATTCAGAGCTTATAAATCTGAAACTGAACACTCTAGCAAAGTGATGCTGCAGATATTTTATAAACTGGCATATGAAATTTAAGGATCTGTTATCAGAATGCCTGATAAATGCATAGTGTTTCTATCTGTAGGAAGTTGAAAATGCCACTTTGACCAAAAATGGTGAATATTCTCATGGCCTCCAGAAAAAAAAGAAAGATCAATGCTGGGTGCCATTACTCGACATTCTTTGTGTGGTTGAGGCCCCTGACATAAAATCTGGTGGACGTCAGTACCAACTGTCACAGCATGACTTTAAGCATGTTCAAGACCTGTTTTCTAGATGTAAAATTCTGTGCCTCTGAGTGCTGGATAATCATGATAATGAATGTCATAAAAGATGAAAGGTCATTAAAAAGTTTTCTAAGGTATAAAAATTACTAATATTCATTGTCTCTGTATGTCTGTAAATAAAAAAGCTGCAACTCAACTAATCATTTTTGTTCTAATTTATAATTTGCAATCACTTACGAAAGTAATCATTAGCATGTATTTATGAATAAATAATCCTTATCACTAATGTCTAATAAGAAGCATAATTTAGCCTCATGCGCACCCTTGCAAGTTCACCTTGTTTTGTACCAAGTGGGCCAAATTGCCGTATTTGGCTTCCTAAAACTAGGAGTATGTGCTTTCTAGAGACATTCTGATGCCATAATCTGAAATTTTGTATACCAGTTTATAAAATTCTGCAGTAACTCTTTCCTGGATAGTTCCATTTAAGATTTATAAACTTCTGAATATGAAAAAGTGAATAATTATAAAAAAACGTGCATGTAAATAAAAATTTTTTTACGATGAAGCCATGGGCGTTAGATAAAATTATTCGGTCAGTAGACACATCTTTATGAGGCAATCTTTAGAAAAAAAATGAAGATCCTAAACCCTAGCCACATGGTCAAACCAGGGGACAAAATTGGTCCATTTTAGAGCCCTCGGAGGCAAGGGCTTATGGTAAAACTTTTATAATTCATCACCTAACTGTATTATCCCAGCAAAAATGTATCTAGGATAGATAATGACCCTATAATCACTGTGTTATGAGGAAAAATTCTAAGTTGTTCCATATTTTCAGGAGGGCTCCTATAGTTTCACCTTTTTTTAGCTCGTTTTGGCCAAAAGCCATTTTTAGCTTCCTATAGAGTGAGAAATATGCATCCCAGAGGCTATCTGATGCCATAATTAAAAATCTGGATGCCAATTAGTAAATATTTGCAATATTAACTTTCTAGAGGAGTCCATTATAAAATTATAAGCCACTGAAGTTGGAAAAAATGCGTTTTTCACATTTGGCATTTTTAGGGCCATTTTCAAAGATCTCTAGATAGATATTTTTTTAAACTATGAGGAATTGAAAGCTAATCTTTTGCATGGTGGGTAGAGCCATATAGATCTACATTTAAGAATTTTTCCAGCAAAATCTGAGGATGTGACCTGGGGACCCTTAGGTGAGTTGGCACGGAATGACTTTTGTGGACAGCTTCGGTGTGTGACGAGGACGAACTGATTAGATTTTGGTGAAGATCCGGATTCAGATCCAGATCCGACTACTCAAATTTTTAAGGAGATTCTTCAGCATTGAGACATCGTGCTAAACCGATATATAGCACGATATCTCAAAAAGTTGTAGACGTATTCGGATGAAACTTGGTGGACATGTTGGGTGTGTGACCACGACTAATTGATTCGATTTTGATGAAGATCCGAATCCGGATCTGGATACGAGAATTATTTAATTTCTAAAGTGACTCTTCACCATTGAGAGATAGGGCCAAAAGTGATGTAGTACTGTATAGCATGATATTTCAAAAATGGATTGAGCCCGATATGTTCTCGTGGATCAGGTATTACGTAGCGGAGGTATGCGCTCCACCGAATGCTCTTCTAGTTTGTACTGCAAAGGGCGGTGAACTTGGTACTGCTTGGCAACTTGGTTACTACAAACAAAGCGGATCTGGGAATATGAATTGGTTCGGCAATCCCAATAAGGATACGAGTTGAATTGTATACAATATTGCACAAATTAACTTGGCCACAGCCCTGGATTACTCGGTGGTGTGGTGTGATGGGATGTCCTGTTGAGGGGTCATGATCAGTGAGTGGGCTGTTGTGACAGCAGTGGACCAGAAAATGTCCTCATGGGTTGAGGTGATCACTTCACACTCATCCTGTATGGTTAATTTGTGTTGTATTGTTGAATGTAGCTTTGTTGTCAGGCCCAAAATGGCACACCAGTGTGTGGCCGGGTATACAGAGTGCATGGTGTGTTTGAAAACCAGGCCCGGTGGAGTGGTCGTGTGGCGGGTATCCGGTGGTGGCGCACCGGTGAAAGCCAAGATAGCTGGAGACAAGTCTGCAATGGAAGTGACTACTCTGGTTTGGGACCATCTGAGGCATCGACTCTTTGTTGGCGACTTGACCGGAACGGTGTGCTGCCTCGTAATCCAAGGAAAGGTGGTTTCATTCTCGATATGCATTCCTTCTTCATTTTCTATCATTCATTCTCACAAGTCAAGTTGTAATGCCAACGGTCTAAAGAAATATTAAATTGATTGACGTGGTGGTTCTTCCAAACGACCGGTGAGATAAAAGACATAGGATGAATTTTGTCCGACGGGGGTGCAGGGTTGTACGGCGAGGTCCACAGTGTACCTGGACTCTCGTATTGTGCAGATGGATCATCACGGTTCATTGCTACTCGCCTGCACGCTGCACGCTGCCTACCTGCTTCAAACAGACAGGTACATCCTGTGAGGTTGCGGTCTCTGGTTGGCTATCGCTGTGCACGTTGTCCCTTTGTCATATCCATTTCACCACAAGCATTTTGCGGTGAAAATCGATGACTCTCATGAGCGACCAGTTCTGAGAAAACGGTGTTTGAAAGGAATACTCTGTGAGCAGCAGAGGGAGTTGCATTGTAGAGCACGCTGATTGTTGCAGGTGACGATAAGCTGGACGAAAGGGTCAAAGCCTCATTGAGGAATATTTTGAAGGCCTCCGGGGTTTAAGGAGGAAAACGTGGCTCATTACCTCCGCCACTGAAGGTGAACGTAGGTTATCTTTTCACTCGGGCTGTTTGTTTGTTTGTTTGTTTGTCTGTCTGTCTGTCTGTCTGTCTGTCTGTTTGTGAGCAGGATATTTCAAAAGGTTACGGACGGATTCGGACGTAACTTGGACTCTAACGTAAACTGTTCAGCTTGGCGGAGGTACGCACTCTTCCGAGTGCCGTTCTTGTTTGAATAGTTTTCATCTGAAATGCTCTCTGGCGGAGAAAATACACATTTTGGTTGAAGTTCTTGAACATGCTATAAGGGTTAAATGGAAAGGATACACATTCTCCTGGATTAATAAAGAGTCAGGTTAATATCGGGAAACATTTGCACAACAAGCTGATGATTTTATTTCACAAAAATGAATAAATTTACATCGATAAAAGACTCGTCGAGGAGTCGTGATGTATGGGATTTGAACCCGAGTTCCTTATATGCGGACCCAGGAGTTCAGGCGGGCATACTAACAGGTTTACACAATTTTCATCCAAGCACAAACTCTAAAAGTGAAGCTACAATTTCCTTAAAGCCAAGCTTGTGCAAGTTTTCCCACAGTCTTCCTGATTTACCACCTTTTGAGCATCCCAATGAGATCTACTCTATAAACACCTAAAGGTTTCATGTTACGTTTTATGTGCGGGAGAACGGGCGAACCCGAATACGAGTGGACCATCCTCACGTGTGGACGATCACCTAGTTCACCAGACCAGGTGGGGCAGGCACATTATCCCACCTTGAAAAGGCTGTTCATGAGCCAGCTGGGTTTTTACTGACAATCCAAGAGCGACGTGGCAATTCTCCCGAAACAAACTACCTCCTGAAAGGAAGAATCCAAATCCCGACTATAATACCGCTTCAACTGGATTTTAACCCACAACTTCTGTGATGCTAGTCAGTGTCCTTACCAACAAGCTCGGACCGTATCTTTCCAGCGTACAATGCACGTCCTAGAGTACAATGATGAAAACTATTGGGAGGCCTCCAGTGTTCGATGGGATGATACCACTCCTTTGGGATCGAGTATAGCTCGGATCCAGTCGGATGTTTTATCGATATCATGCTTAACATTGTACCATTCCACCCACGTCTTAAGTGTCTTCTGATTATCTCCGCAACCGAAGGTGGACGGAGGTTATGTTTTCACCCGGCTGTTTGTCTCTTGGTGTGTCAGTGAGCAGGATGTATCAACAAGTTTTGGACGGATTTGGACGAAACTTGGTGGATAGGTTGGGAGAGTGAAAAGGATCAATTGATTCGATTTTGGTGTAGAACCGGATCCGGATTCTAGAATTTTTAAAGTGTTCGGGCCAAAAACGATATGTAGCAGCAGGATACGTCAAAAAGCTGCGGATGGATTATGTCAAAACTTGGTGGAAGAGTTGGGTAGGTGACCAGAAGAAGCCAATTAGATTTTGGTTGAGGCTTGCATGCAGATAGGGGCTGTTAAAGAGGTAGTTGTAGAAAATTGCGGGGAAGTAAAAAGAAACATTTCCTTAGTCGTTATCTACACGTGTTTGTTTTGCCGTTTCCAGGATTGTGTCGTTCAGAGACCTTTTGGAATGTCTCTTACTTTGGAGTGTTGGGAGAGTTCTCCATTGATGTAAACAGAACTCCTCAACCCCCCTCCCCCCCCCTCCCCAAGTGACCAAATCCAGGCGATTGGCAGCAAACCAAGGAACGGACATCATGGTGGATGCTTGTTGTCAAACAATGCGGCGGAGGTCAAAGTCATGTGCTCCCGGCCTGGGTCACGTATGTGGGAGGCCGACGAGTCGGGTCGGGTGCTGAGGACCCATCAGATGAAGTGCTTGTTTGATGGACCCGCCACGCCGATCCTCACTGAAAGGTTAAAATGTGAACTCTGTAGGTTTTTACCTGATGGACCTTTTACAATTCATTCATTCTTTTTTAAAAATTCGATTCATTAATTAATTTATTTTCGTACACTCAATCATTGATGCATCCCTTGTTCATTTGAACGTTTTTCTTTTATTCAATCGTTTGTTCCCCTTATTCATTCGCTCTCTCATAGCTGTTTATTTTTGGTTCTGTCGTGCACTTGCGAACATCGTGTAGAGAGAGCGAGAGGGCGCTGTAGACCTCTCTTGGAGTGATGCATATAATTCCTGGAGTGCTGGGCTGGTAAAAGTGAATTCACAGGCCACAGCAGAAGTACAGAATAGAATGATTTGAACTTTTTCAGCAAGAGCTGCTGAACTTGGATACAATTATAGTTTTTTTTTTTTAATATTGAGGCGGACAGGGATTGATGGTATAAAATGGACACTTTTCTTATCATGAATGTAATCGGTTGTACTTTAAACAATTTGTGTTGGTATGATTTGCTTATCAGCACTTTTTTGCCCAAGAATTGTTACTTACGCACGACAGGACTGTGAATACGACGATGCAGTGTAAACACGCCGGGCCAGATAGCCTTTCTTTTTTCTTGTAAACAACAATGCTGGAATGATGTGACATTTGTTCAGTACTGTGCCGCAGTTTGGATTATTCCAATGACGGTCACACTTTCGGGTGAATTCATTAATTTCTAATAGGTGGCAACGATCAAATGTTTGTGAGTGTTAATTAACAGCCTTTATATAAATTTGTGTGAAACAAACTACTTAAGTAAATAACAAGAATAGTGTCGTTTTATCGAATCAGTTGATCGTTTGTGTGTCTGCCCTTTGTGTGTTCTTGAGTGCCATCACTCTTTAACCCATTCTTTCTGGACACTGTACTACTGAACAACTCTCACAGGAATGTTGTGCTAAATATCCGGCTGTAGTACATTCCACAGTTCTGTACGGTTCGTTAGGTTCCTCTTGTTGTTCTCTTTTTTTTTTTGCGCAGTAATTTCATAATATAGTCATGGGCCAGACTCTGAACCATGGGCCAGACATTTTTTGTTTCACAACCCAGAGTTTTCAGGATCTCCGTGAAGCTTGCCATGTATATGCAGAAAGCCCACGCGCAGGCAGTAACCATCTCCGATTTTGGAAATTCTTCCTAGAAAAAAAAGTTGACGTCATAATATCACCGCTAATAGAAATCGCCTATACCATTATCTCCGAAACTCGGCAAGCTGTTTGAATTTTGTTTGCGGGAATCAAGCCGGGCATTAGCACGGATAATTATTTATCGCAAACCTGATACATCACAATGACGGTCATATTCGTTTTTATGACGTCATCATTAAGAGGACGAGGATCTTAGCTCATTTGAGCTTGTTTAAATCTGGAAATCATATTTCACGTTTATGCAATTTGTGAACATTCAATATCAACACAATTATGATTTAGAAACGACAAGAAATTAGTTTCTTCGTCCAATGACATATCGCACAAAACATATAGTCTCGTAATGTAGGGGAACAAATAAACCCTCTAAAGCAAAACTAAAATTATCTATTTTCTTATGATGGGATCAAGCTACTCAAAATACTTCTACAAAATATTCCCTTTAGCATGTACTAGAAAGTAAGACCCATCGCTACGCTGACGGGAATACCAATCTTTGCGTAATTGCTAAAAAAAACAAAACCAAAACGGCTGTTGTCGATGGGGAAAAAATAAAATTAGGCAGTCTATAGATACCGGCCTAGCTTACAATCAGGGAGTGAGGAGGGGGAGAGTGTTCATGGGATTTACAAGGAATTTTTATGCGCAGGAGGAGGCCATTCAACCCATCGTGCCGACGCCACACCAATACCAGATTTAATAAATCCGTCAATACCCATTCGTTTCATGTGCAGCCTTTTGGCTGCTACACTGGTACTCATTTCACCGACCTCAGAAGGATAACAGGCTGATGACAGGAAGGATGATAGTCCAGAAAATTATCGTCAACCCCCTGGTGTTAATTCAGTGGCCAACAGGGCTTGAACTCGGGACCCTAGGATCCCAAGCCACCACTCTAACTGCTGAGCAAACACCAGGTTAAGATGCTGAATTCCAAATAATATAAAACACACGAAGAGGAAGATCAAAAAGCAAATTATCTCCCTCTCCCTCCCCCTCCTACTGTCTTCCTTCTTTTGATCAAACTGTCTGAGAAACTGGTGTATTCGGCACAGGCCGTGCCACAAAACAAGCTCTCCTCATGCGTGTAGTGCAGCACATTATATGCTGCGTGTACGTGGATGTGTGCATGCGTGTATTGCTATGCTGCACTGTCGGCGGTACCGTTATTGCTTGATTAGTGCTCTCCCCTATAGGACATTTGACGGATGGACGGACGCATGCAGGCACACCCAGACCGAGCTCCTTTTATGTATCAGATGTACCTGCTGACACTCATAATAATTAAAATTTATAGTACTGATACAATTAAGACACGACAGACATGCGTGCAAAAAAATAAAAAAAGAAGAAGTAGTACTTTAAGCATTTTGTTTCAGTTGGAAGACTGCAATGCCGCAATGCCCCATAAGTTTTCATGAATAACATTGGCTTTACTTCATCTTCACTGCTCTCATCTGCCAAGCTGGCAGACACATCATCGTAGTCGTCGTCGTCGTCGTCGTCATCCTGGACTGTAGTTTCTTGTGCACAACGGATGTCTAACAGCTCCCGTGTCAGAGATCAATATCAGACACTTGTATTTTAGGTTTGTGTAATTTAGTTTACGGTAAATATAACTACCGTTTTCAGCATTACATTTTCTTGTGTACTAAGTAGCAGACAAATTTTGAACTTGAGCACAATAGTTTTGAAATGTGAAGATTACAATAAGCAAACAATCATGTCATTAAAATGAAAAAGTATATGGTGATGATCAGGAGATAAGCTGACAAAAATCAGAAATAAAATGGTGTTCATAACTTGGTGACGGTATGCGTGATGTACAATCTGTGATCCTTACCTGCGGTATGAAATCTCCATCATACCAGTCATATTCAAGGATCTACTCGGCCTTTCTCCATGCATGTGATTCAGGACTCGGTATAACAGGATGCTGGACATGGGTATTTTTTCCAGGTGAGCACCTGGTAGTTAGTCCTGAGGACATTCATCTTCAGTGTAGACGTACAGGGCGGCAGGAGGCTCAAGTCGATTCCATCTGAGTTGGACACCAGTTGGGCGTTTCCATTCTGAAATTTCTCCTTTGCTACGTCATAACGGTGCTTGTTTATATCCGTGTACGGCTTTTTTGGTTTGCCATAGAGACGACAAACAAATTGTTCAAGTTCAGAATAAGTATCATTTGATACTTCATTCAAACTTCCAAGTGCCATGAAGAAAGTCATGAAAAGATAACAAAAAAAAAAGTGTGAATTACATCAATACATTGTCTACAAGTGTTGCAGATTCAAATGTTGGGGCAGATAAACACTTAAATATTTATTCATAATATAAAACCATTTCACTAAAGATTGAGAAACGCTAATTACCCATCTCGTAATAGTTATCTGGAGTAAGTTAACAAACTTCATTATTCTCCAAATGCCGAAAAGTGAGAATTACTTGCACATTGCGAATGCTGATTGCTGCTACATCTGCAAAACATTCAAACCAGCCAATTGTATCATTTGAAAATCTTCTGTGTTGAAAATCTTATCGAAATTTAAATATTTAAACCTTCGTTTATTGTAAGGATGAATGTGGTTCTCCATGAGTATTAGGTATGGATAGTAGACATTGTGAACATGGTAAATGGACATTTCACGTTCTATTCTACTGAGAAAAATAACACGAGCATCGTTATTTTATATTTCAGGACATACATATTACTATTTATTACACATTAATGGTAAAATATGAATTGTTTCTTGATTGAGAATGACATAGTCTATATCTTAGTCACCAACATATGTATTTTGAGTGATGTAGGATGTTGAAAGGGTGCAATTTATGTAAAAATGGACATTTTCACCAGAAGAGGGACACCTGCAATGTATATACATATATCCAGTCAATAATGAACCTTAATGATGATATAAATTCGAGAATGTAATGTGTGTAGTTGTAGATGACATATGTTATATCTATGGGTCAGTGTCATGTTTTGCCTGTTTTAGATCTGGCAACATTGAGCGTATAATGTCAGGAGAGCAGTTCCAAGATGGTGGCTCCCTTCGAAGCATGCACCAGGGAGGAGCAACGTTCTGTCATCCGTTTCTTGGGAAGTGAGGGTGTGAATCCCAGTGAAATCCATCCCAGAATGAAAATGCAATGTGGTGATGCATGTTTATCACTGCAGCAGGTGTACGACTGGGACAGGAAGTTTAAAAGTGGAGTTCTTTCAATTGGGTGCGAGTTGTCCTCTCCACCAACCTTGCAGACACTTTGCAGAACCCCAGCACATTGTGAATGATATGGTGTGCTGAACCATGGCTGATGTTCAATTTGGAGACCACTTCATCCAGCGTAATGCGACGGTTTTCACTTAGCACGCGCTGCACCATTTCTGGTGTGTCGGCTGTGTGAGGCCGGCCCGAGCGAGCAGCGTCTGCCACACTGGATACTCCACTTTTTAAACTTCCTGTCCCAGTCGTACACCTGCTGCAGCGATAAACATGCATCACCACATTGCATTTTCATTCTGCGATGCATTTCACTGGGATTCGCACCCTCACTTCCCAAGAAACGGATGACAGAACGTTGCTCCTCCCTGGTGCTTGCTGCGAAGGGAGCTGCCATCTTGGAACTGCTCTACTGACGTCATACACTCAACGTTGCCAGATCTAAAACAGGACAAACATGACTCTTACCCATAGATATAACATATGTCGTCTACAGCTACAGACATTACATTCTCAAATTTATATCACCATTTTAAGGTTACTTATTGACTGCCCCGTGTGTGTGTGTGTGTATAGTGACAAAGCATACTGAGATAAGTGGCAAGCAAGTAAATTTGAAATGGGAAGGACCCATACTTCATTAAAAAAACATGGTCTGCAAAATTCCCAAGAGGGGGAGGGGAGTTACAGTGGCCTTGTTCTCCAAGTACAGGAGGGCCTTGCCATTCACGGGGGTTACGTTCTTGAAAATCCCCTGTGAACTACAAACCTGCGATTTGCAAAGTTTAAGGGGTAATGGGGAAAATATTGTGAGGGACTTCAAAATTTGTCACCTCTTTTTGTCAAACTGTACCCTTAATTAACATGTTTGAGCATTGTTTATGTGCTATCTATTTTCATGAATTAAGACAATTATTAAGAACAAAAAATAAAGTGTTTTTTTTGAGTTATTAAGACTATGAAACTTACCTTTAATAATAATGGTGATAAACTTGATCCAACAATGTGATTGCGATGTTGATGGCGACGATAAAGACAAGTTGATGGAGATGATGATGATGTTGGACGGTTTGAGGGGGTTATTGGCTTAACGGCTCCCGTTAATTCGGTGAATAAATGTGGAAAATAGTTCGCCAACCCACAATTATACAAGTGCGTTGACCGCAATCTGCAAACATTGCCTCGGTAAATTAATCGCAACAGAGTGAATCCACCAAGTGAAAACCCACGAACGGTAAGGCCCTCCTGTACCATTTTACTATCTTGGAAGTGTGTTTTGGATCATTATCTTGTTGGAAAATGAATCTTCTTCCGATGAAACGATTTCGAGTAGGAACTGCCTTGTGCGGCAGTATCTGCGCTTGTACTTCTCTTATATTTGGCGTCCCATTGGGTTTTTAACACGTTTTCCTGCACCAAAAGCTGAGATACAACCTCAGTCACAGAGCCTCCCCCCGTGCTTAAAAGTAGGCTTGCAAGCATTGCATGTCGTGACGTTCACCGGGGCTTTGCCATACTAATCTGGTGTCTGTTGGATCCAAAATGTTCAAACTTCGATTAATCAGACCAGAGGTACCGGATGACATTGTTCAGTCATGCAATCTTGGTGTGGCCTTGCAAATTTCAGTCTTTTCACCTTATTCTGTGGTCTCAGCAGCGATTTATTTCCTGCAACTCTGCCATGGAGATCTGCTGCAATCGCCCTTCTCCGTACAGTGCTGGATATAATGTTAATGTTCAGGCCTGCTTTCACTTCATCGGTCAGCTGCTGACTTGATTTTCTTCTATTGTGTAAGCTGATGAACTTGAAGTGCTTGTCTTGCCTTGGGGAGGTTCCTGGCCTTCCTGGCCTTCTCTGCTCTTGCACTGAACCAGTTTCTTTCAGGCATTGCAAAATGTATCTCACGCCATTGTAGGAGATCTTCAGTTTTTCTGCTATTTCCTTCATGGTGTGTCCTTATTCTCGTAGAGTTTGGATCTTCACACGATGTTCTCTTGAAAGTTACTTCCTTGGCGCCATTCTATTCTCGTAGAGTTTGTATCTTCATCCGGTGTTCTGTTGAAAGATACTTCCTTGGCGTTATTCTAATCCCAATCAAACTTTCAAGCAATGTTCAAGAACAAGCTGATGAAAACTACTTTCACATATTCACTGATTTGCAACTTTTATTGTGGTTTCTTGTAATTAATGTAACTGGTATTGATGACTTCAATAGTTTATTAATATCTTCTTCTTCTTCTTCTTTCGGCTGCTCCCGTCAGGGGTCGCCACAGCGGATCATCCGTTATGATCCGCATAATGATTTGGCACAGGTTTTACGCCGGATGCCCTTCCTGACGCAACCCTGGTCGCCTCTTACGCCACAGGGATAAGGATTGGGTTTCGCCATGATTCCGGGCTGCCCTACACCCTCTCATAGCGCGGCCCAGCGCAGATGTTGTTTCACTGATGCCTGTAATCACTGATGCTTTTTATGCCTGTAATCGCTGATGTTGTTCATGGATGTCCGTGATCAAAGCCCAGCTCGTTCACCGCCAAACCCAAAATATATGTCTGTGTACTTAGGCATGAACCGAAGTTTGACGGATCTGTGCGTCGTTCTTCTCCGCCACCTTTTCAAAAGCTGCTTCCTGTTGGGTGAGCACCTATTTCCTCTTCGGGGTGGTGGTCCATGTTCCTGGCCTGTAAATATTTTTTTTCCCCCCACTATCATGGGCACGTTCCCACAGACGGCGTGATGTCATCGCTTGGTCGGATGGTGACCTCTTTGTGTTGCGACCAGCAAGCTCTCGTCTCCTCCTCTGGACGAGAGTCTCAGGTACTTTTACCTGTGCCCCTTGACTGGCCATTTTTTTCTAACCACTCGTCAGGTCCTTGAGCATGAAGCGAGTCCCTTGTGTGAAGAAGGAAGTCTGTTTAGCTATTTGTAACTCTATCATTGATCTTGTATCGAGCAATAGCACTGTTGATGTTGAGATGTTTGCCTTGTATGTTAGGCTTATTGGCTTTGGCTACATGGTGTGACCACCTGGTGCTGCTGTCTCGGGATCCACGTTTGTCCCTGTCCCTCTTGTGTGTCCTACCTGCTGAACGGGCTTTTGCCCGGTTAATGTCACTTCATCTTCCTCGACACGCCGCCCAAATTGCGCTCAACTTCCCTCATCGGATTTCACCTGCTCAGGTACTGTTAAAAGGATTTTTGGTTGTTTGGGGGACAAGGTTGGGAGTGGGGGTCAGGAAGCAGAATTATTATCCAGGCTGAGTGAGAGTTTGAACTTTGTCAATCAATTTTGATTTTGTTTCCAACTCAGGCCAGAAAGTACGTCCCATCCTCTACCGTGACCCAGCTGATAGATCAATTACATACATTGGACTGCGGTCAACAAGCTTGTGAGGATGGTGAAGAGGTGGAGAATCATTACACAGGCTGGATGTCGAACGATGACCTGGCTAGTCGGTTACAAGGCATGATGGGAAGTTTGGAAGACGTTTGCAGCAGTCACAGAAGCAGCTTGTCCTCGGAGGTGCATGTGCGTGCGCTCCCTTTTTAGGTCATTTCCAATGACCTAATAATATTGGTGAGAAAGGGTAATATGGGTCCGTCCGTCCGTCGTCCGTCCGTTCACAATGAAGTTGAAGCGGGAGATCTGGTCATTAGTGATCCTGATAGAGGTCGATGAGACGTACACGATGGTATGACTTTCAAGGTCACGAAGTCAAGGTCAAGGTCACGAGGCCTTTGAAGTTGCGAAAATGACGATTTTCAAATTCTATCTCCTCCGCCATTTCTCAAGCGATCTTGAATTTGATTGTAGCAAATGAATCTATGGACAATATCTAAATTTGGTCGGGCCGGATTTTCGATATTGCTTTCGTTTTCGTGTCACGTGACTTCAAAGTTGGCAAAAAAGGCGAAAATGACGATTTTCATGCGAAAATGACGATTTTAAAAATCTATCTCCTCCTACATTTCTCAGCGATCTGAATTTGATTTGTGCATATGGATCTATGGGACAATATCTAAATTTGTTCGGGCTGGATTTTCGAATTTTGCTTTTGTTTTCGCGTCACGTGACTTCAAAGTTTGCAAAAACTGCCCTACTTTCAGGAGGCTATATATTTTCTCGCAGAGATGACCGTCACTCCCGCACGGGGGTAATTTTTCTTTTTCTATTTTTGTGTGTAAAGCCAAGGCTCGTGGAGGAGCGAGAACACAGAACACATCAAAGGAATAGCAGAAAGAGAGTGGGGAAACAGCAAATGTAGGGTCATGGGACAAAATAGAGGGAGACTTGCACAAACAAGGGACGTGAGGAGGAATGAGGGGTTCGGGAGGATGCATGGGGTGAACAAGATGGATACAGAAGCAAACACTCAGGAGGAAAAACTGGAAAATTGGAAAGAGTTGGGCTTGGAGGGGAGGGGGTCACTACAGTGTCAAAGAGGAACCTTTAGCCGTTTAGCGTGACAAGTTGGCAAAAGTATCAGTAAAACGTAACTGAATGAACTGTCAAACGAGCATTTTGTATTGTAATCTTCTCTTCTGTGACACGAGTGACATGGCGGAAAGCTTTAACTGCTGTAAGTGCGAGTACAAGTAGAGGGATATTTAGCTGATAATCGTGTGTTTTAAATTCCATTCAAATCTGCAAATCCTTAAACACAGTCAGTAAAAGATGTAGGTCTTCAGATGATTAATTAGCATCTCTATACATTCCTTGTCCCAACCTTTGAGTTTCCTTGTCCCAGTTTGATTCCTGGAAAAATAGATTCTGACCAAAAACTGTCGCCCTGATGTTCCGCAGGTTAATCGTTGCGTCGTGGAGTACACCTTCCTTTGGAGGGGAGGTGAAGCCTATTGTCCCATCTGGCAATGCTCTTTCTTTTGAAAAATTAATATGTCATGGTGTTTTTTCAAAAAGAGTAGGCTATCGTGTTCCTGTACCCTTGCCAAATTCCAAAATCACGTGTCTTGGTTTGCAGCATTACACTTTCTTGGTTGTCTTGGTCTCTCTGTTCGATAAGAACATGTCACGTGATGGAATAAGAGAGTGATTCTGCGACTTCAACTGGGGGGGTCATTTGGATCCCTTCGTGCCAAGGTTTAACGCTTGGCTCTTTTGGGAGAGATGCTTGGCTGACACTATTTTGTGGACTTGCAATGACTACCCTCCGAAGTATAATTCTGGTAATTGTTGTTATTGTTGCAAAACTACTCAGAGGGAAGAGTTTGAATGAATCGTATGCTTGACCGGTGGGTCACTGCTCTGATTTGACGTCTCCTCGGAGTGACCTATTTAACGGATTACGTTCCACAGGATAATTTGGTTCACACATTTCCTGGAACCTTCCAGCTCGACATGAAGCAGTTGGAAACATCACTCTTGGCCCCTGACAGCTCATGGATTGAGGAATCTGTGCTTGGGTACGTCACGGTAGGGGTTCTGTGGAAAGGTTTGAATCGGGGAGTTGTGCATGGGGATGGGGGTGAAGGGCTGTGTGTGTTTTGGGAACCTGTATGGTTGATTTAATGATGGCTATATGGCTTAGATTCTGCTTGTGTATATAGATTCTGCTTAGATTTTGCACTTCTCACCACCAACAAAGAGTTTGGTCTGGGCATGCCGGTGTGCTTGTTTAGTCCCTTTCTGTACCCCTGTTGTTCCTCTCTCCACTCCTAGCCGGTTTCCATTGCACAGGGATTGGTGATCATGATTGCAATGAAACCGCCGTGTTGTGTCTAATGAACACTGAGCATCCCGCGCTTGCAGTTGAGAATCCATGTTTTATTCATTTTGAACTGTGCAAGATGACTGCAAGCCTAAACAATTATATCTGTCACGATACTTCCATTTGCCAACTCATTTCCCCTTTTTTATTGACTCAGCACTCGTTTTCTACATCCAGGCCTTTCCAGCATACTGCTGAAACACCCATAGTGGAGGACAAAGAGATGGCGAGTGAGGCCAAGAGTAATCGAGAACAAGGTGGTGAGCGTAAAAACTACAGACGGGAAGGTCTCGCCGGAAATGGACAAACCGAGGGAGGCGAAGAGTGCCGAGGAAACGAGTTTGAAGTGGATTGGGAAGTCTCCGGAAATGGAATAGAAGAGCACCAGATGGGACTGTGTGATAATGGATGCATCAGGCCTTCACATAGTCCCACAGAAGAACAAGTTCAGCATCGTCTGGACAACGGCTCGGTGCACTATTCTCACCCGGGCACACAAATCTCTGGACGCTCCGGAGGTGCGGCGACTGTTGTTGATGGGGGGGAAATTTTGGACCGTCGATTGTCTTTCCTCTTGGAGCTCTGTGAGCGTCGGCAGAGGTAGGTTTGTGTACCATGGCCACACATGATTATATGTTTTGTATTAAAATTCTTCTTCGTCTTTTACACATTGGTATTGGGCCAAGTTGAGACGGTGCCGCATGGTACTGACGATGCCTTGTGCATGCAATTTTGGCCACTCAATGCAGGTGGCTGTCTGTGAGCCTGGTGTGGCTCAGTGGTTGAGGCAGTGGCTTGGGATCCTTGGGGTTCTGAGTTCGAGCCCCGCTGGCTGCTGAGTTAGCATCAGGGGGGTTGACTCAGCCCGTCATCCTTCCGAAGGTCGGCGAAATGAGCACCAGTATACTGGTAATTATCCCTGCAGGGTCGAAGGCGACGAAAGGGTTGGTGTCAGGAAGGGCATCCGGCCGTAAAAACATTGCTACAAGAAAGGGTACCATGATTGGAGCCCGCAAAAGGCTGACCCCTGCTCAGGGATAAAGGCTTTAAAATGGTGCGATGAATGCAGGTGGCTGTCTAAACCAACTATTTATTTAATTTTACAATATAAGCCAAAGAGGGAGGAAAACGATCAAATTTCATTTTTACAGTGACCAGTTAGTTCAGCAAACTTTGTCTCACTCTTTCTCTTTGCAGACATCTCCTTCGGAAAATGGTGGAGGACTGTCACAGATACTTTTTAACAAACGGAAGTAATATAATCTGAGATCGAGATTGGGCCTTTCCCGATCCGTAAGGCGCACCGCACGGCGTTCGCCCGTCGTTTGTTACCAAGCCAACTTTTGTTCGCAAAATTGTGTTTGGGAGAGTACTGGTGAGTGAGTATTGGCCATGTTTTAAGCCTGCTGACTGTTTTCTATGGCTGTGGAGGAAGTTTGTGAATCGACGATACCACCAACGTCTCAGACAAAAGCACGAGTTTGTTGTACAAGAAAAGTGATCTCTGTGTCCGGAGTTTTTCTTGCAAAAGGTTGGTTCGCTAACGAACTTGAGTCCGACGCTCCTAAAAGGTTGACCCTTTATGAAGTTGGGATGATTTTTCTCTGTTGTACTGCTCAAAATGGACTTGGCCACATGGAGAGGAAAGTTTACACATTTTGTTTGTTTACAGATCTTTTTCACCATGAGCTTTGTTTCAGTAAATCGATCAAAACGAGGCCTGCCTTCTTGGTTTCATGGTCTATTAAAGGTGTCAGTACATGGGTCCATTACAGGTGTCCAGTGTTTAACCTATCGATGCGAAACTTTAAGTATGTCATCGACTAGGCATGGGGATAAAAGTTTGATAACTAAAACATCATCAGTCATGTGGTGTGGCAGACGCATTGGTTTCAAGGAAAATATTAAAAAAAAAATTCTCTGAAACCACTAAACCTCTCGATGCAATACTTTACACACATGATCTACTACCGTTGGTGCATATATTTTGATAACGATGACGTCATCAGTCACTTACTTTGGCAGCTAAGTTTGTTTCAAGGAAATTATTCTTTAACACTGGTTTTCTCTGAAACGGCTTAACGAAAATAAATAAAACTTGAAGGTTGTCATCGACTCACCTTGTGGAACATAATATGATAACGATGATGTCATCAGTCACATGGTCTGGCAGAAACTGTTAGTTTTTCCTTCAGTCCAATATGGCTGCCACACCATGTGACCGATGACATTTTAGTTATCAAACTTTAATCGACATGCCTAGTCGATGATGTACATACAATTTCGCGTCGATCAATCGCTTGGGTGGTTTTAGAGCTGTTTTTAAAAAAGTTTTCACCTTGAATCCAATATGGCTGCCAGACGATGTGACCGATGATGTTTAAATTAATTATCAAACTGTATTCACCAAGGCTCATCAATCATATGTATGAAGTTTCGCATTGATCTCTTAAGCGGTTCTGGAGAAGATTTTTTTTAAGTTTTGTTTTTATTTTTTATTTAAACTTCAATCCAATATGGCTGCCAAACCACGTGACTGATGTCGTTGTAAATTTAATTCTCTCGATGAGTTTTTATTTTTTTATTTTTAGATGAAATTCACTAATTTTCAGATTAGGATTTCGATTGCACCAATTATGGCTGGCATACGATTTCAATGATGACATCATCATTATCAAACTTTATTCCCTGTCGGGCGTTGACGACGTGCCAAGTTTGAATTTATTTTTCATTGAGTGGTTTCGGAGAAGATGGCCAAAGATTTTCCTTTAATCCAATATGGCTGCCATACCACTTTACTTATGACGTCAATAATTGTCATTAAAAATTCTCCATGGTGGGTCGCTCCTATTTTGAAAGTTTCGTGTCAATCGGATAAGCGGTTGCTGAGAAAAATAAAATTTAAATGGAAAAATGTAGCAAAAAAACGAGGAGGGAATAAAAATAATAATAACTAGAAAGCATCTCAAAATGCAAAGCCAGTCCGTGGCTGCTTTGTACTCAAACTAATCTTAACAAAAACGACAGTTGAACTTAATTGTACATTTTCTTGATGTGTGTTCTCCATATTCTCATAACAAAACTTTGAGGAAAATTTGATGACACAAACTCAAGTGTTAAAAACCTTATGGCTCAGACACTCACAGACACACACAGACACTCACAGACACACAGAAGTGATTGCAAAACCCCATCCTCCGTTGGCAATGTGGGACGGCCTAAAAATTTCATAGAAAATCAATAGGGTACCAGTCAGGATTGCTTGGTGTCATAATAATAATAATAATAATGATAATAAAAAGAGCAATCAGAGATTGCAACCCCCTCCCCCAGAACTCCTTTTGAGTGGTGTATTTTTGTAGGTTTTAGGGTTAATCCAAGATGGCTGCCAAACCATGTGACCGATGATATGATATTGTGTGAACCTTTTGTTCCTATGGACAGGGCGTCATATGTGTAAATTTCACCTCAATTTGTCCAGCCATTTCAGAGAAGAACATTTTTGAAGGTTTTTATTTTTTATTTTTAAACAATATGGCTGCCGAATCATGTGACCAATGACGTCATGAATGTTTTTTTTTTTCTGTGGACCATTTTATCCCGAGATGACCCTCAATTTTCGTACTGATCTGATGTGGCGTTCTACATATGCAATTATGACGTCATAACGAGGGCCCCTATGACGTCATAAGATCACACTCATTCCCCATGAGGAGTACTTGCCGTGTGTCAAGTTTCAATTTTTTCCTTGGTGCGGTTTCAGAGATACAGAGGTC
>CM068968.1:53660237-53682608 GCA_035128595.1 Eptatretus atami
CGTCTCTTGCTTCGGGGGGCTTCGTGCAGCTAGCGTCGGCCCGGAGAAGGAGACGTGAGCATCGGCGTGAAGGGAGGGACTCGGTTGGAGAGGGCGGGGTCCAGGCGATGCCGACAGGAGGTGGAATTCAAGCGATGACGGCAGGAAGTGGTCCAGTGTGCGCATAAGACGAAGGAGGGCAGAGCCGAGGACATATAGAAGTCCAGCTTGAACGGGAGGTGAGGCAGGGCAGAGAGCGATCAAAGGCTCCACTCGGACCTTTATAAGCCCCGCGGCGTGGCGCAGGGGGCCACCCTGAAGCGCTGTCGTCACCCGAATCGGGCACTCTGATTGGCCCCGACCCCCTGCGCAGCCCGGCCGCGATGGCCGGAAACCGCAACATTCCATTTCCGGCAAGACGACTCCGCGCTGTGGAATTGTCTTGCTCTGGCCTCATGACATGATATGAATCGCCCACACCGAACTCCGCGTCATGAATTGCCTTGCAAAAAACCCCGGGTCATGCTCTGACGACCGGCCGAGGGTCCTGCATTCCCGCTCGGGCGCCCCGACCAGTGCTGGTCAATGTGCCTGCTCCATGTGCGCCACGTGGCCCGAGCTGTACAACATGCCTCCGCCCGATCGCAGCTTTGCTGGCCGTAGAGGCGAGAAGGTAATATGTTATGGCAAACCCATGCACAGACGGGAAGATGTGTCCAATAAGGTGTCACGAGCGAAGCGCTGGTCTGCCTTTTTTGCACATTCCGTACAGGGCGCTTCGAGCACATTCCCATGGCCCACGTGGTTTGCTCGCGCATTCGCCCAATTCTGCGATCGTGTGCGCTGGGCCAACACCGATATGTCAAATTGAGGGGGAACGATCGTTTATATAATTATATGGAGGTTTGGAATGAAAAGGATATAGATATGTGTCAGATGGAGAAATGGAGGGAAGAGAGAATGCCGAGAATAATGAGTCCAGAAATGGGTTGAAAGGAATGTGCCGCTTGCGCCTTGCACACTCGCATCCCGCCCAACGTGGCGTGGGGTTGCCTTTCTATTATCGGCCTCGGTATGCATTCCGTGCAGCGTGGGCGTCGTGCTGGGTGTGTTTCCTGTCCATTGGGTGGAAATTACCGCTGCGCATGCATTTGGCAGGCTGTTTTCTTCGGAGGGGTGTCCAGTGTAATGCCTGCTTGGCCTTTGCTGAGGACCCATCTCACAGTGAAGGGCGCACGTGGCTCAGATTTACCTCAGGAATAATCAGAAAAGAAGAGTAGGAATGAAGTTAGAAATGAAATGAAGAAGAAATGATGTAAGCAAACCTAGCGATGAGATCCTCGCAACGCACACCCCTGTTGTCCGCTAGACAAAAGGGAAGGGACTATCTACATGTATATTAATGAATAACTGTCTTGGGACCACTATATGTTGGATGCATGTGGTTCCGAAAACCGCAACAATATATATATATATATATATATATATATATATATATATATACCATATATATTACTAAAACTCATGTTGTATGTATGTATGTATATGTATGTTCCCGAAATACAGCCACAATGGTGCACGATATCGCAAACATTTTAGAGCCACGTGTCCAACAAAGCCTGCTCTTCTGCCTTGCCTCACCCTCTCTCTGTTCTATTCACCCTCTGCATTTGCTCAAGGTCATCTGCCATCTGCTTGGAATCCTGCTAACATCAACTGCCCTGCATAAAAAAGGTGCAAAAACAGATCCCTGTAACTAACAGAACCAAATCAAGCCTTCTCCGAATGCATCAGCAAGGGTTAATGGAATCCATCATCGCTTCAGACATGAAATCCTTCCTCTTCTCCAATGGCTTGATTTCCGATCATGCAATTTGTTTCAGACAGGTCACTCTACCCTGGATATGCTGCTTCTGCTCTCCCATCAATGGATGGAGGTCACTCAATGCCAGACAGGAAAATCCGAGCCGTATCCCTGGACATATCACGTGCTTTGACACAGTCTGGCACCCTGCACTACTCACCAAACTCTCTTCCCATGGTATCCAAGGCCATCTCCACTCATGGCTCGCAGACTTCCTCTCCTGTCGCAGTCACGTGTGGCCCTAAATGGAGTTCTTTCATCCCCTCTTCCTGTGCAGGCTGGAGTTCCTCAAGGTAAGCGTTCTGGGCCCTGTTCTTTTCTGGTTTTCATCATGATCTCTCCGACTCTCTGGAAAATCCTCTATATCTCTTTGCCGATGACTCGACCCTCTGCCGTACCATCTGTCATCCCTCAGACCGCAAGCAGCAGCTTCTTACGCTCAACTGCAGATCTGGATAAAATCACAAACTGGTCCAACACATGGAACATGTCTTTCAATCCAGACAAATCTCACACTCTCACTATGTCTCTTCGAAAGGACCGTTTAGAAACCCCGCCCATCCACTTCTCAACATCCTCTGGAAGAATAGTCTTTTCTTTCAAGCTTCTGGGTCTCATATCTGCCATGACCTTTCCTGGGAAAGTCACATTTCCAACCTCGCTCAAAAGCCAGTCGCCGAACTGGGAATCCTCCGTCGTGCAAAGTCCTTCCTCGGCCCTCTTGAGCTCCTCACGACTTACAAAGCTTTTGTCCGTAGCCTGATGGAGTACTGCTCTCGCCCTCTGGGCTGGTGCTCCTGCCTCCACCTTTCTCGCTTCACGCTGTCGAAACCAGGGATTTAGGATCATCGGCATCTCCCGCAAATGAAGCTGAGTCTTTGGCCTCTCACTCAATCACCGCAGGTTGGTCGGTGGTCTTTCTGTCTTCTAACCCGTCTCCTCTCAGCTCCCCCCCTGCTCTCTCTGCCATTTGTCCCACCACATTTGCACAGGGCGCTCAAGGTCCGCCAACAACCCCCTTCTGGTAAAAACTACCAAAATCACGAACCACTGCTCACCTTCAACTCCTTCATTCTCTTTTTTCCCGCCATTGGAATAAACTCCCTCACTCTATTCTTTCCCATTCTTCCCTCCAGGCTTTCAAAACAGCGTTCACCACACCTCTTATCATCCCCCATCCCAAATCCTCGATCTTTTCTACCCCGATAATCCACCCAAGCCCACTTCCTTCAATTCCCCTGCTTTCCTTCCTGGAAGTCCCTGTAATGTCCATCTTCTCTTCCCCAGTTCCCGTCCCATCCCCATCCCTCTCCCTTCCACAGATCACCTAATGTGTCTGTTCCCCACTGTTTTGTCCCTTCCACTCGCCCCTCTTGTCTCATGCCCCCTTGCTGTGCGTTGTGTGTTAGCTCTCATACGAGCCTCGACATGGTATACAAAAAAATAAATAAATAAATAAATAAAAAGAGCCACCTATTACTCCCATCTCTTGCGGTGTGCAGTGTCAAGTTTCGTTCAAATCGGGCAACGAAAAAATTATTTAAAAATCAATTACCGGGATTCAGTCAAGTACTTTTCGGGATTATTTGATCAATGCAAACAACCTCAGCGGTATAGTTCGCTGCTATCTTTATTATATATTTTTTGAAATGATTTTTTTTATCAACTGCTGTCACAATGAGAACCCAACGGGTTCACTGGCCGTCTAGTATATATATATATATATATATATAAATCTGTGTTTGGCCTTTTCTTTGATTTCTATATAATTCTCTACGCCTGGGCCAAATTTGCTCAAACACATGATTTTAACACACTTTTTCTTCCCTCCAGGTCTTCGAGACAACTGTTCACCACTAACTCAAGTCATCCCCCATCCAAAATCATGATCTTTTCTGCACCCATTAAACCAGCCAGACCCCAGAAAAATTACATGGTGAAAAGGGCAGAGAGAGGTTGTGCAAGAGCAGCAGAGCAGGTTTCTAGAGCACGTGAGTTGATGTCGTCCCTTCCAGTAGCAGAGTCAGAGTCGAGGGTTGACAGACACTTGTCCACCTTCTCAGGTCCAAAAGAAACAGAGTCCAGAAGCAATTGGACATGACAGGAAAGGATGTGTACAGAGAGTGAGAGGTTGGGGACACAACATTTGTAAGCAAACACAGAATTGAGGCATTCGACCTTCACATGAGCGGAGTCAGCTGTGGTGCCATCTGAAGAGGGGGGAGGGATGTAAGGGAAGCGTACACCAGAGACAGACTTACCAAGGCACCACCAGGTTTGGAGGGAGGCCAGTTTTAAAGTTCATTCTTGAGGTTGGACAGATGTTGTTTTCTGGCTCTCCTGAGAGAGGACACACACTTGTTGCAGGCTTTTAGGAATGCACTGAGATTGCCTTCCGTCGGATTTGCTTTCCAGGAAGAGAAGGCAAGTCATTTCATAGCATCTTCCTCACTACATGATTGAGTGTAGCATGTGTGGGAAGAAGGGTAGGATAACTGAAGATGAGATGGGATGAATCTGTGAGACAGAGACAGAGACAGAGAAAGAGAGAACGTTTCTGTGGAAGAATGGTCCCAGTCTGAGTTAACATCAGGGGCAGTAGATATTGGAGACCAGTCCTGAAGAG
Organism: Eptatretus atami; assembly: GCA_035128595.1. Lineage (NCBI taxonomy): Eukaryota > Metazoa > Chordata > Myxini > Myxiniformes > Myxinidae > Eptatretus > Eptatretus atami. The sequence goes on from CM068968.1 coordinate 53,664,707, forward strand.
AGAATGATGGCTGCTTGCAGTCCCTGTCGATCTGCTTGAGTGACATGCCAGACTCACCGGCGTGAAGGCAGTTCTCCGAGAATAGCCAGAGAGATAGTAACTCTAATTTGCTTATTTGTGACTTCATGTTAGCTGACAGCAATCTCCTTGATGCTTTACTAAATTCTAAATAACCCAATTTTGTTCGGGTTACTCAAATTGAATAAAATGTCGCCAACCTCCTCCATGAACCTTCAATGATTCTTAACAGGTATTACTGTTAACTGTAGTTGCTATCAATTATCAAGGCTTACAGACAGTAACACCTAATATTAAATGAAGGCTTTGACACACCTTCAAAGTTAACATTTTTGAAACCTTGCCGGCCATTTTATTTTGCAGAGCTACTTCACCTTCACAAACTTGAAGCTTGCTGGCCGATCGATAATGGATCTGAAGTTTCGATTGGTTCAGCGGTTCTGTACAATATTTGTTCATTTATTTATAGTAGGAAGGTATATTGTGGAGGTATAGAGATAGACCAGCATGGGTGATGGTATGAAGACTATATACCACCTGCGATGCCACTGTGACATTGTGTCGATTGTTGTAACAAGGCCTGTAAGGAGAATATCGGGTGATAGGTTTTGATTTGGGAAAAGGCAAATGACGTTAAGCACGTGTTGTTGTTATTTATTTTTGTTGAAAAGTCTTTTCTGTCTAATTGTCTTTTATCTCCTGGTAGGGTGCCTGGTGGATGATAATGGTCTTTTGTTGCCAGTTGGACAACTGTGGTCTCCAGGAGACCCATGTGAGGTGTGCATGTGCAAGGTTTGTTGGAGTCGAGATGCCATGCATGTGGTGTGCCTGCCTGTCCCATTGTCCGCCTATTAACACAAAATGCAAAACGGAATTTGATGACACGGTTAAAAAAATTTTAACAGGAAAGATTCCAGATCATGTTTGTTGTTTTTTTTTTAATGTACTTTTTCTATTTTATACATGTGTGGCAGGCAGATGGAGAGGTGGAATGCAAACGGACGCAATGTTTAGAGACATGCAGCCACCCTGTCCCCATCCCTGGACAGTGCTGTCCCAACTGTTTGCAAGGTGGCTGTTCCAAACAACTCATGTATCTGTACTCCTTCAATGCTCTCTTGATCCCCTTGTTACCCCGCGCAGGCAAAGTGAAAGGTGGGGTTAAGCAATTGGTTCAGGGTCAGTCTGTCCATCTTACGAGTTTCTCATCGGTTTATGATCGAGGAACAACTTATTTTTTTTACCATGTTTGCCTGTGTAGCACTAAAACAAAATTGAAAAATCATTCCGAACAGGAATCTTACTGTTTTCAAGGACGTTATAAAGGACACAAACAACAGGTATGAAGAACTAATGTAACGTGTTGGATCGGGTGATTTAGTAGACACTGGGTTAAATGGCGGTGAAACCTGGACTTAATTCAGTTATATATCTTTAAACCTCTTCAAACCGTTATTACCCTCGCCGAAGGAGAAGGGTATTGTATTTGGGTCCGTTTGTCCGCATCGAACTTTCGTGTTTGTCTCCGCCACTGCTTGTCGGATGGATGAAATTTTCGCCATTGGTGCAACCACTCATGTTGAATGTTTCGTTATAATTATGACGTCATAGGTCACGTGGTGTGGCAGCCATGTTGGAAAAACAGAAAAACTTTGGTCCTCTGTATCTTCGAAACCGCACCAAGGTAAAAATTGAAACTTGGTACATAACAAGTACTCCTCATGGGGAATGTGATTTTTTTTTTTAAATGATGTCATAGGTGCCTTCGTTGTGACATCATAATTGCAGATGCAGAACACTACATCCGATCAGTATGAAAAATTTTGAGGGTCATCTAGGGATAAAATGGTACGCAATTTTTGTTTTTGATGACGTCATCGGTCACGTAATTTGGCAGACACATTGCTTAAAAAAAAATTGCTTTGGTGAAGACAGTTCTTGGAAGGGAGACACACAACATCAACCACACACTTGACGGAATCTCCACACACATGGTTGTCACCCATCCATACTCAGGATACCTACAAGACCTGCCAACATCCCCATACCCCTCTGTCTCAAAAACTTCCAGGTATCTATCTAATTACAATTTAAACTTATCTACTGTTTCTGCTGCCACTACCTTTTCAGGAAGACGATTCCATGCATTAACTACTCTGAGTGAAAGTCCCCTGCCTTACTACCATCTTAACTCTCCTCTTCTTTACTCTCAGGCTGTGGCCCCTGATCCGATCACTGTCTACTCTGTTGAATCATTCTTCTGCACTTACTTTATCTCAACCTTTCATTATCTTAAACATCTCTATCATATCTCCTCGTAACCGCCTCCGTTCTTGCGTATAAAGCCCCGCCTCCTTCAGCCGCTCCTCATAGCTGAGTCTAGCTAGGCCCGGAATCAATATAGTAGCCCTGCGCTGAACCCTCTCTATGGCATCTTTGTCCTTCCTGAGTTGTGGTGACCAAAACTGCACACAATATTCGAGATGTGGCCCTCACTAAATTCCTATACAGTGTCAAAACCACCTCTTGATTTATAATTGATCCCCCTCCGAATACAACCTAAAACCCTATTTGCTCTACCTATAGCTGCCTGCTTACCTCCCATATCTCATACCATCCCCAGGTCCTTCTCCTGTGTGACACGCTCCAAAATTACCCCTTACATCCTGTAATCTTTACTTTCATTGTTCTTTCCCATCCCCAACACCTTACACTTGCTCAGGTTAAATTACATCTGCCAATCTTTTGCCCAATCAATGCAAATATCAATACTTTCCTGTATGTGATCACCACCCCCTCTGCTATCCACCTTACCTCCGAGCTTTGTATCATCTGCATATTTGGAAAGCCTTCTCTTCACCCCATTATCCAAATCATTGATGTAAATAATGAATAGTAATGGTCTGAGTACTGATCCGTGAGATACCCTACTACTCACATCCGAGGTAGGTTTCCGAGCAAGACATCCTCCCACTCACAGCCACTCTTTGCTTCCTATCACTCAGCCAATTTGCAATCTCATGAGCTACCTGACCAACCACTCCACAAGCCCTCACTTTGGCTAACAACCTCCGATGCGGTACCTTATTAAATGCCTTCTTAAAGTCTAGATATACTATGTCCACTGCCATTCCCTCATCCACCCAATCAGAAACTGCTTCATAGAACTCTAAAAGATTTGTTCGACAGGAACTAACTTTGGTAAACCCATGCTGACTACCTTTAATTAGTTTGTATTTATTTAAATGGTTCCTCATCTGGTTCCTCATTAATGTCTCCAACACCTTCCCCACAACTGAAGTCAAACTAACAGGTCCATAGTTTCCCAATTCTTCTCTGGATCCTTTCTTAAGTAATGTTGTTACATTTACTACTCTCCAATCCCCCGGTACCTGTCCTGACTCCAGGGAACTATTGAAAATATCCGTTCACATCTCGCTTACCTGCTCAGCCACCTCCATCATTACTCTGAGGTTGCATGTTATCTGTACCTGGAGCCTTATCTTGTCTTAGATTACTTAGCTGTTCCTTTACTTCCTACACTCGGGATTATTCTGTGTTACTATATAAACCCACGAGAGGGAAGTGTCTCAAGGAGATGGGGATGGGCCAGGCATCTGCCTGGGGGATGGTCAGATGGAGACCCTTGAAGTACCGGTGGAAAGTGGACGCAGCGACGCACTGCTCCGTCGCATGCTGCCATAGCTGACGTGACTTGAGGAAAGTGTCGAGAGATAGGTGAGGTGTGATGAGATGTGTGCATCGATCGTCCCCATGCTCGATTTAACTCTGATGAGTGAACGAGGTGGTAATGTCCAGAGCGGTTGTTAACGTGTGGAGCCGATTATCATCAGGTTGATGGAAACTCTTTACGATTATGTATCGGGAAAGAATTCCTTTGAGCTCTTCAATCATCCTGAACGGGCCAGCACACGAGAGAGAACAACACCACGTGAGTCGATCGTTGGACAGCCCCAGAGGATGAGGTCAACATGACTGAGCTGAGCCAGCAGGACAGGGACACTGGGCGTAAACAACTCAATGTCGGAATTGCAGTTGGACATTGTATGTCATGGTGAACTTCTTCATTTGACTTTGAATATGTTTATTTGAGATAGAAGTTTCAAAAACATTATGCTGTTGATGTGGTAACTGTAATGTCATTCAGAAACCACAGACCCCAACTGACAAAGATCCATTTGAGTGGTAGCCGACAACATTTACGATCGTTCATACTCGTGAAGCGCACACCTTGGGTTGCAGTCGTTAGAGAACAAGCTGGGTTCGGCACCACGAACAACACACGTACACTAAATGGAAGGAAGTCCCAAGGTGTATCCAGACATTTTGCGACCGTGACAAGATCTGTCAGTGGTAAGAGGCTTTATGGTGTCACAGAAATAGCAGACAAGGAAGACTACGCATAAACCACGGTGCTGCAGTTGTGATCTGAGTTAAAATTGACCGCTCGTCCATCTGCCATGGAGTTTGACATGTGGATTGAATGAGGGGAGCCGCTTGGACTGAAGGGAGAGACACTAATGGCGTTTGCTTAGGAAGAGCAAAGGAAGATGAGGCTCTTGAACGTGAGGATAGACAAGCAGAGCCTGAGGAACGTGCACGCAAAGAGTAGGTGGAGCATGAGGAACGTGCACGCAAAGAGTAGGTGGAGCATGAGGGACATGCACGCAAAGAGTAGGTGGAGCGTGAGGGACATGCACACAAAGAGGAGGTGGCACCTGAGGAACGTGCATGCAAAGAGTAGGTGGAGCGTGAGGAACGTGCACGCAAAGAGTAGGTGGAGCGTGAGGAACGTGCTCGCAAAGAGTAGGTGGAGCGTGAGGAACGTGCTCGCAAAGAGTAGGTGGAGCATGAAGGGAACTGCTCGCAAAGAGTAGGTGGAGCGTGAGGAACGTGCTCGCAAAGAGTAGGTGGAGCATGAGGAACGTGCTCGCAAAGAGTAGGTGAGCGTGAGGAACGTGCTCGCAAAGAGTAGGTGGAGCATGAGGAACGTGCACACAAAGAGGAGATGGAGCATGAGGAACATGCACACAAAGAGGAGATGGAGCATGAGGAACGTGCACACAAAGAGGAGATGGAGCGTGAGGAACGTGCACACAAAGAGGAGAGAGCGTGAGGAACATGCACACAAAGAGGAGGTGGAGCGTGAAGAACATGCACACAGTGAGGTGATGGAGCGTGAGGAACATGCACACAAAGAGGAGATGGAGCGTGAGGAACGTGCACACAAAGAGGAGATGGAGCGTGAGGAACATGCACACAAAGAGGAGATGGAGCGTGAGGAACATGCACACAAAGAGGAGGTGGAGCGTGGAGAACATGCACACAAAGAGGAGGGGAGCGTGAAGAACATGCACACAAAGAGGAGGTGGAGCGTGAGGAACATGCACACAAAGAGGAGATGAGCGTGAGGACATGCACACAAAAGAGGAGATGGAGCGTGAGGAACATGCACACAAAGAGGAGGTGGAGCGTGAGGAACATGCACACAAAGAGGAGGTGGAGCGTGAGGAACATGCACACAAAGAGGAGATGGAGCATGAGGAACATGCACACAAAGAGGAGATTGAGCGTGAGGAACATGCACACAAAGAGGAGGTGGAGCGTGAGGAACATGCACACAAAGAGGAGGCGGAGCGTGAGGAACGCAAAGAGGAGGCAAAACGCGAGCGCACCCAGGAAGCCGAACGTATGAAGGAGGAAATGCGAATGAATATTGAATTGGCAAGAATACAGTTGGATATTGAAGCAGCTGCACGTACTTCCACCACACCTGACACTGGTGATATCCGAGTAACGGCAAACAAGCCGAAGCTCCTCACATTTGATGAGAAACGCGATGAGCTGGATGCGTACCTTGAGAGAATCGAGTGCTTCGCTGCGAGTCAACATTGGAACAGAGAGGATTGGGCAGTTCGTCTCAGCCCGCTTCTGACAGGCAAAAACCACTCCAGGTGTAGACCAGTATGTCGGAGAATGCTCACGGCTATGATCGCTTGAAAATGGCCTCGTTGAAGAGGTATGGGCTTCCAGAGGAGGGATATCGTCGGAGGTTCAGAGAAATTAAACCTGATGAAGGTGGAACGGTTTTTCTGTTCGTGACACGTTTGATGCAGTGCTTTACACAATGGACTTTGATGACAATGTGGGAACGCAGCTTTGAAGCATTAACCAACTTGTTGGCTCGTGAACAGTTCCTCCGTGTGTGTTCTCTGGAGATGGCCCTGTTCATAATGAGAGAGTGCCTCAGAACACGGAAGTAATGAGAACCTTGGTTGAGCAGTATATTAAAGCACATGGAGGGTGTATTACTGGGAGGTCAGTCAAGAAGAATAACGTCACAATGGAACAAAGGTCGAACAGTTTGCTGCACAACACTGACCCATCTCAGCCTACAAAACACCAATTCAGTTGAAGCGAGAGGGAATGCTTCTATGGTAACAATAAAGGCCCAATGATGGCCGAATGTTGATTGAGGAAGGCAGCTCAGACGAGGTCACAAGAGAAGGCAGCTGGTGCAGCGCACGACTTCCAGAGGAAAGATGTTATGTGCAAAGCAGAGCCGAAAGACCAGTCTGCATCAGCTGTGCAAAAGTGTCCTGAAGAGATCCGGGTGAACAAAGGAGGATATCAGTCAACACCTGTGGTCTTCAGCAATTGTGAGGAAACCACCGCTGGCATCACTAACGGCAACATCACCATGGAATGAAGGCTATTTGGGTTCACAGAATGTGACAGTACTGCGAGACTCAAGATGTACTAGTGCAGCTGTGAAGCAAGACCTGGTGACTACAAGGCGGATGACTGACGAGGTCTACTCCTGCAAGCTGATTGATCGGACATTGCATCACTATCCAGTGGCAAAGATCCACGTGGACACCGTACTACATAGGCGAGGTGGAGGTCATGTGCGTGAAGGACCCCATTTGTGATCTTGCGATCGGTGATATACCAGGAGCACAAGAGGTCAAGGATCCAGAGCCAAACTGGATTCCATAAATGGCACAAGCAGCAGTGACCAGGGCACAGACCAAGCTCAACAAGGACAACATCAAACCATTGAAGGTGTCACAATCTGACGTTCCTAAAGTGACTGTGCAAGAGCTCGAGGAACCTCAGAAGGAAGATGTCTCACTTCAAAGGTTGTGGAAGGAGCTGCAGGATAACAATGAACATCAGACGGGAGACAAGAGCAAGTAAAGGCTCGAAGTCCACAAAGATGTCTTGCACCGTATCTACACAACTGACATGACCGACCGAGGTGAAGCAAATCATCGCTCCGACCAAGTATCGGGAGGCCGTGATGAAATTGGCACACATCATTCTGGAAACACTCCCTTTGTCCCCTAAATTATTCCCACTGCTTCCGAAATGTAAAACCTTCCTCCCTACACCATTCTTCCAACCATTGGTTGATGTCTATTGCTCTGCTCATAATTTCTATATTGTTTCCTAATCTTGGGAGAATCCCAGAAAACATAACGTGACAACCCTTTGCTTTCAGCCTCTGACCCAATATCCTGAATCTATTTTTAAAAACCTCTGAGTAAACTTTCCCTACATCATTCACACCTTGGTGAACCACAACCAACTTCTTCCTGCCATGACCCGATACAACATCGTTTACCCTTCCTTCAATGTCCCTCGAACAACGCGTCTCCGACTCCTTCAAAACTCACAGAATTGCTGTTAACATCCTTCCGCACATGAAGAATCACATATTTAATAATCTCATCACCTACAAAAACTGTCTCCCACACCTCATGTCTACCAATTTATATTGCTGCACATATACAACTGCCTGCACCCTGTCCACTCCCTGCACCCTCACCACTGTCTTCACTCCCTGCACCCTCACCACTGCCAGTCCTCGCTGCCTCACCACTGCCAGTCCTCGCTGCCTCACCACTGCCAGTCCTCGCCTGCCTCACCACTGCCAGTCCTCGCTGCCTCACCACTGCCAGTCCTCGCTGCCTCACCACTGCCAGTCCTCGCTGCCTCACCACTGCCAGTCCTCGCGCCTCACCACTGCCAGTCCTCGCTGCCTCACCACTGCCAGTCCTCGCTGCCTCTCACCACTGCCAGTCCTCGCTGCCTCACCACTGCAGTCCTCGCTGCCTCACACTGCCAGTCCTCGCCGCCTCACCACTGCCAGTCCTCGCTGCCCCACCACTGCCAGTCCTCGCTGCCTCACCACTGCCAGTCCTCGCTGCCTCACCACTGCCAGTCCTCGCTGCCTCACCACTGCCAGTCCTCGCTGCCTCACCACTGCCATCTCGCTGCCTCACCACTGCCAGTCCTCGCTGCCTCACCACTGCCAGTCCTCGCTGCCTCACCACTGCCAGTCCTCGCTGCCTCACCACTGCCAGTCCTCGCTGCCTCACCACTGCCTGTACTTTTCTGCACCCTCACCACTGTCTTCACTTCCTGCACCCTCACCATGCCTGTATTCACTGCCTCACTACTGTTTGCACTCCTGCACCCTGACCAATGCTTGTACTAACTGAACACTCACCCCTTCTGTTCCATCACCCCTGTCTGCACCATCACTCCTGTCTGCTCCCACTGCCCATCACCCCTGTCTGCTCCCACTGCACCACTCACCCCTGTCTGCTCCACTGACCATCACCCCTGTCTGCTCCCACTGAACCATCACCCCTGTCTGCTCCACTGAACCATCACCCCTGTCTGCTCACACTGAACCATCACCCCTGTCTGCTCCACTGAACCATCACCCCTGTCTGCTCCCACTGAACCATCACCCCTGTCTGCTCCCACTGAACCAATCAACCCCTGTCTGCTCCCACTGAGCCATCACCCCTGTCTGCTCCCACTGAACCATCACCCCTGTCTGCTCCACTGAACCATCACCCCTGTCTGCTCCCACTGAACCATCACCCCTGTCTGCTCCCACTGAACCATCACCCCTGTCTGCTCTTACTGAACCATCACCCCTGTCTGCTCTTCACTGCACCATCACCCCTGTCTGCTCCCACTGAACCATCACCCCTGTCTGCTCCCACTGAACCATCACCCCTGTCTGCTCCACTGAACCATCACCCCTGTCTGCTCCCACTGAACCATCACCCCTGTCTGCTCCCACTGAACCATCACCCCTGTCTGCTCCCACTGAACCATCACCCCTGTTGCTCCCACTGAACCATCACCCCTGTCTGCTCCCACTGACCATCACCCCTGTCTGCTCCCACTGAACCATCACCCTGTCTGCTCCCACTGAACCATCACCCTGTCTGTCCCACTGCACCATCACCCCTGTCTGCTCCCACTGCACCATCACCCTGTCTGCTCCCACTGCACCATCACCCCTGTCTGCTCCCACTGCACCATCACCCCTGTCTGCTCCCACTGCACCATCACCCCTGTCTGCTCCCACTGCACCATCACCCCTGTCTGCTCCCACCGAACCATCACCCCTGTCTGCTCCCACCACCATCACCCCTGTCTGCTCCCACCGCATCATCACCCCTGTCTGCTCCCACCGCACCATCACCCCTGTCTGCTCCACCGCACCATCACCCCTGTCTGCTCCCACCGCACCATCACCCCTGTCTGCTCCCACCGCACCTCACCCCTGTCTGTCCCACCCACCATCACCCCTGTCTGCTCCCACCGCACCATCACCCCTGTCTGCTCCCACCGCACCATCACCCTGTCTGCTCCCACCGCACCATCACCCCTGTCTGCTCCCACCGCACCATCACCCTGTCTGCTCCCACCGCACCATCACCCCTGTCTGCTCCACCGCACATCCCCTGTTGCTCCCACCGCACCATCACCCCTGTCTGCTCCCACCGCACCATCACCCCTGTCTGCTCCCACCGCACCATCACCCCTGTCTGCTCCCACCGCACCATCACCCCTGTCTGCTCCCACCGCACCATCACCCCTGTCTGCTCCCACCGCACCATCACCCCTGTCTGCTCCCACCGCACCATCACCCCTGTCTGCCTCCACCGCACCATCACCCCTGTCTGCTCCCACCGCACCATCACCCCTGTCTGCTCCCACCGCACCATCACCCCTGTCTGCTCCCACCGCACCATCACCCCTGTCTGCTCCCACCCACCATCACCCCTGTCTGCTCCCGCTGAACCATCACAACTGTATGCCCTCTCACCACTTCCTAAACTTGCTGCACCATCACCACTTCCAACATCCTCAGCAATCTCACTCCACAACAGGAACCAACTATTATCTACAAATTTCTCACATTATGCTATTGCTGAAAATTATCTACCGTTCCTTCAAACTAGTAATAACTATCCTCAAGTGGGTTATTTCCTCACACTTCCTACAACAGTGAGTACCCTCCCGCTTCCCTATTCTTGATGTGGCCCACATTGAGCATCTATCACATTTTATGAACTCCTCTTGCTTTCTCCTTCACTCTATTTATACCCTTTTTCACCAACATATTCCCAAGGCCCCAACTGACTTAAATGCCAAACTTAAACACTCAGCTTATTGGAAGAAGCATGGTGAGGCTAACACAAATACCAACTAAAACTGTGAAAACACAACTACAACCTTTATAAATACAAAATCCACAACCCCTGACACAAATCTCGACAACAAAATATGCAAAACAACATACAAAAACACTCATGTTGTTCTCGCCTTGGAGCTCACACAGAGCTCAGAGACGTCACCCCAAAAAAGTCACAATGCATTTGCATGAAGTCAAACAACGGGACCCATGTTTGGCAGACGATGTTCATCCCGACGATTTGTCAACGCCGAGCAATGTTCTGGGATTTGTCCGTACCGAGCATCTGGCTTTAGAACAACAGTGTTTATTCCCATCCAGATACATTGCTTGACCTCTTCCTCTGTTTCTCCTCCTTCTTCATATTCAGTAGTCCATTGGTGTTTTGAGGAAACCAGTGAACAAGTAAAACCACTCGGAGTGAGTGTAAAGATGAGTATAAATAATTATCGATCTCACCTGTGGCCACAACATGCAAGTTTCTTTCACTCCGACAACCTCATGAGACATTGGGCGTTGTGGTTGCTGCAAACTCAGCGAGGAACACCTGATCACCTCTTTGATCACTTTGATTATAATGCGAGAACATTCTGCACAAGCTATTCACATTGAGAGTTGGATTTTTCTCGAGTCTGTTCTGTTACATCTCGATGTTGAATGAAAAGGATGAACGTTGGGTGTTTCACACTGGCTTTGATGGTCCCGCCATGTTTATAAACGATGCACAGGTTTCAAAATCTTCTGATCGGCTTGTTGGAATCTCATGCTGTTTGTTGGCACATCTTCATCGACCCTTACTGGTCAATACTTTAAGAAACTTGGAGGTTTAATTCCACACTGATTTAAAAAAAACCAAAAAAAAACAATATTTGGTTCTATTTATTTGTCTGTCGATATTAGAAGTCAAGGTGTCTACTCTATTACCTGTCTGCATGTCTTGGGTTTGTTTACCACCCCCCCCCCTCCAACGAGTTCCACTCACCGTTGTTTGCCTGTCTGCAGGTTGTCTCTACGATGAGGAAGTACGGGGAAACAACATGTCCTTCACCCCTGCTTCTGACCCTTGTAGCATCTGTGTCTGCTTGGTGAGGACAATCCACGGCTTCCATTGATGACGATTCTTTTAAACTGTGTGTGATAGAAATAGAATTGAACTAATACATGATAAATTCCACCGTGAGTCGGTGCAAGATGAGTCAATAACTCCAAGGGTCAGGGCAAGATGATGAGTCAATAACTCCACGAGTCAGCAAGATTATGAGTCAATAAGTCAGTGCAAGATGATGAGTCAATAACTCCAAGGGTCAGGGCAAGATGATGAGTTAATAACTCCATGAGTTAACAAGTCAGTGCAAGAAGATTAGCTAAGTCGGTGCAAGATGATGAGTCAATAACTCCAAGGGTCAGTGCTAGATGAGTTCGTGCAAGATGAGCCAATAACCCCAAGGGTCAGTGCAAGATGATGAGTTAATAAGTCAGTGCAAGATGATGAGTCAATAACTCCATGGGTAGTGCAAGATGATGAGTCAATAACTCCATGGTCAGTGCAAGATGATGAGTCAATAAGTCAGTGCAAGAAGATGAGTCAATAACTCCAAGAGTCAGGGCAAGATGATGAGTTAATAACTCCATGAGTCAGTGCTAGAAGATGAGTTAAGTCAGTGCAAGATGATGAGTTAATAACTCCAAGAGTCAGTGCTAAGTAATGAGTTCGTGCAAGATGAGCCAATAACCCAAGGGTCAGTGCAAGATGATGAGTTAATAAAGTTCGGTGCAAGATGATGAGTCAATAACTCCATGGGTAGTGCAAGATTATGAGTTAATAACTCCATGATCAGTGCAAGATGATGAGTTAATAAGTCTGTGCAAGATGATGAGTCAATAACTCCAAGGGTCAGTGCAAGATGATGAGTTAATAAGTCTGTGCAAGATGATGAGCCAATAACTCCAAGGGTCAGTGCAAGATGATGAGTTAATAAGTCTGTGCAAGATGATGAGCCAATAACCCCAAGCGTCAGTGCAAGATGATGCGTCGATGCAAGATGATGGTGTCAATAAGTCCACGAGTCGGTGTACGATGTTAACACCATGGGTCACTATTAAATAATGAGTCAATAACTGCATGAATCGGTATAAGATGATGAGTCAATCATCACTCCATGGGTTATTGCAGGATGATGACTTGGTGCAAGATGATGAGTCAATAGCTCCACGGATCTGAGGACGATCGTGAGTCACTTGATAACTTGTTGGAATGTGGGCAGCAGTGCCTTTTCATACATGGCATTTTGGTGTCTATCCCAACTTGCCCAACTAAAGATGGCATTCATGCGTGAATCACAAAGTCTGGTCAAACACCACCAATAGGCTCGACCAATCATGAAAGACTCAATAAGCTGTTCTTAAAAGCCATTGTTAGTCCATTGGGGCTGGCAGTATAGCCTAGCCTTGAGGTACGCACAATCACCTGTGAGCTGTCTAGCCTGGGTTTGAATCGCGACTCAGCTATAAACTGCCATCCTGATGTTTCACATGCAGAGCGAGCCATCGATGTGTGGTGACGTCCATCGGATGGACGTTAAGCGGAGAAGACATTTGCCGGCACTTCGTTGGTGGAAGTTAGATGCCGTTGATGGAAGGAATTTAAATCTTTTGTGAAGGGTTGAAGAAGAGAAATACCACATCGTGGATGAGGAAGGAGTGATGATGCTGGTGTGACGTGGTGTGATGAGCAAAATGAGGTTGAGAAGCTGTTTCTCTGTTGTGTTGCAGGCAGGTTCAGTGGCTTGTGCGGCCGCAAGGTGCAACGTCTCCTGCACGTACCCGTTTCACCGCAACGGAGCTTGCTGTCCCATGTGTCATGGTAACAGCAACATCACATTCTAAAATATAAATAAGCAGTGTACCATGTGTTACCATACCTGATATCATTGGTGCCTCATTGGAAATATAGAGGAAATAAAGTCTCTTGTCTTTGATTTATAACATTCGTTCCCCTACTTTGGTGGTGGAATCGCTGCTGATGCCATAAATATATAAATAACGTTTTGATTATTCTGTCCAATTGTATGAATGATTTTGTAGAAAGTTTGAATTTACAGCATTTTGCTGCATCAAGATCTATTGAAACGATGACAGTGAAGTGGCACATATTGTGGAGGAAATCGACCTCTTGTTGAAATGTAACGGTGTTGACGTACACCTGAAAATCAGTTAAATAACAGTCAAAATCAAGCCAAGCCAAGCAAGCTCACAACACCAAACATTACAACTGAACTGAAGTACATGCACCACCTACTGACCCTCTGTGCATTGTCTAACTCACAGATTGCAACTACCTCGGTCGAAAAGTTCTAAACGGACAGCAGTTCCACCCAGCTGCCCGGCCGTGCCAGCTGTGCACCTGCATGGTGGGTTGTGTGATGTAATTTAGAAAACAAACATTGTTCTTTGACCAATCCATCAGATTAATGTTTCTGCATACAACGTGGTAGGACAAATCCCTGAATCAAATCAAACTGTTTCCTGTAGAATCGAAATGTAAAATTATTCAAGAATGACGTCACAGTTTCCCTTTAATCTCCGACTATGTTAGACTATGTAGAGCCTTTAAGTTGCATTTCTAGCATGGTAGTGTCCATCCCGGTAACTTACGTCACATTGCATGGCACGCTGCAGTACCGTTCCTGGTTATTACAGTGACGGTACAATGTTGTTGACAATCTAGCATGGTGGTGTCCATCCCGGTAACTTACGTCACATTGCATGGCACGTGCTGTACCGTTCCTGGTTATTACAGTGAGGTACAATGTTGTTGACAATCTAGCATGGTGGTGTCCATCCCGGTAACTTACGTCACACTGGCATGGCACGCTGCAGTACCGTTCCTGGTTATTACAGTGCGATACAATGTTGTTGCCATGACTCTGCAGCTGGGTGAAGTATCATGCGAACCAGTATCATGTGATGCACCATGTGACCGGAACCTCATTGAATGCTGTCCCAGTTGTCGCCATGAAGGCCAGTATACTATCTTTTATTCCTATAGATATCTTTATGTCATGCTAACTGCACGCAAAATGACAGTATGGGCATCTCATGACCATACACAATACAATGCACCATCTACGCAGTGCATGTTACTCTGTCCCGATGCTTTCGCTTTGTTATGGATATTTTGAACTTTATTCAAAAAGTTTGATGAAAGATAATTTTCTCGTTCTCTCATCGATTCATTCCATCTCACCATTCTGTCTCCTTCCTCGTGTTTCCGCAGGTTCTGAGGATGATGGTTTTGAGTATTTGAGAGATAAACCACATGTGAACACCTCACCCACTCCAAATCGCCAGCGCCGCTCTTCGCAGGAATCGAAGCCTGCAACATTTCTGAAGATCCGCACCATTAGGTCACGCTTTCCGATGATGCGAAAAGCTACAGTGGAGAGGTCTTCCTTACTTGGAATTTTGAAGGGAACCCAAGAATCGTTTGCACGTCTCAGAGTTCTTAAAACTGCTCAAGTAGCTTCTCTCGTCGGAGGTTCGGAGGAATTGTCAAATCGATCACTACTTCCCGGAACATCGGACGATATTCCGGAAGAATCCCCGTTGAAGAATCGTCTTGCATCCCAGAAATCTTTCAGTGGATCCTTGTTTCTTCGGTTTCTTCGTCCTTCAAAGGAAATTCAGAAATCTCCTTCAGCACGAAAGATCTTCGGAACTTCAATCAACAAAGAAACAGAAAGGTCACAAAAACCTCGTATACTACTCAGGGATTTAATCGAAGAGATGAATGAACAGACATCTCTGCCGTTGAAGAAGGTGAAAGGTCGAAGATCTATACAGAACAATTCAGAAGGATTACGTTTGCCAAAGGGTCATCCTGGAACATGGAGGGAAGTTTTAAAACCCTCTTTCCAACTCGGCAAACATACTCGAGGTTCAAAGAGAGTTTCCAAATCTTTATTTCAAAGGAAGAAAGATGTTGGAAATGAGGGTCAGAACGGTGTCAAAAACCAGGGTAAATGAAACCTGTGGGCTTCGTCGGTCAGCAATAATAAAGGGAAGGACAGTAGGATAGAAGTGAAACCTCCCTTTTGAAATGACAAGACCATTTGATATAAAATGCTTAAAGTGAAACAAAAGTCGGATTCCAAAAAATTAGAATGAGAATTTTATACAACATCTGATCAGGATGAAATCTTTGCTTATTAAACAATATGCCATCCAGGGGCAAATGCACCGTGAACCGATGGACTCCTTGGACTATACTTATGGACTATACTTCCTGTGGATCCATCCTTGTCCTGTCCATGATTAGCTGTGAAACAAACACGCAATGCCGCTTTTTTGGGAGTTTTCTTGGGTTTTTGACCAATTGGGAGCGAGACACAGATGTCTCCACAGGAATTGATAGGAGATTCTTTTGGAGACTTCTTTTGTTGTCGGCTCATGGAAGAGTCAGGAGACAGCAGAGGGTAAAATGGTAGTGAACTGACAGTGCGGCAGTGGGGGCTACAGGTGGACACAACATGAAAGGGAATGAACGGTCAAGAACGAAGGAAGGGAAGAAGCAGTTGCCTGCAAGTAAGAGTGTTGGGTTAGATATGGTTGATGGGGGGGGGGGTAAAGAAGGTCATGGATAGGGATGGAGGATGACATGAGATGACGGTGCACCACCTGCTTTAAGCGCTGGAGGGAAGAGAGCAATTCATTAATCTCAGGAAGACAGTTCTACAAATGGGAGCAAAGAGGAACAAAAGAATGGAGACGTACAATAAGCCTTGATTTTGGGACTTCAACCAGGAAGTGGTTACTGGAAGAACACGAGTGTCCTGGAGGATCTGAGGAGGATCAGAGGACTGAGAGAGCACAGGGGGGGCTAAACAAGAGGAAAGGGGTAAAAAAAAACTATTGGCCACTGGCCATTATGCTTGGATAAATCAACGCCACAACAATGAAATCGATATTTATTTACTTTATTTCACTGAGCAAGGGAGGAGAAGAATATGGCAGAAACAGGAACATCATCAGAGTGTTCTTTTATTTCATTGATTTATTATTATTATTGTTATACTGTATTAAAAAAATTGGGGGGTGGGGGAGGTCTGAAGATAGTTGGAGGGTGAGGAAGGAACAAACTGAGAACACATCCACTTTTTCACGAGAGCACCCCCTGCCCCACCACCACCCCCTTTCCCAGTCCTGTTATCTCCATTCGACTTACTCAAAATTTATTCCGGGTTTATTTTGTCGATATCCTTCATTATCTTAAACATCTCTATCATATCTCCTCGTAACCGCCTCCGTTCTAGTGTATAAAGCCCTGTCTCCTTCAGCCGCTCCTCATAGCTGAGTCTCACTCGGCCCAGAATCAATATAGTAGCCCTGCGCTGAACCCTCTCTATGGCATCTTTGTCCTTCCTGAGTTGTGGTGACCAAAACTGCACACAATATTCGAGATGTGGCCCTCACTAAATTCCTATACAGTGTCAAAACCACCTCTTGATTTATAATTGATCTCCGAATACAACCTAAAACCCGATTTGCTTTACCTATAGCTGCCTGGCACTGTGCTGCCTGCTTACCTCTTGTATCTATTACCACCCCCATACCCTTCTCCTGTGTGACACACTCCAAAATTACTCCTTATATAATGTAATCTCTATTTTCATTGTTCTTCCCATCCCCAACACCTTACACTTGCTCAGGTTAAATTACATTTGCCAATCTTTTGCCCAATCTATGTAAGTATCAATACTTCCTGAATATGATCACCACCCCCTCTGATATCCACCTCACCTCCAAGCTTTGTGTCATCTGCAAATTAGAAAATCCCACTCTTCACCCTACTATCCAAATCGTTGATGTAAATAATGAATAGTAATGGTCCGAGTTCCGATCCCTGACGTACCTCATTACTTACATCCTCCCAGCAAGACATCCTCCCACTCACAGCCACTCTTTGCTTCCTACCACTCAGCCTTGCAATCCAAATGAGCTACCTGACCAGCACTCCACAAGCCCTCATCTTGGCTAACAACCTCCGATGTAGTACCTTATCAAATGCCTTCTTAAAGTCTAGATGTACTCTGTCCACTGCCTTTCCCTATCCACCCAATCAGACACTGCTTCATAGAACTCTAAAATATTTGTTAAACAGGAACTACCCTTTGTAAACCCATGCTGACTACCTTTAATTAGTTTGTATTTGTTTAAATGGTTCCTCATCTGGTCCTTGATTAATGCTTCCCCACAACTGAAGTCAAACTAACAGGTCTATAGTTTCCCAATTCTTCTCTGGATCCTTTCTTTTTTAATAGTGGTACATTTGCTACTCTCCAATCCTCCGGTACCTGT
>CM068968.1:53692232-53706231 GCA_035128595.1 Eptatretus atami
GGTTTTGAGTATTGAGAGATAAACCACATTGTGAACACCTCACCCCTCAAATCGCCAGCGCCGCTCTTCGCAGGAATCGAAGCTGCCAACATTTCTTGAAGAATCCGCCACCATTAGGTCACGGCTTTCCGATGATGCGAAAAGCTACAGTGGAGAGGTCTTCCTTACTTGGAAATTTTGAAGTGACCAGAATCGTTTGCACGTCTCAGAGTTCTTAAAACTGCTCAAGTAGCTGTCTCTCGTCGAGGTCGGAGGAAGTTGTCAAATCGATCACTACTTCCCGGAACATCGGACGATATTCCGGAAGGAATTCCCCGTTGAAGAATCGTCTTGCATCCCAAATCTCAAGTGGATCCTTGTTTCTTCGGTTTCTTCGTCCTGTTCAAAGGAATTTCAGAAATCTCCTTTCAGCACGAAAGATTCTTCGGAACTTCAATCAACAAAGACAGAAAGCACAAAAACTCGTATACTACTCAGGGATTAATCGAAGAGATGAATGACAGACATCTCTGCGTTGAAGATAAGGTGAAAGGTCGAAGATCTAATTACAGGAACAATTACAGAAGGATTACGTTTGCCAAAGGCGTCATCCGGAACAGGAGGGAAGTTTTTAACCCTCTTTCCAACTCGGCAAACATACTCGAGTTTCAAGAGAGTTTCCAAATCTTTATTTCAAAGGAAAAAGATGTTGGAAAGTGAGGGTTTTTTTTTTCCAAGAAACGGTTTAATTGTCAAAAACCAGGGTAAATGAAAACCTGTCGGCTTCGATCGGTCAGCCAATAATAAAGGTAAAGGACATAGGATAGAAGTGAAACCTCCTTTTGAAATGACAAGACCATTTGATATAAAATGCTTAAAGTGAAACAAAAGTCGATTTTCCAAAAAAATTAGAATGAGAATTATACAACATCTGATCAGGATGAAATCTTTGCCTATTAAACCAAATTGCCATTCCAGGGGCAAATGCACCGTGAACCGATGGACTCCTGGACTATACTTAATGGTGGACTATACTTCCTGTTGGATCATCCTTGCCGTTCCTGATTAGCTGTGAAACGAAACACGCAATGCCGCTTTTTTTGGGAGTTTTCTTTGGGTTTTTTGACCAATTGGAGCGGACACAGATGTCTCCACAGGGAATTGATAGGAGATCTTTTGGAGACTCTTTTGTTGTCGGCTCATGTGAAAGAGTCAGGAGACAGCAGAGGGTAAAGTGAGTGAACTGACAGTGCGGCAGTGGCTACAGGTGGTGGACACAACATGAAAGCGAATGAACGGTTCAAGAACGAAGGAAAGGAAGAAGCAGTTGCTGCAAGATAAGAGTGTGGGTATAGATATGGTTGATGGCGGGGGTGGTAAAGAAGGTCATGGATTAGGATGGAGGATGACATTGAGATGCGCGTCACCCACCTGCTTTAAGCGCTGGAGGAAGAGAGCAATTCATTAATCTCGAAGACAGTTCTACAAATGGGAGCAAAGAGGAACAAAAGATGGAGACGTACAAAAGCCTTGATTTTTGGGACTTCAACCAGGAAGTGTTACTGGAAGAAATCACGAGTGTCCTGGAGGATCTGAGGAGGATCAGAGACTGAGAGAGCACAGGGGGGGCTAAACAGAGGAAAGGGGTAAAAAAAAACTATTGGCCACTGGCCATTATGCTTTGGATAAATCAACGCCACAACAATGAAATCGATTATTTATTTACTTTATTTCACTGAGCAAAGGAGCAGAAGAATTGGGAGAAACAGGAACATCATCAGAGTGTTCTTTTATTTTCATTGATTTAATTATTTATATTGTTGATACTGTTATTAAAAATTGGGGGGTGGGGGAAGGTCTGAAGATAGTTGGAGTGAGGAAGGAACAAACTGAGAACACATCCACTTTTTCACGAGAGCACCCCCTGCCCCACCACCACCCCCTTTCCCAAGTCCTGTTATCTCCATTCGACTTACTCAAAATTTATTCCGGGTTTATTTTGTCGATATTCCTTTCATTATCTAAACATCTCTATCATATCTCCTTCGTAAACGCCTTCCGTTCATAGTGATAAAGGCCCTGTCTCCTTCAGCCGCTCCTCATTAGCTGAGTCTCACTCGGCCCAGGAACAATATAGTATAGCCCTGCGCTGAAACCCTCTCTATGGCATCTTTGTCCTTCCTGAGTTGTCTGACCAAAACTGCAACACGAATATTCGGGATGGTGGCCCTCACTAAATTCCTATACAGTGTCAAAACCACCTCTTGATTATTAATTGATTCCCCTCCGAATACAACTAAACCCGATTTGCTTTACCTTATAGCTGCCTGGCACTGTGCTGGCCTGCCTTACCTCTTTATCTATTACCACCCCCCATACCCTTCTCTGTGTGACACACTCCAAAATTACTTCCTTATATAATGTGAATCTCTATTTTCATTGTTCTTGCCCATCCCCAACACCTTACACTTGCTCAGGTTAAATACATTTGCCAATCTTTTGCCAATCTAATGTAAGTATTCAATACTTCCATGAAATGATCACCACCCCCTCTGATATCCACCTCACCTCCAAGCTTGTGTGTCATCTGCAAATTAGAAAATCCCACTTTCACCCTACTATCCAAATCGTGATTAAAATAAGAATAGTAATGGTCCGAGTTGATCCCTGACGTACCTCATTACTTACATACCTCCCGCAAGACATTCTCCCCACTCACAGCCACTCTTTGCTTTCCTACCACTCAGCCAGTTTGCAATCCCAATTGAGCGGGGTACCTGACCACCACTCCACAAAGCCCTCACTTTGGCCTAACAACCTCCGATGTAGTAACTTATCAAATGCCTGTTCTTAAATCTAGATGTACTCTGTCCACTGCCTTTCCCTCATCACCCAATCAGACACTGCTTCATAGAAACTCTAAAATTATTTGTTTAAACAGGAACTAACCTTTGGTAAACCCATGCTGACTACCTTTAATTATTTGTATTTGTTTTTAAATGCTTCCTCATCTTTGGTCCTTGATTAATGTCTCAACACCTTACCCCACAACTGAAGTCAAACTAACAGGTCTAAGTTCCCAATTCTTCTCTGGCATCCTTTTCTTTTTTAATAGTGGTACATTTGCTACTTCTCCAATTCCTCCGGGTACCTGTCCTGACTCCAGTGAGCTGTTGAAAAATATCCATTAACATCTCGCTGACCTGTTCAGCCACCTCCATCAATACTCTCAGGTGCACATTATCTGGACCCGGAGAAAAATAACCTGTTTTAATAACGCCTGCCATCTCCTTTCATCACCAACCACTCTGCCCGCGTGCTATTCCTCAATGGGCCCACACTGTTCCTGACCTGTTCTTTTCCCCTGATTATGCTTTAAAAAGCCTTGTTATTATGTTTAAATTCTTCGAAACATGTCCTCTCATACTCTCTTTTGGCTTGCCCAGTTATTTCTTAACTCGCCTTGCTTACTCATAGTGATATCAATCTAACTCCAGTCTGTATTTTAAACCTAATAAATACCTTTTGCTTCTCGTTACTGCGTTCCTTTATCTCACGACTCAACCACCCTGTCCCGTTCTGTTTTCTGTTTTACACCTCGTTGGAATGTACTTACTCTGCACTCTACACATTTGCGTCCTTGAAGGTTTCCCATTTCTCTGATGCTGATTGTCCTGTATTTGAGCCCCAATCTACATCACCCAATTCTCTCTCATACCCTCAAAGTTTGCCTTCCTGAAATCTAATAAGCCTTACCCGACTATCATTGAACTCTAACTTTTAACATAATCCTTGCACACCAATTTATGGTCACTTGGCTCCTAAATGCTCCCCCAACCGCCACCTCCTCCACCATGTTGGATCGTTAGTTAAAAGGAGGTCAAACACGCACTCCACCCTCGTGGCTTAATCACAAACTGCGGTGAAAAAGCAATCTTGAATAAAAAACTAGGAATCCTCATCCGCTCTTGCCCTTTCCCTGTTCCTGGACCCAATCTCTCCCTGGCAAGTTAAAATCTCCCATAACCAATACTCTCCCGAACCACATGTACTTTTAATTCTTAATATACTCCTCCTTCCTGCTTTCCTTTACACCCGGAGCCTTATAAAATAATCCCACCAGTATCTTACTATTTTTACAATCCTCTAATCTCTCCCCATACAGAATCCTCCCATGTTAATTCCCTCCTTAACGTCACCTCTTTCTTCTTGATACCAATGCTGTCCTTAACCAGATTGTTACTCCTCCTATTCTCTCCTTCCTATCACACCGATACACCTTGTAGCCTTCTAATCGCTTCCTCCAGTTACTCTCCTCCTTAAACCATGTCTCACTCACTGCACCGGACATCGTACTCATCGCCATCTACTTTGGCTTCAAGCTCTTCCATCTTATTAAGTTTAAACCTCCTGGCATTGGTTATCGAATATGTTTAACTTTTCCCCTTCCCTAAATTCTATGTGCGTGATCTTTCCATCGTTATCAGTTGCCATCTTTAATCTTTTGCCTTCCACCTTCATTGGCCTAAAGAAACCTCAATTCCCCCTTCAATTCCCACACAGAAAGTGACACAATGCGTCATTGATAAGCCCAATGACTGTTGCTCTCATGCTTCACTCCTTCAATGTTATGTGCATTTTGTTGTTCTTGTGTGATGTTTTCTTGAAAAAATTCCCACAATGGCCCATCTAACTTCTGACGTATGTACAAATGGGGTGAAAACGAGAATGGGGGGAGTCGTTGAAATTATTTGACAGATCTGCGTTTGTAAAACATATTAAAAAAAAGAAAAGATACCTTCAATGATTCAGATCTCATGGAGTAATTGTCATTTTTTGAAAAATTGACTTTTTGTTTAACTTTGAATTTTTACTTTTTCATTGACCCGTATGAAAGCCGTACAAAGGCGGTGATTGTATGAATTCAGCGTGGTTGCTTACCGTAGCATGATATAGTTGCGAACGTGACGTCCTCAGTAGTAGGGGGTCACACCAAAAATGCAACATTGACCATCAGAACATTAGCCGTCCTACTTGAGGTGAGTCACACATTAACCAGTGAAGCATTGGAGTATGTTCGTCGCGAAGCGAAATGACCAACTTACCTCCTTTTTACCGCCAATTTAACCTCTCCTGATGGTCTTTACCAAAGACCTCTTAATCAATATCTGTTTGTGAAAGCAAAACTTTTTAAAAACTGATATGTAGTTCAAAACGAGCTTGATTTCTGTATTTTTTTTGTCTCTTTTTCAAACCAATTGAACTGCTTTTTAATTAATTCCCTGTGTCATCGTTTTTTGCTGAATCGAAGTCGTCGGAGAGGTCTCTGCATGAGGCAGCACCGCCGAGGACCACCCCAAAGCCGGTCAACGTGCTTGATTCCCCCTAACGAGCAACCAAAATGATTAGAATCCAAGAAAAGCAACAGTCCAAGACTTCTTAGAATCTACGGACACCTTAAAGTTGATTTCAGAGCCAATGGAAAGCAATTTCTGTGCCATTTTTAGCAAACAAGGTAAAAGAAATTTTATAAAAAAACTGTTATTAATCCAACACCAGGGGCTCCCCTTAACCCCCTTTGGCCAGAAAGTGAGTTGGGTAGGAGGGGGCGGTTAGATTGAGGTTACAATAGCAAAATGTTGGGTTGAAATGAAAACGAAGCGAAGGGAAAATGGTTTTTTACTTATGACAATTACATCATTAGGAGAACTGAACATATGGGTTCTATGTGAGTGCATTGGGTGAAATGAGGGTAGAATGTTCTGCATTTACTCTCTAGTGCTTTTTTTTTCTTCTTTATTAAACACAAAAACGAATTCAAATTACAGCAACAACAACCACTGAGTAACCTCCTCCCACTCAAACGTCTAGTTGCACTTAAACACCCCCATCTCAACTACTGCGTCAATGACTGTGACGTGGGGAGTGAACGGATCTCAACGTTAATCCATTCACTTTCCACTCTATTCCATCTCTCATCAGCAGTCGCAAACGCTTGGTCTGCCACCATCACAATCAGAATAATCTTCTCGTCACTTTCTCTCCTCGCAAAATTACCTCGTACCCACCCCAACTGAGGCCTACGTGTCTTTGTAGATGGTGCTGCAGATAATTGCGCTCCTAAGAACCCTCTCGAACAAACGGGCGTGGAGTGCCGAGGCGTTTTGCATGCTAAACTCTCTGGCCGAGCACCAAGGGGTTGGGCACTGAGACCGTGTGTCCCAAATTTGTAGTAGTCGATGGCGTTAACGCTGTCTTCGGGGTGACCAGTGGGACAAAACGGTCGGGCCCCCACAAGATCTCTTCGGGGAATACGAGCTCCGGGCTTGTGTCGTAATGCCTGTAGATTCTGCCACACCTTCCAAGAAGAACCACCAACAGAAGATAAACACCCGGAGAATGACTGGACATGGTAACAGGAAACCGAATTTGAAATGTCAATTTGGAGTTCGGTGAAAGCCACACGAGTCGCCTTATTAAAACAGTTCAGCGAACAATCAGTCTGAAAATGTTTAGTCAAACCACATCTTCAACTTTTATAAATCGGTCTAATCGCATTCATCAGGACCCTTGTGTGGAGTGAATTCTATACTATGAGAGCCGTGTGTTGTGTGTGTGTCCACCATTTTCTCAGAGATAGCTGAAACACAATCGTCGTTCAAACGTTCAGAGATTCAGGCACGTGAGTCACAAAGTGTTTTAGGCCCCCACCAAAAAAAAAATAGACTGGGGCAAGCGCTGGTACCCCTGCCTAGTTCTCCTTTAAAGAGAAAGAGCTTGGTATGCCTTCCCATGAGGAGGACACATCACTAGCAACCTCTTAACTGGAATGGTGACCATGGACCCCGTTTGCTACACCAGTAGTGCCTCCAGGAGGCGTTTTGAGTTGTCCATTTAATTGAATATTTATCCTACTGGGCTTTTTTTAGAGTTCTTATGAACCGGTTATGGGTACTAAACTGGGTAGATGTGTTGCAGCCAGCCTCTGTTGCGTCGGGACACTTGTTCGCAGGTGCTAGTAAAGGACAGGGTTCACGAATCCCATTCATGTTAAACAGGTGATTGTGTTACATACATCATATATTCCTCTAACCTATCAGCAGCTCCAGTGCGGACCTCCACTGGGCACCCTGTTGCATGCAATAAACGTCATTTCAGACGATAAGTAACTCAACCCTAGCTGTGTACAGTAATGCCACCAATGGAGTTCCATCACAGAGGTTACGGCACGTTCTTAGTAATTGTCACGTGTCACCCAAACACCTGCCTTCGGCACAGTATTACTGTTACACAGTCAGAAAGCTACGCTTTGCGGTGAGAAACAGAAGATGGGAAAAACCTTTTCCCAACCTTCGTCAGTGGTAAACAGGTCAGTTCCTTGGTAGGGGAGCATAAAATGCATCACATTTTCACTCAACTGTCTAACCTCATACTTCCATGTCTGCTTTCCCTGGCATTGCTTTTGGCTCTCTCTTCCTTGCAATAGGTTGTTGAGGAGTCAGGTCATACAACGGACTGTCTTGGCCCAATGCATGTGGATGACACCAATAGGGGCAACCAAAAGACCCCCATGCCTCCAGTGTGGTGGGTGGTCAACCCTGTGCACCGGATTAAAAAAAAAAATGAAAGGTAGGAGCCAAATGTAGAAATTATGTCCAAAAATGTTCCAAAACCTTTGACTCACCCTAGGTGTTTAGGTTCCCAGGGCACCTGAGCCTTCTGGAGATCGCAGAAGAATGAGGCGAAGTGTGGCGGACAGGATCAATGAACGGCGTAGGTCCCCCAGTCGGAGATATGCTAGGCATCACCCGAGGGGCTATGGTTGCATTGCCGTGAGAAGAGTAGGGTACCGCCCTCCGCCGTCCCTCGCTGTCATGAAGACACAGCGAGACAGAACCGCGCTGGTCGCCAGGCCGCAAATTTTCTTGCAGGACGAGCACGACCAAGCCGACTGGGCATTGCTCGTCAGCATCCGTCCACCGAAGCGATCGTCACCGAAGGTGGAGGTTTGTATTACTAGATCCATGCGCCGGACATGGAGGCACAGACAAATATGACACGGATACAGATGTAGACAATGACGCCAGCATTTAGAATCCGTGGACATTACAGTTCCTACTCAGTGTCCACGCAAAAGAGATCGAAGCCGAAGGAGAAACCCACCGAAACCCTGAACAAATTACAAATTCTTGCTCTAACATACAGGGAGAACTGCATCAGCCGGATACACCTGCACCACTCAGCGAATGATGTTACTCAGGCCTGTGCTTTCTACACGTAGAAGAAGAGTATGACCCAAAATTGCGCATCCTCTTCCAGAATGAGAAGATAAAATAAAAGTCAAAAATAGTTTAAAAACTAGAAGAGGGCCACTCAGTGAGAGCATACCGTCCACTACGCAATTGCCTGATCCACGAGAACACATGCGGAGCCCATACATTTTTGAGATATCGTGCTATCTCTCGTTTTGGTCCGATCTCTCCAATGGTGAAGAATCACTTTAAAAATTATATAGATCATCTATATCAGAGCCCGACTCGGATCTTCATCAAATCGAATCAATTCGTCCTTGTCACACACCCAAGCCTGTCCACAAATTTCATCCGGATTCCGTCCCCAACTTTTGAGATGTTCCTGCACACAAACAAACAAGGAAGAAGACCCGTGCAGAGCCGATTCTTGCAAAAATCCATAAACCAAATTTGACCTCAAAAATAATTCGGTGGTTGGAATTCACATGACTAAATTGCAAATCCTCTAAAAAATTTCAAGTCAATCGGATGAAAATTGACAATTTTAGAAATTCGGCCTATATGTTGTCCTTTGGGCTCCATGTTGATCTCAAAAAATAATTAGGGGTTTGAATTCAGTGACCTGAAATATAAATCCTCTTCAACTTTTCAATCATTGGGTATGAAAATTGAGAGATTTAGAAAATACCTCCTTAGTGTTGACCTTCGGCCTGTTGACCTTGACCTCCAAAGATAATAGGCTTCCTCCTTATTGAGAAACTCTACCATGCGGTGAAGTTTCGTTGAAAGATCGGTTAAAATTGTGCTGTAGGCGATAAATAGACAGACCAGAAGGGATTAAAACAAAACATCCTTCACCTTCGGTGGCGGAAGTCATCAAGATATAAAAACCAAGGTGCTGCTGCAAGACCTTTGCTTGCTGTTCATGTAAGTGAACACCTTGGATTATGTGGTTAACAGTCCAATCTGTGGTTTGTAAACCAGCCCGTGTGCAAGGGTGTGATCACGCCATTGTTGGAGGTCACGAATTGAAATGAACCTTACCTAACCTTCCACCGAGAAGAGAACGCGAGGCAAAGGAATGTAGACCGGTTGACGCAAGGCATCGGCCCAACATCTCCTCGCTCCCCCGAGCTGACCCTGGGTCCTCCAACTCCGCCCACGCCGTCCCCAGCGGCCACGGCCCTCAAGGTCCCCATGACCAAGGCCAAGAGCCCACCAGAAGAGGGCGAAAAGAGCCAGGAGCTGAGAAAGGCGGACGTGAAGATGACGAGGGTGTGTTGACGCAACTTCATGCTCCACCAAGGTGGTTGAACACGTCCATGAGAAAACGACCTTCTTCTTTGGATGTTCTTGTGAGCCACCTTTATCTCCTTATGGCTACGAATCGGGCTTCTGATTCGTCGGCCCAACATTTGGGGGCTGGGTTTGGGGCTTCGTGTTGGGGGTATGCGAAGAGGTCGTGAGAGAATAATGTTGTTTGTTGGGATGAGGAGTGCGAGACGCATGACCAAGTGAGCTTTGGGAACGAGAAAACGTGGCTGGTTGAGGTGGTGACACGTCGCGCGTGAGCGGGAGATTGTAGAGACGAGGTGAAAGAAAGTGAGTTCAAGTAAACCGTGAGACCTCCAAACAGATTTTTCACTTCAGCACCACAGGCTCGGACAGCGACCCCCACGTAGTGTGACGTCATAGAGCGAAGGACTGTGTGCCGCACACGTCACAATAAAGCAAAAATTAAACAACAAAAAGCCTGTTGAGATGCGAGGGGTTGCGGATGAGATAAGAGAGGTGACGTGCAGTTGATGGGAATCCTTCCGCGTGATGTGAAACGACAAAAGAACCAACGAGCAACCATCTGTCACCATCATTCCTCACTCGTCATTCCGGAGCAATAACCTTCATGGAACAATAACCAAGCCGATCATCTCGACACATACGCTAATCATGTAAATACATGTTACAATGGTAACCGTTGTCCATTGTAATATGACATTTTCGCAGGTTACTTGGTCCATACCTTGTCTTAACTCGTGCCGAGACACAGCCAGGCAGAAACAAGAGCAACAGACAGACTTGGCAGAGAAAAAAAACATGTCTGATCAGGGTGTCCGCAGCGTGTCCCCGAGGCGAGAATAGGTCCCGTCATAGGAGGCGTTCCCTACGTCGTACCTTCAATGCAGGTCGCGCGTGGGGAGGCGCAATTACGCCGTGAACGGAGGCGACCCGATGTTTCATGAGGAGAGGAGGTACAGATGTAAAGCGTCTTCTTTTTTCTTTATCGTCTTTTACTCTTTATGATATCTCTGTCTGGAAAAGAAAGTGAATTCTTGCCAGAAAACTTTTCTGGAAAAAAAGGCTCACCTGGTTAACCTGTATGGTTTCGAATAGCGGAAGTAGCGGTTTGAAAACCCGAATCTCCTAATGACGCCATCTTTGCTCTTTTGCTTATCGGTTCTCTGATGCACTCCAATGCTGTATTTGTCTTCCATTTAGTAACGTAAATAGTAAATAGGAAGATAGTTGCAATCTGGGTAAATTACAGTGCTACAGTATTCCACAGTGTCGAGAGAAAGGGATTACATGACTCAGTGGGAATTAAAGTATTTAGATATTGTAGAAAGAGTAATTATGGTGGATGCTTCATAGCCTCTGAGAGATCTTTAATGTTCACCACCAATATATATATATATTTATATATCTATCTATAATCAGCAATCTCTGTCTGTCTGTCTGTCTTGCCGCTGTTTTCTCGCCAACCACTCGTTCCGATCTATTGAAACTTGCCAGTATATTGCTGGGGACTGTGGATGTGCCTTTTCAAGGTTTGATATTAATCGGACAAGTGGTTCCCAATTTATGGCCATTTATTTACCAAACAAGACAGGACAAGGTGCGTATGACGTCACGGGAATACGTTCACAATTCCGGTTGTTTGTTTTTTTTGCACGTTACGGCCACCACACGTACGGCCCCGCACGTACGGGCACGCACCTACGGGCTGCATAATATTAATATTGTATGTATTATATATTGTTACGAATTTGGAAATTCGATTGCACACAACATACGGTCCTTTAGTCAGCTATGTTGATAATGCTTGTTCCCGTAGATAGCTACCCTCCATTGTTTAAATGTTTAGAAATCGATTCAGCATGCGCTGCGGATCGATTTAATAGTTAGGGACGAACATGGAGACGTCCCTCCCCTCTTCTGCGAAGAGGAAAGAAGAGCCCTGCCGGTCCGTGATTCATGACGTCAAACAACTCCCTCCCACCCTTGTTGAGCGGGGGAGGATCACGAGGGCAAAATGAGTCACGCCGGGCGCGGGTGAGGGGGCGGAGAAGGGATAAAGAGGGAGATCCTTTCTATGTCCGTGTTCGGAGTGAGGGAGTCGTTCAGCAGGCCGTCGGGTCCTGCTTGGCTTGGGTTAGGGTTGAGGCCTTCGGAAGCTTTTTGCTTCTGCAGAGGAGTTCTTCAGCCAGAGCTTCGGCGGTCCTGCTTGGCTCGGTAGGCTTTTGGAGAGCTGCTTCTGTTTGGAAGAAAGTTGAGCCGGTTGCTCGCTCGAACTTTGCGAATGGTGCTTCTTCTTCTTTCTTGGTTCGTGGAGCTATTTGTTCTCCGTTTGGCTTTCCCGGCTTGTGCCGACTCATCGCATTCTCTTCTTGCAGGTGGTTCCTCGGGGAAGCGAACGCATCGCGGAAAGGATCGGCGGCCTCGTCTCACCAGCATGTGTTGAGAAGCGCGGGAGGATTCGCCGGAGCTCGGAAGGATCCGGCTCACCGGCGATTGGATCCAGCTCCTCTCCGCTGGAGCCCGGGTCCGAACAACTTGAAGACCACACAGGTGGAGAGGTTCAGATAGTCCTGTTTTCAGCTCACCTGCTTCCTCCGAGCTGGAGCTCGTTATTAAAGCCTCAGCCCACCATTACTTGGGTGTGTGTGCTGTGCGTACGTGTGTCCGTGGGCCCGTCTAATAAGTAGGAAATTGTTTAAGTGCTTGTGTGCTGTAAATGTTTGCATTGCATTTCGGTATAGTCTGTATAGTTCTGCTTCTTACGTGCTTCCCTATTACCCAATTTATTTTTAATTATAATTTTATTTTTTTATTAATATTATTTTTTTTTATTTTTTATTTTAATTAATTTATTTTTTTTTTTAATTTTTATTTTTTTTTATTAATTTTAAAAATTTTAATTTATTTATTTTTATATATTTATTAAATATTAATTATTTTATTAATTTTATTTTTTTTTTTATATTTATATTTTTATTTTATTTTTTATTTATTTTTTTTTTTTTTTTTTTAAATTTTTATTCTTTTAATATAATTATTTTTTATATTTTTTTAATTTTTATTTTATTATTTATTTATTATTAATAAATAACCCCAATGTTAAATGTTTTCAAGCTCGTCGCGTCGATTCTTTCATTAGACTGAGCATTTCGTGTGTTGGGAGTTAGAAAGCCGTTGGTTTGCCCGTAAAAGGGGGACAATTGGACCGACGGTTTCTCGGCGATTAAGCCGCTCGGAATCAACCGCACGGGACAGGCTGCGCCTCAGCGTTTGTTCCGTACGAAGCTCCGTCGAGGGTGAATACCCCGTAGTTGGGATCACGTGGTATTTAGGCTACATGCAAAGTGGCCAATCGACCCTACCCCACGTGGTCGCCCATTGCGTTATTTCGGTTCTTGTACAAGACCCCGCGACTCAGACTTATCCGGGCGACATCTATATTTCCGGCGATCGGTCGGCCGACTGCGACTTGCGGCTCCGTTTCAGAGCGGCTCGGTTGGCTCGGCCGACCCCCACGGCACCGTAACAATATATATGTATATGTACATATATATATATGTATACATATAACTGTATACATAACATATATATATATATAATTATATATATATTATAGTATTTATAGTCATAATAATTTTACTTGCAGATTTTCAGAATCCGGTCTGGTAATGCATCCACAGATCCATCCTCAGACAGTTATTTCCATTAAATTCATGGTCAGATGAGCCCCATCCCATGTCTAATGGATCTTAAATGTGATGCGTTGAGAAGGGTAAAGATAATTCCCCTTCTCTTATGGGAAAGCTTTTTCTTTATTGACAGACACATTCACACACATTTCTTTCATGAGGTCTGAGCCCGCCCTCATTTTGTCTCAGCAACATTCTTTCACGAGCTCTGAAGCCTGCCCTCCTTTTTCCTCAGCAACATTCTTTTACGAGCTCTGAAGCCCGCCCCCATTCTTCCGCAGCGGCAATCTTTTGTGAACTACGACGCCCGCCTTTTTTGAGAGCTGCACGGGTCGTCATGGTAACCGTGCCCCAGTGGGGCGGGGTGAGCTTGAGGCGGACGGCACCCCGCGGAGACAAAAACGAGCGAGAGCAAGCGTGAGGTACGTTCTGTGAGGAGAGGGGTTCTGAGATATAAAAAAGTGAGGAAAAAGCGAAACAGGGACATTCTGAGAGGAGAGAGACGTTCTGAAGAGAAAGAGATACGTTCTGAAGAAAAAAAGTCCGAGGAGAAAAAGTGAGGAGAGAAAGGAGGCGGAAAAAGCGTTCTGAAGAGAAAAGCGTGAGAGGAAAAGCGAAAGGCGAGAGAAGCGACCAAGAAGCGGGTGTCTGACCTCAGCGCCGACGAGACAATTCGCCCTTCCCAGTGCTTCGGCAAACGAGCGTGTGGTGCACACGTGTGGGTGTGAGCAGCGCCGCCAACAAGTGAGGCACGGGTCGGTCACCAACAACACCAGGGTCTAA
>CM068968.1:53707226-53731646 GCA_035128595.1 Eptatretus atami
CCAACCAATGACATGACACGTTGCTGCCGCCATTTATTTATCAACCAATGACATGACCCGTTGCTGCGTAGGCGTGGCTGCATAGGCTGGTGCGCAGCCGGCCGACGATGACGTCACGGGCCGTACCGGTTACATGGCAGCGAATGTCATAGCAAGCAAAGACAGGGAGGTAAACTTGATTTTAATTTGGATTTGAATTAACTCTGTGTGTGGAAGTGTGGTGTGTCGCGGAGAACCGAGAGCGAAGAATGCCTGTGTGGTTGTCGCTTCTGGCTCGCGGTTTGAAAGTTTTTTTTTTTTTTTGCACGTCACGGGCATTGAGAGCGAAGAACGGCCTGTTTGGTTGTTGTTCTGGACGCAGTTTGATTTTTTCTGTTTTTGTTTTGCACGTACGGCCATGCACATACGGGCACGACGCACATACGGGAATGCACTAGTAACGTAATTGTGAGCGTGGCCCAGGTCTGGCTCTACCGAGGGACAACCGGGGATTAATCCCCTGAGTACAGCTGGTGTCTCGGTACCCGTGGTCGCAACAATAATATGTATGTATGTAGGTGTCCTTAAACATGAAAGTTTTAATATGTTTCTTTCAACCCCCCCCCCACACACACACACACACACACACACCATAATTTGTTCCATTCACAGTAAAAACAATGTGTGCCAAATATTTTTTAAATCCAAGAATTATTTTGAGGTCATCTCATGAGTTGAAATTTACCTTATTATAATATACACAAAACACAGCCACAGCTGCAACTAACATAAACATTATTTTATGCTTGTATCAAAGTCTAATTATACAGGCATAAAGTACTCTGTTCGAAGTTGTAGCTGTGACTGTGTTTTGTCTTGGTGTTGCCAGTTCAGTTCAGTGTTGCTCGGGCTGTCTTGCCATGTGGTTCTCTGCTGCTCGCTCTCATTCTTGAGTGCATTCATTGATGATAGTAAGGGTCTTGAGAAATTTGTGACGCCAAACACAAAGGCCATCTTCACTCACCTCCAGCTTCCGGATGAGTTCCTTCTCAAAGATCCGGAGAGCTGGCCGGTGGAGGACTCCTTCAAGAAAGCTCAGCGGATCGTGGAGACCCTAGCTGTGGTCAATGACTGAGCAGAGACGAGTAGCTCTCATCCAAGAGTTGAACAAGAAGTTGACTCGTGGAGAGGGGGAGCTGCAATTCCTCCTCCAAGTGGTCGCTCATCACAGGCGGCAGTTCCCAGACTGCAAGATGATGACACTTCCACCTTAAACCAGGTGACAATGAGTGGAATCTGCTTCCATGACATCCCTGCCACTGAGCGGCTAATACCTCTTGTTGAAAAAGGGGGACCTGCATGCCGAAGGTCCATAGCAGGTGGACATGGAAATATAGAAGGTGGACATAGATACAGTAGGTGGGTGTGAAAATACAGAAGGTTGGTGTGGAGATACAGCAGGTGGACATGGAAATAAGCAGGTGGGCATGAAATACAGAAGGTGGATGGAGACACAGCAGGTGGGCATCAAAATACAGAAGGTGGGCACAGAGATACAACAGGTGGACATGGAAATAAGAAAGTGGGTGCAGAAATACAGCAGGTGGGTGGAGTAACATAAAGCTACTGTAATGACGACGGACATGATGCGATCACCTTGTCCGGACCAACTGCCGGATTTTTTGGCGCATGTGCACAACACGTACAGGCTAGGTGAATACAGCCAATCAAGCAAGCATATAATTCAACAATATCATTACATCTCCCATTTCAGTATGAAGTGAAAGACTGAAAATAGCAAAGCAGGTTTATTTTCCATAAAAATAGCAAAAACAAACTTTATAACCAGTGAACGAAGACTCAAAAGCCATGCTATATGATTATGATAGAACGTAGTCCTTCATCCTTTGAGGAAAGATCTGCAGCTCGGAGGTTGAGGAAATTGGGAGTTCTCAGCACTTGAAGGTGGTGTTGGTGCCATGTCCATGGTGTTATGAGCTTCCTCTAGAGGAATGCTTAATTCTCCAACGTCCGGAAGTGGGAGAATGGTCACTGGCTCAGATGGAGATTTCCGCAGGTGTCGCCTGTTGCGGCGGTAGGATATACCATTGGCCATGGTAACTAGGTACGATCTTGGTGGAGAAAGTTTGCTAGATACAACTGCAGGTACCCAGCACTGTCTGGTCTTGACGTGGGCAGCATTACCTACTTGGACTTGATCACCTATCACCAACTCCTATAAGAGATTCGCCCTCTATCATAGAATTTGTGTACTGCCTCTGACGTCCCGGAGTGCTGACAGCATCTGATATGACACCTGGCTGGAGGCTTTACTGTAAACAGGTAATTTATCCCTTCGCCTCCTGTTCATCAAGAGTTGAGCTGAGAGTTCCACTAAAAGGAGATGTGTGGTCGGCAAGGATTGCTAGATGAATGTCAGTACCATCTTCATGTGCCTTTCGCAAAGCCTGTTTCATTGTCTGATTCGCACGCTCAGCTTGACCGTTGGATTGCGGACATGTTGGGGATGAGGTTGTGAACATTATGCCCCATTCGTGTCCAAAGTCCTTAATTTCTGCGCTACCAAAGGGAACATTGTCGGCGAATACCTCTTCCGGTATGCCATGGTGGAAAAAGTTCGCTTTCATTGCTGAGATGACCGCGGCAGCCATGAGCCCATTTAGCTGTGACACCTCAGGAAATTTTGAGTAATAGTTCCCCAGGATGACATAGTCTTTTCCACCGAAGTGAAATATATCAGCACCCAGCTTCTACCATTGATGGTCAGGGACGCTGTGCGGGATGAGTCGCTCTTTCTGATTGCCAGGCCAAAATCTGGCACAGTCCCCACACTCAGCAACACGTGATTCTATGTCTCTTAACATACCTGGCCAGTACAAAATGGGTCTAGCCCGCGCCTTGCACCCTCCCGCTCCTCGATGCCCTTCATGAATTAGAGCCAGCATGTCCTGTTGCATTGCGGCTGGAATGATGATCCGCTCGCCACAGAACAGCAAACCTTCAGACTGATGGATGTTCTCTCGAACAGGCCAGAACGGTTTCACAATCAGAGACTCTGGCTCGATGTGCCTTGTGTGATGGTAGTGCTGAGCTGTTGAAGTGCTGGATCTAATGATGTCTCACATTGCAGTACCTTCATTCTGCCAGTGATGACTGGAAGCTCAGTGACCAATTGATGTATGAGAAGGTGTATGTCGTCTTCCAGCATCTGATCGTGTAGTGACAAGCTAGGTGGCGCTCTGGAGAGTGTATCTGTGATGTATAGATACTTTCCTGGACGTACTGCACTGACACAGTGTAACGGACAAGGCGAAGCATCATGAGCTGAAGTCTGGGTGAGAGCAGGTGTAGTGGCTTCTTGACGATAGCCACCAGTGGCTTGTGGTCGGTGCGTACGGTCGTGTCAAACCCGTAGATGTACTAATGAAAACACTCTGCCCTGAATACGATTCCAAGAAGCTCCTTCTATCTGGGCATAGTTCTGTTCAGCAGGTGTTTGAGGCCAAGACGCATATGCGACAGGATGCCCATCCTGCAGCAGGCACACACCTAACCCAGCTGAAGATGCATCAGTTTGAAGGACTGCTAGCTTTGTGAGGTCAAAGAACTTCAACACTGGGTGCTTGGCAATTGAGGATTTTAACAGCTGGTGTGCTGCATCATGCTCGCCATGCCATTCCCAGGCTGCATCTTTCTTTAGCAGCTGAAGCAATGGTGTTGTGATGGTCGACATGTTGTGTATGAACTGACCGAGGTAATTTACCACACCCAGAACTCGCTGCAGCTCCAGACGTGACTGAGGAGTTGGCAGTTCCAACACGGCTTGCACCTTGTCTTCATCCGGGCGAACCCCAGCAGAGGTGAGGACATGACCCATGTATTTTACATCTGCAACCTTCCACTGGATCTTGTTTGAGTTGAATTTGACGTTCTTCTCTTGAGCATGGTCCAGTACCTTGCGTGCTATGGTGTCATGCTCAGTAGGTTACAGCAAGAATCATGTCATCTGCGATGCAGAAGACCCAATCAATGTCTCCAAATGTGCTCTCATTCCTCTCTTGGAGAACTTCACTGACTGACGTCACACCGAACGGTAGACGGTTCAAACAATGACGCCCCAGAAGAGAATTAAAAGTGGACTTCAGGGCACTCTCTTGATCTAAATGAACCTGCCAGAAAGAGTACTTTTGGTCAAATATACTGAAGACCTTCATTCCAGTGAGCTGATCCATGACTTCATCTGTTGTAGGAATGGGGTGGTGCTCACGCTTAATAGCCTTGTTGAGATTCCTTGGGTTGAGACACGAAAGCAACGATTTATCTTTCTTCTCGATGACGCCAAGATTATGCACCCAGTCTGTTGGTCCATCCACCTTGGGAATGATACCCTGTGCCTCCATGTCAAGCAGTTTGGCCTTCAAGTGCTCATGTAGGCTGAGAGGCACACGACGAGGTGGCTCGATGACTGGCTGAATGGACGGATCCAGTTCAATGTGGTATAGTGTGTCAAACTTCCCCAGGCATAATCAGCCTTGACTTTGTCCAGTGTAAGGTCGGGCTGTGGTGAAGCCACTGACGTCACAGCCTCGACAGACAGCAAGCGACTGTTGGAGCCCTTCTGGATAAGACCCAGGCATGTCGACGCGTAAAGACTTTAAACAGGAGGCGCTTTGGTGTTGACCACATAGAAGTCGAAGCTCCCCGTTGACGACCCAGCAGAGCATTGTAGCTTGGCCACTCCATGATGAGGGACGGTGCCCCCACTGTAGCTTTTCAATAGGGTCATTGAGTTAATAGTCTTGACTGAATTTTCCATGGAATCGATGATTCTGTGAGGGAGTATCAATACCTGTGCTCCAGAGTAAACCTTCACCTTTACCCGATGGCCATTGATGTTGATGTTCGCAAACCAAGAGACGTCTGGCTTCATGACCTGCATGTCTCCTACCAGCAGTGTAGATACGCCATCAATGTGCAAGTCACTTAGAGTCGGCAGTTCGGTCGATGCCGAGCTCGTCGCCAATGCATGAACACGCTTGGATTGTCGGCAGACCTCTGCAAAATGGTTCTGCTTATTACAGTTCCTACAGCATTTCCCAAAGGCAGGGCATTGGCGAGGTTGATGAAAATGCCCACAGTTCCCACAATTATGGGTGTCCTTATTGCTCTTGGTTGACCCAGGCTTGGGTGCAAAGGGACCCTTGCCAGCAGACTTGAGACTGTGGCGCCCTTGGCGGCGAATCAAGTCAATGTCTTGGGAGAGCCAGGTGGAAGCGGCCGATGTGGGAGTCGACGTCATGGCCCTTACATGCGATCTACTCGACTCAGCAGCCAAACAGAGAGTTATCGTTTTTCCTAAAGTCAGTCTCAGTTCATGTAAGAGACGCTCTTTTAAGGCGAGGTTGCGCATATCAACCCCATGTGGATGATGGAATGGAAGATAATAAGTCGGCCACAATGAGTGGACTTGCATCACACCAGGTGGAGCAGGAAAATTGTCCCCACCATCAAGGTTCGTAAATGAGCCAGGTGGATTTTTACAACAAATTGGCCTGAATGCGACTTCCCAAAGCTTAGAATCCAATTCTCTAACACTGCTATCTTCAGCTAGACTTGTGGGATACCAATCCATTGTCCTCACAAACATTCCACCTATATACTTGAACAAAAGAAATGAAGTACCTGAACCAGACACCCAACATCCACAGGTCACTGAACAACGAATCGTGTCACAAGGTAACCTTTCATTTTGTATCTTCCAACGCACATTACGTAATTGAAAAGGAAATGTTACACCGAGCTGTTATCGATGCACGTTTTCTGGTCACGTGGAAATTTGCTGCTCCACAAAAATCCAATGAGACTTTCACTCTTCCCAGGAGTTCCTTTTTCAAGTGAAATTTGTTTATTCATCTTTTCATCGTTTTTCAGGAG
Source organism: Eptatretus atami (assembly GCA_035128595.1). Classification (NCBI taxonomy): domain Eukaryota; kingdom Metazoa; phylum Chordata; class Myxini; order Myxiniformes; family Myxinidae; genus Eptatretus; species Eptatretus atami. Next base: position 53,713,161 of record CM068968.1, read on the forward strand.
TTTTTTTTAACGTCATTCAAACAAACAACAATGTAAATGATATCAAGTTGATGTATTTTGTTTTGTTGGGAACAGTGTTACACACTCATTAAAAGTGCATTCACACAAAGATCTCTCATTTATTTAAAACTAGCAAATACTACCCATCACTTTGATGATGGGAATACTAAAAGAGGGTGGGAGAAAAGGAGGGGTATAGTGAGAGGTGGGGGAGTGAGGAAGGAGGAAGAGTGAGCAGAGGTGGGGGAAAAGAAGGCAGACGTGCGGTGGAGCATTAATTAGGTTTCATACCATCTCCTCAAAATAATTCTACATAGAATAGCAGTGAATATGGAAACAAAATAATCTCTAAAATCCATTTTTACTGGTCATACTATAAATACCGCCCAGAGACAAACACCACCAGGTCACGTCAGGATATAAGCACAGTCCGAAGACATAAACACCGCCCAGACATGTCCGGAGCCAAATACCACCCGGACACGTCTGGAGACGAACACGAACACGTCTGGAGACAAACACCTTCTGGACATAAACATCATGCCCGGACACATCCGGAGAAAAACACTGCACTGAGCCAAACAGCATCCAGACATAATCACTGCACGGACATGTAGAGAGAGAGAGAGAGAGAGAGAGAGAGAGAGAGAGAGAGAGAGAGAGAAGAGAGAGAGAAGAGAGAGAGAGAGAAGAGAGAGAAGAGAGAGAGAGAGAGAGAGAGAGAGAGAGAGAGAGAGAGAGAGAGAGAGAGAGAGAGAGAGAGAGAGAGAGAGAGAGAGAGAGAGAGAGAGAGAGAGAGAGAGAGAGAGAAGAGAGAGAGAGAGAAGAGAGAGAGAGAGAGAGAGAGAGAGAGAGAGAGAGAGGAAGAGAGAGAGAGAGAGAGAGAGAGAGAAGAGAGAGATATATGGAGATGGAGATGTTGGAGGATGGTGTTGCACTGTATTAGGAGGGGCAGAGTGAGGATGGGACAGAGAGAGAGAGGTGGGGGAGGAGAGTTAGCAAAGATAAATGTTATGCTTTATGACGAACACACACACACCACACACACACCACACACACACACACACACACACACACACACCACGAGTGAGGATATGATTTTAATTTCATTCGTGAGTTTGCATGGCAGCCTATAATTTTATAATCCTGAGGGATACCTTAAAAAATATATTATACTAGACGACCCGTGAACCCGTTGGGTTCCCGTTGTGACAGCGGTTGATAAAAAATCATTTAAAAATAAAATAAAAGATAGCTCCCAGCAAACTATACCGCTGAGGTTGTTTGCATTGATCAAATTCTCCCGAAGAATACTTGACTGAATCGGGAATTGATTTTTTTATAATTTTTTCGTTGCCCGGTTTGAACGAAAGTGATACTGCAACCGCAGGAGAATGGTGAGTAAGGTGGGCCTAAAAAAATTGCGGTATCGTGTACCGTTTTGGCTGTATTTCGGGAACATACATACATACATACAAGATGAAAGTTTTAGTAATATATAGATAGATGTATGTGTCGATATATATATATATGGATTGGCACAGTTGGGATTGCACATTTTTAGAGAAGGACATTGCTCAAATTAGCGGAGTAGATCTAATTTTGCTTTTGGTTGGGTGCCTTTTTCTTAAAAAAAGAAAATAAATGTGTGTGTGTGTGTGTGTATATATATATTATATATATATATATATATATATATATATCTATATATCTATATATACATACATATACAGTATATGTTAATAGGCTTATGCTGTCTGGCTGTCTGTCCCATCCTGAAATACTGAAACGCTGCTCAGTGAGAAAAAAAATTATCAAGTAAAAGTCGCTTCAAATTAATCCAAACCTACGGGAAAATTATAATTTTTTCAGACAAAAAAATTGAACCCGGCCGATGTGTTGGCACAAGAGCGCTTCCTCGATTGTCTCCCCCAAAAATGTTTTTTTTCTTTGCTGTTTAACATGTATATATATATCTTTAATATATATATAACCTCCCATCTTTGAGCTCTTTCAACCAGCACAAGAATAAAAGGTTCCTTGTTTTTTCCTTTTTTTAATGTCGTGATACTTTTACCATGAGCTTCAGCTCGTCCCTTATAATCCTGAGGAGGGTCCTTACAATCCCAGATCCTTACAATTTCCTGTAATCCTGAGGGAGATCCTTACAATCCCCTATAATCCTAAGGGGTTCCTTCTAAATCATAGGTTTTCTCCACCTGTCTCCTCATACCCACACAACTATTATTACCTTCACAGACCATTGTCCCACTATTTAGACCCATATTTTGTCCACAACGTTCCCTCCTTGACCTCCGGAACCTCGGACCCCTTTTCAATGTTTCAGATTAGCCTTGACTTCATCCGGGTGTTGTAGTGGATGCCACTGTGCCACCGGCCTGCGTGGGTTCGACTTCATGTCGTTCCAGTGCTGCAGGCAGCCTCCCGTGGCATTGTTTCCCACCATGATTTTCCCAATGCAGGTGTTCTGTTTTATCCCGCCACTGTGCACCACCGAGACGACAAGCTGGACTTTCTGTTTGAAGGACGTGCAGGGCGACATGAAGGAGACCCTAAGGGATTGCTCTTAGAGTTACTGCACACATTTGTTTACGCCCACTGACAGTTGCAACATATTTTCTCACAATGTTTGTGAATAATATTCGAGATTCATCTGACTCACCCACTACGAAAGATTAACAACCCTCAAGAGGTTGCATTTTTGGGCAATGACATCACTGGTGTGCTAATTTTACAATTAAAATTTTTAGACCAACAATTCAGTGTAACAATCTAATTAAACTGTAAAAATTAAACATCGTCTTCGCGTTGGACACCGTGGGATCTTTCACGTCAACCAGCTAATGCTGACAGATGGGACGTCCAGTTTGATGTCCATCCAAAGGACGACACACACATTGAATCACCCCGTCCATGAAATACCTGGATATTCGTTTATAACTGGGTCAAGATTCAAACACAGGCGAGACAGCTTAGAGGTGAAGGCACGCCATTAGGAACACCAGCTGGCACGCTAATCGGAACACTTGTCGGGACTCTATTAAGAACACTAGTTGGGACGCTATTAAGAACACTAGTTGGGACGGTATTCGGAACACTCACTGGCATGCTATAAGGAACACTAGTTGGGACGCTATTCGGAGCACTCACTGGCACGCTATAAGGAACACTTGTCGAGATGCTATTAGGAACACTAGTTGGGACGCTATTAGGAACACTAGTTGGGACGATATTGGGAACACTAGCTGGCATGCCATTTAGGAACACTAGTTGGGATGCTATTAGAACACTAGCTGGCATGCTATTAGGAACACTAAGCTGGGACATGCTATTAGGAACACTAGCTGGCATGCTATTAGGAACACTAGTTGGGATGCTATTAGGAACACTAGTTGGCATGCTATTAGGAACACTAGTTGGCATCCATTAGGAACACTAGTGGATGCTATTAGGAACACTAGCTGGCATGCTATTAGAACACTAGCTGATGCTATTAGGAACACTAGCTGGCATGCTATTAGGAACACTAGTTTGGCATGCCATTAGGAACACTAGTTGGGATGCTATTAGGAAACATAGCTGGCATGCTATTAGGAACACTAGCTGAGATGCTATTAGGAACACTAGCTGGCATGCTATTAGGAACACTAGTTGGGATGCTATTAGGAACACTAGCTGGCATGCTATTAGGAACACTAGTTGGGATGCTATAGGAACACTAGCTGGCATGCTATTAGGAACACTAGCTGGATGCTATTAGGAACACTAGCTGGCATGCTATTTAGGAACACTAGCTGGGCATGCTTATTAGGAACACTAGTTGGGATGCTATTAGGAACACTAGCTGGCATGCTATTAGGAACACTAGTTGGGATGCTATTAGGAACACTAGTGATGCTATTAGAACACTAGCTGGGATTATTAGGAACACTAGCTGGATTTGCCATTAGGAACACTAGTTGGGATGCTATTAGGAACACTAGTCGGATTTTTATTAGGAACACTAGCTGGCACGCTATTAGAACATAGCTGATGCTATTAGGAACACTGTTGGGACTCTTTAGGAACACTAGTTGGACTCTATTAGGAACACTAAGTTGGACTCTATTAGGAACACTAGTGGGATCTTAGACTAGTTGGATATAGGAAACTTGTCGGATTTATGGAACACTAGCTGGCACGCTATTAGGAACAATAGCTGGCATGCTATTGGAACACTAGTTGGGACTCTATTAGGAACACTAGTGGATTATTGGAACATTACTGGATCTATTGGATCTAGCCGGGCATTGTATGTAGCGGCAGCTATGGTAGCTACGCACGCTATTGGGATGCTTAGCCGGCAGCTTTATCTACGAGCTATGGTATGCTACGCAGCTACTGATGCTCACTTGTATGTAGACTATTGCACGCATGTATGCTAGCGCTATTGGTATGCTAGCCGGCACGCTATGTGAGCTATGCTAGCCAGCACGCTATTGGGTATGCTAGCCGGCACGCAAATAGGGACATAGTCGGCATACTATTGGCTACCCTAGCCATGAGCTCATGAGGAGTGTGTCGGAATTCCCAGGATCACACCCCTCACTCAATATAATGTGAGGTTCACTCTTATAACTTACCTGCAACTTTTGAGGTGAGACATCGAAGGTAAAACTCTCGTTGTAGTACGGATTTATAGTGTTGTTTTGATGGACGTGTTATCTTTGTTGATCTTCATCTTCCTCTTTATCTGTTCTCCATCTTGTTTCCACATTCATACATTCGCAGCTTCACAAATGGATCTGTGAACAACAACAACAACAACAACGCATTGTCATTATAACACCAATAATGTAGAGCAATGTTATCCTGGTATTCATATTGCCACTTTATTGATATATGGTCGAGGTACATATAATATGTATTTAATGAACTAGTACGTGCCCGTACGTGCGTGGCTGTACGTGCGTGGCCGTACGTGCAAAAAAAAAAAAAATCAAACCATGTGCCAGAAACAACCATACAGCCGTTCTTCGCTCTCGCGTGCATGCACGTGCATGCTCATACGTGCGTGGCCTACGTGCAAACCAAAAAAAAACAAACTTTCAAAAAACCACACAGGCCGTTCCTTCGCTCTCGTAAATGACGACTGGATTGGGGCATTGTGTTTATCTATAAATGCCATAAGAAATCGAGAAATTATTTGAATACATTGTCATCACTATCCGGAAGTGGTGCGTGCCGGTACGGAATGTTCACATGCATTCCACGAATTATCGCTTGCATTGAAGTAACAACTGCTGTGATACTTACACACACAGAGAGTTAATTAAAATCCAAATTAAAATCAAGTTTACCTTGCCATGACATTCAATGCCATTGACCATTGCCACTCCTATGCCACGGGAACTAAGGCGCCCTTTCCCCATCGGCCACGCCTACGCAGCAACGTGTCCTGTCATTGGTTTGGTAAATAAATGGCCATAAACTTGGGAACCTCTTGTCCGATTAATATCAAACCTTGAAAAGGCACATACTCAGGTCCCCAGCAATATACCTGGCAAGTTTCAATTAGATCGGACCAGTGGTTGTCGAGAAACAGTGGTCTCCACACACACACACACACACACACACACACACACACACACACACACACACACACACACACACACACATTGCTGGAATTATAGATAGATGAGGGATAGAGCAAAAACACGTGCCACACTGTGGAATAGGACGAAACACGTATATCCATAACGAGGCAGCCATTTGATGCACTACGATCACATTGTTCCTCCATCTTATTAGATAAAACAAACATCCCAAGCATTAAAGTTTGTCAGGTATTTCTTTGTAAGGTGTGTTATTATTTACTGCACTGCCAAAGGCCCTTTGGCCCTTCTTGCCTGTCCCATATCCAGGCTGTGTCACACCACCTCCAGGTATGGTGCAAATTATCTAACTCGGCAAACCCCAAGCAAGGAATTTGTCCAGAGTACCGGCACACAATGGCCTGCCCTTGTTGGAAATTATTGTTAGATGCGCGTTGTAAAAGTCACGGCAATGCGAGTAACGTGTGTGTAAAGGTATCCAAGTTCACATCCTATAAGTCTCGACGTAAACGTGCAATTCGAACCGTGTGACACCCATGATTTAACTTCACTGCTTGGACCATCTTGATGACCTCGGACCAAAGTTCCAAAGCGCATTCCGTTGCGGACTAGCTGGAGTCCCTGTTCACCTTGCTTGGTTCAACCGGTGCATTGATACAGTAGATTCGACGAAGGTAACCATTTCATCCCATGAAGCAAGAAACACGGCTATACAGAGACCTGCTGTTGGCTGTGGCAGGAATGATCTACTATTTAAGACCCAAATGTCACGGAACTACTTTTAGGTGATTACCTTTGATGGTGATTATGTGAAAGGATTCAACAAGAGAGGCTTAACGTAATTATAAAACTGGAAGAGCAACATTTGTGGGTAGGGTAGTCTAAGTAGTAGGGTAGACTAAGTGGAAGAGTCAAAGCTTGAACAATGAGAAAGGTACTCAATGGAGTGTATACCACCACCAGGATGAACAGGTTATGTTTTGTATACCATTGATAGAGCCTAACCAAAATTGAATTGGCTTGTTCTCATCGAACCAGTTTCGTCATAACTTGTCCACAAAATTTTGGGATATCCTGGTCAGAGCTAGACAAACATGGGTGAAAATGCAACCTCTGTCCACCCTCGGTGGTGGAGTAAACTGTTGTTGTTACCTGAAAGCTCTTCTTCATTACAGGCCTTCAGCTCTTTAGCCTCCAGGACAATAACGGTGAGCTTGTTGGTATTGGGTACATAACGCAGTGAGAAGCAGATCTCTCCAAGGAACTCGGGCTAGTGATGGCAAGGGGAGAGGAGGTCATGGTGTTGGGGGGGATGGGAGGGGACATGGAGGATGTGACCGTGCAGCAATGTAAGGTTTCAATCATTAAAATGTGAGCTTGTCTGCTGAGTCATCCAGTCCCTCAAGGCAAAGAGTTTGCATTACTGTCTGCAAGGTTAAAAAAAATATATAGGTGGAGACCATCACCTCCTCGTTGGCTGCAGGTTGCAGAGAACGACATTCCTCAATCATGTTAGTGAAGTCAAGATCAGCAAAGGGTACTCGAACCTCGCCAACCAACTCGTGCTTGGAGAATCGTTTGAAGTCGTAGAGGGAAAGCAAGAGCGTGCGCTCCGGCAGCTCTTCAGCGCTTACCTGGATGAGACAAAGATTAGCCAGCAAAGGTACACGTACTTGGGTGGTGCGGCTTGCCTCACGTGGGCAAAGTGTGGTTCGTCTCATGCGTATCCTGGTTTTGGGGAGCGTTGGGGGAAAGGACACTTGTGGTGATGGCCTCGGGTAGGCACACTCACCTCTAAGGTGTCCAGCCTGGGTTCGAATCGTGACCCAGCTATAAACTACCGTCCTGGTGTTTTACAGGCAGGTGATCCCTCGGATGGACCTTAAGCGGGAGTCCAATCTACTGGCATTAGTTGGTGGACGACAAAGATCCCATGGTGTCCTTCATGAAGAGTAGGCGAGCTATCTCCGGCACAACGAGGAGTGATGTTTTGGGAATTGTAATGTAGTGTAAATGTAAATCAAACTTCTTCACATTCTGATATATTTTGAAGATAACTGGAGATTACTCTGCATTCTCGGCCCTCTCAGAGCTAATGCCTGTCATCCGGCAGTTAATGATGGGCTGCAGGTGAATGGTGGCCAGAATGTTTGCTTTTCCTTTTGGATGATCAATTACATGAGTGACCAAAGATCATGCAGCAGTTATGGGGAGATTGATACCTCCCATGTGGATGCACGAGCGATTGAGGGACATCCAGAACATTTCAGGCCGAGGACACTCCACTTCAGGAAGAACGTATTGGAAAGACAGCACCCTACACCGAGGGTTCTGTGGGAATGGATGGTACCTGCAGTACATCTAGGGTTCTATGGGAATGGATGGTACCTGCAGTACATCTAGAGTTCTGTGGGAATGGATGGTACCTGCAGTACATCTAGAGTTCTGTGGGAATGGGTGGTACCTGCAGTACATCTCAGGTTCTGTGGGAACATGGGATGGCACCTGCAGTACATCTAGGGTTCTGTGGGAATGGATGGCACCTTCAGTACATCTAGAGTTCTGTGGGAATGGGTGCACCTGCAGTACATCTAGGGTTCTGTGGAATGGATGGCACCTACAGTACATCTAGAGTTCTGTGGGAATGGATGGCACCTACAGTACATCTAGGGTTCTGTGGGAATGGATGGCACCTACAGTACATCTAGGGTTCTGTGGAATGGGTGGCACCTACAGTACATCTAGGGTTCTGTGGGAATGGATGGCACCTACATACATCTATAGTTCTGTGGGAATGGATGGCAACTGCAGTACATCTATGGTTCTGTGGGAATGGATGGTACTTGCAGTACATCTGGGTTCTGTGGGAATGGATGGTACTGCAGTACATCTGGGGTTCTGTGGGAATGGGTGGCACCTGCAGTACATCTAGGGTTCTGTGGGAATGGATGACACCTGCAGTACATCTAGGGTTCTGTGGGAATGGATGGTACTTGCAGTACATCTGGGGTTCTGTGGGAATGGGTCCTACAGTACATCTAGGGTTCTGTGGGAATGGATGGTACTTGCAGTACATCTGGGTTCTGTGGGAATGGATGACACCTGCAGTACATCTAGGGTTCTGTGGGAATGGATGTACTTGCAGTACATCTGGGGTTCTGTGGGAATGGGTGGCGCCTACAGTACATCTAGGGTTCTGTGGGAATGGATGGTACCTGCAGTACATCTAAGGTTCTGTGGGAATGGGTGAAGATAGCATTCAAAATAGGAAGTTCCCCCGATGCCCCTCACCACATTTTGATCATGCAGTGGTGGTGGAGCCGATGCACAACGCAATCTCCGAGAAAGTCCCACGCACAAGTGTTTGTCTAAATCAATGTTCCCCAAACCATCAGTATCAATCTCCATCTGAAGCTGCGTGGATGTTCATTTGTGAATTGACTCAAAGACCACGGCGGGGAGAGGTAAGACCGCAACGATGATCAGACAGAAAAATACACACATTGAAAAGCCATTCCCCTACTTTGTGACCAACATGATAGTAAAAGTACACAAGTCACAAAAGCATATCAGTGATGCCTCCAACATGCTCTCAACTCTCCACCACACACAGAATGACTAGGCCAACCGGTTATGACCAGGTCAGACGTCGGCCTTTAATACGGTTGCCATTTCTATGTCCGCACTACCAGGTGTAACCAAATCAACGAGGTTAAAAAGAAGGCACTTTGTATACACCTCTAACCTCCACACGTGTGTGCACGTACAGACCTCACCTCAAAGTACATGGTTTCATTGAACTGTGGGCTGCGAGACTTGCGGTGCACCTTCGTCTCGAACTTCTGCTTATTATTGGGAAGCAGCATCACCTTGACATAAGGATCGGAAGAGCCACCAAAATCGTTGCTCGCCAAGCCCTCACCTTTCAGCACGCACACCTCCAGCTGCACAGAGTTAGGCCCGAGGTTAGGCTTCGGTTTAGGGTTCGGATGGAAACCGAATACAATTCGCTGGTGGTATGTTTTGATCTTTGACTCATGGACTGCACGTCTAATGTTACATGAAAGGGTGATGAAGAGGAAGCATCTATTCAATTAAACAGAAAACGACTGATTGATGTACACACAGGTGTGCCTGATTGAATGAGACATTGAGTATGGTGTCGACACACCTTATTGTTCGAGTGAGACATTGAGTAGTGCAGCTTGCCAATATTTTTCTTATTTTTGTTTTTCCCACGTCCTCCTTCCAGGTCGTCAACATCAGGTTGAACTTTCTGTAGCGCAACGTCGGCACAACCAGGAGAGAAATGGGAAACACAGGACAATTACAACACAATACAACATCAGTTGTCAAGAATTATGAAACGAGGAGATGCACCCGGACATCATCAAATATATAGGATAATGGTGTCTTTGGCAACAGGTGTGCAAGTCCAACCTCCAGTCCTATTAACCTTGCCCAACAACCCGAGGTCACAGTAGAGAGTTGTTAAAGCTGAACCAAGCATTGCATGATGGAGTATGAAAACTTCATCATGTGATGACCACAACGTGTGGAGTCTCCCAGTAGTTACCTCCACAACCGAAGGTGGACGGACGGTATGTTGTCATCCCTATTTGTCTGTCTGTCTGTTTGGTTGTGAGCAGGATATCTCAAAAGGTTGTGGACAGATTCAGCCGAAACTTGGTGGACAGGTTTGGTGTATGACAAGGACGAATTGATTCGATTTTGATGAAGATCCGGATCCAGATACAAGAATTCATGTTTTAATTTTTTTCAGTGATTCTTCACCATTGAGAGACGGGGCCAATAACGATATATAGTATGACATCTCAAAAAGTTGTGGACGACTAATGACAAAACTACGTGGATGAGTCGGTTAGTTGGAACAAGGCGATTCAATTTTGGTTCAGATCCAGATCCGGTGTTTCAGTGGGATACAAAACGTAAGCTATTGAGCCTGGCGGAGGTATGCGCTCTACCGAGTGCCATTCCAGTTGATTGTGTGATGTGTGCAAGATATAGTTTTTGGTGTAACTAGAACGGCACTCGTCGGGCATATAGTCTCGATTTTTGGGATAAGAATTTCAATTCAACCAACTATGGCTGGAATAACAACTTCACCTATGACGTCATCGTTTTCACTCTCTATACCCCATGGGGAGTTGGTGGCATTTGCCAAGTTTCAATTTTCTTCATTAAGCGGTTTCAAAGAAAATGATGTCTAATTTTTTTTGTCCTTGAATCCAATATGGCTGCTGTCATACCATGTGACCTATGACGTCAGAGTTAGCAATACAATATTCTCCATGGGGAGTCCTTCCTTTGTTTAAAGTTTCGCATCGATCAGCCAAGCAGTTGCAGAGAAAAACATTTTAAAGCAAAAATATATACTGTAGATGTGGACACACAGACAGACAGACAGACAGACACAGACAGCATGGACTCATTATACCTCTAATCTGTATATTTCTTAATGCCACTCATAGGTACAGCTACCTTGTCCAGGTATCCGTCTTTCGATGAATTATTATCGGTCAACACGAGCTCCGTTCATCACCTGCTTTATGATGGGCCGTGTAGCCTTGGGTTGCTTCATCTTCACGGCGTTCATCTTCTTCCGGCGCTGATGCCGGCAACAACAGCAGCAGCAGATGAGTAGCAGGAAGAACAGGAAGGCCACACCACCCCCGATTACGATCCAGAGCCATGCTACAGTGGGGTACAGGGACGACTGTCATTGTGCGGACCATGGTCAAATGAGAACTGTCTTTTTATGAGAAACGAGACCTCGTGGCAAAACCACCCCAAATCCAATTTTACATACCTGGTAACAATTGTTTGTAAAAGTCGATCGGAGAGCTGACCGTGCTAGTTGCTTCCGAGGGCATTTTGTCTTTTGGGTCCCTCCTCGAGTAATGATTGATTCTGTCTGCAAGAATGGCGGGATGGTGAAGGTGTGGATTTTGGGCAAATATATCATTGTATTTGAAGTATCTTTCACTCAACGAAAAAAAATGTACACAAACATGTGCACAACTAAAGCGTGAAGTTAATAACAAATATGCGATTACACTAATGGTTTGATTTCGCAACGTATGTTCACATGAACATCCGCGTACAGGAACCGCTGATCAGAAGGTCAAGCCAGGGAATAAACTACAAAAGATAATTTGACGCAAATGCGTCTGGATATGCCACCGCCTGTGTCGATGTCAGCCTTCTGTTTTGTTTGATCTCAATGAGAAAGAGAGAAAGAGAAAGAGAAAGAGAAAGAGAAAGAGAAAGAGAAAGAGAAAGAGCAGAGAGAGAAGAGAGAGAGAGAGAGAGAGAGAGAGAGAGAGAGAGAGAATCAGATGCTTCTAACTCCAGTTATAATCTGTTTAAAATTATTTTCAAAGGGCACATGTCTTTTGACCTCTTGAACCCAAAATTGAACGAGTTCATCTTTGTGTCACAGTGTATACTTGTGCCAAATTTGGTTGAAATCCCTTATTTGGTTCACAAGTTATTGTGGTGACCAAATTTTTCAATTAAGGGTCACTCGACCACAGTTAATTGATCTTTTGAACCCAAAATGTAATAAGTTCATCTTTGCATCACAGCACATACTTTTACCAAGTTTGGTCAAAATTCCTTCTGTGGTTCACAAGTTCTCATGGCAACAAAAATCTGCAGCGCACACATGGATGGACAACCCAAAAACGCAAGAATTTGCTCATTTAATACATGAAACTATTTTTCTGGAAGGTTTTTGACTCTTTAAACTTGGTTACGCCTTGAGGGTGTATCCAATTCTCATGCCTATCATGATAGGAAAGAGAAGGATGGAACAAGAGCTGATACTCGACATCCTCCGCCTTTTGGGTAGCATGAGGAATAGATCTGTGTCGAATGAAAGATAAATCTTGAACGGTTTTTTGAAATATCGCATACACAAAAGTATGTGGACGGATGATCGGTCGATCGGAGCTCATTTTAATGTCCCCCATGTCCGATCTTGTCGGAGGGGCGGGAAACAATATGAATGTGTAAGAGCGAGGGGACTGAATAGTGAAGCAATGGAACTGGAGTGAGAGGCAAAAAGTAAACCAAGGTGGACTCACACAAACAAGAAAAATATAAAGAGAGGCAAATTCACAGGCCAAACCGAAACAGGGGTTAAAGTTCATCATAAAGCTCCATGTATTTCAAGGATTGATTGACGGGAAAACAGGAATATCACAGACGAGCTGTCAGGATAGCCTGGAGGTGTACACACTCCCCTCTTCATGTGCTGTCTCGTTTGGGATTGAATCCCGACCCAGCTATAAACCGTCATATTGCTGTCTCGCAGGCAGGGCGAGGCATCAATGTGTGTGCCTCTCCTTTCCAAACTCTGTCCCTTCTCTGCACCCCCACCCCTCTCCACCCCCACTGCAACTCTCTGTCATACACTCCCCATTTATTCTGAAGTCCTTAACCCCACCCAAAGCTTCAACGCCCTTTTCCCCAACTCCTAGTCCACATAATAGTCACTAACTGTTAAGGCTGTTAAAGAAAATCGCCGAAAAGGAAATTATTTGTTGGATTGAATTGACTGAGTAATTTGTGGTTATATCTATACTAAAAGTGTCAGTAAATTTTATTTATTCATTTAGTAAATCTATATTAAAAGTGTGGTTTTTTCACTTTCCTCACTCATATTATCGAATGCCTGTTCATCATAGCTACGAATTGCTGGGTACATTGCAATGCTTGTATTGCAAACGCCCGGAGACGTTAGCGTCCGTGGCTTTATTTCATTTCCGCACATGCGATCACCGCGAGAATGTCTTAAACTACAATAATTACAAAATTTAAGTTCCAGAATTGAACTTAGCAGCAGTTCAAACAACTAAAACAGTGTTCATTTGTCTAATTCAGACATAGTTTAGACATTCAGATATAGCTCCCTCTATCGAGTGCAGCCTGTGGCTGCTGGTTGCATTATTGGTTGGGATGTGGCTATGCCACTGATGCAGTGTCCCCCTTACCAGTACACTGGTGCTCATTTTGCTGACCTCAGAAGGATGACAGGCTGAGTCAACCTCCTGGTGTATTTTAATTCAGTGGTCAACAGGGCTTGAACTCAGGACCCTAGGATCCCAAGCTGCCACCCTAACCACTAAGCCAACATCAGGCTTCAGATATAGATATCATTCACCAACCATTTAATTGGAGTGCTTTGTTGAGTGCTTAAGCCGCTTGTCAAGCACCTCACAGTGGACGGCGGTACAGTTTGAGTCCCAATTGGGATGGACATTTGGCAGTTGCTAGAAGGTAGAGGTACATATATGGGTAGATTTGGATGTGTAATTTAGGGACTCTCCATGGGTGTGTGTGTATGCCTGCATGTGTGGTTACGCAGGTGCCGTGGTGGCAAAGTTTAAACCCGTATCTTATGGAGGTTTAACTTTTAACCTCAGCAGCGTATGAGCGATCATATTTTTCTTTGTCCTCCTGACTGTTTCTAAAGCAATTGGTATTTTATATGAACCGGGTGAGCTTTAGAAAGGTTATATGGTTTCTCTTTGTGAGTTTCAAAGCAAAATACATTTGATAACATCTGATTTCTGGGCCGTTTGCTATATTAACTTATTGGCTCAATTACAGAGCCAAATTTTTCCCGTGTGTGTGTGTGTGTATGTGTTGTTTATGAAGCATAACATATTCTCTGCTAACTACCTTACCCCCACTACCTTCACCCCTCTGTCTCTCTCTTTGTCCCATCCTCGCTCCATCACCTCCTAATACAGTGCAGCATTCTCCCACACCTCTTTCTCTCTTTCTGTCTCCGAACGTATCTGGACGGTGGTCATGCCAGGATGGTGGTTATCTCCGTACATATACAGATGGTGGTTTTCTTGCATCTTTGAATGGTGGTTATCTCAGCACTTATCCAGACAGTGAATTGTGGTTATGTCTGGATGGACCCATCCCTCACACTGCGTTCCCTTGCCCTCCCCTCATGCTGCCTTCCCTTTCTTCACCCCTCCTTAATCTCCCACCCCTCCTCATTCCCCCATTCCTCCTCACTCCCCCACCCCTCATCGCTTCCCCCTGCTTTTTCACTCTCCACCACACCTTGGTCTCCCTACCTCCTCGCTCCTCCACCCCTCTCTCTCCTCCCCCCTTTTTCTCCCCCACCTCTTAGTATACTTGTCGTACGCACGGTCATTATCTCTGGATATGTCCAGATGGGGGTTAGGTCCGTACGGACCTCCCCCCACGATGCCTTCCCTTGACATATCTGGACGGTGGTTATGCCCAGACGGTGGTTTTCTCCGGACGTATCCGGAAGGTGGTTATGTCTGGAGAGATCTCCCCTCACATTCCTCACCTTGTGCTCCCCTCATGCGCCTTCCCTTGCCATCCCATCATGCTTTCCCTTTCCCTCCTCTAATGCTGCCTTCCCTTTCCGCACCCCTCCTCGCACACCTCACTCCCCCCTCCTTCGTCACTCCTCTCACCCACCTCGATCCCCTTCCTCCTTGCCCCCCTCCCTCCTCTCTCCTCCCGTCACCCTACCCTCCCTCCAGTCACCCTACCCTCCTCCTTTCCTCCCCATTAGTATTCCTTCAGCGAAACGAGGGTTGTATTTGCCAGTATATATATATATATTATTATATATATATATATATATATATATATATAGTTATGTTTGTGGGGGTAGGTCAAATGACTTTAGCCGAGATAGGAATGCATAACTTCGTATGGGCCGTGTGACATGGTTAGGAGCGACAATGACGTCACTTTCAGGGAACCTGTAGGACCTGTAGTATTTTAGGGAACCTGTAGTGCAAAGTTGTATTTTTGTTTCCCCCATACAGGGGGTGGGAGGGGGGCTCGTGATAATTAATGTAGGCATTATGGGTAAGATCCCCTGTTCGTCACAACCCCTTGTAGCCAACCCTGTGTTTTGGAAATGAGGATGGGGCTTTTGCGGTGTTGTAGCAGGTCATGATGGAAATGGAAGCTCTAGTGAGCGCAGGATATAACACAAGAAAAATGCACCAGGGGAGGACGAAGGGAGCGTTGGGGCTGAGAGTATCAGGCTGGGAGAACGACGTTGGACAATGTAGGGCCCATTGAGATCAAGGTGACGAACTAAAAGGAACGTTCGAGAAGATCACGAGATTGGGAGTTATGAAGGAGGTGAGCCTGTGCTGGCCTCCACACTCCACCTGGCATCATCATCTCTCCTCACTGACTTCCCTTGATGTCTATCTCATGGTCGTGCGCCCCGCTTCAGCCTGTCTCCTGATTCCATAGCTTTGCGTTTGCGATTTTTGGTGCAGAAGGTAGTTCGGCGTTGGACGCGGAGGGGTGCGTCTGAGGAGATTTGTTTGGCGCCGAGCGTTTCGCGCTGAGGGCTGGTGGACATTTTCCTGCTTTCCGCTTGTGAGGGACCTTTGCCTGCTCACCGGCCAGGTAAGCCAGGCCTCTGGGGGATTTTCTGGGTGTCTTGTATCTACCCCTTTGTATGTCAAGTGTGTCTGTGTGTGGGAGCGCTCCATTTTGGCTTTTATTTATTTGTTTCTTGGCACCTTCTATTTGCTCAATTCCTTTCCTTGTACAGAATGAACGAACATTTGATTATTTTATTTATCGTTGCATTTCCTGCATCATTGTACTTTTTATTTATTTTTTGATTCAGGTGATTAAACTCGCAAAATCCCCAGTCAAGTCTCCCATTGCTTTGCATTTCCCACGCATGCAAAAGGTTATATATTATTTATATATATATATATATATATACTAGCAGGGATACCCGTGCTCCGCACAGGGAATCCCGTGGATGACGGCGGGTCTGAAGGAGTATATGTCACAGTTAATTGTAAAATTGTAGAGGCTGCCACACATACACTGACACCACACACACACACTGACGCACACAACAAACACACACACACCAGCGCACACACAAACACACACCAACACACACTGAGCACACACACACACACACACACATGGAACACAGCACACACACACAAATGCACCAACACATGACACACACACATGACGCACACACACACACTGACAAAACACCACACAGACGCACACACAAACACACACACACACACACACTGACACACAAACGCACAACACACACACACACACTGACACACAAACACACAAACACACACACAACACACTGACGCACACACAAACACACACGCACACACACACAAAGACACCACCAGTGACGCACGCACACATACACTGATGCACACACATACACTGACACACACACACTGACGCACACACACACACACACACTTTTAATAGTGTGGATACAATATTCACAACATAGAAATCGAACCCGATCGTGTTTATACACCGCACAGCGTTTAATATTCGCAACATAAAAATCAAACCCGATCGTGTTTATACACCGCACAGCATTTAATAGCGAACGTAGTGAGCTTCATACTCAACGCGTGCACATGAGAGAATAGTAAACAACAACAACAACAACAACAACAACAACATACCCTGGCAATTTGGAATCCGTGTAGTCGGCTATGACCCTTTTGCTTCCGGTTTTTGTCATGGGGAATGATGCGTCCCTGGAGATAAAGGCATCGTCGGAGACATGAAAGACCCAAATATCAGACATGGTGTATATTTCCTCTACTGATTTTAATAAACATATCTCCCGCATCATCAAAAAATAATTTTTAATCGTGATTTACATTATTTGATCGCTGATCCCGAATCCAGGCCGAAGTGACATAAAAACGTTATACAGTAACAATAAAAATGGTTTTTATAACCATGGTTATAACAATAATGAACAAAGAAAATGTTAATAAAATATGACTTACAGATGATTATTATATCATTATACGGTATAATATATAACGGTCATTTTTGCAAGTGTGTCGAATGCATGTCATAATTCGGAAACCGGGAAGTCGGAAGTCATTGATTTTCAATTGACTGTTAGTATTATTTCTCATTCTCTAGAAAATTCCGTGTCCATGTCAATCGGCTGAACTTGAAAAATTAACGTTACGCAATCAGGTGTGACGTCATAATTCGGAAACCGGGAAGTCGGAAGTCATTGTCTTCAATTGACTGTAGCATTATTTTTTCATTCTGTTGCAAATGGCGTTGGCCCATGTCAATCGGCTGAACTTGAAAAATTAACGTTACCAATACAGGTGATGACGTCATAATTCGGAAACCGGAAGTCGGAAGTACAATTCTTTTACATCGGGACACTCCGGGTACATGTTCTGTCAGCATGTGAAGTTGGTGAGGATCAGTCCAGTACTTTTTGCGTGCATAGGTCACGAGAAACACACACACAGACACACAGACAGACACACTTTCATTATATACAAAATTTATAATACTGCTACGCTACTAGGCTATAATCTTGTAATTATTACTATAGTAAGCTAATATTACGTACTATATTATATGATGTCGCGGCGCTGTCGCTCCAGGTTAATCCCCCCCCCATCGACCCAAATTGTGCTGACGGGCGGTCAACAGACTGCCAGCCCAAATGGTCGAGCGGTCTTTTCCTTATTAGTTGGCGGACACGTTGAGCCTCGGAGATTATCACGCATGCGGGAGGGGCAGGGCGCAATGGTGGAGGAACGGAGGCACGGGGAAGCACAGCACAAGGTGGTTTATACTCGAACCCCATGACAAATACTCGGATACAGCCACTTAATATGAACACATTTAATGAAAATAGACAAATTTACAAAGGACAATAATCAGAATATAACATACGTGAGGTAAATTAAAGTCGAAGTCGAGGTGCCTCTACACACAGACTTAAATACAGACAGGGGGGAACAAAATAAAAGAAAACCCTTCCTTTATTCTG
>CM068968.1:53745012-53756307 GCA_035128595.1 Eptatretus atami
CTCTCACCTCACCTCCCACAACACCCGCCCTCGTTCATGACCATGTCGTCACACTGAAAGCCCTCCCTTTCCCTCGAATGGGAACGCCGACGTCACTGCACAGCTCGGTGCCACAACAACGCGGCAACAATTGATCGGGAATGGTCAAGCGGGTCTTGCGGTGAGCTGGCTAAGTCTCATCAAAATTTCATTCAACGACTCAGGCCAGAGAGGAATGAGCCACCACCGCGTTCATTAGCTCTTACCCTTACTCAACAACAACCGCTGGACCAACGGACTCTTCATCAAGTTTGGACTTCCACAACACCCCCAAGGATGGCGGTAACGGGAATTGATAAATGTCACGGTTTGTTTTTATGAGGAGGCGAAGCTATCGCCACACCATGATACAAAGAAAAATTCCTGTCCAACTTGCACCATTCATCGGACAATCAATTCGGCCAAGCCACGTTTGCGAAAGACTGGGCCAAAAATCACCTTCCATCGCCCACCGGCCAACAAACACCAACAAATGGGGATAACGTGGCCGTTGATGAAAGAAGATACCAGAAGTACCGTGATGGCCAAGTGGATCATTAAATGGTCTAATGAGGAAGTCTAGGTCTTTGGTGGATGTAGGGATCATGAGATTGTAATGTTCGGATACGCCTTTGAGTCACAGTACTTTGAAAACCTTGTGTTGAACACTGTGTGTGACATCATCTGAATACTGTGAGGTGCAACTCTGTACGACCTGTTATTGAGGATGGACGGACGACTCTGTGAGGATACGTTTAGATTATCTCGTGATCTAGAGATACACAGGAATCATTGGGGTAAAAGGTAAGCGAGCAGTTTGGAGGAGCGAAGAGAAGGGGTTCACACTCATAGGTGTAACAGGTGAGGTTATGGGGCCCTGATGAGCCACTCAAAAGGCACCGAATCTCGGCCCACCCTGGAAATCGCCAGGTATATCCGCGAGTTGGACCTCCAGACCGGCGACCGGGACTTCAAGTTGGTCGCGACGTCATTGCGATGAGGAAGTGTATTGGGCGGTTTCTGAGGGTCGAGGGCAAACATGAATTCATGTATTTCACTGCAAATTAATCCGCCTGATACGTTGTAACCTCCACCACAAAGGTGGACAAAAGGTGATGTTTTCACCCCTGCTCTCGTCGTCTGTCTGGATTGGATATTCCCAAACAGTTATGGACTGGATTCAGATGACATTTGTTGTCCAGGTTGCGTGGTGTGACAAGGAAAATCCACTTTGGTGAACATCTGGATCGGTAATTTTTTGTGATTCTCACCATTGACAGATGGGGCTAAGCGATATACTCTTCTTTAGGTGTGTGTGGTCCTCCATAAGTCCCAAAACATGAAACTGGGGCCCAAACTTGCATGCTTAGGAAAGAATCCAAGAGAAGGTTAAGAGTGAAATTGGGTGTTTGGGTTAATTCGTAAAGACACCCTTGAGCATATTAACGGCCTTATTTAATATATCTTTACAGCGCATCCTTGGTCACTTGTCGGCCCTCGCTGAGGTCTTAATTGACCATCTTTTTGGCGGGGGGCTGCTCACATACTTGACAAATGGAACAGGATGCATGTTTCTTACGATTAAGGTTTTTTTCTTCAATTTCCTTACTCATATTTGCGAAGCCTGATCATCATAGTACGAATCACATGGGTACATTGCCAATGCTTATAAACGCCCAGATATATGCCAGCGTGTTCATGGCTTATTTCATTTCGCACATGTATAACTCCAACGTGTCGTCAAGGTCGGTCAGGTAGATTAGATTCAGCACCATGTAAACCTGTACTTACCTGTTCCATGGCCGGGCTGTCGGCGACTAACTTTCCCCCACCAAGTTTCTTGGTGAGGAGGGTCTGTATGATATGGACACCAGCAGGATTAAAAAACAAAACCTATAAAGGGAAGAGAGCTCCTTGTCGGCCAACAGCATCCATTGTAGTCGGCAACTGTGTCTGTGTGACGTCCCTTGCAATGCTGTACTTTTCTAAGGAGGTTTGTGCAGGATTATGACACCGGCACCGTAAAACATCATCCGCAAATCACACAAAAAACACACAGAAACTGAAAACCCACCTCGTGGGAGCACTCTGTGCTGCTCTCCTTCCAGGGCGCTCACGGATGACGAGATGGGAAGCTTCGGACCCTATTCCTCGATGAAGGAGGAAAAGCAGGGGTAAAACATCCTAGGGATCAGCTATTGCTTGTGGTGTATGGGAATGGTGCTCAATGTCGTCACCAGACGGTGGTTCCTTGGGTTAACTGAGAGTGTCACCTTCAGGTGGGTTCATGTATAATATCCTACCCCTAAGAGAGGAGATCAACCTTCTCTGTTATCATTTGAGCTCAAGCGTATTGGGCACGGTATGCAGCACTCTCTGAGTTCGGAGACCGGATTGCGGTGAGATCATGGTGGGGTTAACCTACATTGGCTGGTCACTCGATGGTTACCTATACTCAAAGGAGTTGCTTGTTAGCTGTGACCATAGCGACTCCAATGATGATTGGGTAACATGCGTCAACGAGCGTATTATGAGCGAAGGATCGTCACCCTTGGGGTGTCATTTCCATGGTCTCTGAAAATGCTCCTGCTGAGGTGAATATCTCACGTGAAGACGCATCATTCAGCGCTCGAGTCTGTGGTTGATAGTGGCCTCAGGCGAGATTACCACTTTATCTTGGGCGTATTTTCAATGGCATGCGCACTGGTACGACAGGGATGGTTATGAGAGGTGTCGGTCCCCCATTGGCTGAAAGCGTGACCTGAATAGCACAAAGTCTTGGCTTTGCAAGAATCAAGGAAAGAGCAGTGGCCTCGTTATGGTTCAACACCCACAGGCTCAATCGCTGGATTTGGTTATTCCAAAGTTGGTGTGTGAAAGCGAGAGGACATGTCCTCCGTTTGATGGTCGCTGGAGGATGATCCAGAACTCAGGGTCACCGGTAGTGCTCTGTTCCTCATCTGACACAGGCTTTGTGGATCAACTGCTGAATTGCAGCTTAAATCACGGGAGAATGATCTCCCGCCTGGGCTGGATGTTGGCAAGCTCAAGGATGAGAGGTAGTGAAAAAAGTTTGCGAACAGCTGAGTGGGGATTTGGGCGTCGGGTGCTTTGGAGTTTTAAGAGTTGTGTAGTCCCTTGAAGACACCGTCCTTTGAGATTGCGGGAGTGTCTGAACTCACCAAAGGGCAAAGAAAAAATTTGTCTCAGGGACACTGGAATGCAATAACATATCGTAGTCAGGCTAATGGCAGAGCTGAGCTGTTCAGGAAGTTGCGAAAAAGCGAAATAGCTAGGGACATAGGACAGGCTAGCTGTCGAGGAACTGTGAGCGGGGTAGGGTTACACCTTTGGTCAAGTGATTCTCGCCTGCTTACAGGGGGAATTCGCGCATTGTGTTCCACCAAGCCGGTTCCGTGCACTGTAGTTAGAGCGGAGGGTGGTGGCTGCTTTGACACAGGAGCGAAGAAGAGCGTTGGGATCCGGGTTACTTTGAGCGGGTTGTACCAGGCGATGCACAGCTTGAGTTGTGATACAGGGTGTCTACCGTCCTATGCTGACCTCAATCAACTGTGTTCACCCTTCATTTCAGCATGGAAAGCACAGGCTGAGGTGAAACCCGGTTTGAAATGGGGTAAAGCTTCTGGAGATCTGTGGAATCCAGCTGAACTTCTCAAGGCTGGCTGGAACCTCTAGTCGTACTCCTGTCATTACATTGCGCTGTTCTTTGCTCTTGCTTGGTCAAGGCATCGATCCAACATGACTGGAAGAGGGCCTTGTTGTGTCTCTCTGGAAAGGGAAGCGGTGTTCGCCAGATACACAACTACTGAGGGGTGATGCTTACTTCTCAGGTTGTGGCAGTCTTGCTCGATATATTATTGAAGCGGTCGCACCATCTGTTGAGCACCATGCCCACGAGCAGCGGGCTTTACGACCAAAGAGGTCATCGATGACGTATCCTTGCTTCCTCATCCTCACCAAACTGCAGACGTGAGTTTCAGAGGGGCTGCTCACAGCCTATTGTTGATCTCGTTAAAGCGTATTGATTCGGTGAATCGGATGACCTCTGAGGATTTTTGGTCGTCGGGGGTTGCCAACAATGTCAATCTGATTCTGAAATATACTCTGGTACTGACAGAGTGCTGTGAATGTGTGTACCATCTCTGATTATTTCCAGTGTCACTGGAGTTTGTCAGGGGTGTGTGGCCTACACTCTTCAGCTGTAGATGGACTGGATTCGGGCGAGGAGTCGGAGAGATTTCAAGGTGCGGTCATCGTTTGAGAATGTCAGATTGACCTTGATTTCGCAATGATAGCAGTCATCTTGCGGAGCTTGGATACTTGGGGCCCTCGAGATGCGATGAGGAGTAGAGGCTGCTGGGACTTGACGGTCTCGGATCAAACTAAGATCCAGCTTTCACATGACAATCCTTGGATGTTGCTATCTTGTCAAGTACCGTTTGTGGTGAGGACGATTGAGGCATGTGAGATTCACTTATTGGCAGTGACTATTCCATCTCTGAACTTGTGATTCAGAGGTCAATAGACATCTGTGGTCGGGCGCTGAGGGGATCATGATCATGGATCATGGGTGTGGTGCTGTCGGTACCTATGCAGGAAGATGAATAAATACCGGTCTTCAGGTCCTTGGTGTTCAGTCTGTCTCTGATGGATAGACTGGACTCTGACGGGGATTGGACGAAGACGTAATTATTTGGTGCCAGGTCTCTCGGAGATTCTTGGCTATCGCTGGTTCGGACTTGTTCCAACGAGCGACGTTGCCTGAGAGAGACTCAAATGAGATTGTTCCTGCATGGCTCGATTGAGCGTTCAGCTGCGAGTATGGACATGGTGCTGTTTTCCTGACGCTGATCCTACTCTTCAGATTCCTCAGCGAGGGATCCTTGTGAGGAAGGAGGCATTGGGCTGACTACGTGTCTCGGGTTGCAGACAGGTGATCAGATCTCAAGAGGATGGGATGGGCCAGGACTGCCTGTGGTTTGGCAACGGAGGCCCCTGGGTTCCGTGGAAAGTGACATAGGAGTGCTGCTCCTGGCGCTGCCCCTATACGTGAGCCTGGGTTAACTTCTAGAAATCTCTTAAACTAAGTCAATACAAAAATTAAACCTTTATTGACTTCAGCAGTAGTTACGACTGCTAAGGAAGTGTTCATATTGTCCAATTTGGATGATTGCTGAATCTGGCGGTCTTCGGACGGTGTCTTATGTAACGATCGGCGATCGCTATATCGCTTGCCAGCCAGGCTGTTGCTGATCAACCGTTTTGTTGAAGTGCTGTTAAGCTACTTGATGAGTTGCTTTAACAGCATTCGCACGTCACTGAATTATGACTCAACTTGAAAAAGCAGCGGCGCCATTCACCTTTCGTATGGCCTAGGGTGCCTCGGGTGGTGCGTCAGGTGATGTGCCCTCGCTGAAAAAATGTGCAATTTTATTTTACACCCACGTTTCACCTATTTGTTCGATCTCTATGAAAACGAACCCTACTTCGGCACGGAGATATCTAGTAAAAAAAATAAACGTTTTCTTAACTAGTGTTTGTTGGATGTGCTTGCTTGAAGCGTTTAAGCCACCAGCTCAGTGAACCCTCTTCAAGCTCGATGGGGCATTACAGGTGGCTTCAGTTCTCCGTGGGACATCTCCGGAGTAGGAAGGCACAAAATACTTCGATTATTAAATGAGTAAATGAGAAGGGCACCATCATGGAGCGCATACCTTCGCTACACAATGCTGATTATGGGAAAATATTGACCCAATACATTTGAAGTACGTGCTATATATTTGTTTTATGCCTTGTGTTGGCTTCATGGGTTAAGGTGTGGGCTTGGATCCTTCTGATCCTGAGTTCAAATATCAAATGTTAATTATAACCAGAGGGTGATCTGCGTCGTCCTTCTGAGTCGCAAAATGAGTGCCACTTGCCGGTATCTGGTGTCGGCAGTGGTGACCTCTCCAGGATGGCCCCAATAGCCTAAGGAGACTGCTTAGGAGCACCAAGAGCGCTCTGCACAGATGATGGTCCAATGGATGGATAATATAGTTTTTTAGGCCTATCTTCTCATCGTGAAGATCCTTTAAAATTTCCAGTAGTCAGATCCGGATCCGGATCGGATCCTTGAACCTAATTCTAAATGCAGTTTCGTCTTGTGACACCCCAACCTTGACCCACGAAAATTCATCGGCACCATCCACAATTTTTGAGATATCCTGCACACAAACCAACAAAAAACAAACAAACAGACAGACAAAGGGTGAAAACATAAACCTCCTCACCTTTAGTGGTGGAGGTCAAATGGTTTCAGTTCTTGCAAAGCAGGATCGCCTTAAACTGGACATCCCATTGCACACTCGCCTCCAAGGGCTCTGTCTCCTGGGTTCAAATCCGGACCAGCTACAAACTGTCACCTGATGTTCAACTGGGGTGATATCAGTGGTGGTACCATCCGTCAGAATGGCATATAACTGGGGCGTCACATGCTGCCGCGATCCCCCTCTTCTCTCCCCTCCTTTACTTTCGCCCTTCCCCTTCGCCTCACTTTTCACTCTCCCCTCCACCATATCCCTCTCTCTCTTGCTCACCAACCCTCCACCTCTGTCAGGGACTTGTTAAGGACTGACGTTTTAGTTTGAATTTAATCACTGACCCATGTGGTACATTAAGAATCAATTCGAGGATGAGCTGGTCGGAGGGGCAAATGTCACTCATCTGTGCGGCATGCATAATGCAGACCTTTGCAGGAGATGGGTGGGGTTTCACAATAAAACCTGGCAGTTAAAGAGGAAAAACGTTGCTTGTTTGGGCACAATTATCACCTCTTCCTCAAGTACCTCCCTTCCTCGTTGTCCTCTTACTTCCTTCTCATGTGCTTCCTCCTCCTCCAACCAAACCCCTCCCCCCAACCTCCATGGGACATTTCTGGCAGTCTTCCGTGAGCATAGTAATGTGCTGTTTTACTGTACCCATTTTAGGTCAATCCTGTGTTACCGCCCCTTATCCATAAGGTCCGACTACAAACGCCATTGTCAAGAACCCTTCCCTTCACACAATCCTCTCCAAACCCTCTCCTTCCCACTCCCTTCACACCATCATTGGGACAACTCGGTGCAGAGCGTTGGGCTGCCTAAAGCAGTCTCCTTGGCCTGGGAAATCCCGGAGGGTTCGCCACTCCAACACAGGAACCGCACTGGCACCATTTTGCGGACCTCTTGAAGGATGGCAGGCAAGTCAATTCCAACTGGTATTCAATTAAGAGCTGAGTGGGATTTGAACCAGGATCCGGGATCCACAACTAAATTAGCCACACATCGGCATATCTTTACTGCTTCCTCTTTAACCGTCTCTCCCTTGCTCCACTCCTCTGGTGTGTTATAACGACGGTTTGGTGAGTGTCGCTCTCCCCCACACGTCATCATCTTCCGCCTCTCCTCATCTATCTCTCTCTCCTTCCTTTCTCCTCCCCCTCCCCACTATAATTTCCAAGCAGGAAGCAACGGTTCTGAAGTTTTGGTGGAGGATCGAACCGGATCTGATACAGATTTTAAATTTTCTAAGTACTCTTCCCATTGGAGATGGGGCCAAAAAATGATATACAGTTATGTATGCTATAATAATCTCAAAGATTCTGCACGATTCAGACCAACTTGTGTGGATGAGGCTGTGTAGGGTGACAAAAAAAGCCAATGAGATTTTGGTTCACGTCGGATCCAGAACATGACCGATCAGCCGGGATACAAAACGTACACTGTTTCAGTCTGGCGGAGGTTGTGCTCCACCAGTGCCGTTTTGTTTTCCTAAGAGTTTGCTCTGTCTCCACCTTGTCTCTGTTTTTGGTAGAAGCATGTTTCATTATTTTTAACTCGACTATTGTGTATCAAATAATGTTATGATTATTACCTGTTGGACTTGGTCCGAAACGGGGTCTGGACTTGTCTTGATTTCGTTAGTCCGTGTGTTGTGCAATCCACAAACATACTCTCGGCGTTGTGGGACAATTTTATTTCGTAATTGACAATGCCCAGCCATATTGGAAAACATTAATCGGTCTGTTTTTTTTCTTTCGACATCAGATTCCAAGATGGCCGGACTGACGGCCTATTTTAGTTGTAAAAAAGATGCCGATGTTGTTGACACTATCCTCAACCATTCCGACTTGTATGGCCCAATTTTGTTCAAATTCGGCACAAGCACATAACACATGGCATCGAACTTTATTTTGCGATCTGAACAAAGAGGCCGGACTGTAGAACCTGGCAGCCATTTAGTTGTAAAAAAACCCCCGGATGTTGAACACGTCTCCAACGCATCTTCTCGGGATACATTTACCGATGTTTGTTTAAACTTGACATACAGTAAGGAATTGATGGTTTAACTAGCACGTCTTGTTTTTTTTTTCGAGTCAGATCAAGAGACCGACTGGGGCCATTTGTTACTTAAATGGGTCCCAACCATTTCTTCAGACATGCATGGTCGATTTGCTCAAAAATGCACAACACGCAGGTAATCATGATGGAATACACGTGCACCTACATTATTTTTAACGATCTGATCAAGATGGTAACTGGTGGCCATTTTAATTGCACAGTGCATAAATATGAGGGCATATCCGCACACAGCAAATTATAAAACAATGGAGACTATGACATTTTATGTCTTTTTACTTTTCGATCTCTTTTTTATCCTTCTCTTGTCCGTTCCCTTGTAGTAAATCACCTCAATGGGTACTTCATACCACAGATTTGTTTGCTCAACTTTTACACCTTCCGAACATGTGTCATGGCCAGACGTAGAACGCCTCGGTAGAGGATGCACCTCCGCCAGGCTGATTAGTTTACATTTTTCGATCCCACTGAATAGGCTGGGATCTTGGAATCCAGACTGACTTTTATTATATTTATACAATGTCAGCTTCGGGATAAGAGCTAACACACAGAATGTTATAACAAGGGGAGCAGGAACGAGGAGGGATGGGAGAGTGAAGCCATAAACATGTGGGAAATAAACACATGAGGAGATTGTGGTGAAGGAAGAGGGATGGTGGGGGTACACGGGTAAACAAGACGGACACACAAGAGGACTTTCAGGAAGGAAAGCAGGGAATATGAAGAAGTGGGTTTGGGGGGATTAGCGGGGGTATAAAAGATCGTGGTTTGCTGTTGGGGCGATAAGAGGATGGTGGTGAACGCTTTTGAAGACTGAGAGAAAGTGTGGATTTGAAGAGAGTGGGAGTTTGTTCCAGAGACGGTGAAACAAAACAGAGGAATGAAAGAGTGAATGTGAGAGTGATTCACGTGATTTCGTAGTTTTACACAAAAGTGGGTTGCTGGCAAAACTTGAGCGCCTGCGGAATATGGCGTGAGACAGATCGGCAGGACAGAGCAGGGGGGTGGGGCAAGGCTGGAAGGAGGAAGTAGAGAAAGAAAGATACTGACCTGCTTCTGTGAGAGAATGAGAGACCAAAACTCTGGCCTCATCGTGGGAGAATACCAATGTCTAAAATGTTCCTTGGTTTCCAACAGCGTGAAGCCGAGAAGTGTAGAGGTGGGAGCACCAGCCCACGAGAGGAGAGCATTACTCCATCAGGCTGCAGATGAAGTTTGTATTGGTCAGGAGCTCAGCTGTGCCAAGGAGTGACTTTGCAACGACGGAGGGATGCCCAGGTCAACGACTGTCTTTGGAGGTCAGGCTTGGAGTTGTGGCTCGCCCAGTGCTAAGATCATGCAGATAGTGAGACCGAAGCTTGAATGAAAGGACTCTCTCAAGAGGATTGTTGGAGAAAGTAGATGGGGTTTTTTGTCCAGACGATCCATGAGAGACATCGTGAGAGTGTGAGATTGTCAGGATTGAAAGACATGCTCCACATGTTGGACCAGTTGTGATTTATCCAGATCTCGCGGAGAGTGAGAGGCTGCTGCTTGCCGATCTGAGGTTTGACAGATGGTACCGCAGAGGATGGAGTCAGCAGCAACGCGCTAAAGAGGATTTTCTAAAATCAAATCAAATCTAAAATCAAATTGGCTTGTTATTGTTACCTAACCAACTCATCCACCAAGTTTTCTCATAATTACTCCACAAGTTTTTGACATATCATGATATACGGCATATAGTTTTTGGTCCCATCTCCCAAATGGTGAAGAAAATAAAATCATTCTCGTATCCAGATACAGATTCAGATCTACACCAGAATTGAATAATTTCTTCCTTGTTGCGCACCCAACCTGTCCACAAAGTTTTGGCCAAATCCGTCCACAACATTCTGAGATATCGTGCTATGTATTGTTTTGGCGCTATCTCTCAATGGTGAAGAATTACTTTTTAAAAATCCTCGCATAGCTGGATCCACATCTTCACCAAAACCTAACCAATTAGTCCTTGTCACACACCAAACCTGTCCACCAAATTCCGTCCAAATCCTTCAACTTTATGAGATATCCTGTTCACAGACAGATAGGGGTGAAAACATAACCTCCACCCACCTTTGGTGGTGGATGTAAAAAAGGAGAGAGGTATAAGACAGCAAGACCATCGACCTGTCTGCGGTGGCAAAGTGATAGGCGCATATACTGAGCTTCATCAAAGGAGATTCCACTGAACTTGCAAGTTTTGGTTTCTATGGCGTCAAACTAAGCAAGGTGTGAGGCAGGGGCGCCACCCAGAGGGGAGAGGAGGGAGGTGCGGGCGAGGGGTGGGACAGAGGGTGTTGAGTGACCTACTTCTGCCTTGAGCACTTGACTTGATTGGCTTGGGGGGATTGACTTGATTAACTTGACTTGAGGGGGTAGAACCTGCCTTGACTGACTTACATCAAATACACTTCACAAATTAAAAATTCCTTAAAACCAAACGTTATTAATAAATATTGGATTCCATCGTTTGTCCACAAATTCAATTTATTGTTCACAAAGTTTTTCTAAGTATTGCTTAATTTATGTAGTTGGAAAAGAGTTATTACACTCCTGAAATAAACTATTTATATCTACCCTGGGAACATGAAAAAATATTATTCGACTACAGTTCAATCCCTAACTTCAGTTTTCCCTCGCATGGAACCCTACCTTACCCTTCCTCTTCTACTCCCCCTCCCTCCTCTCCCCTCACCGCATCACGTCCGAAATACATTCAAAACTACAGTACTGTGTTATAACTAGATCCCTAGCAGGGAACCCTCCCCTCGCTCCTCGACTCACCCTCTCTCCTCTACTCACCCTCTCTCCTCTACTCACCCCCCTCTCTCCTCTACTCACCCTCTCTCCTCTACTC
>CM068968.1:53756332-53768832 GCA_035128595.1 Eptatretus atami
CTCTCACCTCACCTCCCACAACACCCGCCCTCGTTCATGACCATGTCGTCACACGAAAGCCCTCCCTTTCCCTCGAATGGCAACGCCGACGTTCACTGCACAGCTCGTGCCACAACAACTGCGGCAACAATGATCGGGAAATGGTCAAGCGGTCTTGCGGTGACGGCTAGTCCTCATCAAAATTTCATTCCAACGACTCAGGCCAGAGAGGAATGGCCACCACCGCGTTCATTAGCTCTTACCCTTCACTAAACAACAACGCTGGACCAACGGACTCCTTCATCAGTTTTGGACTTCCACAACACCCCCAGGATGGCGGTAACGGGATTGATAAATTCCAGGTTTGTTTTTTTATGAGAGGCGAGCTATCGCCACACCTGAACAAAGCAAAATTCCTGTCCAAACTCACATTCATCGGACATCAATCTGGCCAGCCAGTTTGGAAGACCTGGCCAAAAAACTCACCTTCCATCCCGCCCAGCCGGCCAACAACACAACAAAGGGGATAACGTGGCGTTGATGAAAGAAGATACCAGAGTAACCGTGATGGCCAAGTGACTTTAAAAGTCTATGAGGAAGTTAGCTTTGGTGATCTGTAGGGATCCATGAGGATTTGTAGATTGTTCGGATACGCTTTGAGGTCACAGTACTTTGAACACATTGTGTTGACACTGTGTGTGACATCACTCTGATACTGTGAGGTGCAACTCTGATACGACCTGTTATTGGGTGGACGGGACGATCTCTCGTGGGACACGTTATAGTTAACTCGGAGGATCTTGAGAATAACACACGGTAAATCATTGGGGTAAAAGGTAAGCGAGCAGTTTGGAAGGAGCGAAGAGAAGGGGTCACACTCATAGGTGTAACAGGTGAGGTTATGGGGCCCTGATGAGCCTAAAGGCACCGAATTCGGCCACACCTGGAAATCGCCAGGTATATCCGCGTGGACCCTGCCAGACCGGCCGACCGGGACCCTTCAAGTTGAGTCGCGACGTCATGCCGATGAGGAAGTGTATTGGCGGTTCTTGAGGGTCGAGGGCAGAACATGAATTATGGTATTTCATGCAAATTAATACCGCCATGATACGTTGTAACCTCCACCACACAAGGTGGACAAAGGTGAGTTTTCACCCCTGCTCTCTGTCGTCTGTCTGGATTGGATATCACAAACAGTTATGGACTGGATTCAGATGACATTTGGTGTCCAGGTTGGGTGAGTTGTGACAAGGAAAATTCCACTTTGGTGAACATCTGGATCGTGTAATTTTTATGTGATCTCACATTGCAGATGGGGTCAAGCGATATATCTTCTTAGGTGTGTGTGTCTCCATAAGTCCCAAAACATGAAACTGGGGCCAAACTTTGCATGTTAGGAAAGGAACCAAGGAAGTTAAGAGTGGAAATTGGTGTTTGGGTTAATTAAAACACCCTTGAGCATATTTAACGGCCTTATTTAATTTATCTTTTACCAGGCGCATCCTTGTCACCATTGTGGCCCTCGCTGAGGCTTAATTGACCATCTTTTTGGGGGGGGCTGCTCAACATACCTTGACAATGGGAACAGGATGCATGGTTCTTAACGATAAGGTTTTTTCTTCAATTTCCTTACTCATATATGCCGAAGCCTGATCATCATAGTACGAATCACTGGGTAATTGCCAATGCTTATAAACCCCAGATATATGCAGCGTTTCATGGCTTATTTCATTTCGCACTGCTATAACTCCAACGTGTCGTCAAGGTCAGGTCAGGTCAGATTAGATTCAGCACCATGTAAACCCTTACTTAACTGTTCCATGCCGGCTGTCGGCGGACTAAACGTTTCCCCCACCAAGTTTCTTGGTGAGGAGGGTGTATGATTATGGGACACCAAGCAGGTTAAAAAACAAAACCTATAAAGGCAAGAGAGCTCCTTGTCGGCCAACAGCCATCCATTTGTAGCGGCACAACTGTGTCTGTGACGTCCCTTGCAATGTGTAACTTTTTCTAGGAGGTTTGGTGCAGGATTATGCACACCGGCCACCGTAAAACTTATCATCCGCAAATTCACACAAAAAAACACACAGAAACTGAAAACCCACCGTGGAGCACATCGTGCTGCTCTCCTTCCAGGGCGCTCACGGATTGACGAGTTGGGAAGCCTCGGACCCTATTCCTCGAGAAGGAGAAAAGCAGGGGTAAACACCTAGGACAGCATTGCTGTGGTGTATGGCGAATGGTGCCTCAGATGTGTCACCAGACGGTGCTCCTTGGGTTAACTGAAGTGTCCTTCAGGTGGTTCATGTATAATATCCTACCTTAAGAGAGGATGATCAACCCTGTCTCTGTTATCATTTGAGCTCAAGCGTTTGAACGGTATGCAGCACTCTCTGAGGTTCGGAACCGATTGCGGTGAGATCATGGTGGGGGTTACACCTACATGGCTGGTCACTCGATGGTAACCTATACTCAAAGGAGTTGCATTGTTAGCTGTGACCAATAAGCTGACTCCAATGATGATTGGGTAACATCCGTCAACGAGCGTATTATGAGTACGAAGGATCGTCACCCTCTGGGTGTCATTTCCATGGTCTCTGAAATGCTCCTGCTGAGGTGAATATTCACGTGAAGACGCATTCTATTCAGCGCTCGAGTCTGTGGTTGATCAGTGGCCTCGGCGAGATTACACTTTATCTTGGGCGTATTTCAATGGCATCGACTGGTACGACAGGGTATGGTTATGAGACGGTGTTGGTCCCCATTGGTCTGAAAGCTGTGAACCTGAATAGCACAAAGTCTTGGCTTTGCAAAAGTCAAGGAAAGAGAGTGGCCTCGTTATGGTTCAACACCCAAGGCTCATCGCTGGATTTGGTTATCCAAAGCTATGGTGTGTGGAAAGGAGAGGATCAATTCCCGTGATGGTCGCTGGAGGATGATCCAGAACTCAAGGTCACCGGTAGGCTCTGTTCCTCATTGTACACAGGTTTGGATCAACTCTGAAGTTGCAGCTTAAATCGGGAGAATGATCTCCCGCCTGGGCTGGATGTTGCAGCTCAAGGATGAGAGGGTATGAAAAAAGTTGCGAAACAGGGCCTGAGTGGGGATTTGGGCGTCGGGCTGCTTTGGAAGTTTTAAGAGTTGTGTGAGTCCTTGAAGACCACCGTTCCTTTTATATGCGGGAGATGTCTGAACTCACCAAAGGCGCAGAAAAAATTTGTCTCAGGGACACCTGGGAATGCCAATAACATAGTCGTAGTCGGCTGAATGGCAGAGCTGAGCTGTTCAGGAAGTTAGTAAAAGCGAACATAGCTGGAGACGATCTGAGGAAGGCATGCTGCGAGGAACCGTGAGCGGGGCTTAGGGTAGCACCTGTGGTCAAGTGTTCGCCTGCTTACAGGGGAAGTTCGCGCATTGTGTTCACCAAGCGTTCCGGTGCACTGTATTAGAGCGGAGGTGGTGGCTGCTTTGACACATGGAGCGAAGAAGAGCTGTTGGGTCCAGGTTACTTTGAGCGGGTTGTACCAGGCTGAATGCACAGCTTGAGTTGTGATATAGGGTGTCACACCGTCCTATTGCTGACTGCAATCAACTGTGTCAGCCCATTCATTTCATGCATGGAAGCACAGGCTGAGGTGAACCCGGTATTGAAATGGGGTAACTTCGTGAGATCTGTGGCATCACTGAACTTCTCAAGGCTCGGCTGGAACATCTATCGTACTCCTGTCATTACATTGCGTGTTCTTTGCTCTGCTGGTACAAGGCATCATCCCAACTGCCTGGTAAGAGGGGCCTTGTTGTGTCTCTCTGGAAAGGGAAGGGTGTGCCGCCAGATACACACTACTGAGGGTGATGCACTTCTACAGGTTGTGGCGCAGGTTTGCTCGTAATTATTGAAGCGGTGCACCATCTGTGAGACCCAGCCGCACGAGGCAGTCGGGCTTTACACCAAGAGGTCATCGATGACCGTATCCTTGCTCTCTCAGGTCCTCACCAAACTCAGACGTGAGTTTCAGAGGGGCTGCTTCACAGCCGTATGTTGATCTCTTGAAAGCGTATTGATTCGTGAATCGGATTGACCTCTGGAGGATCTTTGGTCTTCTGCGGGGTTGCCACCACAATGTCAATCTGATTCTGAAACTATACTCTGTACTGACAGGATGCTGTGAATGTGGTTGGTACCATCTCTGACTTACTTTCAGTTGTCATGGAGTTTGTCAGCGGGTGTGTTGGCCTACAACTCTTCAGACTTGTAGATGGACTGGATTCGGACGAGGGAGTCGAGAGATCAAGGTGCGGTCATCGTTTGAGAATGTCAGATTGACCTTGATTTCGCAGATGAAGCAGTCACTTTGCGGAGACTCTGGATATCTTGGGGCCCTCGAGATGTGGATGGAGAGTCAGAGCTGTGGGATTACGGGTCCTCGGTCCAACTAAGAATCCAGCCTTCACATGAAATCCTTGGATGCTGCTATCTCTGTCAGTACTGTTTGTGTGTGAGGACGATTGAGGCATGGTGAGATTCACTTACTTTGGCAGTGACTATTCATCTCTGCCACTGTGATTCAGAGGTAATAGACATCTGTGGTCGGGCCCTGAGGGGTCATGAGATCATTGGATCATGGGGTTGTGCTGTCGGTACCTTATGCAGGAGATGAATAAAACCGGTCTTCAGGTCCTTGGTGTTCCAGGTCATGTCTCTCGATGGATTAGACTGGACTCTGACGGCGGATTGGAGCGAAGACGTTAATTATTTTGGTGCCAGGTTCTCGGAGATCCTTGGTATCGCTGCGTCGGACTTGTTTCCAACGAGCGGTTGCCTGAGAGAGCTCAAATGAGATTGTTACCTGCATGGTCCGGATTGAGCGTTCAGCTGCGAGGTATGGACATGGCTGTTTTCCTGACGCTGATCCTACTACTCAGATCCTTCAGCGGGGATCCTTGTGAGGAAGGAGGCCATTGGGGCTGACCTACGTGCTCGTGGTTGCAGCAGGTGATCAGCATTCTCAAGAGGATGGGGATGGGCCAGGACTGCCTGTGGTTTGGCAACGGAGGCCCCGGGTTCCAGTGGAAAGTGACATAGGGTGCTGCTTCCTGGCGCTGCTGCCCTATACGTGAGCCTGGGTTAACCTTCTAAAATCTCTTAAGACTAAGTCAATACAAAATAATACTATTATGACTTCAGCAGTATTACGATGCTAAGGAAGTGTTCATATTGTCCAATATTGGATATTGCTGAATCTGGCGCTTCGGAGGGTTTATGTGAACGAATCGGCGATCGCTTAATCGCTTGCTCGCCAGGCTGTTGCTGATCAACCGTTTGTTGAAGTGCTTTAAGCACTTGATGATTGCTTTAACAGCATTCGCAGTCCTGAATTATGAGTCAACTTGAAAAAGATCCGGCGCCATTCACCTTTCGTATGGCCTAGGGTGCCTCGGGTGGTGCGTCAGGTGATGTTGCTCGCTTGAAAAATGTTGCAATTTTATTTTACACCCACTTTCACACTATTTGTTCGATCTCTCATGAAAACGAACCCGTTCTTCGGCACAGGGAGATAGTCAGTAAAAAAATAAACTAGTTTCTCAACATTTTGTTGCATTGTGCTTGCTTGAGCGGTTTAAGCACCTAGCTCAGTGAACGCTCTTCAAGCTTCAATGCGGCATTACAGGTGGCTTCAGTTCCCGTGGGACATCTCCGGAGTTAGGAAGGCAAAAATAACTTCGATTATTAATGGGTAATGGAAGGGCACCATCACTGGAGGATACCTTCGCACACAATGGCTGATCTATGACGAACATATTGACCCAATACATTTGAAGTACGTGCTATATATTTGTTTTGTAGCCTTGGTGTTGGCTTCGATGGGTTAACGTGGTGGGCTTGGGATCCTCTGATCCTGAGTTCAAATTCATCAAATGTTGAAGTTATTAACCAGAGGTGTGATCTGCGTCGTCCTTCTGAGGTCGCAAAATGAGTGCCACTTGGCCGGTATTCTGGGTCGGCAGTGGTGACCTCCTCCAGGATGGCCCAATAGCCTATAGGAGACTGCTTATGCGAGCACCAAGCGCTCTGCACAGATGTAGGTCCCAATGGATGGATAATATAGTTTTTAGCCCTATCTTCTCGATCGTGAAGATCCTTTAAAATTCCGTAGTCCAGATCCGATCCGGATCCGGATCTTTGCACCAATCTAATGCATTTCGTCCTTGTGACACCCAACTATGACCCACGAAATTCATTGGCACCATCCACAATTTTTGAGATATCCTGCACACAAACCAAACAAAAACAAACAAACAGAAGACAAAGGGTGACAAAATAAACCTCCTTCACCTTTAGTGGGTGGACGGTACAAATGTTTCAGTTCTTGCAAAGCAGGAATCGCCCTTAAACTGGACATCCATGCACACTCGCCTCCAAGGGCTCTGTCCCTGGGTTCAAATCCGGACCAGCTACAAACTTGTCACACTGATGTTTCAACTGCGCGGTGATAATCTAGTGGTCGGTACCATTTCCGCAGAATGGATATAACTGGGGCGTCACATCTTGCGGATCCCCCCTCTTCTCTCCCTCCTTTAACTTTGCCTTCCCCTCCGCCTCATCTTTCTTCACCTCTCCCTTCCCACCATATCCTCTCTCCTCTTGGCCACCAACCTCCACCTCTGTTCGGGACTGTTAGGACTGACTTTTTAGTTTGAATTTAATACTGGAGCCCATCGTGGTACATTACAAATCAATTCGGATGGAGCTGGTCGGAGGGGGCAAATGTCACTGCATCTGTCGGCATGCATACATCAGACCTTGCCAGAGATGGTGTGTGGGTTTCAAATAAAACTGCAGTTTAAAGAAGAAAAACGTGCTTGTTTGGGCACATTATCACCTCCTTCCTCAAGTACCTCCCATTCCTCGTCTGTCCTCTTACTTCCTCCCTCATGCTGCCTCCTCTCCTCCCACCAAACCCCTCCTCCCAACTCCATGGACATTTCTGGCAGGTCTTCCGTGAGCTGTAGTTAATGTGCTGTTTTACTGTACCCATTTTAGTCAACTGTGTTACCCGCCCCCCTTATCATAAGGTCCCACTACAAACGCATGTCAAGAACCCTTCCCATTCACACTAACCTCTCCCAAACCCTCTCCTTCCCACTCCCTTCCATCCATCCATTGGGACCAATCGTGCAGAGCGTTTGGGCTGCCTAAGCAGTCTCTTGGCCTTGGGCAAATGCCCGGAGGGTTCGCACTCCAACACAGGAACGCAAGCTGGCACCATTTGCGACCTTCTTGAAGGCATGGCAGCAGAGTCAATCGCACCTGGTATTAATTAAGAGCTGAGTGGGATTTTGAACCAGGATCGGGATCCACCACACTAACCATTAGCCAGCCACAGGCATTCTTTTCCTCTCCTCTTTACACCGTCCTCCTTTGTCCCACTCTCTGGTGTGTTATACGACGTGTTTGGTGAGTGTCGCTCTCCCACACCGTCTACTCATCTCTCGCCCTCTCCATCTCTATCTCTGTACCCTCCTTCCTCTTTCTCCTCCCCCCCACTATATTTCCAAGCAGCGAAGCAACGGTTTGAGTCTTTTGGTGGAGGAATCCGAACTCGGATCTGGATACAGATTTTAAATTTTCTAAGTCACTCTTCCCAATTGGAGATGGGGCCAAAAATGATATACAGTATGTAGCTCTATAATAATCTCAAAGAATTCTGCACGGATTCAGACCAACTTTGTGGATGAGCTTGTAGGGTGACAAGAAAAAGCCAATGAGATTTTGGTTCACGTCGGATCCAGATACTGACCGTAATCAGCGGGATACAAAGTACACTGTTCAGTGCTGGCGGAGGTTGTGCTCCACCCGAGTGCCTTTGTTTTCCTAAGAGTTTGCCTGCTCTCCACCTGTTCTGTTTTTTGGTAAAGCATGTTGTTCTATTATTTTTACTCGATATTGTGTATCAAAGTAATGTTATGATTATTACCCCTGTTGGACTGGTCACGAAACGCGGGGTTACTGGACTGTCTTATTTTCGTATCGTGTGTGTGTGCAATCCACAACCATACTTCGGCGTGTGTGGACCAATTTTATTCGTAATTGACATGCACAGCCATGATTGGAAAACATAAGTCGGCTGTTTTTTTTTTTCGACATCGAGATTCCAAGATGGCCGACTGACGGCCATTTTAGTTGTAAAAAAGATGCCGATGTTGTTGACACTATCCTCAACCATTCCGACTTGTATGCGCCCAATTTTGTTCAAATTCGGCGACAAGCACATAACACAATGGCACACGAATCTTTTATTTTGCATCTGAACAAAGAGGCCCGACTGTAAACTGGCAGCCATTTTAGTTGTAAAAAAACCCCCGGATGTTGAACCACGTCCCAACGCATTTTCTCGGGATACATTTACCGTGTTAGTTTAAACTTGACATACAGATAAGGAATTGATGGCTTTAATCTGCACAGTCTTGTGTTTTTTTTTCGAGTCAGATCAGAGACCGCTGGCGGCCATTTGTTACTTAAATGGTGTCCCAACATTTCTTCAGACATGCATGGTCCGATTTGCTCAAAAATGCCAACACGCAGTAATCAGATGGAATACACGTGCACTGCTGTATTTTCGATCTGAATCAAGATGTAGACTGGTGGCCATTTTAATTGCACAGTGCATTAAATATGATGGGCTATCCGCACACAGGCAAATTATAAAAAATGAGACTATGACATTTATGTCTTTTTACTGTTTCGATCTTTTTTTATCCTTCTCTTGTCCGTCTACCCTTGTAGTAAGATCACCTCAATGGGTACTTCATACCACAGATTTGTTTGCTCAACATTAAATCCTTCCTGAACATGTGTATGGCCAACGTAGAACGGCCTCGGTAGATGGAGTGACCTCGCAGGCTGATTAGTTTACATTTCTTGATCCCACTGAATAGGCTGGGATCTGGATCCAGACTGATATTTTATTATATTTATACAATGTCAGCTCGGGATTAAGAGCTAAACACACAGAATGTATTAACAAGGGGAGCAGGAGACAGGAGGGATGGGAGAGTGAAGCCATAAACAGTTGGGAATAAACACATAGGAGATCTGGGTGAAGGAAGAGGATGGTGGGGGTAACGGGTAAACAAGACGGACTACAAGGGACTTTCAGGAAGGAAAGCAGGGGAATAGAAGATAAGTTAGGGTTTGGGGGGATTAGCGGGGGTATAAAGACAGTGGTTTGGCGTTGGGGACGATAAGGATGGTGGTGAAACGCTTTTGAAGACCTGGGAAAGATGTGGATTGAAGAGAGTCGGGGATTTGTTCCAGAGACGGTGATAAAAAAAGAGGAATGAAAGAGTGAATGAGCAGTGATTCGTGATTTCGCTAGTTTTACCAAAAGGGTTGCTGGAAACTTGACGCGCCCTGCGGATATGGCGTGGACAGATGGCAGAAGAGCAGGGGGGTGGGGCAGGGCTGTGAAGGAGACAGTAGAGACAGAAGATCATGACCTGCTTCTGTAGAGAAGAGAGACCAAGAACCTGGCCTCATCGTGGGAGAATACCAATGTCTAAAATGCCTTGGTTCACAAGCGTGAAGCCGAGAAGTGAGAGGTGGAGCACCAGCCAGACGAGGAGAGCAATACTCCATCAGGCTGCAGATGAAGGTTTGGTATTGGTCAGGAGCTCAGCTGTGCCAAGGAAGTACTTTGCACGACGGAGGGATGCCAGGTCAAGACTGTCTTTGGAGTCAGGCTTGGAGATTGTGGCTCGTCCCAAGGAAAGATCATGGCAGATAGTGAGACCGAAGCTTGAATGAAAAGGAACTCTCAAGAGGATTGTTGAGAAAAGTAATGGGGTTTTTTGTCCGACGATCCATGAGAGACATCGTGGAGAGTGTGAGATTGTCAGGATTGAAAGACATGCTCCACATGTTGGACAGTTGTGATTTGATCCAATCTAGCGAGATGTGAGAAGGCTGCTGCTTGCGATCTGAGGTTTGACGATGGCGCAGAGGATGGGAGTCAGCAGCAACGCGCTAAAGAGGATTTTTAATAAAATTCAAAATCAAAACAAATTGGACTTGTTATTGTTACCTAACCAACTCATCCACAAGTTTCTCATAATTACTCCACAGTTTTTTTGACATATCAGATATACGGCATATAGTTTTGGTCCCAAATTCTCCAAATGGTGAAGAAAAAAAATCATTCTCGTATCAGATACAGATTCAATTACACCAGATTGAATAATTTCTTCCTTGTTGCGCACCAACCTGTCCACAAATTTTGGCCAATCCGTCCACAACATTCTGAGATATCTGTGCTAGTGTAGTTTTTGGCGTATCTCTCATGGTGAAGAATTATTTTAAAAAATCTCGCCATAGCAGGATCACTGACTTCACCAAACCTAACCATATTTAGTCTTGTACACACAAACCTGTCCCACAAATTCGTCCAAACTCTTCAACTTTATGAGAGTATCGCTGTTCACAGACAGATAGGCGGATGGAAAACATTAACCTCCACCCACTTTTGGTGTGGATGTAAAAAAGGAGGAGAGGTTAAGAAGCAAGACCATCGTACCTGTCTGCGTGGAAAGTTGATGGGCATATACTCGAGCTCATTCAAAGGAGGATTCCACTGAACTGCAAGTTTTGGTTTCTTATGTGCGTACAACTAAGCAAGGGTGAGGCAGGCGCCACCCAGAGGGCGGAGATGGAGGGAGGTGCGGGCGAGGGGTTGGACAGAGGGTGTTTGAGTCGACTACTTCTGCTTGAGCACTTGACTGATTGGTTGGGGGATTGACTTGATTAATTGACTGAGAGGGGTGACTGTCTTGACGACTTACATCAAATACACTTCCAGCAAATTAAAAATTCCTTAAAAACAACGTTATTTAATAAGTATTGGATCCAATGTTTGTCAAATTGCAAATTTATTGTTCACAAAGTTTTTCTAAGTATTGCTTAATTTATGTAGTTGGAAAAAGAGTTATTACACTCCTGAAATAAACTATTTTATATCACCCTGGAATATGAAAAAATATTTTCGACTACAGTTCAATCCTACTTCAGTTCTTCTCCTCGCATGGAACCCTACACTTACCCTTCTCTCTACTCCTCCCTCCTCTCCCCTCACGCATCACGTAACGAAACTACATTCAACACTACGAGTACTGGTGTTTATAAACTAGATCCCTAGCAGGGAACCCTCCCCCGCTCCTCGACTCACCCTCTCTCCTTTACTCATCCCCTCTCTCTCTACTCACCCCCTCTCTCCTCTACTCACCCTCTCTCCTCTACTCACCTTCTCCTCTTCTCACCCTCTCTCCTCTACTTCACCCTCTCTCCTTACTCACCCTTTCTCTCTTACTCACCTCTGCTTCTCCTCTCTCCTCTTCACCCCTTTCCTCTCTCACCCTCTCTCCTCTACTCACCCTCTCTCCTCTCCCCCACTCTCTCTTTCTCCCCACATGTGTATACCACATAACATTTCAAAAGGGTATTAAGAATGTATTGTTGCTTAAAAGCCCTAAATTCATGCGATTTTCTAGCTTTACTGCAACCGAAACAAATCACGAAGTGACACAAAAAAAATGAAATCAGATATCAATTGGAGTTAAGGTATCCCCCCCCCCCCCATTGACCCCATGAGGGAGTCTGAATGGACTTCACATTACAGGCCTTCATTTCATTGAAAATGCATTTTTGTCTCAAAACGTCAATTTTCATCCAGTTTTCTTCTCGTCTTTTTGCGACCAAGTCTTAAACTATCTTAGCGCTCATGAAAAATGA
Source organism: Eptatretus atami (assembly GCA_035128595.1). Classification (NCBI taxonomy): domain Eukaryota; kingdom Metazoa; phylum Chordata; class Myxini; order Myxiniformes; family Myxinidae; genus Eptatretus; species Eptatretus atami. The sequence goes on from CM068968.1 coordinate 53,768,094, forward strand.
AATCAGATATCAAATTAAAGTTAAGATATCGCCATGAGAGAGTAAGAAAGTGAGATCCTCACAAAAGAGGCTGGACAAAGCAAACAAAATGGTGGATATTTGATTTTTGAAGCCCTGCCCTGAACTGGGATGCTCCTCCCCAAACAGACAGACAGACCGTCTGGCAGAGATTATATGTATAGATCAGCGATATTCACTATTGTTTTAGAGGAGGGCCACTTTTGCCGATAAGTCATCAGTGTGAGAGCCGCCACACCGCCTGCAGGACTCCGTAATGGCTGCTATTCGGCCCCGGCTCCGCATACTCTTCTCCGTTGTGGTTAACTGGGCTGTATGCGATTTGTACACTGCAACCACATCCTGATGAAGTTATGTTACTTTTATGCTTCACGTTGGAAAACTCATTTGAAACCTTTGGGTCAATTTGATAGCATTTATGGCAGATTATGATGGGATGTTTTCACATTTGTGTATTAACACGGACATGATATTATCATTAGATATAAAAGGCAGAGCATTTGATATTATAACTCTTGATGCGGGAGTTATCAACGGTGCCCGCATCATAAAATGACCGCTTTCTGTGGTTATCCCCGTACTCACGACCTCATGGATGAATGAAACATCAGAAACACAAACAACCACTTTCTGATTCAGACGTGATGCGGCACGAAAATTTTCATCACCGATTATATTCCCAACCACGAGGACAATGTCCTCGACGGGAACTCCTTCAGGA
>CM068968.1:53768842-53781443 GCA_035128595.1 Eptatretus atami
CAAACGCATGCTTCCTGGTTAATCCCTCGCACACCTCACTACGAGAGCGTGCGTTCGCCATAACGGCAATATTATCATCCCCTTCTTGTCTGAACCGGACACGAAGGTATCAAACTGAAATAAGTCAAACTAAAATAAAAAACAAAAACGCATTATCAGCATTGTCAAAGCAGGCAGGCCGCGCCCAGAGTGGGCCCGCTCTCAATCTTTCTCTCTCTCGAAGACAAAGGTGTAGAAAAGCGAAAGACAACAACTTCAAAAGCACATAGGATATAAAAAGGCACGGAGGAGAAGGGATGGGAGGGCGGCAGGTGAGGATGTCAGTGAAAAAGAAAAAACACACTGATAGTTCACTACAACGCAGAGCAGCTGCACGCAGCCATTACGCTACAACAACTCACAAATGCCAGGGGGGAGGAGAGAGAGAGAGAGAGAAGAGGGGGAGGGGAGAGAGAGGGGAGAGGGAGAGGAGAGGGGGTGAGGGAGGGAGAGAAGAAGGGGAGGAAGAGAGAGGCGAGAGAGAGAGGGGGAGGGAGAGAGAGAGAGAGGGAGGGAGAGGGAGAGAAGAGGGGGGGGGAGGGGAGAGAGAAGAGGGGGGGAGAACGGAGAGAGGGGGAGGGAGAGAAGAGAGAGGGGGGAGAGAGAGAGGGGAGGGAGGAGAGAGGGGGGAGGGATGAAGAGGGGGAGGAGAGAGAGAGGAGAGAGAGAGAGAGGGGGAAGAGAGAGAAGGCGAAAGAGGGGGGAGGAGGGAGAGAGGCAGAGAGGGGGGGAGAGAGAGGAGAGAGAGAGGAAAGGGGGGGAGAGAGAGAAGGGACGAGGAGGGATCGAAGAAAGAGAGGAGCGAGGAGAGAGAGAGGGGAGAACGGAGGAGAGAGAGGGAGGGGAGGGAGAGAGAGAGGGCGGCGCGAGAGAGAAGGAGAGAAGAGACGATGAGAGGACCGAGACGAGACGAGAAGAGAGAGGAGAGAGAGACGATGGGGAGAGAGAGAGAGAGGGGAGGGAGAGAGAGGAGGGGGGAGGGAGAGAGAGATGAGAGGGGGGAGGAGAAGAGGGGGAAGAGAGAGAGGGAGAGAGGAGGAGAAGGAGAGAGAGGGGGGGAGAGAGAGAAGAGGAGAGGAAGAGAGAGAGAGAGAGAGAGAGAGAAGGGGAGGAAGAAGAGGAGAGGGGAGAGAGGCAGACGAGAGGGAGGGAGAGAGAGGGGGGATGGATGAAGAGAGAGGGAAGAGAGAGAGAGGAGAGGAGGGAGAGAGAGAGAGAGGGGAAGAGAGACCAGGAGAAGGCGGGAAGGAAGAAGAGAGGGGGCGACGGGAAGACAGAAGGAGAGAGGCGGGGGGAGAGAGAGAGAGCGGGGACGGGACGGACGAAGGAGAGGGACGGGGGAAGAGAGAGGGGACGGAGAGAAGAGAGAAAGACTAGGACGCAGAGCGAAAGAGGAAGCGAGGAGTAGAGAGAGAAGAGCGGGGAGGAAGGGAGCAGAGTGAAGAAGAGAGAGGAGGGACAGACGAAGGAGGAAGGGGGGGCGAGGGAGAAGAGCGGAGGGGGGGGGGGGGGGCGAGGAAGAGAAGAGAGAGAGGCGACGGCATCGAAAGAAGGAAGAGACGACGAGACGAATAGAGAGACCAGAGAAGAGACGAGAGGAGAGAGACAGGATGCAAGAGAAGTAAAGAGGAGAGACGAAACGTTGACTGAGAGAGAGGAGAGCGCGAGAGAGAGAGATAGATGAGACAGAGACATTTTTCCCCTTTATTACAAAGAATGTTCAACTTTTACATGGTGAAGGGTGTTCACACCGAAATCAAAAGAAGACATGAAAGAGGAAGGGGTAACAAAGAAGCAATGACTAAATGAATTATTAAAGCACCTCAGCTATCCCACATAAAAATTGTTTAGCACACCACCGTTCTTCAAACAAGACAGGATCATGAGTTTCAAACTCAAAACGGACACGGGATGTGACCAATGCTTTTAAAAACAATTAAGCCATCATCAGCTAAAATGTCAATGTTCTGCAGTTCATGTTTCCTTGACAAATAAATGGCAAGTTTTTCCTCAGAACACTCGAAGCTTGTCAAAAGACATTCACTTTTACACTGATGAAAGATATTAAAACCGAATATAAAGACACAATGCGTAAAAAACAAACCGAGCCCCCGAATAACACGTGATAAAATGTGAAAAAGCGGAGTCAACCTTGAACATTCAACAAAAGTATGAAAAATCTGTTATCTGTAATCCTACCCTTGTGGAACAAAATGCAAGGGATGGTAAGAAGGAAGCTACATGATTGTGATAGTGGGCAGCTAAGAGGGAATGAAAAGACCGATGGTTCAAATTCTATGGAGATTTGTGCCTTAGAAATATGTTTGGATCAGGAAGAGAATGACAGAGATGATGAGGTTGACTTCGATGACACCTCTTCTACCCTGTCAGTTAGTGGGTGTTGTGCCCAAGAGGATGATGATCGAGACACCATGGTTACAGAAGACGAAATTCTTAAATTCTTAAATGAAACCTTCAGGAAAAGGCATGTTAGAATTCGGGATTTTTTCCCCGAATCTCCATGCCTTTCTAAAAACTGCGAAAAATATGATTCACGAACCTCAGCAAGTCAGGATCTCAGAACCATTCGAACCTCATTTCCAGCGGTTGAGAAGTGTGCACTAAGGATGGAAAAGAACTTCGAGAGTCGTAATAGTAGTAGTATTAAAAAAAAAAAAATGAAGGTAGCATCCCTCAACATAAATGGAGGCCGCAGTTGTGTGCGTCGCCTCGAGGTGTTGCAGATGTTTAAGAAAGAAATAATTGATACTAGCATTAACCCGCGCTCTGCGCGACATGTTGGGTGGGTGTGTTGAGAAAGGAACTGATGCAGAGTATCAGTAGTAATTTTACTTTAATGCAGTAAGTGGAATACGATTTCACTGTTTCAGAACCATTTTATTTACTTTTTTTTTTACCATGCACCTCATATGGTCTTTGAGATAATGTAAGCCGAATATCACGTTACTCGTGCGCAGAACAAAGTCGAAGATAGCGCGACACGAAACCACAAACTCGGAAATAATATATAGATTCAATGTTACAAGAGACACACACCAACCAACCTTGTGAGGACGAGTGACGCAGGGTTTTTAAAGGTTGCCTTTTTTTCTCCAATGCCTTTGAGGATGCAAGGCAGGTGTGGCAATTATTGTTGCACCCTAGAATCCAACCGTTGGAGATTTATTGTAGGGTGGTTTGTAAGGGCTTCTTAATTGCTGTGAATTGATAACCAGTAATCAAAAAATTGTGTATTATTGATGTGTATTGCCCCAGCGACAATGCTGAAAGGATTATATTCCTTCCAAAGTTAGCAGGTTTTTTAAACACTGTTGACTTGACTAATAATTTGTATGGGGGGAGATTATAACTGCACACTCAACCCCCGACTGGACAGGAATACTCCTGAGCCCCATCCACCCAGTGCACAGGTATTTTGGAAAAACTTGTACAAAAATTTTAATTTTGGGATGTTTGGCGTCTGCAAAATCCAAAACACCCATCAATATACATGGTGTGCTGTTCAAAGAACCAGATAACCATGGCCGACTGGACAGATTGTATGTAAACCAGGGAATGGTGAATCTGGTTGAGAACATGCATATGTCCATCTGCTTTTCTGATCACCATATGTGATAATGGAATGTATGTTACCCTTTCGTTGCTGTAATAGTGCATACTGGACTTTCAATGTTAAATTATTACAGATGTACAGTTTGAAAATGCCTTCAGACTGGTATGGTAGAAGTTAGAAAAACAAAAGTGTTTCTATCCTAATACTCGACAGTGGTGGGACTGTTACAAAATCCCAAATTCGGAATTTCTGTCAACAATATTGCTCACATGCCACCAGTAATGCATCTGGGTTGATAAGTGCTCTCAAAGAAGAGTACTGAAAATATGAGCAAGAAGCTGGAACATCAGTGAAGTGATCACTATCAGCAGTTGGTGGAAAAAAAGACCCTACTGGCTGAATAGTCAAGGAGCGTGGTGTGGCTGGGGCAATGGTTCATCTTCGGATGAGCAGAATTCAACTGGAGACTCCAAATAAGGAATTCTTCAACCTTGAGAATGTCGTCAAGATCTCTTGCAGATTCACAGTTTACACTCTCCTAACGGTGTTCTGACTTGCCAGAGTGACATTAAACATTCGATGCAGGATTTCTACTCAATCTGTTTACACCGAGAACTGTGGACAAAGCGATTTATAAATGAGGTGATTGAACTTCTCCCATCCCTTTCTCAAGAACAGCAACAACAACTCGAATGTGACATTCGTTTGAGGAGCTCACTGCGGCATCAAAATGCTTGAGACGGCAAAGCCCCCGGACTTGACGGACTTCCTGGTGAATTTTACAAAGCTTTTGGAACATTCTGGGTCCTGCACTAATGGAGACCCTGCTTGAAAGCCTAGATCAGGGTGAATTACCCCTGAGCTGCAGGAGAGCGGTTTTGTGTCTCCTCCCAAAGAAAGGGGATTTGCAGCAGATTACAAAACTGGTGGCCTGTGTCATTGCTCAACACTGATTATAAGATTGTGTCAAAAGTGCTTGCAATGCGTCTAAAAAATGTCATCTCTCTCCTATTGGTAATGACCAAACATATTGCATACCTGAAGATCCATCTATGACAGTATTTTTTTGGTTCGAGATTTAATTGCTATCGGTTCAAACCGTGCCTCGTGGTTTTGGTTTGTGTACTCCTGGATCAGGAAAAAAGCCTTTGACAGTGTGGATCATTCGTTCTTATTTGCGTCCTTACTGGAGCAGGTTTTGGGGAAAATTCATATCTTGCATAAAACTTTGGACAGAAATGCATCATGCCTGCTGAAAGTAAATAATAGTTTGTGTCATCCCCTTTCCTTTTCAGCGTGGTATCCATCATGGTTGTCCACTGTCAGGCATGTTGTATACACTTTCTGGTTAACTCTTCTGGCTTCTCCTTCGCACCTCATTGTCTGGGTTATCCTTGTCAACAGTTCTAACATTGTTACTTCAGCTTATGCAGATGATCGTGTTGTGTGGTCAAAACCCAAAATATGTCAGTGAGCTATCCCGTTGTCTTGCCAAATTTGAACTTGCCTCATCAGCTAGAGTAATTGGAACAAGAGTGTAGCTCTTTGGCTATACCCCAAATACACTCTCATCACACTCCTCATGTGCACTTCTCCCAACTCTTCCAGGAGGAATGTTATGGAAAACGGATGGGTTTAAAATACTTTCGGAATCCATTTGGGAACTACGACCTATATGCAAAGGAATTGGGATGAGTTCCTAGATAACATTAAGCAGAAACTATCAAGGTGAAAGGAATGCTCCAGTTCTTGTCACTTAATCATTAATAACCATTAACGTAACGATCATTAATAACCTGATACTTCCAACCGCTATGGCACAAGGTCATCGCACTCCAACCTCCTAAGCTGTGATCACAAGCATTCAGAAAAGTCTGATTGATTTTTCTGGGGAGGCCACCACTGCTCAAGCCAGATTGTATTGTGCAGGCCACCGAATGTCTGGTGGCCAAAACTGGTGCACATCCCGAGTCGAATAATGCTTTTCGACTCATGGCAATAAAACATCTACTTATGGTGAAGTAGTGTCCCTGGCGTCCTCCCACCAATACCTTGCTTCGGCAAACAGGTGGTTTGGACTATGACCGGAACTCTTCCACATAGACCTAAAGCAGTGTTGCTGGAGCTCAGCTCCCTGCGTTTCATCAATCTCTTCTGAATGCTGCAAGCTCTTGAGTAGTGCAGCAGCTAGAGATTCCTTATGAATGCCAGGAAATTTGGCATGAGCCACTATTCCAACTTATTATTTGGCTGGATATCTACCAGCCGATACTTCATAAAGTACTTTACAAATAGTGAAATAAATAAAGTGCGAGATCTTATGGAGCCTTCCTTGAAACGATGGTTGCCTGCTGCTCGGTTTCTAAAAAAGTTGGATTGCATTCAATGAGAGTAGTGGGTGAGGTCATGAGATAGTAACCAACTTTTCTACATTTAAATATCGGTGTGAATGGGGTAAGTGAAGAAGTAGATTTTCACCAAATTTCGCTTAACTTTCAGTCACTGCCAAAAACACCATGACGTGTTCTCTTCAAACAGTGACGAGTCTGGTGTTTCACGTCATGGGGAAAAAACAATATATGGGATTTGTCGAGAAGTGTGTTTACCGGGCTTACGCACCGTTAAGAAACCTTTGGAAAGAGACTTTACCTGCAGGAGCTTTCCTTACTCCCAATTGGAAGGTGATGTATAGATCTCCAACCGTTGGTCGCACGGGAGACTTAAATTGGAGACTGGTCCATCAAGCCCTGGTCCACAGGTTTTACTACAGAAGTTTAACCCCTCTGTGTCTAACTCATGCCCCTTTTGTATGAGTATCGAAATCTGAATCATGCGTTTATTGAGTGCAAAGAGTTTGTCGCCTCTGTTTCTGTACCTGAGTCACACTTTTGTAAATTTAAAATTGTTTTTCCTTCCAATCTTTATTTATGGGCTCGGCTCTCAACACTGGAAACAAATCTGTGGTCTTGCTTTGAATTTTTTTACTTGAATTGCTAAGCTTGCAATTTATAAGACCAGAAAACCCAGATTGGTGAATAAGAAAAATGAAAACGCACTTTTTGTTTCGAAGGCATTGGTGTCTGCTCATATAAAACTAGAACATGCAATCATGTTAAACATGGGGTAGTCTTTCCTGTGTTTTGAAGACTTATGGGTGCAGTGGTGGTGTCTTGTGTAAATGTGTGAGAATGAAGTTCACATTTTTTTTGAGTTGTAACATATTATTGATCCTTGAACTTTCATTGTATTTTCTGACCTGCTTGAGCACCTGTACTTAAAGAATGCACTTGATTCTCATGTGTTGATGCTTTTAGAACCTCAGGCAAATGTGCCTCAAGATTTTTTCTTGTTTAAATTTGCCTTACAAAATGTTTTATAATTTTATAATAAAAGGAGATAAGTCAAAAAAGTCTCTGTCTCTGTGTCTCTCTGTCTGTCTCTGTCTGTCTCTCTGTGGTCTCTGTGTGTCTCTCTGTGTGTCTCTGTGTGTATCTCTCTCTCTCTCTCTCTCTCTCTCTCGTCTCAAATACAGAAGGGAAAAAACACAGAGATAACTAACTTCACATGCACAAACAAGGACACAAGGAGCAGAAAGTTAAGGAATATGAAAATAACAAACAGAGTACTCACAAACACACAGTGGGCAACCGTCATTATGCTACACCCACAACACAGCAAACAGCCACCAGGGGAGAGAGAGAGACAGAGGCAGATAGATACCCCTCCAGCAAGCACCCTCCCTTGCTCTGCACATCATGGGCCTTGTGGCATGCAGGCACACCTCAATGCTTTGCCTTCAAGTTTTCAACTGATATTTGTAATAGTTCACCACATAATGTTGTTTCCATTACGCCACGGCAGTTTGCAACTCAAGCAAGATCTATTGATAATGACATTATGACTTGAGACTTGCCCTCAAGGACTTGAGACTTGGCTCAGGTAACTGTTGACATCTCTGCTACAGGGTCTTAGGTGTCTTCTGAGTCTGTTGGGTCTTCTGGGTCCTTGGGATCTTTGGGTCCTCATGATCATTTGATATTTGAGTCTTTGGGGGTCTTTTAGATCTTAGGTCTTAAGAGTCTTGTGGGGGGGGGGATCTTAAAGGTTCTTCAAAGGTCGAAGGGTCTCAGCAGTCAAAGGCCAAAAGGCTATATTCCAATGGTGCATAATTAATGAATAGACGTAAGTAATTAATATGCACAAAAAGTATGAAACAACACACGACACACACACACACACATCCCACATAACACACACACACACACCTCATCCATTTTATAGTATATGTGTATAAAATCTGGTCAAAATTAACCAAAGATAAACGTCAATTACCATCCAAAACATGTAAAACAACTGTCAGGCCACAATTAAGAAAAATTGATGAACCAGATTTGTATATTCACAACATTTCCGTCATGTAAAACAGTTGATCAATCAAATTTTTGAAAATTACTAATTTGCTTGTTCCATGGCAACTCTTATTGATTTGGATTTCCCAAGTATCGTGGTACAGTATGTACACATAATTTCTTGTTTGTTTGTTACTTGTGACATTGAGATACGTACGTCTATCGCTGGTCTGTCTGTTATTCTGTCTGTCTGTCTGTCACTCACCCACAGGTCACATTTTTACTCCGATCTTCACGAAACTTAAGCACCTTTGCGAGGTAGTGACAAGCTGGAAGACTATTGTGTTTGAGGGTCAATCGGTCAAAAGTCAAGGTCACATAATCGCCATTTTTCATCAAATTCACTTGAATATATATATATATATTATATATATATAATATATATATATATATATATATATTATAAATATATATTATATTATACTGTATATATACGAGGTCCGTCTAAAAAGTAACGGGGACTGAGCCTGCTGTGTGCTCCACTTACACAACTTGCATGAACGAGTTGCGTCACAGTCTTTCGCAACATTCCAGCAATATATATGATTGGTGATGGTGACTGCGCTCATTGTGTGTGTTTGATTTTTTACAGGTCGTGCTTTACACGTTGTCTAGTCTGAGTCGATCGCCGTTATGAGTCGTGAGCAGAGAGCAATCTGAAAATTTCTTTCCAAGCTTGGCAAAACACCTTCCGAATCCTTGCAATGCTGCAGCAAGTCTACGGGGAAGAACGATGTCACGTTACACGTGCATTTGAATGGCACAAGAGGTTCAAAGAGGATGGGGAGGTTGAAGACGATCACGGTCTGGGAACCTTCAACGAGCAGAACGGCGGACAACATCGAGCGTGTGAAGCAGATGGTGCACGCAGATCGTCGACTCATGGTGCGGATGATTGCTGAGGAACTTCCCATCAAACAAGACACTGTCTGGAGCATCATCACTGAAAATCTCCAAACGTGCAAGATGTGCGCAAAGATGGTCCCCAAGCTGTTGTTCCGAGGACCAGAAATAGGCAAAGAGTCACTGTCTGCCAAGACATTATCGAGCGCCTCGAGGAGATCCAGACCTGATTGGAGGAGTCATTACTGGTGATGAATCGTGGATATTCGAATATGATCCCGAGACCAAACGGCGAGTCGCCAGGATGAGAAGCCAGGATGTCGAAGTCGAAGTGAAGGTGATGCTCATTGCGTTTTTTGACATCTAAGGCATCGTCTACTTAGATTTCTACTACAGGGGTCAAACAGATGAATCAAAACGTGTTCAAGGAGAATCCTCCGGCGCCTCATGAGACAGTCTGGACAAGAGGAGAGGATCTGTGGGAGAGACAATGCCTGGGTGCTCCACCATGACAACGCCCCTGCTCACAGTGCCTGAACATCTGACAGTTCTTGTCGGAGAGGATCGTGCAACTCTGGGCAACCCCCATATCGCCAGACTTGGCCCTTGTGATTTTTTTCCTGTTCCCAAGCTCAAGGACCCGATTTCCTGATGTGGAGCCATCAAAAGGGCCGTGATGACGGAAGCTCCGGAGATTCCAGAAGAAGCCTTCCGGGGTACATCGAAGCATGGAAGAGAGGATGAACATTGTGTGAGACTGGAGGGAAACGATTTTGAAGGGGAAAAGCTCTGATTTCAATATATTTTTGGAATAATTTCTGTGAAGTCAGTCCCGTTACTTTTTAAACAGACCTCGTATGTTTTATATATATATATATATATATATATATATATATATATATATACATCATATACATATACATATACATATATATATATATACATATATTGTTGCGGGCCGGGGGGTCGGTGGCGAAAACGACCACTAGGTGGGAAAGCTTGCGTCGTCTCCCACCAAGCTCCCCGGAATTGTAGGCCGTCGCTCGGATAACTCCGCGAGCGGCGGGTCGGCTAACCGACCGTGGACGCCAATATCTCAACCGCGTAGCGTGAGGTCTATTTGTCTATAACCAATTTACCTAATTAACTACGCGGATTTCGACTACCGGGGAAACCATCCTTCGGCAGTCTTGCTCGAACCGGGTCACTCTACCGACTGCGTAGAGTTCCACCTACCGACTTACCAACTCGGTTCGTTGTGCAGCGAGCGGAACTGCCAAAGCCGTGCCGGCTGGAATGAACGGATTATCGGGGATAAAACCCGCCTAAACTCAGATCCGAACCATGCTGGACCAATTCAAGAAGGGACGGAAACGAACTGGAAACATTTCTAACAAGTTTTATTACAGTAAATGAAGACACAAAGCAGACTTAACGCGAATATGCAAGCAAGTATTTACAATGATCCAAAAAACACTTATTCAGTTCTACTTAAGACGGGCCCACACGAGACACACACACAAATGAAAAGAAACCCAGAGTCTTTATTGCACTGCTACTCAAAGTGGTGGTACGCGGACGGTGCCGGTACGGAATCATCGACTGCCGGTCCGCGGCGAGTTTCCAGTTTTACATTATCATAATATATAACATGTATGTATAAAATGAAAATGTATAAAATCTTGAAAAATAATATATTTAAGCCGACAAATTCAAAATACGAGAGAGAGAAGTCCGTCAACATTGGAAGTTATACCAGAACTGAACGGTGAAGGTAAGTATAATGTGAATTTCAGCGAGTTGCCAGGTGGTGCCTTTTGTTTTGCCAAAATGGGGTGTAATTATAATTGTACAGTTGTCATGAAAGTTTTTAAAATATTCGTATTGTTTCTTTAATATTATAGAAAACTGCTTAAAACAAAATCCTAATACCAACAGTAGTTAAGTTTATTTTCATTGTGTACGTTCTAGGAACCGCAAGCATCCAAACATTACAGTTTCCAAAGTCAGTTATGCCATTAAGTATATGTGTAGACAGATCCCTTCCTTGGTTTTAGTGGGGACACTGGGGTGTGTGCGATGTTTTTTAGTTAGGTAATAAATCTTTTATCCATCCCCCATTCACGACTCACTGTCCACCTGTGTCTCTGGAGCCTCGTGTTTCGAGGCAAAATCTTGCAGCATTCCAGTTCCTCGGCTTCCCCAAACATTCCAATTTCTTCTTGGCTGTACCACCGTTCACCTTTCTCAAACACGCGTGGAGTGGGCAGGCTTTCCCGGCCTGGCCGCAGATCCTGCCCAGAAAGCGGGCGACCCATGAAGACCTGTCCAATCGGGGACTCTTGGTATGTCATTTATATTTCGCGCGCGCATTGACTGTGGGACTCAGTAAAGGTTGGAAATAACATAGGTTTAAAGGAAATATTGATTTTTGAAGCTATTATCACTCGAGGTTGTTTAATTATCTTTTTTTCGAATTTTATTGTATTGTTCATTTTTTATATTCTATTTGCACTGTTCTACTATATTCAGTTTTCAAATATTAGCTCAAATATTAAAGAAGCATTATTTTCAGTCCATCATTCCAGGGTTATGGAATTTATATTAATATTTTTATCCCTATTTACAGATGGCGAAGCGGTGGGCCAATGGACATGTTTATCAAGCCAGAAATCCGGTTGCTGACCACACAGAATTTCTGAATCAGATGACGGCGATGTAAATTAAGCTGAAGTATGCCGGCAAAAGAATTCGTACTAGCTTGACTCGGAATATGACTCCTCATACATTCAATCGGTTTTGTAGCCACGAATGATGGGAAGTGCCAACACGCGAGTGTGCTATTTGTGGAGATGTGTTGGCTAATGACTCAATAGAAGCCGTCAAACCTCAAGAGGCATTAATACAAAAATAAAAAAATGAGTTCAGTCAAAGAGATCTTTGAAAGAAAGCATGTTGATTAAAAGGCCGTCAGAAACAGATCTTTGAAGGTCATACATAAATACTTGTGCTTTGCGGGGCTTCTTATAAAGTAGCATTTGGAGTTCGTAAGGCTAAAAAGCCATACACAATCGGTGAGACGCTAGTGATAGGCTGTATTAAAGATGTCTGCATGAATGCTGGGTAGGCGGGCTGCAGGAAGTGGCTCAGGTGCCACTTTCAATGACACTATAGCTCGACGAATTCACGATCTGGCTCAGATATGGAGATCAACCATAGGACGATTAAGTTAGCAAAGTACTTTTCTGTTTGCAGTTGATGAATGTACAGACGTTGTATGTATAGCAATTTGATGGTGTATGTGCGCTTTGAACATGAGGGTTGATTGAAGAAAGTTTTTCTCTCTGCTTCACTACCAACAAAAACAACCAGTTCTGAAGTGTTCAAGACTGTGAGTGACTTACATCTTAACAATGTGGGTTGGATATGAGGTTTTGCGTAGCGTATGTTCTGATGGCGCGCGCAATGACAGACGGCATTCAGGAGTGGTTACCCAGATCAAGGCACTTGCCCCAGAATGCAAGTCAACGCACTGCTTCCTCACCGAGAAAGTCTTGCAACAAAAAAAATTCAACAGAACTAAAACAGTGTGCTCAGCGAGTTTGTAAAATTGTGAATCATTAAAGGAAATGCTCTAAATTCGAGACGATTCGACTGCATTATGTGATGATAGGAGCTGATCATAAACAGCTCCTATTGCATGCCGGATGGTACGTGGTGAATGCTTCTCTTGTGG
>CM068968.1:53854706-53866094 GCA_035128595.1 Eptatretus atami
GCTGATTTCCAAGCAGATGGCAGATGACCTTGAATAAATGAGAGTGTGAATAGAACAGAGAGGGTGAGCAAGAGCAGCAGAGCAGGTTTTTAGGGCATGAGGACTGATGCTGTCTTGACCGGTTGCAGAATATGAGTTGAGGTTTGACAGCAAGCTCTCCACCTTCTCAGGAGAAAAGTACACAGAGTCCAGGAACAGCTGGGAGTGACTGGGTCACGTGGGTCCAGAAAGCGATGGGTTTCGGACACTAGATTTAGAAGGAAACACAGAGTTTAGGCATTCAGCCTTTTCACGTGCAGTGTCAGCTGTGCAGCCAGTTGAGGCAAGGGAGGGGATGGAGGGGGAACATACACCAGAAATAGACTTAACCAGATGCCTCCAGGATTTGGAGGAGGGGGACAGATTTGAGAGTTCAGACTTGAGATTGGAAAAATATTGTTTCCTGGCTCTTCTCAGGGTAGACACATACTTGTTCAGAGCTTTGTGGAAGGAAATGAGATTGCCTACGGTAGGATTTGCCTTCCAAGCGGCAAAGGCTAGTTGTTTGAGGACTACTGCCTCGCAACAAGCTGTTCATGCTCAAGGGGATCATCAATTGCATGATGGAGGACCACGATGTTTTTTATGAGGGTGACACGCGATATGTCTAAGGATGAGTGGTTAGGAGCTTAGGTGTGTCATCTCCAATGAATAGTAAGAGAAGAGATTTTTACATAATAAAAGCAGTACCATGGGTGGGAGGAAGGGTAGGCCAACTGAAGATGACATGGGATAAATCTGTGCATGAGGGGGAGCAAATTTTGTTGAAAGAATTCCCAGGATGAGTTGATGTCAGAGAGAGTAGAAATGGGAGACCAGCCTCGAAGTTTGATGGCTGCTTGAAGTCCCTGCCAGTCGGCCTGAGTGAAATGCCAGACTCATTGGCACTGAGGTGGTTCTCTAATAACGGCTATAAACATGACTACTTTAACAAGGATATGGTCAGATGAACTGATTGGAGCAGAAGAAGAACAACAGAAATTTTCTTTGAAATTTGTCAAAATCAAATCCAAAAGAGATGTAGTACCATTGGCTGAGAACTGGGTCGGGAAGTTGACCGATTGTGTCAGTCCCAATGAGTCTCAGAAATCCTTTGCTGAAGTACCATGTCAGGTGAGAGATGTACTCACACCCAGCCAACTGGCATGATGGCAATTGAAGTCACCACATATGAGGAAGAGAGAGTTTGGATGAGTGGATAGAACTTCGTCCATGTTTTCAGCGAGGGAGATGTAAATGCAGTCATCACTGTTTGGTATATGGTACAACACACATATAAACAAGAGGTGGGAGCGGTGGGGAAGCCGGAGCCAGAGGTATTCCTGGGGGTGTGGAGGAGTGAGGGTAGTGCATGTAGAGTGAGGAATAGAGTTGTTGATAAAGAGGGCAACTCCACCACCAGAACGAGGCTCAGATCTATCACACTGGAGGATGGAGTAACCAGGGTGATAAACTAAGGAATCAGAGATGCCTTGAAGGAGGAAAGTTTCTGTTAAGCAGATTATGTCTGGTTTGTAAGTGACAACCTGTATGGAGAGATCACTCAAGTTAAAGTGAAGGCCTCGGATGTTTGAGGTCCACACTGTTAATGAAGAGAGAGGGGAGGAGGCTTTAGGTGCAGGGGAGGGTGAGGGTGGGACAATGGAGGAGAGGTGGAGGTAGGGAGAGATGTTGACAGTGTGTACAAGATTGCAGAAGAGGAAGGGGAGAGGGTCATAGGAGGAAGAGGACAAAGGGCTAGGTGGTGAAGGGATGAGTCACAGTGGGGAGTAATAAGAGAGGGGCAAAGGGAAGTAGGAAGAGGTGGGGGAATGAGTTGGAAGAGAGAGGGTTGGGGAAGGAGGCAGCTTTGTGGATATAATAGGGGGCAGCTTTGAGAAGGGGGGGAGAGGGGGGGGGAGATTTGAAGGGTAGGGTGAGGGGGGAATTGAAGGAGAAGGGACAAGGGGGAGCTTTTGAGAGGGTGAGGGGAGAAGGGAGGAAAGTTTGCACTGAAGAAGGAGGAGGTGGCTCATTTGAGAGAGAAGCTTTGAGGGAGGGGGAAACGATGAGAGCAGGCAGGCCATGGGGAGGAGGAAGAAGGGAGAGGTGGGAGAGGGGAAGGATGGGACTTGGTAGTGGTATGGTGAAGAAGGGAGTGGTCATGGGAGGCATAAGATTTGAGAGGTTGGGAAAGTGGGAGTGTGATGAGATTTGACGAGTTGGGAAGAGGGGATGCAGCTTTGAGAATGGGGAGTGATGGGGAGATTAGAAAGTGAGGGGAGAGATTTGAAGGGGAGGGGTGAGGGGGGAGAATTGAGGGAGAAAGTTGTAGGAGAGCTTTTGAGAAAGGTGAGGGTGGGGAAAGAGAGTGAAGTTTGCCTTGAAGAGGGAGAAGGCAGCTGAATTGAGATGGAGGAATGAGAGGGAAGTTTGAGAGGGAGCAAAGATGATAGCAGGCACGGTCATGGGGGAGGAGGGAGAAAGGAGGGGTGGAGAGAGGGAAGTATGAGATGGAGTAGAGGTGTGGTAAAGCTGGGAGCAGATGGGTGGAGGAACAAGATTTTTTGGGGGGGGGGGGGTGGGAAGAGAGGGAGGTGTGATGAGAGGAAAGAGAGAGCATGTTTGAGATATTGAGGAGTGTACTGAGTTACAGAGTGAGATACTTGTTTGGTTGGAGTGGAGCCCACAAATGTTTGAAAAACCATACAGTTTGGAATATCAGAGGGGGAACTGTTTTTAAAGCAGAGGACAATGGAGAGGAGTGAAAAGAGGAGGTAAGGTGGGGGGCAAGATGGACAGAGTAAGGAAGGGCTATAACAATAGAGAAGTTCAGAGAAGGTAGATTTAAGGAGGTGGATTACTCAACATTCTGTGTTGTGCCTTTGTGTGTACAGCTGTTCTAACCTGAGTTTTTTACATCCCGACAGGAGGTGACTTGTGCTTTCTGCTTCTACCTTACAAAACTTACACATGTCCGCCATTTTATTAAAGTGTGTGTGACTTGTATGAACTCCTAAACTGCTGAATGGGATAAGTAAAACTTGGTGTTTGTACGTGGGGTGCGCCAGGGAAAGTTTTCGGCATGAAAAAATTCAGTCATGGGGCTGGGGGGGGGGGGGACACAACAGATTCTCTGTTAAAAGTGTACCACATTATGCTTCATAGTGGTGGTTGGAGAGGGTATTTCAAGTCAGCTTTGGAGATGATTTGCAATTTTACACTGTACATGTGGCATAGTGCAAGTGCTTGACTGACTTTGCCAGAGGGAGGGAGTATTACACTCCTGTAGGGAACAGGTGTTTAGATGAAGTGCAATTTTTGTGATTCCAATTAGAATATATAGGTCACATTACTTTTACAAAGCAAGAGTCGACCATGAAACTTTCATTATTGTCAGTAACAAAAATCAAATTCGATTTTAGCATTTTTATGGTCCTGGATGGACAGGTTATTGAACATGATACTTCAATGATCAGTTCTTTTTCTGGAACTTGAAAAAACATAATAATTACTGCTGCTGCTCTCAGCAAAAGTTGAAGCTTCAACCATTAAGATCCAAAAATGGTGTTTATTTTTTTAATCATAAGTTCAGTCTACTCTAGTTCAATGGAATAATTTCTTCTTAAAGGTTATCTTGTTTTTCCCGAATTGCTAAAGGTCTGTGTGGGGCAGGGAATCTCTTTCGAAACTTGGTAAATTTTCAGAGATCAACTTCATTTTTTAGAAGATTAGAACAAAATGTTTAATCCTATTGCCTTTAGCCAAAATGAAACCAACAACATTTGAGATACCAAAACAGTGTCTTTACCATGTGATCAACAGTCCAGGACTCATTAAATTACCTTAAAATTATAAAATTATGCTACAGGGCAACTCTGTATTCAATTTTGAATTGTTTTGTGACTTCACAAACATTTAATGTCAAACTGACTCTGCAACACTATCTTTACATAATTTAAAGATTGTTTCTTCGCAATGTCAGCAAATGTGGGTTCTCAGTCTCAGATGAAGCAAATTCTTCATTAAGGTAATTAATGAGTCCTAAACTCCATGCAACAAGTGATCATCCAAGTATTGTGCCCTACCCTCCCCAACTGCCCAGCTTATTCCATTGTCCCAGGGCATTATACTTTTAGCTGCGAAATAATTCCCTTTGGACTTGAGTTTCATTTAAATAATGTAGAATAGGGCAGGTGTTGTATGCTCCACAGGCCGTGATTCCTCTATACTTTATCAAGTAAGTGAGAGAAAAAAGACTGGTCCATACATAGTATTACCCACTTGTGCAAATTTGTTCGCTTTGTGTTTTGTTGTCTCTTTGGAGTTATGTTTATGAGTTGAATTTGTCTTGTTTGTAGAAGCAGTAATATGGTTTGTCTTATTAATGTCTTAACATCATGGAGGTGATGCGTGTATATATATATATATATATATATATATATATATATATATATATATATATGTATACACATGCATATATTTATGTGTTCTACGAATATGATTATTGAAATTTTCCAACCTGGACAAATGCCGTAATATTACCATGACATCGTGAATGTAAACCCAGAAGTGCCTCCAGCAGTGCAAATATGTCAAACCCAGAAGGGCCTTTTAACATATTTGCACTGCTGAAGGCCCTTCTGGGTTTGCAGTCATGATGTCATCACGACAGTAACATCACGATGTTTGTCCAGGTCAGAGAACTACAATAATTATTGTTCACTTGGCGTTTTCCATCACAATCAATTTATTGTGGTCCAGCAAGGCAAAGAATGGTTACGGTATGTCCCAAAATAATTTTCAGGTGTATAGTGTCACAGAAAACATAACTTTCTGGAAATTTATATTTTTGTTGCATTTTATAGCACAAAATCATTACAGTATGGTCCAGCAATGCCAAATATGGTTGCAGTACATCCCAATTTTTTTTCAAGTGTACAATGTGTTCCAGAACAAGTATCACTGTGGAAAAAACACCACTTTGAATTGCCCACATAAGGTAGGCCGAGATGGGATTTCCCGCCCGGAGGGCCCGCATGACGGGATTGCCGATGTTAGTAAGCATTCATGGAGGATTGCCTTGCCAATCAAAGCAGTGGAAATAAAATCAGTAGTCTGTTAAAATATCAATTGAGCTGACTTTACTCGAATAAACAAATAGACACATAAGTGATATGATGCATGGAACACAGTGGATAAGGTATTTCAATTTGAGAACAGAACGATACGTTTTTATCAACTAAAGGTTGCAAAGGTAGGCTAGCCATTCTGGAAAGCAAAGTAATGCTGCCATTTCAGCCATTTGTCCTTTTTTTGAAGCAAGAGGGATTGGGTATAAGGACATGCAAACAGACACAGTTGAGGGATAAGACAGTGTTGGTGCGGTTGCAACCACATCTCCCTCAACCAAATCTGATAATAAATGTAATGATAATAAAGGTGATGATTCTGCACTGCTAAACAATAATTTGGATCTTTAAATATTGAGCGAGCATGACACAGACTACAGTTAATTTTTGATGTGATGAGGGTCTGTGAGGTTCCTTTGAGTGTTGCTCAAAAAAAACGAATCTCTGACTTTATGACCCAAATGTTCATCGTTGTTCATGAAATTTGTATCGTCTTCTTAAGACAAGTGCAATGCAGGCACACAAACACAGACACATCATTTTTTTCACAAGTCTGTTCCTCACAAATCCGATTGTTTATTAAACACTTAATGGATATTCCGAGAGCATTATATTTACATTTAAAGGACGTTATAAAAATGATACCAGTTATACAACACTCCATACTTATCTTTATCGAAATGGCAAACCTCAAAATAGCTGTTTAGCTAAAATAAGAACCTTATTTACTTGTACACAATTGATAAATATTGACTCCCTCGATCACCAGCTGGGTTATATTGTTCATCGAGGTTTCTACCATTTCACAGCTCAGAACCACTCTAATCTTTGGGTCCACAGCCTCGAATGAGAATCTACATTAGTAGAGGTATTTGCCCCAAGTGTTTCATAATTTGGTTTGCAAAGACTGACATTCAACTGAAGGTAACAGGAATCTGGAATTTAGCCAGGATGTCGGCAACAACTTGCAAACTCCTCCTGAATATGAACATGCGATTTTAAATGTCCATTGACAGACAGTGGCAGATGAGTGATCTTGCTTAACGTCCTTCCAAGGGATGGAGCACACATTGATGCCTCCCCCTACCTGCGAAACATGATAGTGACTGTTTATAGCTGGATCGAGATTCAAACTGAGGTGCGACACCTCAAAGGTATCCTGCCAACCCTGAAATCCAACAAACATGTAATCAATAAGAACAAAAAAACGTTTTTTTTTCATTACTCATGGAAGAGCAAGTTGATGCAGTGTAAGAACTGACAGTGGGGCAGCAGATCAACAGTTGTACACAAGAAGTAAGAGAAAGGCCGAACAGGAAAAGAGAAGAGCAAGGAGAGGAGGAAAAACAGTAACCTAACTTCAGTATTAACTTCAGTATAACAACAGTTAAATCAATGTTGCAGCAATCAAACTCTTCATGATTTGACTGAACCAATTTTGTTTAATGGATTTTAAATGTATCAATGACGTGTTTGATGTGTCACATTTAGGTACAAATCACTGCAATTGCAGCAAAACCATAATGTTAGTCTGTAATGAACTTTTACTGACTGTAACAAGATAATGTATTGAAACTTTTAAACAATAGATGGATTGTGTTTCAACAGAAATTATGAACCAAACAGGTCAAGGCTCTTTGCCACAAAAGGTCACGCTGGAAATCTCAGGCTTCTCAACAGACCAGGGTGGACAAGTTGTGGTCTTGATTTTTACGGTCATTTTGGGCATTTCTGTCTTTCTTAACTTTGGGGTCATAATGGCTTGTTTGTATAACAGATTTAGTACACCGATGTTGTTGTACATTGCTCTATCGTCACTCAGTGATACTTTTTGGGGAATTGCTGGTGTGTCTTGCTATTTCGAAAGGATAATAACACTCCGACAAGTAATATCGTTTAATGGGTGTTTAGTTCAAATGTTTATTATATATTTCTCACTTTTTCTGCAGTTTCTTACCACATGGTTGATGTATGTTGACCGACATTGGGCTATTTTCCACCCTTACAGTTACATTGCTCTTATGGCCAACAGAGGTGGTGCTGTTAAGCTTGCGATTGTGGTTTCAATATTTGGATTGTTACTTAGTATCAGCTATGTTGTCATAACAACAAGGCTCATTTTTTGTAGCCTGTCCCTTGTGATTAAAGATGTGTGTTGCACCGCTTCAGTGATTGCAAAGTCAGCTTGTGGAAATGTGTATTTTTCGATCTTATTTTCCTTGTCTGGTTTATACTTTGTTTATGGCTTAACAGGTTTAACTGCATTTTACTCCACCTATTGTATTGTCCGAAAATGTCGTAAATCTTCAACGGAGGCCAACGTGAAAGCATTACACACCTGTTTCACTCAACTTTTTGCATCTCTGACGCAGTTTCTTTCACTTGTTTTCATAGGTCTTCTGAAAAGATTTGTTAAACTTCCCACAGTCGATTTCTTTGCTGGTATTATTGGTGTGGTTGCACCAGCTGTTATGAATCCACTGATATTCGGCCTCAGAATTCAGGAAATACGCCTGACAATCATTCGAGTCTTTCATGAACTGCATATGAAATGCCGCAAAAAGTGAAATTTTGTGTTAAACGATTTACTGACTGTACAAAAGTGATTTCAAGTTTTATTAAAAGTAAGTGACAACTCTATGCTTCAGCATGATGTGCTTGAGTAAAATATGCTGCAAAAGACGAAGTACATTTCTTGTGACTCCATTAAAACACGGGAATTTCGAGACGACACACGAACACAAGTGAGGCCATTCATGCATGTGCTGTGTTTGCGTTTTCATCGAATCACTTCCACTGGCCGGGACAGTTTTAACTTGTCTTTGCTCTGGCAAAATTTGTAGGTGTAACTTTATTATTAGAATAGTATATATCAAATTTATGGAGAAATCACTGGTAATAAATGAGTGATATTGCGATGCTAATGCAAAAGTATTTCAGTGGGAAGCTGCACTTCAGTGGGAAGCATAGTTACTTCTCCGGACAGGATCTATATCCCATCAGTCTCTACAAATGAGTTTTTTTTTCCATAATATTAATTTCCCCTGGTATTTCCAAACACTGAATCGTTTTAGCGTGTGTGGGAGATGGGATTCATGTGAGCACGTATTCTTAGGAAAAAAAAAAAAGGTTTATTCAAGAACAAGACAACAAACACAGAAAACCTAATATGAAAGGTAGATTGTAATGAACAATAAATAAATAAATACACATTTATTACAGGTATCATAGACCAAAGGCACCACAGGCACTCATACAATAATATTGTATGAGTGCCCATGGTGCCTTTGTCTCTTCATTCCTCTTTTTTTTCCCGCATTTGGAACAAATTCCCACACATTCTTCAATCCCACTCTTCCCTCAAAGTCTTCAAAACAGCTGTTCACCACCATCTCTTATCTTCCCCCATCCAAAACCATGATTTTTTCTACCCCCGCTAATCCACCCCAAACCAACCTCCATCAAATTCTCGGCTTTCCTTCCTGAAAGTCCCTGTCGTGTAAGGAGGACCTGAAAGTCCCTGTAGTGTTAATCTTGTTTACCCCGTGTACCCTGCCCCATCCCTCTTCCTTCCACAGATCTCCTCATGTCTCTATTCCACACTGTGTTTTAATTCCCTCTCCCGCTCCCCTTGTTGGGCATTCTGTGTGTTCGCTCTCATACGAGCCTCGACATTGTATTTTAAAAAAAATGCATGAAGGAGTGGCCAGGCAAGGACATGAGGATATGCGGTGGGCAGGTCTACTGTTCAGGCAACATGGGAGAAGATCTAATGAGGCAGGGAGTAAGCTCTCCTACCACAAAAACTCTTTTCCACACAGCTGTCCAGGCACCACCCTAAACTCTTCAGTAATGACAACTCAAAAACAACAACTGTAAAGAGCAATCAGAGATTGCACACCCTCACCAGGACTTGTTTTGTGTGGTGTATTTTTTGTGGCAAATAAATGGAAGGGTGTACTAAATGAAAGGTCATTGATTTCAAATGAAAGGTCAAAATGGTATCATTGTAAATGTGTAAAGGCCAAAGTCTGAAATGGTGGAAAGGTCAAATGATCTGAAAGTCCAAAGGTTGAAAGGCCTCAAAACGTCGAAATTGATCTAAATGGTGGAAAATAATCTGAAGTGTCTAAAGGGTGTAATTTAAGGTCTATAGGTCGGAATTATCTGGAGGAGTCTAAAGAGTCTTAAAACATCTCAAAAGGGTCTAAAGTTCAAATGTGTCTACAAAATATTAAAATATCTGAAAGGTGTGAAAGTCTAAAGGTTTAAAGGGGTGTAATGGGTAGAAAGGAGTCTAAAGGTCTTTGCGGTTATAAATGGTCAAAGAGGATCTAAGGGTCTTCGAGGTCTTCAGGTTACAAAGGTCTACAGGGTCTTAGGGTTCAGGGGTCTAAGGGGTCATTCGATCAAATGGAAAAAAATATCTCACGTCCTCTAACTTGAATGAGTCGAGTCAAAGGTGAGAAATTATCCCTCTGTCTCTCTGTGTGTCTTTATGTCTTTGTCTCTCTCCCTCTGTCTTTATCTCTGCCTCCGTGTGTGTGTGTGTGTGTGTGTGTGTGTGTGTGTATGTGTGTGTGTGTGTGTGTTGTGTGTTTATATATATATAGTATATATATATATATATATATATATATATGTGTATGTGTATATGTGTGTGCATGTGTGTATTTGTGTTTGTGCGTGTGTGTGTTTAGTGTGTGTGTGTGTGTGTGTGTGTGTGTGTATGTGTGTGTGTGTGTGTGTGTGTGTGTGTGTGTGTTGTGTGTGTGTGTCTGCCTTTGACTCATGATTATTATTATTATTATTTTATTTTCAGTTTAAACACCTGCTGGATGAACCAAACACACAACTTAATCTTCTGGAGGGAATCTGACATGACACTCTTCTTCTGGAGGTAAATGTTATATTTATTGTTATATTAATATCAAAATATAATCATCTTCATATACCCTATATGTTCTTCACTCTTTGTTTTGAACAGAATATGTTGATCGAGTTTCAAAACCAAAACTAACCATCAGACTGCTGCGAAAGAAGATTTTGTTCAATGTTATTACTTTTGTTTAATATTAAATGCTTTCCTTATAATTATCAGATTTTGAATTACAAGAAAAGAATAAAGGAGATGTAAAAGGGGGGGGGGGGGTAGGTGCACTCCCCCAGTACCCACCACCCTCCTCATCCTCTCCCCTCCCCTCCCGTGTGTGTGTTGGAAGGTGGTGGTGGATGAGGGGGTGGTGGGTCAAAGGTGGGAGCACAGGTGCGTGGGGCTTGTGTGGGTGGTGGGCTTGTGTAGGTTGGTGGAGCTTGTGTGGGTGGAGTTGTGTGGGTGGGGCTTGTGTGGGTGGAGCTTGTGGGTGGAGCTTGTGGTGGGGCTTTGTGGTGGGTGGGGCTTGTGAGTGTCAGTGGAACTTGTGTGGGTGAGCTTGGGTGGGTGGAGCTTGTGTGGGGGTGGAGCTTGTGTGGGTGGGCTTGTGTGGGTGGGCTTGTGTGGTGGGTGGAGCTTGTGTGGGTGGGCTTGTGTGTGTGGGCTTGTGTGGGTGGGCTTGGGTGGGTGAGCTTGTGTGGATGGGGCTGTAGGGTGGAGCAATTTTCTTAAATTAAATAAACATGTTGTGTGTGGGAACTAAAAAAGTAATCACTAATTAGGTTAGTTATTTTATAACTTGGTTTACGCAGTTCTTCAGCTAAAATGTAGGGTCGGTGGGTCGAAAATAAATATAAATATAATTCTATTTTTAGAATTAATATTTTATTGATTTTTTTGAATGTTCCATGGAAAAGACAAGGGTAGGTAGGGGGAAAATAAATATTAAATCCCGGACCAGAAGGATCTAAGAAAACATTGAAGATGGAAGACATTCAAATGCAGGATGCCCATGTTCACTGTATCATCTGATGTGAAAAACAATAAAGAAGGATTAAAACTTGTTTTTACAATATAGTCTGGCATGTTTTTCTTATCGAAACCTGTTGGATCATCAAACAAATGGAAACAATGCTGAGAAAATTACCGTCCAAGTCGTAGACTGAAAGATCATTCTCGCAGAGCAAGATCTCATACAGGTTTTGTAAAAATTTGTCTGTTTTATTAAAAACAATGGCTAAGAAAACACATCTTTAAGAAAAATCAGAAAAGCAGTAATGGTACCTCAAACAGTAAAGACCACCAGGAATAACACATCCCGCTGCAATATAAAGCCATTGGCAAAAAATCAATTTGAAAAATAAA
>CM068968.1:53882403-53893584 GCA_035128595.1 Eptatretus atami
TTAGTAAAGTGAATGTTTCATTGTGATCATCATTGTGAACTTGACAAAACAAAGTAATTACAATTGTCATTTGTGTTTTTACAGGGAGGACATAACACAAACCTTGTGGTATTGCCTTTCATGGTCAAGCTGGACGTGTCGGATATTCCTTTGGATTCCGCGGGTCGATTATCATGTCGGTTTTCACATTTATTATGTGTATTCAATCCCTTCAAGCAGCAATTCATAGTGGCTTGTTTTCCATCGTAGGATTACATTCACCCATGCTCTTGTACATTTGCTTTTATCTTCACTCCGCTGACACTATATTTGGAATCGTTGGGAATATTTCAAGCTTTCAGTAGAATAATTGCAACACGTGAAATAATATCGTTTAATGAGGTTGTTTCATTTGTTTAGTATGCATTTCACTGTTTTCTGGCAGTTTCCACCACATGGTTAATGTACGTTGACCGACAATTTGGCTGTTTTTGGCGTACAGGTACGTGCTCTGATAGGTGAACAAAGGTCGTGCTGTTGATGAAACTGTTCATTTAGTTTGACATCGGTATTTGTTGAGGAAGCATTATGTTGAGTACCAACAACAATGGTGTACTGCACTACTCTGTGGTAGTCGTGATGTGGTCTGTGCTTCTTCACCTGTTGCAAGATCAGCTTGTGGAAATGTTTATCCTTCACTCATTTATCTCTATTATTCAGTTATCTTGTGTATGGTTTTAAACCGGTTTTACAGCCACTGTACTCTACTTTGTGTATTGTTCGTAAATGTATAAATTCATCCACAGAGGCAAATATAAAAGCTTGCACCACATTGTTTACCCACAATTGTTTGCATCTCTAGCACAGGTTTATTTTACTTATTTGTCATTGATGGCGTTAAACGATTGTAAGACTTCCAACGTTTGGTTTTATCTTGAACCTTTTAGTGCAGTCACACCGGCCTTTGTAATCATTAATATTTTGGGTCAGGAAGCGGAGATCGCTCAACGATCGTTCTTGTTTACCGTAAAATGTTTGTTAATTCACCACAAAAAATCCATTCAATCAGGTGTATTGTCGTTACTGACAATGATAACCTTGAAAGGAAAAAAAGTTTAAAATCATGAACATGGTCGTGACTCCATAGGTCGGATTGCATGGGATAATAACATGGCCACCCCATAAATATGTGATAAAATGATATGCTGGAAAAGCTACCTGCAGAATGAAGTCAAAAGACTTAATAGCAATTACCTTTTATACTCGAAGTCTCCTAACTTAACAAGAATTGAAATCAAGTGCAGGTTGCATGCAAAGGACACCGGCCCATGAAAAATAAAAAAATAAATAATCCTCCAGTATTGCGAACATTGTCGGACACTCTGCGCCCGCCTTGCCGCTACTGCACGTGGGGATGGAATTGTTAGGAGCGTGAACTTCTAAGAACATGTGGCAGATGATAGTTAATCATTAAAATGTACTTTGAGGTAATGTTTCAAATTTGGGGGTTTTTTCTTAAATGTTTGAAAAAAAAATTGCTTGTCAGCCCAGGTCACTTTCCGGATATCTGCTTCTGCTTCCAACAATTGGCTGGGCCTCAAGCAAGACGATTGAAATCAGAGCCATCTCCCTCAAAATATCGCATGCTTTTGACACGGTCTGGCACCCTGCCCCTGGATGCCAAACTCTTCTTCCGATGGGTATCCATGGCCATCTCCACTCATGACTTCCTCTCTGTGGCAGCAACGGTGGCTCTAATAGAGTTCCTTTCATCCCCTTCTTCCTGTCCAGCTGGGGAGTTCCTCAAGGTAGCGTTCTGGGCCCCTTTCTTTCTCTGGTTTTCATCAATGATCTCTCCGGACTCTTCTGAAATCCTCTTTATTTCTTGCTGATCTGATAACTCCACCCTCTGTCGTACCATCTGCCATCCCTCAAGACCGGCAAGCAGCAGCTTCTCGCTCTCTGCAGATTGGGTAATTATCACAAACTGGTCCAAACACGTGGAACATGGTCTTCAATCAGGACAAAATCTCACACTCTCACTTTGTCTCTCTGAAAAGGACCGTTTGGGGAAAGCCCCCATCTACTTTTCAAAATCTGCTGGAAGATCCTTCGTTCAAGCTTCTGGTCTCACTATCTGACATGATCTTTTCGGGAAGCTACATTTCCAACCTGGCCTCCAAAGCCATGGTCGCCAACTTGGGAAATCCTCCGTCGGCGGAAGGTCCGTCCTCCCCTGCCCGAGCTCCTGGACCACCCATACATAGCTTTTGACCGCAGCCTGATGGAGTACTGCTCTCCAGTTGGGCTGGTGCTCTGGCCTCTGACCTGTCTCGCTTTCATGCTGTGGGGAAAACCAAAAGGGGGCCCATTTGGATTATGTATCTCCTGAGGTTGAGTAGTTTGGTCCTCTCACCTCTCACTGCCATACAGGTGGTGGTCTCTCTGTCGTCCCCATATCCTCTCGGGGTCTCGCCCCCTGATCTAGGTTCTGCGATATGCCCCCCACCCAACCCACCACATATTTCGCAGGGCGCTTCAATGTCCACCAGCAGCCCCGTTCTGGTAAACTACTAAAATCACGAATCACCGCTCACCTTCACTCTTTTATTCCTCTTTTTCCCACCTTTGTAATAAAAACCCACACACTCTCTTCAACCGCCGTCTTCCCTCCAGGCCTTCTAAACAGCCATTCACCACCACCTTCTTAATCTTCCCCATACAAAAAACCTTGATCTTTTCTAAACCCGTTAATCCACCACAATCGAGCTCCTTCAAATTACCTGCTTTCCTTCTTTGAAAATCCCTGTAATGTCCATCTTGATTGCCTGGTGATTCCCCACCCCATCTCTCTGCCTCCACATATCTTCCTAATTATCTCTGTTTTTTGTTTTGTCCTTCGCCTCCCGCCCCTCATGCTCATGCCCCCCGCGTTGCTTGGTTAACTCTTCATATGAGCCTGACAGTATATACCAAAAAACAAAATATAATAACACGAGTTTATGTGACAAAGTAATTTGAGGTACTGTAATGTATAAAAAGATTCTGACTCGCCTGCAGCGATGGAGACGGAATTGGAAGGAGTGTTGTTCAATGATTGATGATTATTTGAGTAGTAGTACATTATCAAATTAATGATAATCGTAAACTAATTGATTCTTTCATCAATTGTCTCATAGCACACCTAAATCACCCACTGTTTCATCCGGAATCTGTAACTTTTGAAAATTAAAAATAATAAATCGCAAAATGAATAAATAATCGATTAAGATTAATCAATAAAACAAAAAATACCCTTATAGCCAAATCACTCGTCACTGTCGTGTCCAAATATTGGTTCCGAGCTCAATTAGTGCTGATATATTACCCAAATGAAAAAGAAATAAATAGTCATAAATAAATAGATAATATTTAAGTAATCAATTCAATTAATTGATAAGTCAAAACAAAAAAACATACAGTTTTGCAAAGCAGAAAGTCACTTTGCCAAATTTTAGTTCCAAGCTCAAGTATTGCTAGATATCGCCGACAAAACAAGAAGAAAAAGGAGTGAAAACTGAGTAACTTCTCCTTTGGTGCCTGCGACTGATGTCATGCATCGTATGGATATGAAAAAGGAAATATTGGTGTACCAATATGCCAGAATACATCGCTAAAGTACAATTTTAGAGGCTTCACAAATCGATGAATTGTTCATCCCCAAAATGTTTATAAATTGTCCATCTCGCCAAGTACCAATTTACGGCTGAAGCAATTACATGATCCAATGGAAGGAAGCAACATGGTCTCTTGAGTTGACTAATTACCTAAAAAGTTTTTGTTATCTGAATTGCAAAATAATACCACCACAATACGAACGCCCTTGTGATGTATTGTGATGCTGAATGAATAAACATTGCCATGATGGGTTGTGTGCATGTGTGCCATAAAGTGGTTTGGAATGCAGAATTATCTGGGTGTATGTATAGTCTTTTCAGACACCCATCTAGTTCTGGAAGAAGTAAACTTCTGGCGGCGATTTGTAACTATTTGCATTGGAGACCAAATTATTTTATTTTGGGAGAAGATTCATTGCCACGTTGGCATTATAAGGTTAAATCCATAGATGAAGAGTGGTCCTATGGGTGGCAGATTCAGCACTATTTGGCAGCTAATGACATATAGAGTGTGGATCAGCACGATAGTACTGCTGAGTGTTGCGTGCGCCAAACCGACACGTCATTCAAGCTTTTTTCAAATTGTGAAGCTGGACATCCCTTTCTCAGAGTGATTCAATTGGAACAACATTGGAATCTGAAGCATCAATGACAGTGCCAGCACGACAAGCTGAATATATTCAGCAAGGAGGCGTGAGGCCATTTCGGATTATGCAGAGCAGCCTCACATAAATGGCCTGGACCTGGACTGACGTTGAATGAGGAAAAGTTTATTTCGATGAAATTCTGCGTGATCGCTTAGTCTGTGAAAATGCGAACAAAACACATCAAAACTCAGATTGCTGTGGGAAGAATCATTGGATTCGACAAGGCCATACACATAATCTTCTGCAAGGATTGACAGAGAAAAACACACAATTTGGATCTCCGTGAACACGATGTATAGGGTAGGACGTAGCAGAAACAAAATGACAAAGTTTGGTGGTAAAGAGCAGAAAGTGATGGAGAGAAAACAATGAAATTTGCTCTGCGCAAAATGAGTGGTTTCTCTTGCACACTCATTTGGTGCGATATCAAACACCGGCTGAGATGCCCGTGACAGGAGCTCCATACACGTAAAACATAGTTGTACCAATCAAACACCATGTGAGCATAAAAAAACTGGCGTAAAATTGAACTTCATGATTCACGGCCCAATTCAGGAAATTGATATTGCCACAACACATCACTTGCAATAACAACTCTGGCTACAATGGGTGCCAGGTACAATTAATTATCAAAAGAAGGGCACTCGGTAGAGCGCATACCTCTGCCACGCCATGCCTTAATCCACAAGAACATACTGGCCCAATACATTTGAATCATGATGCAATTACATTGTTTTGTACTGGGCCCGGTGGTATGCCCCGGTTTAAAATAGGTGTGTACCATATCCCTGTGTCGTAAGAGGCGACCAGGTTTGCCGTCGGAAGGGCATCCGGCGTAAAAACCTGTGCCCAAATTCAATTATGCGGATTCATAACGGGATGATCCGCTGGTGACCCCTAAAGGGAGCAGCCGAAAGAAGAAGAAATGAAGATTCCAATGCATTGTTTTCACCCGATCTTCAATGGTGCAGATCACTAAAAAAATTATCGTTATTCTAGATCCACATTCGGATCTTCACCAAAATCGAAAATAATTGCATGGTCACAGTTTCCAAACTGTTCCACCAAGTTCATTTCAAATCCTTGCCACAACTTTATGAGATACGTGCTATATATTAGTTTAGCCCTCTCTCTCGATGCGGAAAAATTCACTTGAAAAAAATTACCATGATCCGGATCCGGATTGGGATCTCACCAAAATTTGAATCATTTATTTCCATTTCAAACACCCAACGTAACACCAAGTTTCGTCAGAATCCATCCACAAACTCGTTGAGATACCCTGCACACCCAGACAAAACCAAACACCAAGATGTTGCGCAGAGGATGATACTTGCAAAATCCATAAAAACCAAATTGAACCTCAAAAATAATTGATGATTGAATTAATGACCAAATGTGCAAATCCTCTCCGAAATTCATAGTCAAATCGGATGAAAATTGAGGCTTTAGAAATACCACCTCAGTTTTGTTAGACCTTAGGCATGTGTTTGACCTTTTGATCCATCGGTTGGACCCGACAATAATTGGGCTCGTGAAGTCAGTGACCTGAAATATAAATCCTCTTTCAAATTTAATGTCAATCGGATCGATGAAAATTTTGAGGATTTTAGGAAATACCACCTTCGTTGTTGACCTTGGTTCGATATTACCTTTTGGGTCCATGATTTTTATAAAAAAAAATAATAAATAATATTTTTGGTGTTGAATTCAGTGACCTGAGTATAAATTCCATTTCAAATTTCAAGTCAATCGGAGAAAATTGTGGATTTTAGACATCTTACCTGAGTTGTTGACCTTGGCCTATGTTGAACCTTTTTATTCCATTTGATGACCTTAAAAATAATTGCCTTAATTGAATTCAGTGAACTGAATTATAAAATCCTCTTCATAATTTCAAGTCCAATCCGGATGAAAATATGTTAGGAAATCGCACGTGCAGCTGTTGACCTTGGCCTATGTTGACCTTTTGAACCTTCTACATCAAACAAGAATAGGCTCTTCCTTTGCAACTCTACCATGTGGTTAAGGCTCTTGAAGATCGCTTAAAATCTGTGACCTCTTCGGCGATTGAAAGAGAAGAAAGTGTGTATTGTGTGTTTTGTGTGTGTTGTGTGTGTGTGTGTGTGTTCAGGTAGGTGTGTGATGTGTCAGTTGTTGTGTGTGTCAGTAGTGGTGTGTGTGTGTGTGTGTGTGTGTCGTGTGTGTGTGTGGGTGTGTTGATGTGTGTGGATGTGTGTGGAGGTCAAGTCAGGAATGGGGAGGCATGCGCAGTAGCAGCGCGTCGCTGCATCCACTTTTCTACTTTCTACCTTCTACTTCTTGTTCTTCTTCTACTCCAGGACCACCGGTCTGGCCATCCCCCAGGCAGCATGCCTGGCCCATCCCTATTCTCCTTGAGATGCCAATCAACCTGATGCAAACCAGGAGGACGTGGTTGGCCTGGTTGGCCTCCTCCACTCACGATGCTCCTCGTGAAGCAGAATCTGGTGAGCAGGGATCAGCGCCCGGAAAACGAAAGCCACATATCCATTCAGGCGGCAGCTGACGCTCACAGACGATGCAGATAAACAAATCTCATTTAGTCTCTCTCAGCAACCGGCTCATTGGACACAAAGTCCGACCAGCGATAGCCAAGGATCTCCGAAAGAGACATGGACCAAAGGAATTTATTCTCCATCTAAAACCCATGGTTCAGAGTCCAAGTCTCACATCTGGCGAGCAAAGACTGCGAAGCACCAAGGACTGAAAACTCCGTCTTTCATCCTCCCACACAAGGTACTGGCAGCACCACACCCCATGATCCTTGTTGAATCCATGACTTCCTCAGCGCCAAACCCCAGACCTCTGTTGTTGTTACTTATCGTATTGTTTACTTATCTGCCAGCGTCCTGAATTAAATGATAACGAAGGTTAAGAACTGAGTTGAGTGAATTTTATATGTAGTCTCCCTTTTCATGTGCGATTAAATGCTCAATAACAACTACTTTTCCTTTATTTAAAAGGTGCTGTATAATGTTAATACCTTTATCTTTAAGAAAATTCAAAAATTTTTGGTTGTAGGAAACTCTTGTGCCCTATCAGTCCACAATTTTTGAAGTTTTCTTCTTTGCTGTCAGTAAATATCTGTTAGGAAGGCTAACATAAGAGTATTTATCTTTTATGTTTTTCAAAGGAACAATTACACACATATCTACTCCTCAAATCAATAAAAGGTTAAAGGCTACTTGTACCCCTTATTCATTATTGAGTTCAATCAGTCAATGGACCAGACATAATGAACTTCTTTGGAAGAAATCTTCCTTCCTATTAAACTTTGTGATTATTGGTTTATGTCATTCATCAGCAAATTGCCTCTTCATTCTTAATGACATTCATGAGAGCCTTTGATTTTTTGCAATTTTCAAGCCAAAGTTAAATTTAGCACTGGTTCATCTTCTTCGCAATGAAACACTATCCACAACTTTTTCTCTCAAAGCGTTGGATTGTATTCAAAGACAAATGTACCAACATTTCTCGATCCACTTTCATGTTTTCTCCAAGGTCGTGCTCTCCCCTTAAATCCCCAAATAAATAAATTCTGGCTTTTTCATTTTTTAACAAACACTTCATCAACTTCTGTTTTTAGGTGTTTAGCACGAAGGTTTTAAGATTGTTAGCCTCAGATCTATCATTTTGTCCAATTTGTTCCGGATTTACAGAAAGAATAGCCCTGGTTGATGTCATTGCCCTGCGTATTCCGGATGTTGTTGTAAATTTACTTTTCTGATAAATAACTTCGTTTGCATATCTCCGAACCACGGAGTTTTGTTGAGATGAATTTTTCTTTTCTAGAGGCCATTACACCACACATATCCAATTTTGTGTATAACCCTATTATATTTCTTACTTTGTAACAATACAAGTATTTTATCGTTGGTTTTCTTCCCTTACATTTGACAAACTCTAGTAATTATATTTATAGAAAAATTCCTTAGAGGATGTAAGCAAAATCCTGTTTTAGTTTCCAACATGTACATTTGAATCTCGAATTTTAAAAATTCATAGAGTCCTTAGAAATGTATTCACTCTCCAGTTTTATTGAAGAAAAAAATGTAAAATTTAACCAAACTCAATTTATACCAACATCATCAATAATATAATCTTTTCCTTCTTTCTGCTTCTTTATCTCTACTTTCTCTTTAAAATTCTTCTCCCTGAAAATCACTGTTAATACTTCTTGACCCATATATTTTTGCTCAACTTGTGTAATTCTTTGTTTCCTCCTCAGTGTGTTGAGATCGATTTATTTTCTGTAATACCTCCATAATCTTTCTTTAAAATCTACTGCATTTCCATATTTTATATTTAGTCTTCTCTCTCTTTCCTCCTCTCTCTCTCCTTCCCTCCTTCTCCTTCCTTTCTCTCTTCTTCCTCTCTCTCTCTCTCTCTCTCTCTCTCTCTCTCTCTCTTCCTCCTCTTCTCTCTTGCCTCTCTTTATTTCTCTCTTGCTTCTCCTTTGCGTTGTCCTCTCTCTTAGTCCTTGCCTCCACCTCTCTCTTCTCCCTCTCCTCTTTCTCTCTTGCCTTCATTTTCTTCAACTCCTTCCACATCCCTTCCTTTCATTCCTTGAACCACCTTCACCCATAGAACATCATACATATATTCATCTGCATTCTGTAATATTCTTGAATCCAAATTTTTTTTTTTTTACAACAGGAAACCAAAAACATTTCTTCTGAATTTGTAAAAGAGCCTGTATTTTCTCAACTTTTAATACCGTTTCATTATTTAACAATTTTAATTAATCCAACTTGTTGGTTTGCAACATCATATAAAGCCAATCTTTTATTGAAAGGCACCCATTCTTATGTTGTAAAACACACTTATTAAAATACGAATAACCTTTTCTTGTAGGTATGCCTTGGACAGCTGAAAATAATTTTTTGAAAGCCTTCTTTCTGCATTTATATATCAGTAATGTATTGATTAATATTAATGACAGGCAATACCTCCCCAAACTTCCTTTGCCGTTAAATCAGTTTATATTCCTGACTCACTGTTATAGAATTCCTTGTTCTTTTCTGTTTTTTCATATGGAATAAACTAGAGCAAAAGCATTATGTATTTCTACCTTTTATTAAATATTTTATTTTTTGCTTTGCCAAAAATCGTGCTTCCACAATATTCATTATCAGCACAAGTGGAAAACATTTCTTCCTTACCGAGAACTTGCATTTTTAATTCTTTCAGGTCTTTCTAGGTTTATTTTAAATGACCAATTCTACCCTAAATAATTCATTAATCATAAAATCTCCAATGTTTCTATTCCCATCTAAACAATATGGCCTATCTTTATAAATATTATTTCAAATGAACTGTGAATTCTTGTATGACCCGGACAGTTAAAATCACACTTCCTGTATCTTTGAATACCACAGCCGTTTTATTTATGGTTATTGTGATAAATCACTTAATCTCACTAAGTAATTTGCCTCAGTCGGACTTGGATAATTATTAATTTTAAGCATTTTTAAAAGTTACATTGTTTGTTATTATATATTTTTGTCATTCAGCCTGTGACTGTTGTGTAATTAATTTGGTAATAAATATCCAGTTATTGGGATACACCAAAGGTAGAAACATAATTAGAATCTTTTTCCAACATAAGTCCATTTGTATTAGATGAAAATACACAAAATTTTTTTATTTTTGTTGAGTTGAACAACACATGCAGACATAATTGAACACAACACTTGGAATTTAATTATTGGAATTGAAATGTTTGAGAAACACCATTCGGCAAGAATTTTATGACTTCAACAGGTGGTGGAAGACCATAACTATCAAAATAATATTTAACCTGATTATTATGAATGCAAACCCAATGAGAACCATTTTCATTTGATCTAAATTAATAATAATATTCTTTGTATATTTGGATAAGTTTGTTAATTAATCTCTCATACAAATAACCACATTATCAATTCTTAATTTCTCACAGTATTTGGCAAGTTCTCTATTTGATGTTGTATTCTTTCCAAATTATTTACACCACTCATCAATGCTCATTTATTTATGAGAAAGATATAATCCATGACCCCTTTTAGTTAATTTTGCACTTGCTTGTGCGTTAGAAGAAGCAGATCTCCAACTAACAATCTCGCTTTATCAGGAAGGCTTTCAAGTTTTTCAGCAAAATCTACAATTACACCCACTTCCTAATTTTGTTTCTCCACACTCTTTGTTTTGTCTTTCCAACTCTTTTTGAGTCTGGAGTTGAAGCCTTCCCTTTCGTTGGCAGTTTTCTACCGCTGCTTAAATACCACCGTCAATGCTCCAGCCTCACTTAAACCAGCAAATAAAGGAATTAGAAATGGGAGAAATCCTCCACTCATCTCTCTTATTGAATATCTCCTCAACATTGGTTTTGACATTTTAATTTTAATTGAGCCAGTATCGTTCAAGATTTTCACCTGGTCTCTTGTGAGCAAAACATCAATTCTTACTAACCCGGACAGCTTGCTTACCATAAAATGCACGTTATTCACCACGAAAAGCCATTCAATCTGGGTGTGATTTCCGTTTCTGAGAATGATAACTGAAAGGGAAAAGTTAAAATCATGGAGTACAGTCATGCTCCATATGTAGTGATGACTTGAGAATATAATGGCCATCCCATTAAATGTGTACAAAATGGTATGTTGAAAAGCTCCTGTGGAGTGAAGTCATAGGCCTTTAAAAGCCACTCCTTTTATTCTTGAATGAGTTCACAACAAGAAGGAAAAAAGATGACAGTATACATCGCTAACATACCAAATTGAGAGTTCGCAAAATCGACGAATTGTTCATCCCCCAAATTGTTGATAAATGTCATCTAGCCCAGCACAACAAGAGCTGAAGCAATTACAATGATTCCA
>CM068968.1:53918077-53936162 GCA_035128595.1 Eptatretus atami
TATATAATCCTGTTTTTCTTGTTTTCATGATATAAACTAGGGCAAAAACCATTATTCTATTTACCCTTTATTAAATTCTTTATATTTATTGTTTACTAATCGTGCTTCCACAAAACTCATTCTCTGCACCCCAAGTGGATAATATCTTCCTTACGAGACTGATTTAATCTTCCAGGTCTTCTAGTGTCAATTTTAAATGACCAATTATACCCTAAATTCATTCATATCATACCCCATTGTTCTATTCTCATACAAACGATTACGCCCCTTCTTTATAAAAATTGTATTTTAATTGGAAAGCTGTGAATTCTGTATGACCTGGAGATAAAATTCAACACTTCTGGATCTTTGGAATACACGACGTTTTATTTAAGGATATAATATTGTGATAAATCAACTTAATCTCACCAAGTCATTCGCGTCAGTCGGGCTTGGATAGTTTATTAATTTATAAGCATTTTTCATATAATATTTTTGTATACTATATTTTTTCGTTCAGGCTGCTGCCTTTGTGTAATAATTTGAAAATCAATATCCAGTTCGTGGGATACACCAAAGATAGAACCATCTTTACCAACATACATCATTTATATTAGATTTAAAAATAATGTCATAAATTTTTATATTTGTTGAGTTGAAATAACACATTATATAAATAATTGACCACAACACTTGGAAATTTAATCCTTGGACTTGAAATGTTTTGCATAAAACACATTCTGTAAGAATTTATGACTTCAACAGGCTGGTGGAAGACCAAAACTATCAAAATAATATTTTATCTTGACTATAAAAATACAAACCCAATGAGAACCTTTCCCATTATTATCTTAAGTTCATAATAATATCTTTGTATGTTTTAGGCACGTTGCTAATTCATCTCTCATTACAAATAAAACCCACATTTGAATTTAATTTTCATTACCAATATTTGACAAGTTGTACAATTTGATGTGTATTCTTTCCAAATTAATTAACCACTCATCAATGCTCATTTAATTAGAAGAGTATAAATCCATTACCCCTTTTAGTTAATTTTACACCTGCTTGTGTGATAGAAGAAAGCCACATCTTCCAATAACAATTCGCCTGATCAGGCAGGACTTTCAAGTTTTCAGCCAAAATCACAATTACACACTTGCACATTTTTTTCTCAACTCTTTGTGATGTCTTTCCATATCTTTTGAGCCCGGAGTTGAGCCTTCCTTTCGTTGGAAGGCTTTCACCGCTGTTGAAATACACCCGTCAATGTTCCAACCGCACTTAAAACCAGCAAATAAAGGAATTTAGGAATGAGAATTCCTCCACTCGTCTCTCTTATGAATATTTTTTCAACATATGGTTTTGACATTTTAATTTAAGTGAAGCCAGTCGTTTCAAGATTTTCACTTCTTCTCTTGTGAGCAAAACATCAATTACTTACTGCTCCCTTTTCTCTGAATTTTATTAACGCTTAATCATACAAGGCTTTTGATTTTGAACACAAGATGATAGTTTATGAGATTGATGTTGATGTAACATATACCCAGTTGGTACTTTGCCACTCATTTATTTAACAAAAAATTATGCTGAGACAATCATAACACCATTATCTGTATTTATCTGCTAATTCTGTTTCTTCCAAAAGCAAAAACAATATGATCAACTTCTTCACTCTCTCCTGTCATGCTATAGGGAGTATCACTCGATTAGGGAAACTTTATAGTTTCCTGTTGAGCACTCAGATCAAACACATAGATTGTATACAAAACT
Organism: Eptatretus atami; assembly: GCA_035128595.1. Lineage (NCBI taxonomy): Eukaryota > Metazoa > Chordata > Myxini > Myxiniformes > Myxinidae > Eptatretus > Eptatretus atami. The sequence goes on from CM068968.1 coordinate 53,919,830, forward strand.
TTTTAAATGCTGTTCATATCCAAAATAGGTTCTTTATTTTCCATTACATTCACAAACCTTTTGTTAAAGATTGTATGCTTCAGCATAATCATTTTTCCCAATTAATTTCAAATCTATCTCGTGGATAAAATGTTTCCATCTCGAGAAACACGAAGTTGTTTCACCTTCGCATTATCACTCAATGCATTATTCTTATCAGTAGCAGTATCGCCATCTGGTTTTTAAAAAAATGATCCACAGAATATCGTGGCTTTCCTTCCAGAACACCCAAAAATTCCACGTGAAAGTGGTTTGGTTCAGTTAACATGTTGACATCTTCTTTTAAGGTATGATACATTGAGCGGTTTCTTTGAGTTAAGGCTCTATTCAACATCTCTTCATTTTAAGATTAGGAGTATATTCACTAATATACCATCTCATTTCATCAATTACAAATTTATTCTGCATCACCAAAAGCAAATAAGCAACACCAAAAAGTAATCTATTTTTCATGTATATTCCTTTGTAGTTGAAATCTAATTTTTAAGACCATACAGAACTTTATCATGATCACCAAAATCCAAATATTACCTTTAAGAGGAACTTCCACAGTAAAACTATTAACTGCTTTTGCATCTCATTATACATTCCTTTCTTGACTATATCACGGGTCTGTGTGTTCCCATTGACATGATTCCCGTTTCAGGAATAAAAACTTCGACAGCCCCTTTCCCATTCTATCACTGAATGAATATAGTGTAAATTTCATTCATTTCAGATACAGCAGAGACATAATCAACTGCTTCAACTCCCCCACCTCTTGTGTTCCAATGTCATGGAACGAAACACTATCAAAACATTTTGCCAGAAGAAATCATTTACGAGTTAGCGTTTGTGTTATTTACACAAATTTACACACACAAGAAACTTTTCAATAGATGTCAAATAGTTTGTTGATTATTTATTCAAAACTTTTGTACCATTGCATTCCAGTCTGTTCCAGTTATGCATCTACTTGAAGTAATCTTCTTTTTTAGTGGAGTTTGAGATATCATAGTAGCTTCCAAATCATAGATACTATCAATTGGCTTCCCATTACTTGTATTTATTTTAGGCAAAAAAAAGATGTTTTAAAACTTTTGAAACCCCGACCCAAGTATGTGAAATTATTTTCTGTCGTTCTTGGGAAGACAAACTGAGTTTTGCCTTCTTAATTTCTTTTATTGCTTGCTAATTATAGAGATTCCTTTTTGGGCATCTTTTATACTCTTTAAGCAACCCTGCCTAAACATTTCCCACAGCAGAAGCAGTTGAACCAATTAGGTCTTTATGTTAAGAATAGTTGAACGATACCCATTAGAGTATCAATTACCCATCTCCTCTAAATTGATGTCCGACACCCCTTTGTCTTTAGTTTATAGTAACCTCTACCAAGATACATACCTTTGCCCTTGTAGTAGGAAAAGAAACATTACCTCCCTGTAATTATTTTATATTTTCCCAACTCATGTTTCCTCACAATAAACCATCGTATTGTATTTATTGCGAAAACTTCACGAAAGGTGAATTCTGATGCGATATAAACTTCTCCATTAAAAGAAATCATACGATTTATTCTTTGGTCGCGTTATCCTAAAATTTACTCTGTGGTATGGTTTTTCCTGACACAGGGAGAGATAAACCAAATTTTTATGGTTCCATATTGAATTTATAACCAATTGGGGTTGAGTATGCACTGAATGTTAATTGAATGTGATTCAAATCACCAGTGGAATTAATACCGAATTTATTCCTGAGCATATTTGACTGACATTATCACTGTAAAACGTCCCCATTAGTTTCAATCTTTCTTGAGGAGGAAACCCAATTAACTCTCGCAAATGAATTATCAATTGTGAAATCAACCTTGTAGATTTTATAAGTTTAATCGTTGATTTTGAAGTATGTTTTGAATATCTATAACATATTTTTTGGTTCATCAACCCTGGTTCTTTCTTAAGACGAACAATTTTGGGAAAGAATTGAGAAATCTCAATGCTCCGTTGAAACTGTTATCGTTATTGTATCCACTCCCGGATTATAACTAATTGTCATTTTTCTCGGTTATATTCAAATAAGTATTATAAGTTTCCGATGGACAATAAAGACGCCTTCATATTTTTTGTGTGTCAAGTTGTAGTTGGGTATGGGAATGAAGATGTGTGGTCGCTTGTTGTGAAATTAAAACTGAGGCATTGTTGCTTCTCGCTCATTTAATATGAGATAAAATGTCTTTTATATTGCGTATTTATAAATTATTTTCATGTTTCATCAAACTGGGTCTAAAATGGCTGATGCTTCATTAATACAATTGTTTATTTTCCAGCCTTCTTACTACCTAACAACAATAACATCTATTAACTAATTGTGATGGGTCAATGGAAGAAAATAACACCTGAACCAAGATACTTAAAGCCTGGAATAATTCTGTTTCTCTTCTCATTCTTCCTACTTTTACCAGAAAGACTAACCCTATAATTAAACAGCAGTCCAGCAGATATATATACTCTATCAATCCATTATTTTCATATCCAAATGGTTTACCAATATACTTTGATTCATCCCTCACAGTTGAACCTTGTCTTCCATCTTTTGTGAGAGAGCAACATTAATCTCAGAGTTAGTTAACAGAGAGGTGCAGAACTCAAAACCTTAATTTCATCATTAAATATCAATACCTTTTTCTTGAACAAGATGAAATAATTGCTGCGTTGTTCTGTTGCGAAATGAGTCCTGCTTGTTTTTATTCTGCCTGAATATTCATTTGTTTTTGAGAGCATCACAATATATCGAGGGATTGATTAATTCTTCCATTTGTTGAAATAATCCTTCATCATCATATTCAAATTTTCCCATATGCTCTAATTCTTCCTCCGTCGTTTTGACTGTAATCTTTTAACATTTGAAGTTTTTTAGGAAGTTAATTCCATTGTAGGGAACTGTGGAAACATCTATAATTTTTCTTGGAAGTTTTTTAAAGAGTGTGTTAAAAATTATCTCTTGTTTTCTTTCAAATGCTCTATCACTCTTTAGTTTCTGTCTGCGTTTCTTCTGTATGTTCTTCCTGTTGTTTTACAACTTTTGAAAACCAACTCTTGATGTTCCTTAAATCGTTCTTGCTCTTTCTGCATCCATTTCTATTGCGAAAATATCATTTTAATGAAATTGAAAAGATCAACAGTGGAAATTTCCTTATTCTTCATCATCCAAGTTAGATTGTGTTTCCAAATAAATCCTTTTCTTTAAATATTTCATCAAATTTCCATATTAACATTAATACGAGTTGCAATTTCTTCTTCAATAAAACTTGCATTCGCTGCCTTTCATACCATCGTGTGAGTTTCTTCATTCAACATCAAAACCGAATGATAAAATCTTAACCCCACTCAGACATGTTCAATAATTTTCTTCATCCTTCTGGTAGTTCTAATATCCCAAGACCACCAGATTTTAGTTTTTAACGTCACTCACCAATTTGTGAATATTTTTGTACCAAGAGAACCTCCTCAAATATTTGACCTTCATTCCTCAATCGCATATGTTCCTCTACGAAAATATAGTGATAATCTCAACCTTTACTTCTCCAGGTCTGATTGCTCTAGTAGTTGTGATTACCAATGCGTATCACGGGGTGTTTTTTAAGTAAATTTTCAATATTTTCTTCATTAGTCTATACAAGAACCTTGATTTATGAAGGTTGTTTTCCAGAAGCATATTTACCCACAAGATTATAATAATAGTTGTCATTTATATATGCTAATCTACTCTAAATGGCAGTCCTTCTGTCGTGTCTGTCTGTCTGTCTGTTTTTTTTGGATGAATAAGCTCCTATGAACCCAGTGAACCTGATCTTGATTGAAACTTACAACATATGATTGAACTAACATTCAGCTCCAGGATGCGCTAAGCTGGCTCTTCCATAAAATGAAAAAATTTATTAATATATATAAAAATATATATTATAAATAAAATAAATAAAATTTCCATTAGAAAAAAAAATGTGCTTCGAATAGTGCGCCTGGCATATTAATCATAACAAAAGGCTTCATGGTTAAAACGCATAGGGTTTTTGAAATACCAAAATGTTCGTTATTCGTTGCACTTTTAAACATACACATTTCTCCTCCTGTTATTTGAATTCCGCAACTTGCCAGCGCACGGCAACAGCTTAACGTGACTGATCAGATCTGCTCATGAAAGAGCCAGGCAAGCGGAGTCAGCTGCAGAGAGAGAGAGAGAGAAGAGAGAGACGAGAGGAGAGAGATAGAGAGACCGAAGGAGAGAGAGAGAGAGAGAGAGAGAGAGTCTCGTCTTACTGCTGATATATTGCTCATATATATATATTATATTATATATAATATATAATATATATTATAAAAGTTGAAAGTGTGTCCTGTCTGGTGTCTTGTGTGTGTTTGTACTGTGACCTATGCACGCGAAAAGTACTGGACTGATCCTCACCAAACTTCAATTGCTGAACAGAACATGTACCCGGCAGTGTCCGCGATGTAAAAGAATTGTACTTCACGCTTGCGGTTTCGAATATATGACGGTCATCACCTGAATTTCGTAAGTTAATTTTTCAGTTCAGCCGATTGACATGGGGCCAACGCCCATTTGCAATATGAATGAAAAAATAATGCTACAGTCAATGAGACAATGACTCCGACTTTCCCGGTTTCCAAATTATGACGTCATCACTGAGTTTGGCGTAACGTTAATATTTTTCAAGTCAGCGATTGACATGGAACCAAGGAATTCTGCTACGACGAATGGAATTACTTACAGTCGGAATAAGGATACATGAAACCAGCCTCACATTACGTTGAGCGCGAATTATAGTTTTTATATATTCGATGCGGACAATAAATCTTAACATTTTTGACTCGAGTCTTTCTGCATATAAAACATGGCGGGGAAAATATAATATTATAGTGGTGTGAAAAAAAAAATAATAATGGGCGCCTCTACAATTTTTACAATTAATGTGACCATATACCGCTGTCAGACCCGCCCGTCATCACGGGATTCTTGTCGAGCACGGGTATCCTGCAGTTGTTTTATAAAACAAAAAATATAATCCTTGAATATCTCTCATCTTGTTTCAAAACAACAATATATTATAATTTTTCGTGTGTGCTTGCGCGATGTAGAATCCCAAATTCTTTTTACTACGATAAGTGGTAGACGATTATCTCTCCCAAAATTGTTATATCCATGAATTTAACTTGAATAAAATAAAAGTATTAGCATTGTTTCTGATGGAACGACGAGAAGTTGAAAGTACGATTGACTAAGATAATACAATTACAAGAAGAATGTCTCCCTCTTGTTGTAAGTACTGTCCATTACCGTTTGGTTTCTCTCATTAACACAATCATCAAAGATAACGAGGTTCTTTTTTGATTTATCCAATCTTGGGGAGACCGTATATCATCGTATTATCACTAAGAATACAATTTATCGGTTTTGATTTCTTTTACATCTCTGTGTATATCACAAAATAGTTGAATTATATCTTTCAATGTTATAATCATTTAGGTTTTTTTGAAGTTTAAATAAACCGATTTTATCTTCTTTTTGAAGACCAGCATTAAAACCTTGTGAGAGTAGTTGATACTCTGGTTGAAAACTCGACTTTGTTGAAAATTATTAAATTATCATAATCTTAAAAAGTTGGGAGTGAGGAGCATCTTTAAAAGTAAGCAGGTTTTTCCACATCCGCTTTGAACCAATATTGAGGCATCTTAATGAATTGGGAGATTTTTATGGTTGTTAAATTTTATCTTATTTTCCCAAATGGGTAAAAAATCATTCATTTATATATTTGGAAAACAGGTTATTTAATTTATTATTGGCTTTTTTAGAAACTCGATATTTTATCCTAAGTTCAGGTTTAATTTCAAGATATCCATTATTTATTTATGCAATATCTTGTGTTGATATTTCCTGAAAATGACAATCATGAAATATATATAACAACAATCCTTTGAACATGTCTCTAATGCGTTCAGTTTCTTCCCTTGTAAGGAAAGGTGTTTTATCACGCTCATACTTTACATTCATTCTCTAATCAATCTTGTAAAGTAATTCACTTTTGGTGTAAATCTAAAAGAATTATTTTCCTTTTTATATTTTATTTATCATTAATTTAGAAGATAATCACAGAATATACAGTGTTTATAGGCTTTTGACTCTGTGTTTAATCCCCGTCTTTCACACGCAGGACAATTCTCATATTCTCATATGGAGAATCAGGGAATTCAAGAGGCTCAAAATCTAGCATATTTATAAATATAAACTTTACTTAAACTAAATTCATCTTCGGTATCATTCTTCGCGTACTTTCACCAATCATCTATAAAACTACTTCATAACTATGTTTGAACACAAACTCTCAGTATCATAAACTGTCGTTTGAACACAACTCTTGGTATCATCTTGGTACTTTCACAATCATCTATAAAACTTACTTTCATAACTTTGTTTGAACACAAACTCTCGGTACATAATCACTCTCATAATCTTCAAAATCTTCAGTTGATAAATGACTCATATCTAATTAGTAGAAAAAAACATTTCCATCGATATCTATATATACTTTTTTCCTTAACAGATTCAACTACTACATTTTTTATATTAAAGGTAATTTTAAAATGATCCTTAATTACTATTGCAATGAAATGTCATTTCACCTGATATATAACTCCTTTATTTCATCAGGATTTATATCTTTAGGGTTGTTGAAAAAAATTACCAATTTCTCCTTGCATATTACAGATATTGCAAGGAGAAGAGAAATTATCTTTTTTTTCTAAAGCTTCATCCATAAGGTTCTTATTTTTTTGATACTTTTTCTTGTTTCATTGCTTTTTCTAGTTTTGAATATATTACCAGAAGGAGAGGAGAAGAAACTCTTGTTAGAGATACTTTAATTGATGTTCTTCCGATATACTAAAAGCCCTTCCACTGAAGGAAATTGAAGAACTCATATTATCACCATAATTGTTTTATCCAATATTTTTTATATTTATCTTTGTTCTATTTTACATCCTTGACATATTTCTCAGTATCTTTAACAAATGAAGAGGATTGCTTGAAACTTGTTTTTTGTTGTTCTTGATACATTGTATTTATTAAGTGAAAAAAGTTGGGGATAAATGGTTTAAAGCCACAGATTCATCTATAAATTAAACTAAATTTTATCAAAGAACATTTTATTTTAAGCAAAGTTTTATTATATAAATATGGTGAATACAACGTACTGCGAGTTTGTAATCACGAATATAAATTCATAAAAAAACACCTTCAAACCAACAAACCACACATTCAATCTTTTCAAACAAATATCTCCACTTTGCCAGAAGAAAAATTGTGAATAGATGTGTGTAATGATATTCTTTTAAAAAATTATAACAAAACACTTAAATCTTAAAAAAAAATAAAAATCTTTCAAAATTGTAATAAACGATAATGATATATATATAAAACAATAAAAATAAAATATTATAATAAAATAAATGAACAATGAAAAAGGGAAGCTAAATTCTCCATTGAAAACACCGATGGGGCATTTAAAGGGATATAAACATAAGATTGTTTCGTTTTAAGACCCTGGACCATCTTCAATCATGGAGGCTGTTGATATGGTAAACAAAGTATTGAAACTATAATTAAAAACAAATTAAGTGAAATGAAACTTTTAAGTTTTATTTAGGAAGTAAAATTGAAAAACGTAAGACAAACGATGAAACTACTCCCTATATGAGGACAAACCCCACTTTATCTTATCATTTCAAGATTTTGAAGATGTGATGTTTTACGATGATCTCCAGAGACAGGAACAAGATGTGATAACACTGTAGAGGTAGTGGATTTACTATCACAAAAATAATCTTTTAGTATACACATCTTTAAAATCAGATCCTCTTCAAGCTTTCTTATATTGATTTACCAAAAGAGATAAAACTTAAGAAAGTGTTTGTTAATATTCAAAACAAAGATAATAAATGTTTTCTCTGGTCTGTCTTGCTCACTTACATCCTCCACAATGGAAACCTGAAAGGGTTGAACAATATAAGAAATATGAGAATACATTAAATGTTAAAGATTTAAAGTTTCCAATGTCATTGAGAGATATTCCTAAATTTGAGAAAATGAATAATCTATCTGTTATGTATATGGATTAACGGATACAAACAAAGTTCAGATATTAAAAAATTTCAAACAACTATAAAATGATGTGAACACACCATTGACCTTCTCCACTTTACTTCAGAAGGAAAAATCACATTATGCTTCATCAAAAATTTCTCTAAGATTAACCAAATCACAAATATATAAGAGATAATGTAAAAACTATCCTTGTAAGAGATGTCTCAACTCCTTTCACACCAAAAGAACGATTAAATTCAACATTCAAATATTAGTAATCATAAATCAACCGTAATCAATTTACCCAAAAGCAGGTTTCAAACATATCATTCAAAGATTTTAACAATCTATATACATCCATTTGTGATATATGCTGATTTTGAAATATCCTGTGAAAAAAGATACATTGTTTCTCCAAATCCAAATAAATCATACACCAAATAAATATCAAAAACATACTCTTGTGGTTTCTGTTTATTAATATCAAATCATCTGTTGGTGATAACAACAAGTTAGAAGGGACTTTATAGAGGGACAGATGCCTCAGAGGAGTTTGTAGACGATTGGAAAAGATTGTATAAGACTAAGAGAAATAATGGTGAAAACCTATAAACCAATGTCATTAACAAAGGAAGACGAAAAGGAATTTAGAGAGAACAGTACCTGTCATATTTGTGATGAGGAAATGAAGGAGTTTAAAGTTAGAGATCATTGTCATTCTTACTGGTAAATATAGAGGTCCCACTCATTCTTGTTGTAATATTAATTACAAACCTCCAAACTTTATTTCCCGTCTTTCTTCACAACAACTCTCACTATCTATTTATATCTATTTTTTATCTATCTCACTATCTATTATAAATGAACTTTCAAAGACATTCGGAAATATTTTCGCCATTCCAAACACAGATCAAAATACGTCTCATTCACAAAACAATTTATACGTCCCCCATAACCATTATCAGATTTCTTGACACATACAAGTTTATGGGAGATTCATTATCTGAGTTAGCATCAAATATTAAAACTTCCGAGTCTTAAATCATATTTCTCAAAATCAAGAAGAGATTGATCTCCTATCAAAAAAAGGAATATATCCGTATGACTATATGGATTCATTTGAAAGGTAAAGAAACACAACTTCCTTCAAGGGAAAGTTTCTATGGTAATTGAATATACTCATATTTATGATGAAGATTATACACAAGCTAAAAAGGTTTGGGAGAGTTTAATATAAAGAATCTTGGGGAATATCATGATTTATATCTTAAAACTGATGTACTGTTATTAATTGCATGTGTTTGAAACTTTTTAGAACAGTCTGTCATAATAAAAATTCTTATGGATTAGACTCTGCTCACGATTACATAGCCCGGATTTGGCTTTGGAGTGCTATGTTAAAAATGGCAAAAACAAATTTGGAATTAATCAGTGATATAGATATGCTTTTAATGATAGAGAAGGCTAAAAGTGGAGGAATATCTCAGGTATGTTCCAAGAGATATGCTAAAGCAAATAACAAATATCTTCCTGATTATAATAAGAATGAGGACAACTCTTACCTGATGTATTATGATGCTAACAATTCTGTATGGGTGGGCTATGTCTCAATCTTTACCTTATGGGAAACTTAAATGGGTTTAAGAAAACATTATGAAAACGTTTTACTTGATATTGTTAACGTTAACTCCTCTAAAAAAATTGGATGAGGCTGAAGTTGGATATTATTTTGAGGTTGATTTTAAAAAACACCCTGAAGAACTTCATAATAAACAAAAGACCTACCCTATGCTCCGATAAAGAAAGTCCAAGAAAAGAATGGTTAAGTATTACCAACAGTCATTTAATATAAAGGGTAAATCTTCAGAAAAACTACTTATTACATTAAATGATAAGAAAGTTATGTTTTACATCAAAGGAACTTGAGACAATATTTATCTGCTGGGTTGAGAGTGAGGAAAATTCATAGGATTTTGAAATTTAAACAAAGTCCATGGTTAAAGAAGTATATTGATTTTAATACAAAAAGAGAAAAAAACGCAGAAACAGATTTTGAGGACTTTTATAAATTAATGAATAATGCTGTATTGGAAAGACTATGGAAAATGTTAGGAATCGAGAAAACATAAGACTTGCTACATCTTGGAAACAGGCCTCAAAGTTAATTAACAAACCAAGTTTTTGAACGGGTGGAGGTATTTTCAGAGAACTTTTGTGCTATTCATTTGAAAAAAGAGAGTATTGAAATGGATAACCTATTTATATAGAAACATCAATTCTTGATTTGTCAAAAGTTTGTTTATGTATGACTATTACTATAATAATTTAAAATTAAAGTATAAGGATAATGTGTCATTGTTACATATGGATACAGATAGTTTTATATTAGAAATAAAGACTGGAGATGTATATGAGGATATGATTGATAATATTGATATATATGATACAAGTAATTATAAACCTGGTGATGTGTTGTTTTCATCAAATAACGAAAAGGTTATTGGTAAGTAAAGATGAATTGGGTGGGAAGGTTATGAGTGAATTTATAGGATTGAGATCAAAGGCTTATGCTTTTACATATATTGACAATAATATTGAAAGTTGTAAAAAGAAGTTAAAGGGAATAAAGAAAAAAAATAAGAAATGAAAACAATTAAACTTTAAACATTATTACAACTGTTTAATCTTAAAGAAGGAAGAGTATCAAAAATGAATAAAATAAGAAGTTAAAAACATCAATTATATACAGTAGAGATAAATAAGAAAGCATTAGGAGCTTTTGATGATAAAATATATATTTTAGAGAATGGAATTAATAGTCTCCCTTATGTTATTAAGTATAAGTGCTGAGGGACTACTACCGTCTTTTACTGATTATAAATGATAGAACCAAGCAATAACCAAACCAAAGAGTGGAGATGTAATCAACCTTGGTACTTAAATGGAAAACATAAAGAATGTGAGAAATATTAAATAAGTCTTATTGAAGAAATAACCGGGGTAAAAGTAGATAAAACAAATAAGCGGATAATTAATTAAAATAAGTTAGGGATGTAAAGAAAAAAAAATCCTTGAATGGACTGAAAACTTTGATGGTTATCAATTAACAATGAAAAAAAATTTACTATAATCTCAAAATGATATGTGGCTCAGGAGGTGGTCAAACAAGAGCATTAAGAGAAAGTTTATCATTATATTTCTTGCTCAACAAAGATATTTTAGACCAATAAACTAATATCTAAAATAATATTGTAGAATATACTCGATGGTGATGAATGTAATAGGAAAATTAATTTATTACCTGAAGTAGAACATGATCAAATATTCATTGGCTCACTCTTTGATGGAATGATAATATAAAAGGAAATCAGTAAGTAATGGGGCAGAGATCGATCTCTTCTTTGACCCCATGGACGAGAGTCAGAGAGTCAGAGGGGGAGAGAAAATCATTCTCCTCTTTTGACCTGATGGGCCTTTGAGTCAGAAAGGTTTTCCCATTCATTTGTATGGGAGAGGGGAGGAATCAGTCTCCTGTTTAGAGTTTTTCGCGCGTTCAATTCATAGAGTTTTCCCCATTTTCCCATTCATTTGCATGGATGTCTCAGAAGCCCCATTAATCTACTTACTACCCTGGTTTTTGTTCTAAATCACGATTCTAATGTAGAAATGCATGTTTTTCATCAAATATGTGTATTTTGCTTGTAGTAAGGCCTAGGTCACATTTGCTCTAAGGTGAGGATAGGGCGGCCGTACGCCCCTCTGAATTGACAAAACGTGCGGCGGCCGCAGAGAAACTGAGGTGGCCTCAGGGTGGCCCTACGCCGTTTGTATATTTTTACAGGCCGTAGGGGTGCCGTGGAATTTAAGCGCGGAGTTATAACTTTTTTTCATTTCTACGTTCGCCGTAGCAATTCGACAAGCCAAGCTGTGACGTAGATGTGTTCCACGTCGACCGTACGTAGGGCGTACGGTGGGCTTGCGTTATTCGTGCGGCTGCCCTAAGCTCTTCTCAATGAAAAATGAATTTTCCCAACCCCCAAAAAATTACAGCGGCCGCACTATTTCCACGGTCGCCGTACGGTGGCCTTGCGGTCTGTGTGACTACCTGCGGGCAACGCAGGGTCGACAACCGGTTCCCCTACGCGCCGCGGTGCACCTACGTACGGCCTCCGTGGCAGTCTGCGTCGACCGTGCGTCCACCGTGCGCTACCGCTAGAGATCGGATATAGGTGTTTGCCTATACACAGTGGTGCCCCAGAATCCGAATTTAATTCGTTTAAACTTGTGATTGTATTTCCATGGTCACACAATGTAGCAGTCACATATGTTTTTATTTTCGGGCTGTTCGGATGCAAAAAGTTCAGATTCCAAAAATATTTTCCAATAAGAAATAATGGAAAGTGAACTTATCGTTCGTGGACCCAAAGAAAACCCACTTTCAAGACACTTAAACTGAAATTACCCATGTTTAAGGTAAAATAAGATGAGTAAATGACCTTCGGTGGCGGTGTATTATATGTAAACTGGTACAATCACACATCCAAAGGTCCATACAGCTCGAGCTCCGTCCTGGGTTCCGATCGCTCGCACACTCTGCGAGAGCGCTCCCCCAGGGCAGCTCATCAAACATGATGCCCGCAGACACAAATCACTTTCAACAAACAATCGGCTGACGTAATCATGGATATTCAAATTACAACTGGTTTTGCTGTGAAATTCATCCTTGCCCGACAAGTCCGTCACACCACGTGATCGGATTGCTTTTTTTGTTATCAATTAAAACACAGATGATTAAAAAAACAAAACATCACAAATGAAGGTGAAAACACGAGGTAAGGCCTAAGTCACATTTGGCTCGGCGGCCGGAGGGTCTACAAAATGGTATGGGCACTAGCAATTATAAAGCGGCGCAGTATTTCCACGGTCACACAATGTAGCAGTCACATATGTTTTTATTTTTCGGGTAGACGCACGGGTATTTATAAATTGTGGAGACCGAAAACGTGGGTGCCGTACGGTCTTTGATTTGATGTCGCACGGGTGACCTTAGGGCGTCCTTGCGGCAGCCATAGAATTTTCAAGGCAGACGCAAGTTCGCCTCAAGGTGCCCGCAAGGCAACCGCAGGGGGCCATAAGGCGAACGTGGAAATAGTGCGGCCGCCGTAATTTTTTGGGGTTGGGAAATTCACTTTTTCATTGAGAAGAGCTTGCGGCGCCGCACGAATAAGCAAGCCCACCGTACGCCCTACGTACTCGACGTGGAACACATCTACGTCAAGCTTGGCTTTGTCGAATTGCTACGGCGAACGAGAAATGAAAAAAGTTATAACTCCACGCTATAATTCCACGGCGCCCCTATGGCCTGTAAAATATAGCCAAACGGCGTAGGGCCTCCCTGAGGCCACCTCAGTCTCTCTGCGGCCGCCGCACGTTTCTGTCAATTCAGAGGCGTACGGCGCCGTATCGTCGCCGTAGAGCAAATATGACTGAGGCCTAAAGTATCGATCGGACACACGAGAGATGCTTTCACGAGTACTTCCACTGACGAACTGAATGAACAAAGCGCGAAGATGCGGGTCGAATAGGTGGGGGAGACACGTGAACAAACATGAACGCTACGTTGTGTTCGGTTTTTTTAAAATGTATTCGGTTTTTAGGGCAAAATTTTCTCGAAAAAATTGTTCGGATTCCAATTTGTTCAAACAATGGGCGCGTTCGGATTCTGGGGCACCACGGTATATTATAGTTATAGTATATTCAGTATATATACTGGTATATTTTTATTTCAGTAAAAAAAAAGAACTGTATATATACCACTCGTTACCGTCCGTCTGGCCGCACGTTCGCCTTAAGGCCCCCCTGCGTCGCCTTGTGGGCCACCTTGAGGCTGCCTTGCGTCTGCCTTGAAAATTCATGGCCGCCGCAGCGACGCCCTAAGTCACCGTGCGACATCAAATAAAGACCGTACGCACCACCACGTTTGCGGTCTCCACATATTAAAAATACGCCGTGCGCTACCAAAAAAAAAACATATGTGACTGCTACATTGTGTGACCGTGGAAATACTGCGGCCGCCGTATAATTGCTAGTGCGCGCAGATTTGGAGACCCCACGGCCACCGTGGCAAATGTGACCTAGGCCTAAGCAAAGCAACAAATTTTACACAACGAACCTTATTTGCAAATATGGTCTAATTTGCCAAATACAAGCGTTTTAACATCACCTCAGCTTGTTCACCAAAGAGTACACATCCTCAATAATTGCACATGGCTATCATATTATATTGCGAGATATGTACTGATATTTAATGAAGTGAATGTTTCATTGTATCATCATTGCGAACTTGCCAAACACACAAGTTATTACAATTTTCATTGTGTTTTTCAGGAGACATGAACACAAACGTTGTGGATATTTGCCTCTCACGGTCACCTGGATGTATCGGATTCCCTTGGATTACGGCGTCGAGTTATCATATCGGTTTTCATGTTCATTATGTGTATGTCTATCTCTCTCAACGCAGTAATCATAGCAGCTTGTTTTTATCGTAGATTCAATTCACCCGTGCTCTTGTACATTGCTTTATCATCGCTCGCTGACACTTTATTTGGATTCGTGGTAATATCATCCTATTTCAGAAGAATAATTGCAAGATGTGAATTAATATCGTTTAATGAGTGTTTGTTTCAGATCTTTAGTACACATTTCACATTGTTTCAGCAGTTTCTCACCACCTGGTTAATGTATGTTGACAGACATTGGGCTATTTTCTGGCCAATGGTGAACATGGCTCTGATGGTGAACAAAGGTGGTGCTGTGAAACTTGTGATTGTAGTTTTGACAAACCGGTTGTTGTTGAGTGTAAGCTATGTTGTAGTACCAACAACTATGGTGTAGTGCAACTACTCTGTGTTAGTTTGTGACGGTATCTGTATTTCTTCACCTGTTGCAAGATCAGCTTGTGGAAATGTTAATCCTTCACTCTTTCATTTTTATTTTTCCAGTATCTTGTGTATGGCTTCACTGGATTTACAGCACTGTACTCTAGAATCTAGATGGTGTATTGTTCGTAAATGTCGCAAATCATCCAGAGAGGCAAATATAAATGCGTTGCACACATGTTTTACACAATTGTTTTCATCTCTAGCACAGTTTATTCTACTAATTGTCATGATTGCGTTGAAACGATTTGAAAGCCTTCCCACGTTTGCTTTTATCTTGGGCCTTTTATGTGATAACCTTGAGAGGAGAAAAGTTAAAATCATGGAAAAGGTCGTACTCCATAGGTCGCGATTGCATGGGAATAAAATGGCCACCCCATAAAATGTGTATAAAATGATATGCTGAAAAGCTACTGCAGAATGAAGTCAAAAGCTTTTAATAACAATACTTTGTATTCTCGAATGTGTTCCTAACTAACAAGAATGAAAAACAAGTGCAGGTGCATGCAAAGGACACCGACCCATACAAAATAAATAAATAAATAATCCTCCAGCACACAACATTGCCGGGGTGCCTTTGGGACCGGGGTGCCAGAAGCGTTGCAATTCTGAGTTTAATATGTGAAAATGATATTTTTATGGGTAAAATTTACTTCTGAGGTAAATGTGTACAAATAATCCTGACACCTTTGAGCATATGGAGACAGATTTGGGGAGGAGCGGTGCACAATAATTGATTGATTAATTGTTTACTTACATGATTAAAACAAATAGAAATCGTAAACTAATTTATTTATTAAACAATGGTCTCAGAGCATACCTAATACATTCACCACTGTTTCATTCACCACAGAGCATTTACCACTGTTTCATTCGAATCTGTAACTTTATGAAAATTAAATAACTCATCGAAAAATGCATAATTAATCGATTAACTGATTAATTATTAAACCAAAAATACCCTTTATAGCCAAATCACTTGTTCACTGTCGTGTCCAAATATTCCCTTCAAGCTCAAAAGATGCCTGAAATATTGCCCAAATGAGAAAGAAAATATATAAGTAATAAACAAGCAGTCATAGACTGGTACTTACGAAATCGTCAACTTGACCTCTGACCTTGTCTAATAAAAGCTGTCTCTAGAGAAGGTAGCGACGCAACAGAAGTTTCTACGGATGATTCTGTACCAAACCATCAAAATCGAATGTTGATCTCTCTCT
>CM068968.1:53958713-53986710 GCA_035128595.1 Eptatretus atami
CTCTCCTCTCCTCTCTCTCTCTCTCTCTCTCCTCTCTCTCTCTCTCTCTCTCTCTCCCACCCATCCTCCCTCCCTCTCTATCCACATTCTCGCTTTCACTCTCCCTCCCTCTCTCCCCACTCCTCTCCCCGTCTCTCTCCCTCTCTCTCTCCACCCTCTCACCCACCCCCTCCCTTCATTATCCTCTCTCTCTCACTCTCCACCCTATCCCTCTCCTCCCATCACCTCTTCCCCACCCCTCTTCCTACCCCAAGACCTCTCTCTCCACCACTCTCCCTCCTACACCCTATCCCTCCTCTCTTCCACCCCTCTCACACTAACCCCTCTCGCCCTACCCACTCCTCTCCCTGACTCCTCTCTCTTCCACCCATCTCCTCCTCCGCCACTGGCTTCAGTTGACTGTAAGGACTGACGTTTAGTTTGAATTTAATCCGCTTCCCCAGAGCTGAAGCCACTCGCACGGATCAGATCAGAGTGAGCCGACGTAGGTGGTGCAAAGGCTAGCTGCATGCCTGCGTAGCTCATGCTGTCTGCAGGCAGATAATGTGTGGTTTAAGCTCTTGCCCAGTTATATGAGATACCTGTCGCGTCAAATTTAAAATGTTCGCGTTTTGGTGGCTTTACCACCCCTTCCCTTCCGCGTTCTTTCACACTGCCTTTTTCACCCCCTCACTCCACAATTCCCTTCCCCTCCCTTACCACCTTTCTCTTCCCTCATGCTCATCATTACTTCTCTTTCCCGCATGCTTCCTTCCTTCCCTTTTTCCTCACGGTTGACAGCGAGCCACAAAATTATGAGTTTGGAATAGTGTTTTGCAGATTTTTTGCGACAAATGAATGCAGACTGGAACCAGTCCTGTACTTGAAAGGTGCAGCAGGGGGTCCATTGCATGTGCGCTTAGACAGTCTGCCATTGTTGTCCATTCCCTCATCTCATTCAATTGCCCTTGATGCATCCATGTATTATCCCCCAACAGCCTTAATCCCTCTCCTCGCTCTCTCTCTCCTCTCTCTCTCTCTCTCTCTCTCTCTCTCTCTCTCATCTCTCTCTCTCATCTCTCTCTCTCCATGCTCTCCCTCTCTCTCATGATGATTACATGTTGAAAGAAAAAACCCCAATACCATCAGTGAAGAAATTTGAAAAATGTTTTTATTCTTTGGATGAAAAAACACAAGGGCAGTCCATGAAACCGCCAGTATATGCCTCCAATTATAAGGTTGATCACAAGTAACATTTCTCTTGTCAGGTCTTTTGTAGGATGTTTCGACTCAAGCACTTCATGTTGCAGCCGTACAGTTGTCACTTGGTTGTTACTATAACTTAAAATCATTTTGTTCTGTCAGTAAATCCTCAACACAAAATTTCACTTTTTGCGGCATTTCATGTGCATGGTATGAAAGACTCTAATGAACGCTCAGGGCGATATTTCCTGAACTCTGAGGCCGAATATTAGCGGAATTAACAATAGCTGGCTGCAATCACACCAGTCAACCAGCAAAGAATTCGACTGTGGAAAGTTGAAACAAATCTTTTTAGAAGACCTATGAAAACAAGTGAAAGAAAAACTGAGTCAGAGATGCAAAAAGTTGAGTGAAACAGGTGGTAATGCTTCACGTTGGCCTCCGTTGAAGACTTACGACATTTTCTGACAATACAAAAGGGTGGCAGTAAACGCAGTTTAAACCTTGTTAAGCCATAACGAAATATAAACCAGACAAGGAAAATAAGATTGAAAAATACACATTTCCACATGCTGACTTTGCAACAACTGAAGCCGTGCAACATATCTCTTTAACCACAAGTGTATGATTACAAAAATGAGCCTTGTTGTTTGTGACAAACATAGCTAATACTAAGTAACAATGCAAATATTGAAACCACAATCGCAAGCTTAACAGCACCACCTCTGGTTGCCATGAGAGCAACGTAACTGTAAGGGTGGAAAAATAGCCAATGCTTCGGTCAACATACATCAAACCATGTGGTAAGAAACTGCAGAAAAAGTGAGTAATATGTCACAAATATTTGAACCAAACACTCATTAAACCGATATTACTTGTCGGAGTGTTACTGTCCTTTTGAAAGTACAAGACACGCCAACAATTCCCCAAAAGTATCACTGAGTATGATAAAGCAATGTACAACAACATCGGGTATTACATCTTGTTATATATACACGCTGCAATTGACACCAAAGTTGAGAGAGATAGAAACACCCATGATGACCGTAGAAACCAAGACCACAGCTTGTCCACCCTGGTCTGTTGAGAAGCCTGATATTTCCAGTGTGACCTTTTCTGGAAAGGACCGTAACCTGTTGGTTCATGAATC
Source organism: Eptatretus atami (assembly GCA_035128595.1). Lineage (NCBI taxonomy): Eukaryota > Metazoa > Chordata > Myxini > Myxiniformes > Myxinidae > Eptatretus > Eptatretus atami. The sequence goes on from CM068968.1 coordinate 53,961,046, forward strand.
CTTGTGAAACACAATCAATTATCTTACTTTAGTTGAAGTTTACTGCAGGAAAACATTCTGGCGTTTGCTACAATTATAGTTGATTTGTTCCAAAAATATTATACATTAAACAATTCTGTCTCTCAAATTGGGTTTATCAGATCATGAAAAGTTTGGTTGCTGCAACATTGCTTCCACTGTTGTCAGTTGATTAATATGATTTAGGTTCCTGAAATTATCCTCCCCTCCTTGCTCTCCTCTTTTCCTGTGTCGGCCTTTATCTTGCTTATTGTGTACAACTATTGACCTGCTGCACCACTGTCAGTTCTTTCCACTGCATCGACTTCCTCTTTCATGAGTAAGAGAAACAAAAACATCGTTTCAGTTTATATTATTTTACATATTTTTTTTTCGCTGAGGCTTGGCAGGATATCTTTGAGGGGAAGCTCACTCACCTTGAGCTGTCACTCATCTTTTCAATCTCAACCAGCTATAAACAGTGACCCTGGTGTTTCACAGCAGGGCAAGGCATCATTGTTACTCCATCCATTGAAAGGATGTTAGGCACGAATATACCGATCTGCCAGCACTGACTGTCGGTGAACGTTTTATAAATCGCATCTTGTTTTTGGGGAAGAGTAGACAAGTTATTTCCAGCCATCCTGGCCAAATTCCAGATTCCTACCACCTTCAGTCGAATGTCAGCCTTTGATAACCAGTTAACAAAACATTTGAGGAAAACACCTCTATGGATGTAAACAAGGTTTAGAGATTTTGTGAGCATAAAAAGTCGAAACCTCAATGAAGAATGTAACCCACCTGATGAACCAGGGAGTCAAAATCTATCAATTTTGCACAAGTAATTGGTTCTTATTTAAGGTAAACAACAATTTTGTGGTTTGCAATTTAGATATAGTTGAGTATCGGATGTTGTAGAATTTGTATAATTTTTATAACATATACACAGTATGTCCACAATTTACGTCGAGGGTACTTTCCTGGAAAGGGACTGAAAGTGAATTCATTTTTACCACGGACTTTATGAAGTAAATCGGGATTACATTCCTAGGTTAATTTTTGGTAAATATTTTTGGCACAAAATACATAATTACAAGGAAGAATAAATATTTAAATATGAAAACAGTACAGGTACTGTATATCAAATAAAAATAAATAAATAGATTTAGATATTTTTACACACCGAGATGATTTCGGAATTTTCTTGTGGGAGGTGAGGTGGAGGGTGGTAGAATTAGTGGGATGATGAGAGAGAGAGAGAGAGGAGAGAGAGAAGAGAGAGAGAGAGAGAGAGAGAGAGAGAGAGAGAGAGAGAGAGAGAGAAGAGAGAGAGAGAGAGAGAGAGAATCTGCATTATGGGCATGATCAGCTATTTGATCTTCGATCCAAACAGCAGAATACTCTCCATATTTTCCAGCACTCCATTTTTCACACGAGTTATTTTAGTTGCACTCATCGGTGGAACCTTTGTGCACTCTCTCTCTATCCCTGCGTGGGTTAGCAAAATTTGGGGTTTAGCAATTTGTTCACTCGTCTGTCTGTCTGTCTTTGTCCACAAACATCAGTTTATGATCGAGGATCAACTTGCTTTCAATTGAATGATATATTTAGAACACTAATTGGAGCATGAATCGGAAAACGAACTTGTAGTTTGCAGTACCTTGAGTCTGAATTTGTCCCATGCAAAGAGAGGAAATAAAATTTTATTTTCAGTCTGTCTGCCTGTCGAGCAGTCAAAAATAATAGAAAATCATTCCAAACAGGAACTTCCTTTATTACGACATCATAAAAGACACGGGGTGTAGATTTGTTCTCCTCAACATGAGTGATGTATCTTTTTGTATGACGATATGCAAATCGATGATGAGGTATGTATTTGTTCATCATTCATGAGTGATGTATCTTTATGTCCTTGGGTCCTTAAGTCAGAGGTTAGTTATTTTTTGAGAACATCCCAGATCCTCATCACATCTAATATAACCTGCAGTCTGTGTCATGCTCGCTGTATAATTGATGATCCAAATTATTGTTTAGCAGAGTAGAATCATCACCATCATCATGAAAGTTATTATATTATTTAGTCGGCTGAGGGTGGTTGCAACCACACCAACACCCCACCTCTTATCCCTCTAGGTGTCTGTTTGCATATCCTTACACCCAATCCCTCTTGCTTCTAAAAAGGGATGAATGCTTGAAAGGTCAGCATTATTTGCTTTCCGATGGCTCGCCTATCTTTGTCAATCTTTAGTTGATAATAACGTATCGTTCTATTCTAACAGTGAAATAACTTGTCCACTGTGTCCCATGCTTCTTATATTACTTCTGTGTATTTATTTTTTCGATTAATAACAGTTCCATTGATATTTTAACAGACTACTTCTTATATTTCCACTGCTTTCATTGGCAAATAATCCTCTGTTCCTGATGATATTAACACGACAAATAATATTAATGTTTATATTAACTAGACAAATCAACCTCATAAACATAACTCGGAAGAGACAACAAAACACGAAGTGAACAAATTTACTAGGGGTCTGAGGGAGTAAGACATACAGACCAATCTTTCCACTGCCACTTACTTGATAAAGTACAGAGGAATCACGGTATGTGGAGCATACAATACCTGCCCTATTCTACATTATTTAAATGAAACTCAAAATCTCAACGGAATTATTTTGCAGCTAAAAGTATAACGTCTTGGGACAATCGAATCAGCTGGGCGGTCAGGGAGGGCAAGGCACAACACTTGAATGATCACTTATTGTCCTTAGTCTAACTCATTAATTAATATTTTGAAGATTTTGTTTCATCAATACATTGCTAGAAACCAACTTTAAATTATATAAAGGTGGCCTTGCAGAGTCAGTTTGACGTGAAATGTTTTTGAGGTCATCAAAACAACTCAAAACGAGAAAGAGCAATTGGAAATTGCAGACCCCTGCAGGACTTGCTTTGTGTGGTGTATTTGTTGTGGCAAATCAATGGAAGGATCTACTAAATTAAAGGTCATTGATTGCAAATGAAAACTCTAAATGGTCGAGTTGGAAATGTGTAAAAAGTCTGAAAAGTTGTAAAGGTGTATCGAAAGGTGTAAAGGTCAAAATGTCCAGCCTTAATAGAGGACTTCAGGGTCTTTTAGGGTCTTAGAGGTCTTGAGGATATTTGGGTTAAAAAGGGATGAAAGGGTCCTGGGGTCTTAGGGGTCTTAATGGTATTATGGGTCTGAAAGCATGTGAGGGTTATAAAGGGTCTTTGGGGGTCTAAGGGGAATAAAGGGTCTTTGGAGTCTTAGGGGCATTTGGGGGTCTTTAAAGGGTATTTGGGTTGTAATGGTCTTAAGGGTCTATGTTGCAGTTGTAAAGGGTCTTCGGGGTCTTGAGGGTCTAAGGGGTCAAAAGAGTGTAAAGCTTTAAAGGATATAAAGGTTTAAAGTGGATTAAAGGCGTCTAAAATGTATAAGGGGTCTAAAAGGTGCAAGAGCTCGAGGGGTCTTAAGTGTCAAATTGTCTGAAGGGCTAAAGGTCGAAAGGTGTAAAGGTAGAAAGATCGAAAAGTATAAAGGTTGGAAGGTCTAAATGTGTCAAAAGTGTCAGAATGGTCTTTAGTGTCTAAAAGATCTTAAAATGTTGAAGGGGTAAAAAGGGTGTAATTTTATCATCAAAAGGGATGGAATTATCTGAAGGGGGTCGGAATCTAAAGGGTCTTAAAAAGTCCGAAAATGGTCTAACTGTAAAAAGGGATCTACCGAGTCTTAAAAGGTCTGAAAGATGTGAACATCTTAAGGCCGAAAACTCTAAAAGGATCTAAGGGTAGAAAGGAGACTCATGGATCTCGAGGGTCTTAGGGGTTCTAAAGGGTCTAAAATGATCTGAAGGGTCTTTGAGGTTATAAGGCTTCTAAAGGGTATAACAGGGTCTTAGCAGTCTTAGAGGTCTATAGAGTCTTAGAGGTCTAGTGGGGTCAATAGGGTCTCCAGGGTCTTAAGTGTCTTATGGGTTTTGGGGGTCTTCAGGGACTTAGCGGTCTTAAAAGGTCTAAGAGGTACTAATGCATCGCATCTTCCAAAAGGTCTATAGGGTATTAGGGGTCTTCAAGGTAAAGAAGGTCTTCGGAATCTTAGATGTCTTAAAAGGTTGAAAGTGTCTAAATGGTCTTAGACGTCTGAAGAGTATTTGGGGAATCAAAGGGTTTAATGGTCTTCGGGGTCTTACAGATCACAAAGTGTCTTCGAGGTCTCTGAGGGCTTAAGGGTCTCAAAGGGTCTTAAGGGGCTTTCAGGATCTTAGGGGTCTTAAGGGTCTTTGGGCTCTTGGGGTTCTCAAGGGTTCTAAAGGTATATATGGGGTCTAATGTAAGTAAAATACAAACTCACATGCTGTGTGGTGAAACAGAAAGACAAACAAACAAGAAAGATGTCATGCATTGCATGATACTAGCAAAATCCTTAAAACAGATCTCTGTTCTCTGTTCCCCACTGTTTTGTCCTTCCCTCTCCCGCCACTCTTGTCTCCTGCCACCCTTGTTGTGCGTTATGTTTTAGCTTTCATACGAGCCTCGACAATGCATACAAAAAATAAAATTTTGACCTCAAAAATAATCGGTGGTTAAATCCATTGACCTGATGCGCAATTCCTCTTAAAATTTCATGACAATGGGATTAAAATTGAGGATTTTGGAAATCTCACTTAAGTTGTTGACCTTTGGCCTATATTGACGTTTTGGTCAATGTTGACCTCAAAAATAATTGGAAGATTGAATTCAGTGACCTAAGATATGAATCCTCTTCAAATACAAGGCAATCAGATGAAAATTGAGGATTTTAGAAATCCCACCTAAGTTGTTGACATTTGGCCTATGTTGAACTTTTGGTCGAGGTTGGCTGCAAATTTTTTTCACTGGTTGAATTCTGGTTTCTGAAATATTAAATTTCAATATTTCTGAAATGACCTGAAATATTAATCCTTTTCAAATTTCAAATCAATCGGATAGAAATTGAGGATTTTAGAAATCTCACATAAGTTGTCGACCTTTTCGCCGATGTTGACCTCAAAAATAATTGGCAGATTGAATTCAGTGACCTAAAATACAAGTCCTCTTCAAATTTCAAGTCAATCGGATGAAAATTGACAATTTTTTAAAATTCCGCCTATGTTTACGTTTTGGGCTACAGTGACCTCAAAAATAATATGTGGTTGATTTTCAGTAATCTGATTTGCAAATACACTTCAAAATTCAAGTCAATGGGAATAAAATTGTGGATTTTAGAAATCTCACTGAAGTCGTTGACCTTTGGCCTATATTGACCTTTTGGTCAATTGTGACCTCAAAAATAATTCAAAGATTGATTTCAATGACATAAAATATACATTCTCTTCAAATTTCAAGTCAATCGGATGAAAATTGAGGATTTTAGAAATCTCACAAAAGTAATTGACATTTGGCCTATGTTGACCTTTTGGTCTCGGTTGAGACCTCGGTTGACCTCAGAAATATAAATTATTTTCAAATTTCAAATCAATATGATGAAAATTGAGGATTTTAGAAATCCCACCTAAGTTGTTGACCTTTGGCCTATGTTGACCTTTTCGCCAATGTTGACCTCAAAAAGAATTGGCTGGTTGAATTCAGTAACCTGAATTATACATCCTCTTCAGATTTCAAGTCAGTATGATTAAAATTTAGGATTTTCGAAATCTCACATAAGTTGTTGACCTTTTGCCTGAGGGTGACCTCAAAAGTAATGGGTGGTTCAATTCAGGAAGCAGACATCAAAATTCTGTTCAACTTTGATGTCAATCGGATGAAAAATGACGATTTTAGAAATTTGACTTCCAGATGACCTTTGACCTTTGACCTCAAAATAAATATGCTTTTCAGTTGAGAATACCTCAACAACTTGGTAAAGTTTCATGATGATCGGTTTGGAATTGTGACCTGTAATCAATTGACAGACAAACAGACAGAATATCAAGAAGATGTCGTGTCGGGCACAATGCTTGCAAGATTCATAAAACAAATTTGATCACAAAAATATTTTGTGGTTGATTTCAATGACCAAATGTTCAACTCTTCTTCAAATATCAAATCAATCGGATGAAAATTTATAATTTTAAAATTCGGCCGATGTTGTCCTTATGACCTATGTCGACCTAAAAATAATTAGCTGGTTGAATTCAGTGACCTGATATGAAAATCTTCAAATTTAATTCACTTTGCCTTTTCCCCAGAGTATTTATTGAATAAAAGTTGTCTTTTATGCAGAACTTAACCCTCTCATTTGCTCAAGGTCATCTACCATCTGCATGGAAATCAGCGAACATTGCCGCGCTGCACAAAAAGGTGCAAAAAGTGATCCCTGCAACTGCCAACCAATCAGCCTGCTCCCAATCATCAGCAAGGTCATGGAATCCATCATAGCTTCGAACATTAAATCCTTCCTCTTCTCCAATGGCTTGATTTCCGACCATCAATTTGGATTTAGACCAGGTCACTCTACCCTGGACATGCTGCTTCTGCTTTCCCAACAATGAATGGTGGTCCTAAATGTCAAACATGAGATCAGAGCCATCTCCCTGGACATTTTCGATGTGGTCTGCCATCCTGCACTGTTCACCAAACTCTCTTCTTGTGTTATCAAAGGCAATCTCCATTCATGGCTACTTCTCCTGTCACTGTCAACGCTTGGCTCTTAATGGAATTCTCTCACCTCCTCTTCCTGTCCACGCTGGAGTTCCTCAAGGCAGTGTTCTTGGCCCTGTGCTTTTTCTAGATTTCACCAATGATCTCTCAAACTCTCTGGAAAATCCTGTTTGTATCTTTGCTGGTGACTCCACCTTCTGCCATACCATCTTTGGGCCTCTCACTCTCTCACCGCAGGAAGGCCGGTGGTCTTTCTGTCTTCTACCATCTCCTCTCCGCTCTGCCCCCCCCCCCCTCGCTCTGTCTGTCTGGAAAATATCCCACCATTTTTCGCAGGGCGCTCAAGGTCCGCCAACAACCCCCTTCTGGTAAAATTCACAAAATCACCAATCACTGCTCACCTTCACTCTTTCATTCTCTTTTTCCCCACCTTTGGAATAAACTCCCACACTCTCTTCAATCCTATTCTTCCCTCCAGGCATTCAAACAGCAGTTCACTACCACCTCTTATCTTACTCATCCAAAACCTCGATGTTTTCTACCCCCGTTAATCCACCCCAATCCACCTCCTTCAAATTCCCTGCTTTCCTTCTGAAAGTCCCTGTATGTCCATCTTGTATACCCTGTGTACCCTGCCCCCATCTCTCACCTTCCACAGATCTAATGTCTCTGTTCCCCACGTTTTGTCCTTTCCTCTCCACCCCTCTTGTCTCATGCCCCCTTTGCTGTGCATGTGTGTTAGCTCTCATACGAGCGTCGACAATGTATGCAAAATAAAAATAAAATAAAAGCAACAAGTGAATATAATTGAGAATACATGAATATAATTTTTTTTTCCACGCAACGTTATAGCAAATACCTATTTTGGGGGCAACCCCTCTCCCACTAAATTCTCTTCGACCCCGTATTTTAAATAATGTGAACAAACTTTGGTTTATCAGGGTGATGAAGGTGGTGGGTGGTCAAGTTTCATCGGAAGTGTGTGTGTGTAGTTTCTGAGAAGAAAGCAAATACCTCTTTTGGGGGTAATTTGGTTTATAAGGGTGATGAAGGTTGTGGTCAAGTTTCTGAAATTGTGTGTAATTTTGGAGAACACAAATACCTCTTTTGGGTGGACATCCTCTGTACACTCCTTAAGACCCCAAGTTTTTCATGTCGTGAACAATCTTTGGTACATCATGGGTGATGAAGGTTGGAATCACGTTTCATTGGAATTGTGTGTGTAGTTTATGAGAAGTTTTCCACTTTATTTAATAATCAACCATGCAACAAGAAAGTCCCAATTTGGCCAATTTCTCAAAGACTCACTCAAGCTTAAGGAATCTCTTTGGAATTGTGCTTAGAGTGTATATTATGGAGAATCGGATACAACATAATAAGTTTAAAGGTTTAGGGTCTTCACCATGTATGAATTCTTAAATGAGCTATTTACATTCTTTATACTTTAAATCAGAAAATAACTCCAAAGTAAAAAGAAGAAAGTACGCCTCAACCTTTCAGGCAGCATGCTCTGCCCATCCACAGCCTGATGATGCCACTGGAAGGGAAATGATGTTTATCTGCCAGATTTTTTCCAAAACAAGATTGATGAGAAAAGTTTTCCCAGTTCCACCGGGAGCATCCAGAAAGAATGTTGCACCTCTCCCATTGAAAACTGCTTTTGTAATCTTATCGAAGGCTTCTCTTTGTTCTGGAACCAGACATGGCTCATTCCCCTGTATGTATTCAGCAAACTGTTCCATGATGTAGTTGGTGCCTTTCAAAATTTCATTTGTGAGCTCATTGTCGTTATGACGTTGTGGGTCAGGAAGGTCAAATGTTTTGAGGGTCAGATCCACCCAAAATCTTGATCTTATCCTCAATGATAATGAGAGCTTGATTGAGGATGGCATCACTGTGATTCAGTTCCAGGTTCAGATTTTGCACTTGTGCATGATGCAAAATGTCCTCTGTCAGATTCTCCTTGTAGTTGTCCGATAGTTGCTGATGATTTGACATGGCACACATCTGCACCATGATGGCAAACAGGTTTCGCAGCTGCTCCTCCAATGTGCTGTTCCAGTGTGTATCATCCTCCAGGAGTCCTCTGAGCTGGCAAGCCTGTTTGTAAATTTCACATATTGTGGCATCCACTGTTTACAAGTCTTCAAATGATATTGGACCTTTTACTTCATGCAGAAGCAGTCTCAGGTAAAAACATTCAAAATTGTTAGGATATACAGTGTGCATACGGCCAAGTGCATCAATGGCTTTTATGCCTGGCTGGTCTGGTACAGTTTGTTCTGCTTTGCGGTGGCCCACTTCTTGCTGCCAACATTCCATGTGCAGTACTTGGGTATCTGATGATACAACGGTGTCTTAGCAAATTTATCACATGAGAAAAGATTGAAGAAAGCAATGAGAGTTGTGTCTTGTTGGACTTGGACGGGCTCACGTACATTCGCTTCAGTGAAGTACACTCTCTGGCCATTCTCAAGGTGCATACTGAGATGAGCCACAGTGGGATGTAGCTCATGAATTGGGAAGTTCAGGATCCTCCAAATGGCTTCATTGCTGCTGATATATCTTCCCAATTCATGTTGTTGAACCTCATCATGCACAGTCCCATCCATTTTCAGTCCAAACACAGCCATGTCAGATCCTTTGTTGACATACTTGCACACATATTTGATGGATTTGACAAAGTGGCAGTACTCAACATTGATGTGTGGATTGAATAGCTGTGTGAGGAGTGGACAGTATGGAACAATCCACCTGTTGTCAACTTTTGCTCCGACGATACAGTGGGTATCCATCTTGTCCAGTCTGTATCTCTTGTATCTTTCTCTTGCAGTCTGTATGTTTTTGTATCTTTGTTATCTTTCATGCATGGTGAGTGTGAATTGATGCTTCCACAGAGATCTGTCTTTTGACAGTGCTGAACAGAAGTGGATCAATGTCTGGGTCTGGAAGTGCAGCACTGATGAAGTCATCCACTCTGTGCACATGAAGTTCATCTTGAAGCTAAGTCAGAACGTGGGCATGTGACAGGCCACACTTTTGCCATTTAATTGTGTACATGTAGCACTTAATGGCTCCAAAAATCCTTCCCTTGGTGATGGCATTCATCAAAGCCTTCATTTTTTTGTCGGAATACTCTTGCCAGCAAATCATGGCGATGCTGTGGTTTTTGGTCTGGCATAAGTTCATTAGCCACGTCTTCCCAAGCTGGGTTGCAGGTGAAGGTGATGAAGAGATCAGGACAGCCATAGTTTCGCACATAGGTCATGGCATCCTGAGTGCGCTCATGCATGTAGCAGGGATCACCTGTGAAAATGGAAGGTAAGATGACCAATTGGCCAACATTGGCAACATTTCCATCATTGTTAATGGCATCCCTGAGGTGAACATAGTTTTCAACTCAGAGTTTATTTTGGTTGTTTCGAATGAATCTTAACCTCTCTGTCTTAATTTTGACATACGTAACCACTAAAAAATTGTTGGAAGAGATCTTTGCATTGCAAGATGTGATTGAAATTACCAGCTCGCAGCATCATCCTGTAGGCATAAAAATCCATGGAAGAAATCTTGTTTTCGCTTGGCAGTCTTGTTGCTGGGTTTGTTTGGTGCAGTTCAAAATTGTATCCATCATCACCCTGCCAAAAAATTAGTGGATACTAAAGTGCATCATATTATCGGTGTGTCTCAGCAAGTCTCTGGAGGGAGTTGTTTCTGAGTTGCAGCACAATGTCTCGATTGCCATATTGTTCAGCAGCCAGGATGATAGCCGCTTCAGATGTGGTAGGTGCATTGAAATGCCGCTCATGCTCCCCAGCTGGAGTTTTGTCTGAATGAATGACAACTTTGTACTCTGGTGTCATCTTCTCCATGGCACACTTGAGACTCTGTACAAAGTTGTTTTCCTTGGGGAGCATCTCTTGCAACTGCAGCACTACCTCCAGGTTGGTTTGAATGACATTGTTGCAGCGCTGTTCAGCCTGCTTTGTATTGTCACCAATGAAGTAGATATGCAGGAATTTTGGCTCTTCATTTGGTCGTTGCTGTAGACTGCCAATCGCATGATAAACCTGTCCTTGCACTTTAAATGTGTGCATGTATCCATATTCTCTAATATATTTTGTGGTACCAAAAGATGTCATGTTGAAGCATGAGTTGTATCTTCTGATGTTGCTTTGAAAATGACTTACATTTGAAATGTTGACTGTCAACAATGTCGGGAGAGGTTCAGGAGGAGCATTCATTTGGTGCAGTCGAACCTTGTCACTGTTGCAACATATCCCTGGAGCTTGTCCTGTCCATTTCATTGCATCGCAGTGCCTGCAAGTACATGACATTGAGCTGATGACAGCTAATGAATCAGAGCATAATCCAAGGCTGGATTGTTGGAGAATGCAGACTTTTATTTTTCCTTTCAGGGATGTTTCCGAGCTGCAGCCATTCTTGCTGCATTTGCTTCTCATGTTGCAGGGTAAACAAACGGTACTTTTGCGACTTTCAGGAAGGAAAACAGGGAAATTCAAGGAGTTGGGTTTGGGGTAGATTAATGGGGGTACAAAATATCAAGATTTTGGATGGGAAAGATATGAGATGGTGGTGAACAGCTGTTTTGAAGACCTGGAGGGAGGAGTGAGATTGAAGAGAGTGTGGAAGTTTGTTCCAGAGGCGCGAAAAAAGAGGAATTAAAGAGAGAAGGTGAGCAGTGATTCTTGATTTGGGCATTTTTGCCGGAAGGGAGTTTTTGGCGGACCTTGAGTGCCCTGCAGAAATATAGGGGGGACAGATCACAGACAAAGCAGGGAGGGTATAAAGCCAGAAAGGAGATGGTAGAAGACAGAAAGACCTCCAGAAAGACCACCGACCTGCCTCCGGTGAGAGAGTGAGAGACCCAAAGACTCAGGTTCATCATGGGAGATACCAATGATCTGTAAAGCCTTGGTTTCCACAGCATGAAGTCGAGTCAGATGTGAAGCAGGAGCACCACCCAGAGGGGAGAGCAGTGCTCCATCAGACTGTGGCTGAAAACTTTGTAAGTAGTTAGAAACTCAGGTGTGCCAAGGAAGGACTTTGCATGATGTAGGATGACCAGTGAGTGACTGGCTTCGTAGGCCAGTTTGGAGATGTGGCTTTCCCAGGAAAGATCATGGCAGATAGTGAGGCCCAAAAGCTTGAATGAAAGGACTTCTTCAAGAGGATTGTTGAGAAAGTAGATGGGAGGGGTTTTCTAAATGGTCCTTTTGGAGAGACATAGTGAGAGTGTGAGATTTGTCATGATTGAAAGACATGTTCCACATGTTGGACCAGTTTGTGATTTGGACCAATTGAACACAGTATAAAGTAGAATTGTATCTTACTAAATCTTATGTGCTTTTATCTCACTGAAATATATATATAACCAAGACTGGTATCTCCAATGCTTCAATGAAACTGCCCAGCTGCTGAAGATAAGAATGCCTTTCTGGTGCCTCATTGTCGAGCAGAAAGTAATCCACCCGGTTTCTTTGTGTTGTCCTAATCCTGTTATCACCCTCTCCTCAAGGCTGAATTGGTGTTCACACTAGTTCATGTTTGTCAGCCCTCCCCTTCATTTACCATTGCATGATGTCTAGCCCTCCCCTGTCTTTTTCTGTCCAAAATAGTGTAAAGAGGATTGTTATGTGCATTTTGAGCAGAAAGAGTATAGTGTTTGATATTGCTTGTCCTGCATTTATTTCTTTCCCATGTGCATCTTTGTTGTTATTTGTTGTTGTTGTTTGCTGTTAATAAGTGGTCTCAGACTCTGACAAAGAAGAACTGAATTTCTTCCACAGTTGGTTCATTGGTACATTTTGCTGATTCCGTCCCACATCCTCCTCAGTATCAATATTTTACCCGGTGAGTGCCCAGGGGTCCTGCCCCCATTTTTACCCTTGCCAGAGGAGAGAGTATTGCATTTGGGTTCATTTGATTTTGTTTGTCTGTTTTTCTGTTTGTTTGTTTGTCTGCACAGAACTTTCATATTTTTCTGTGCAACTACTTGTCAGATTGACACGACATTTTCAACGTCGGAGCGACTACTCAGACAGAATGTTTTATTGATAATAAAGACGTCATAGGTCACGTGGTGTGGCAGCCATGTTAGAAAAAAAGGAAAAACTTTGGACCTCTGTATTTCTGAAACCACAACATAAGAGATGAGAGATGGTATGGCAGAGGGTGGCATCATCAGCAAAGAGATAAAGAGGATTTTCCACAAAGTGGTATTCAAACATCTGTGGGCTCCATTCCAGATCATTGATAAAAAACAGAAAATAGCACAGGGCCCAGAACACTGCATTGAGGAACTCCAGCCTGGGCAGGAAGAGGAGATGAGAGAGAGAGAGAGAGAGAGAGAGAGAGAGAGAGAGAGAGAGAGAGAGAGAGAGAGAGAGAGAGAGAGCTATTAAGAGCCACAGGTTGGCTGCAATAGCAGAGGAAGTCTACGAGTCATGAATGGAGATTGCCTTAGATACCACAAGAAGAGAGTTTGGTGAGCAGTGCAGGATGGCAGACCGTATCGAAAGCTCACGATATGTCAAGGGATATGATTCTGATCTCATGTCTGGCATTGCGGAACTACATCTATTGTTGGGAAAGCAGAAGCAGCATGTCCAGGGTAGAGTGACATGGTTTGAATCCAAATTGATGATCGGAAATCAAGCCGTTGGAGAAGAGGAAGGATTTAATGTCAGAAGTGATGATGGATTCCATGACCTTGCTGATGATTGGGAGCAGGCTGATTGGTTTGTAGTTGGAGGGACCTCTTTTTGCAACTTTTCAATGCAGATTGTTAATGTTTGCTGATTTCCAAGCAGATGCAAGATTACATTAAGCAAATGAGAGGGTGAATAGAATGGAAAGAGGATAAGCAAGAGCAGCAGAGTAGGTTTTTAGGACACGTGGGCTGATGATGTCTGGACTAGTTGCAGAATCATAGTAGAGGTTTGACAGCAAACTCTCCACCTTGTCAGGAGAAAACGAGACAGAATCCAGAAATAGCTGTGTGTGACTGGGTAAGGTGGGTAAAGAAAGCGATGAGTTTGGGACACAAGAGTTAGAAGCAAATACAGAGTTTAGGCAGTCAGCGTTTTCGAGTGCAGTGTCAGCTGTGCAGCCATTTGAGGTAAGGAAAGGTATGGAGGGAAACATAACCCAGAAACAGACTTAACCAGATGCCACCAGGATCTGTAGTAGGGAGACAGGTTTAAGAGTTCAGACTTGAGCTTAGAAAGATGTTGTTTCCTCACTGTCCTGAGGCTAGATACACACTTGTTCCGAGCTTTGTGGAAAGAACTGAGATTGCCTTCATTTGAATTTGCCTTCCATGAGGCGATGACAAGTTGTTTCAGGCCAACTGCTTCGCCAAAAGCTTCAGTGTGCCATGGGCAGGAGGAAGGGTATGACAACTGAAGATGAGATGGAATAAATCTATGCATGAGAGAGAGAGCAAGTTTCTTTGGAAAAATTCCCAGGATGAGTTGATGTCAGAGAAAGTAGAAATGGGCGACCAGTATAGAAGTTTGATGGCTGATTGAAGTCACTGTCAGTTGGCCTGAGTGAAATGCCAGACACATCGTTGCTGAGATAGTTTTCTAATAACGGCGAGAGGGATGACCAAAATTGACCACCTTAACAAGCATATGGTCAGATTAACCAATTGGAGCAGAAAATTACAGCAGACATTATCAGGGAAATTGGTCAAAATCAAATCCAGAAGAGATGGAGTTTTATTGGCTGAGATGCGGGTCAGGAAGTTGACTGATTGTGTCAGTCCCAAAGAGTTGCAGAGGTCCTTTGCTGAAGGGCCATGACATGTGAGAGAGGTATCCACACCCACCCAACTGGTACCTTGACAACTGAAGTCACCACATATGAGGAAGAGAGAGTTGGGATGAATGGATAGAAGTTGGTCCATGTTTTCGGCGAGCGAGATGTGAATTTAGTTATCACTGTTTGGTGGATGATACAAAACACAAATAAACATGAGGTGGGAGTGGAGGGGAAGCCGTAGCCAATGGTATTCCTGGTGGTGTGGTTAGATGAGGGCAGTGCATGAAGAGTGAGAAATAGAGTTTTGATGACAAGAGCAACTCCGCCACCAGGATGAACCTCAGGTCTATTATACCGGAGGAGGGAGTAGCTAGAAAGAGAAACAAAGGAGTCAGAGATGTCTTGAAGAAGGAAAGTTTCTGTTAAGCAGATTATGTCTGGTTTGTCAGTGGCCACGCCTATGGAGAGATCTGTCAGGTTAGAGTGAAGGCCTCGGATGTTTGATGTCCACACTGTTCAGGAAGAAGGAGGGAGGAGGCTTTGGTTGCAGCGGAGGGGATGGGGAGGGTAGGATGAGGGAGGATAGTAGGTAGAGAAAAATTGTTGACAGTTTGTAGCAGATTGCAGAAGACCGAGAGGAGAGCGCCAGATGGGGAGGAGGACAAAAGGCTAGGTGGTGATGGGATGAGGCACAGTGGGGAGTAATATGAGAGGGGGCAGAGGGAAGTAGGAGATTGGAGGAAAGGAGGAATGAGTTGGAAGAGAGAGTGTGGGGGAAGGAGGCAGCTTTATGGATGTGAGGTGGAGCAGCTTTGAGAAGGGAGAGTGAGGGGGGAGATTTGAAGGGGAGAGGTGAGTGGGGAGATTTGAAGGGTAGAGGTGAGTGGTGAGATTTGATTGAGAAGGGTGAGAGGAGAAAAATGAGGGTGAAGGGTGAGGGAGAAGGATGAGGGAGGAGAATTGAGGGAGAAAGGTTAGGGGAGCTTTAGAGAAAGGTGAGGGGCAAACTTGGAGGGGGAAGAGAGTGAAGTTTGCTTTGAGGAGGGAGGAGGTGGCTGAAGTGAGAGGGAAGCGTTGAGAGGGAGGGGAGCAATGAGAGCAGGCACGGCCATGGGGGAGGAGGGAGATGGAAGTGGGTGGTGGAGGGGAAGGATGAGACTGGGTAGCGTTATTGCAAAGATGGGAGCGGGTTGGGGGAGGAACAAGATTTGAGGGGGTGGGAGAGAGGTGGGTGTGATTGGAGGAAGGAAAGAGCATGTTTGAGATGTTGAATAGCGACCTGAATGAGAGTGAGATATTTGGTACGTTGGAATGGAGCCCACAGATATTTGAATACATACAGTTTGGGATACCAGAGGAGGAGCTGGTAGTAAAGCAGAGGGCAGTGGAGAGGTGCATGAGAGGAGGTAGGATGGGGGGCAACATGGGAGGAGTAAGAAGGGGGTATAACAGGGGAGGAGTTAAGAGGAGGTACATTTAGGAGGTGGGGTAAATTTGCACTGAAGTTGGAAAAAATAGAATGATTGATTGAAGATGAACATGCATTGCAAATCGGATTTTTAAAATTTGTAGGTCAGAGATATGTTTAAATACTTTGGAGGAAGGATGGAATACAGGAGAGTTAAAGAGAATGGAGAAAGGAAAAATTGTAACAGATGGTATTTTTAGACACAGGATGAAAGAAGGTCGAGGACTTTTGAAGAAGAAGAGCTCAGACTTTTGAATAGGAAAAGAAGAAGAAGAAGAAGAAGAAGAAGAAGAAGAAGAAGAAGAGAAGAAGAAGAAGAAGAAGAAGAAGAAGAAGAAGAGGGCAGAAAGAGGAAGCTGAAACATTGTAAAAGACCATATATTTTTTGAAGATTGGGGAAGAGGGGGCAGCGTAAAGGAAGACTTCGAAGAAAAGTTCGTGAAAGTGTATGGTGAATACCTTCATGATCAAAGTGGGATTGCAAGTGTGGATTGGCAGAGTTGAAGAGGAAAGAGGAAGAGGAGGTGGAAGAAGTCACGTGGTTACGGGAGGTATAAGGTGAGAAGAGAAAATTTTTTTTGTGTTTTTTTTCTATTTTAAGACGTGAAACAGAGGGTATAGTTTGGAGGATTCAGCAGTGTGGTGGAGGGATTGTGGTGAAAATATAAACTGAAGGTAAAAACTTCTCTGAAATGGCTCAACAGATCGAGGTGAAACTTAACAAGTATGACCGCCTATCGCGAGGAACAAAACGTTCACACCAATGATGCCATCAGTCACATGGTTTGGCAGCCATACTGGATTTACCCTAAAACTTTAAAAAATCTTCTCCAGAAAAGCTGGACAGGTCGAGGGGAAACTTCACACAAATGTTCCCCAAGCTTTGCAGGTATCAGGGGGTTCATGAATAATTGATAGTTCACATGGTTTGACAGCCATATTGGATTGAGCAAAAAAGTTAAAAATAATTTTTCTATTTAACCACTTCATCGATCGACGTGAAACTTCATAATTATGATCCAGTAGGGATAAGGAATATAAGTTTTCAATTTCAACCTGATCGGATGCATGGTCTGACAGCCAGAATGATAATATTTTTTTTGATATGGGATATTTTTTATTTATTTTTTATTTTATGAAAAAGGATCACTTGGCTATGCCTTGATAGGTTTGAGGGTAGAGGAGTAGCATGTGAAACCCGAATCCTATCCAGCTTCCTCCTGATGACTTCATCTTTGCTTTTTGATTGTTCGGGTTCTTTCTGATGAGTCTTTCTGATGACTCTACCTCCAGTATTTTGTCTTCCATTTGATTTAAATTTATTGGTTCACGAAAAAAATAAGTGACCACTATATTCGTTATTGTTGTGTGTTGTCTGTCTGTTTGTCTGTATGTCTGTTGTCTGTCTGTCTGTATGTCTGTCTGTCTGTCTGTGCTGTCTGTATGTCTGGTTGCTGTTGTCTGTTGTTGGTCTGTCTGTATGTTGTCGCTGTGTTGGGTACGATAAGTCGAAAAAAAAAAATCCAAAATGTTTTTTTTGAGATTTGTTTTACCCTAATTATCACTTTTTCCGTCGATATGTTTGTCTGTCCCTCAGTTCGTTCAGTGCTCGTTAATAAATGGCGATTTCGATGAAACTTGGTTGGTAGGTTCATACCATGACCTAGTTGTGTGGCAAATGAGAGTTGCTATGGACAACCGTTGCTAGCAACGGACTTTGAATTTTTTTTAAATCATAAAAAATTGTTTTTTTGAAAATCAAAAAGCGGGCCACGAGCGACTGTGGGAAGTACATTCATATTGTGTCAAAATTTCCAGCCGGATCCTATGAAAACTGTCGGAGAAGATAGACTTTGATGAACCTTGATCGAAAACTAAAAAAAACGAAGTTCGTTATATCTCAGAGACTATGAGTCAGATATACATGAAACTGGTATGGTAGGTTCATGGCATGTCCTAGTTTATGTGAGAAAGAACGTTGCTATGACCTCCGTTGCCTAGCAACGGCCGAAAAACCTCTAAATGTGGGGTATTTTAACGAAAAAACAATCTGCAGCATTAACCCTTGAAGCTAGAATCATGAATTTTTTGTGCTTAATCCTCAGCTCATTCCCCATCGAACGGGCCTATCGCGTCAGGTTCTATTGGGTAGTCGACTACCATGTCCGCTACAGGCTTGTTAAGTAGTCGATCTCGTCGAAAAAAAAAAATCTTCAAAAAATTTTGGAAATTTGTTCTACCTTATTATCGGTATTTCCGTCGATATGTTTGTTGGTAGTCGATTCAGTCGAAAAAATAAAAAAATAATTTTTAATTTTGAAATTTGTTCTACCTAATTGAACTTTTTCCGTCGATATGTTTGTCTGTCCCTCAGTTCTTCCAGTGCCTCGTTAATACAATGGCGATTTCGATGAAACTTGGTTGGTAGGTTCATACCATGACCTAGTTGTGTGCAAATGAGAACGTTGCTATGGCACAACCGTTGCCTAGCAACGGGACTTTGATTTTTTTTTAAAATCATAAAAAAATATTTTTTTTTTCGAAAATCAAAAATCGGCGCACGAGCGACTGTGGGCAGTACATTAGCCATATTGTCAAAAATTTCCAGCCGATCCTATGAAAACTGTCGGAGAAAGTAGATTTTGGATGAACCCTGGTCGAACAATAAAAAAACGAAGTTCGTTATATCTCAGAGATATATGAGTCAGATAATACATGAAACTGGTATGGTAGGTTATGGTATGTCCTAGTTATGTGTGAGAAAGAACCGTTGCTATGGACCCTCCGTTGGCTTAGCAACGGCCGAAAACCTCTAAATGTGGGGGTATTTTAACAAAAACAATCTGCAGCATTAACCCTTGAAGCTAGAATCATGATTTTTCTTGTGCTTAATCTCTCAAGTCATTCCCCATCGAACGGGCCATCGCGTCAGGTTCTATTGGGTAGTCGACTACCATGTGTACCGGTTGTCTGTTGTCTGTCTGTCTGTCCCGAGCATAGCTCCGTGGGTTTTGATCCGATCCTGAGAATTTTGGTGGGAGGTTTATATCATGATGTAGTTGTGTTTTCTGAAAATGGGCGTGGTGGCGCCATTATGGGGGGAGCCAGCCAAAAAGCATGTGTTTTTAGGGGGTAGCCGATTTCAATTTGATCTTCTCAGAGGGGTTTGTCGAATCTGATAGGGTTTCGGTATTTGGTTAGCCCAATGGCACCTGCATAGCCACGGAGCTCGATTTTTCATTTTCGTCTCAAGGTGAAGGTCACAAGGTCACGAACTTAGAAAATTGCGATTTTGACATAAAATCCATCTTCTCGAGGGGTTTGTCGAATCTGGCAGGGGTTTTGGTATTTGGTTGAGCAATGGCACCTGCATAGCTCCACGGAGCTCGATTTTTATTTTCGTCCCAAGGTCAAGGTCAAAGGTAAAGGTCACAAGGTCACGAACTTAGAAAATTTCGAATTTCGACATAAAAATCATACGACCCCAAACTTTGAGAGCGAGGATGACATATTTTTTATGCATAATCTTGAGGTCATTCCACCTAAAGTCTTGAAACCATTTTGCTCTATCTGAACACCTTGCCTGTGGGCCACATTCAAGTTTGTTTTTACGGCTGATTTCATCAAAGTATGGATAATCCGAGGAGTGTGAAATGGCATATGAGCTATATGACTTTATATTGTTCCTGGAATGTTCCAGGGAAGTTTTGCACTAAGGTCATAATCCTTGACCTTTGACCTTTAAAGTTCACAAAGGTCAAATTTTCAAAGTTGTGGGAATCGAACCGGGTTTTCGACCTTCTTCGCGAACTAACTCCATTAAGCTATAGAACGTATCCTGTTTCCTTATTTTAATGTCCACAACATTGTTTTGTGACCTTTAAAGGTTATGCAAAGGTCAAATTTTTAAAGTTGTTGAATGAAACCGGGTTTTCGACATTTTGCAGCTAATAACCTGTCACTCGTACCACATCATGTTAATCGTTTTTATAATTGGTCAAACATTAACTTGTCTATCTTGACTTCTGAAACAATCTACATCGTCAAATACCGTTCGTGAACCATCGTCGTCTTCAGACTTGTTTATTTTACACCCAT
Source organism: Eptatretus atami (assembly GCA_035128595.1). Taxonomy (NCBI): domain Eukaryota; kingdom Metazoa; phylum Chordata; class Myxini; order Myxiniformes; family Myxinidae; genus Eptatretus; species Eptatretus atami. The sequence goes on from CM068968.1 coordinate 53,981,036, forward strand.
TCCGAATTCAGTAGAATAATAATAAACATCATGGGTCAGGTTCACATGTCCGATCAAAGCAGGGTTGCATCAAAGTGAGAAGTCTTGGTACCCGGTCATCACTGCCTGCAGTTTTAAAGTGGCAGTCTAGTTATATCTATTATTATTATTCATGTAACACAACAGTACACAAACACCACACAAAACAGAGGACACAAAACTACACAAGCACCACAAAAAACAAGTCCTGGCAAGGGTCTGCAATCTCTGATTGCTCTTTTTCTTGTTATAATTACTTATTTTTTGACCCTTATTTGACCTTATTTGGCTTTAGTGTTTTTTAAACTTTTTTTCTCTCAGCAACCACTTGTCCGATTGACACAAACTTGGATTGGATTTATACTTCAGGTCACTGAATTCAACCAGCCAATTATTTTTGAGAAAAACATGGACCAAAAGGTCAATATCGACCCAAGGTCAACAACAAAGGTGGGATTTCTAAAATCCTCAATTTTCATCCGATTGACTTTAAATTTGAAGAGGATTTATATTTCAGGTCAGTGAATTCAACGAGCCAATTATGGTAGAAGTCAACATGGACCAAAGGGTCAACACAGGCACAAGGTCAACAACTGAGGTGGTGTTTCTAAAAGCCTCAATTTTCATCCGATTGACTTGAAATTTGGAGTGGAGTTGCACATTTGGTCACTTAATTCAATCATAAATTATTTTTGAGGTCAAATTTGTTTTATGGATTTTGCAAGTATCATGCTCTGCACAACATCTTCTTCTTGTTTGTTTGTTTGTTTGTCTGTGTGCAGGGTACCTCAACGAGTTGCGGATGGATTCTGACGAAACTTGGTGGTCACGTTGGGTGTTTGAATAGGAAGAACTGGTTCAGTTTTGGTGAAGATCCAAATCCGGATCCGGATCTGGCAATTTTTTCAGTGATTTTTCACCATCGAGAGAGAGGGCTAAACTAATATATAGCACGATATCTCATAAAGTTGTGCACGGATTTGAATGAAACTTGGTGGACAGTTTGGGACTGTGACCACGACAAATTATTTCGATTTTAGTGAAGATCCGAATGCGGATCTCGATACGATAATTTTTTCAGTGATTCTTCACCATTGAGAGAACGGGCTGAAAACAATGTATTGCATAATGTTTCAAAATTGTATTGGGCCCGATATGTTCTTGTGGATTAGGCATTACATGGCAGAGGTATGCGCTCTACTGAGTGCCCTTCTCGTTTGATAAATAATGTGACCGGAACCCATTTGTAGCCAGAGTTGTAATTGCAAAGTGGAATGTGTTGTGCAATATCAAATTCCTAAATTGGCCACGAATCATGAGCTAACTTTTACGACAGTTGTTTATGCTCAATCATGGTGTTGATTGGTACAACTGTGTTTATACGTGTATGGAGCTTCCTGTTCATGGGCATCTCAGCCGGTGTTTGAAATCGCAACAAATGAGTGTGCAAGAGACCACTCATTTTGCGCTGCGGCACTTTAATTGTTTTCTCAACACTTTCTGCTCTTTCACCACACAAACTTGTCATTTTGTTTACTGCTACCTCCTACCCTAATACATCGTGTTCACGCAGATCCAAATGTGTGTTTTTTCTGTCAATTCCATTGCAGAAGATATGTGTATGACCTTGTCGAAATCCAATGATTCTTCTCACAGCAATCTGAGTTTGATGTGTTTGTTCGCATTTTCACAGACTAAGCGATCATGCAGAATTTCCTCAAAATTACTTCCTCATTCACACCGTTCAGCCAATTTATGTGAGGCTGCTACATAATCCGAAATGGCCTCACTGCCTTCCTGCCTGAATATATTCAGCTTGTCAGGCTGCACTGCCATTGATGGCTTCAGATTCCAATGTTGTTCAACAATAGAAATCAACTCTGAGAAAGGGATGTCCCCCAGCTTCCACTTTTTGAAAAAGCTTGACATGAGCGTGTAGGTTGGCGCACCGCAAACACTCAGCAGTATCTATCGTTGCTGATCCACACTCTTAATGTCATTAGCTGCGAAATAGTGCTGAAACCTCTCCCCATAAAGCGACCACTCTTCCTCTCTGGATTTAAACTCTTATAATGCCAAACGTGGCCATGATTTTCAAAATAAATAAATTTGTCTCCAAGGCAAAATAGTTTACCCTCGCCGCCAGAAGTTTATTTCTCCCAGAACTAGATGGGTGTCTGAAAAAGACTCATATGTACACCAGAAATTCTGCCATTACCAAAAACACTTTTTGGCACACATGCACACACCGATCATGGCAAATGTATGATTCACGCAGGTGCAGATGCAGCATCACAATAAATCAAAAAGGCGTAAAGTATTGTGGTGGTTTTATTTTGCAATTGAGATTTTAAAAAAAAATTGTTATGGTATTAGTACAACTCAAGAGACAATGTCGCTTCCTTCCATTGGAATCATTGTAATTGCTTCAGCCGTAATTGTACTAGGCTAGATGACATTTATAAACAATTTGGAGGATGAACAATTCATGGATTTTGGAAGCTCTCAATTTGATACTTTAGCGATGTATACTGGCATATTGTACACCACTACTTTCCTATTCCATATCCATACGATGCATGACATCATCGCCAGGCACCAAAGGAAGGTAGTACTGAGTTTTCACTCCTTTTTCTTCTTTGTTTGTCTGGGCGATATCTCAGCAATCCTTTGAGCTTGGAAGCTAAAATTTGGGGACAAAAGTGAAGTTGTGCTTTTGCAAAAACTGTTTTTTTGTTTTGTTTTGACTTATCAATTAATTGATTCATTACTTAACTATTATCTATTTATGACTTATTTATTTTCTTTTTCATTTGGGCAATATATCAGGCACCTATTGAGATCGGAAACCAATATTTGGACACGACAGTGAACGAGTGATTTGGCTATAAAGGGTATTTTTGTTTTATTGATTAATCAGTAAATCGATTCATTATTCATTTTTCGATTTATTTTATAATTTTCAAAAAATTACAGATTTGGATGAAAAAGTAGTGATTTCGGTGTGCTATGAGACAATTGATGAAGAATCAATTAGTTTACGATTATCATTTATTTTAATAATGTAAATAATCAATTAATCAATCAATCATTGAACAACGCTCCTCCCCAAATCCGTCTCCATATGCTGCAAGGCGAGTCAGAATCATTTTTACTCATTTTACCAGTACCTCAGAATTACTTTTGTTCACATAACCGTGTTTATATTATTTGTTTTTTGTATACACTGCAAGGCTCATATGAGGTTAACACACAATGCACAGCAAGGGGGCATGAGACTGAGGGGGAGAGGGAAGGACAAAACAAAAACAGAGATATTAGGAGATATGTGGAAGCAGAGAGATGGGGGGGAACACAGCTACAAAAGATGGACATTACAGGACTTTCAGGAAGGAAAGCAGGGAATTGAAGGAGGTGGATTGGGGTGGATTACGGTGGAGAGTAGAAAAGATCAAGGTTTTGTATGGGGAAGTAAGAGGTGGTGGTGAATGGCTGTTTGAAGGCCTGGAGGGAAGAATGGATGAAGAGAGTGTGTGAGTTTATTCAAGGTGGGAAAAAGAGGAATAAAGAGTGAAGGTGAGCGTGATTCGTGATTTTAGTAGTTTTACCAGAAGGGGGCTGCTGGCGGACTTGAGCGCCTGCGAAAAATATGGGGGGGGCATATCGCAGACAGACAGGGGGGAGGGGGACCGAGAGAGGATATGGGAGAAGACAGAAAGACACCAACCTGCCTGCAGTGAGAGAGTGAGGCCCAAAACACTCAGACTCACCTCGGAGATACCAAATAATCCTAAATGCCTTGGTTCCACAGCATGAAGCGGAGAAAGGTCAGAGGCAGGGCACCACCAGAGGAGAGCAGTACTCCATCAGGCTGCGGTCAAAGCTTGTATGGGTCAGGAGTCCGGTGGAGAGGAAGGACGTTGCCACGATGGAGGATTCCCAGTTGGCGACTGGCTTTGGAGGCCAGGTTGGAAATGTGGCTTTCCCAGAAAATATCATGGCAGATAGTGAGACCAAGAAGCTTGAATGAAAGGTCTTCTTGCAGCAGATTTTTGAAAAAGTAGATGGGGGGCTTTCCCAAACGGTCCTTTCAGAGAGACAAAGTGAGAGTGTGAGATTTGTCCTGATTGAAAGGCATGTTCCACGTGTTGGACCAGTTTGTGATATTACCCAGATCTGCAGAGAGCGAAGAAGCTGGTGCTTGCCAGTCTGAGGGATGGCAGATGGTACGACAGAGGGTGGAGTCATCAGCAAATAAATAAAGAGGATTTTCCAGAGAGTCGGAGAGATCATTGATGAAAACCAGAAAAAGAACAGGGCCCAGAACGCTACCTTGAGGAACTCCAGTCTGGACAGGAAGAGGGGATGAGAGAACTCTATTTAGGGCCACACGTTGGCTGCACAGGAGAGGAAGTCTGCGAGCCATGAGTGGAGATAGCCATGGATACCATCGGAAGAGAGTTTGGTGAGCAGGGCAGGATGCCAGACCATGTCAAAAGCATGCGATATATCTTGGGAGATGGCTCTGATTTCATGTCTTTGCTTGAGGACCACCAGCCATTGTTGGCAGAGCAGAAGCAGCATATCCAGGGTAGAGTGACCTGGTCTGAAACCCAAAAAAAATAAAACATTTAAAAAAACCCAAAATTTGAACACATTTACCTCAGAAGTACATTTAATGATTAACTATCATTTGCCACATGTTTACCTCAGAAGTTCACCGCTCCTAACATTCCATCTCCACGTGCAGTACGCGAAGGCGGGCTGCAGAACGTGGCCAATGTCGGCATACTGGAGGGATTTTTAAAAAAAAAAAATTTTTGCATGGGCCGGTGTCCTTTGCATGCTCCTGCACTTGATTTTCATTCTTGTTAGTTAGGAACACATTCGAGTATAAAAGGTATTGCTATTAAAGGCTTTTGACTTCATTCTTCAATAGCTTTTCAGCATAACATTTTATATACATTTTATGGCGTGGCCATTTTATTCCCATGCAATTCCGACCTATGGAATACGACCATGTTCCATTATTTTAACTTTTTTCCTTTCAAGGTTATCATTCTCAGTAACGGCAATCACACCCTGATTGAATGGATTTTGATGGTGAATTACGTACATTTTACGGAAAGCAAGAACGATCGTTGAGCGAATCTCCTGCATTCTGAACCCAAATATTAATGGATTAACAAAGGCCGGTGTGACTGCACTTAAAAGGTTCAAGATAAAACCAAACGTTGGAAGTCTTACAAATCGTTTCAACGCCATCATGACAATAAGTAAAATAAACTGTGCTAGAGATGCAAACAATTGTGTAAAACATGTGTGCAAGGCTTTTATATTTGCCTCTGTGGATGATTTACTACATTTACGAACAATACACAAAGTAGAGTACAGTGCTGTAAAACCGGTTAAACCATACACAAGATACTGAAATAATAGAGAATAAATGAGTGAAGGATTAACATTTCCACAAGCTGATCTTGCAACAGGTGAAGAAGCACAGACTACATCACGAACTACCACAGAGTAGTTGCAGTACACCATTGTTGTTGGTACTACAACATAGCTTACACTCAACAACAATCCGATTGTCAAAACTACAATGACAAGTTTCACAGCACCACCTTTGTTCACCATCAGAGCCACGTAACTGTACG
>CM068968.1:54022005-54036854 GCA_035128595.1 Eptatretus atami
TTTTTTGTTTTGACTTATCAATTAATTAATTAATTAATTACTTAACTATTATCTATTTATTTATGACTTATTTATTTTCTTTTTCATTTGGGCAATATATCAGGCACCTATTGAGCTCGGAAACCAATATTTGGACATGACAGTGAACGAGTAATTTGGCTATAAAGGTTATTTTTGTTTTATTGATTAATCAGTTAATCGATTAATTATTCATTTTTCGATTTATTATTTAATTTTCAAAAAGTTACAGATTCTGATGAAACAGTGGTGAATTAGGTATGCTATGAGACAATTGATGAAGAATCAATTAGTTTACAATTATCATTTATTTTAATAATGGAAATAATAAATTAATCAATCATTCGTTGTACAATGCTCCTCCCCAAATCCGTCTCCATTTGCTGCAAGGCGAGTCAGAATCATTTTTACACATTTACAGTACCTCAGAATTACTTTTGTTCACATAAACTTTAGCAAATGGAGTTTTAGAGAAATGTTAACAGTTATTTATTTTTTTTTGTTACAAGTTTGTGAATTGGCTGTTCCTTTTTCTGCTGCCCTCAAGAGAACAGAGAGACTTTTTTGCACTAAATGATTGAATAACATTGTCTTGGTCTGGTTTGCAGAGCCGTGTGACCTGAGCTGTGGGATAAACATCGCGTGAACCATTGCCTCGAACATTTCTCTTTGTACCCGCTAACTGTTTGTTCGGCTTCTCACGCCTACAAAAGAACATCTGCAGTCTGGCGCGGTTGATTAGCCCCACCACTCTCCCATGAAAGTATAAAACATTGCTTTGAAATGTTATAAAATTGTTTCAGTGCAAGTACCTGAGGAAGTTATTAGAAATCTCAGTGGCTTTTCGTGCTCCTTTGGAACTTGTCCAAGTACCAAGTTAGGAAAAACTCCTCTGATGTAAGGGAGTGTTGAATTGATCGGGTAGGTTGGTCTAAAAACCTGTTACTAAAGTAAGAATAAAGAAATAGAACCCAAATTAATATTGCAATCAATGGGGATTCTTAAGTTCATGTTATGAGGTGAAGAAAGATGTATTGGTTGTTTATAATTGAATGAATTAAATGTTTCACAAGGAAGGGACTTGGCTGTGGACAATCGCGTTATCATGTGTCAATGGGTTTTATGCAGGATTTTATAACCAAATCGGCACAAAAGTAAACTCTGCCTGAAGTTCCAAATAGGATTCCACAATCGGCCAGGTGGAAATCCTTCAAACGAATCACCAACGGATGTCGGCGCCTCCTCACCAATGAGGACCGTTAAAAAAAAAAAAAATCCACATACTTGGAAAAAAAAAAGACACGATTTATTATATACACATATTATTGATTATCATTTTCACTTTGGACATGCGGACATTAATTCAGTCGAAACCCACACCACGGACTTTCCTGAAACGTTCATTTTGACGGTCGCGTGCGCATTAGCTATTTGTCGTTGGCGGTCTTTTCTCATCTCGGATATTAATTTACCTTAGGCCACTCCACATTTTTTCCATTTGACAGTTCGTCAACCCACCTTTCTTCCCGGTCACTGCCGAAGTGGTATCGACCTCATCCCGGCTCAGCAGCTTAAGCCAAGCTTCATGGTTCAGTATGGGAGGCATGTGCACTGGGCTAAACCCTTACGTTCCTTCAGCTGTCGTCACTCCACTTGTTTTTACCCAACCGGCTTACGTCCAGGCCTCAAAATCACCGGGGCTATCCTCGTCTGTTCTGTTCGGCCAAATCCCCCAGGAAGGAAGCGAAGCCCATCCCCATCTCCCTGAGAGGATTGCTGTATCAACCTGCTGCAACCATATGGCACTCGTGTGATCTGGCCCATTGGCCCTTCCACCACTCACGAGGCTCCCTCACTGAAGGAGATCTGCGTATGAGCAGGAATCAGCGTCAGGGAAATGAGTAGTAGTAACATGTCCATACAGCGCAGTGATTCATCACGAACTATGTAGTTAACCAAATCTCATTTGAGTCTACACAGCCAACTGAATGATGGGACACAAAGTCCGATCAGCGTAGCAAGGATTCCTCTGAAGAGAAACCTGGTCCCAAAGGAATAAAATCGCGCATTCCAGTCCCTGTCAACAAGCCCAAAAAAGTCCACTTCTGTTAGAGGAGAGAAAGACTGGAAGCATCTAGGTCATGAAGGACTTGGACTTTTTGTCCTCCCGCACAGGTACCGCAGCGCCACACCCCATCGGTCCAGTGAATCCATGACTCTTCAGGCCCGACCCAGACTGAGTCTGTTGACCTCTGCTCACAGCCTGCAGAAGGACACGGAACATTGCACTGCCAAGGTTAAGTTGTGAATCTTTTTCGTGACCCCCAACATCCTCGCCACAAAAACAGGTACAGACAAGGTAATAGCAGCATCAAGATGCATGAAAGCCTGGAATTTCAGGTGGGTGTGCGGCGGGGGGTACCTCCAATAGTAAGCAATGAATAGGACTAAGTGTAGTGAAGTCAGGTTTATCGTGAGCGTGCAATTAACTTTCAAAACTACGTATTGTAATTAATAGATATATAGTCACACAGCTTCACTGGATTGTTGTGAAAGAACATTCCATAGTAAGTACGTATTTATTGATGTTCGTGTTGTCTCGTGCAACCCAAATGTTCACTCATGAGGTGCAATATTAATAGGCATATAGTCTTCACGGACTGACTGATGATTGGACGATAGTCTTCACGCTTCCACCGCTTCCCTTTCGGCCTCACAGTTCACGGCTTCAGAGACGGACCGTGCTTTCATGGATGGAAAACGTGTTCAAGTATTGATGTTTTTTTCAATGGTTTCGACTCAATCTTCCTTTAATTTGATTCCTCCATCGCTTTGGTTGAATGTTTGTGAAGCAAAATTTTGCCAAAGCGTCAATGGTCGTTTGAGATTTGTGTTCTCAATATAGTTTTGGTGCTTGAAAACTTTATTCAATGGCCTGTGTGCCATTCGGGTCGTTTCTAATCAAGTTATGGGACTAATCAGACATTGGCAAGTACCCGGATTACGGGTTGACCCGTTAGTTGTGAAATACCTGCAGACCCGTATTGTTGTGTGAATACTGCAGACCGTATTAGTTTCGTTCAAAACCCGGTATTGTATGGAAAGTTCGATCCATTCTAAAAACGCATGTTTCACTCCATTCCACTCGCAAGGTTTTTGACCCCATACTGTGAGACCTGGGATGCGTTCATGCCATAGTTCTTATGGAGTTGCTCCGCCAACGAGGCTTAAGCACTCAAGCATGCTTCCATCATTCGACACTGTGCGATTTGGAACGGCTGGCTTAGCAAGCTATAGCAAGCTTATTGATCTGGAGCCAACCCGGGGTGTGTTTCAGCTCCCAAGCAGCAAGCGTTTCGTTGGGTGTGCTTGCTTGATTGCTAAGCCACTTGGCAAGCGCTACACCAAGTTGATTGTTAAAATGGAACACACAACACCCCTGAAGCGTCCTGCAGCCGATGCGCAATGTATTCCTCAAAGTTATTTGGTTGTGTTGACGTCATGGAGGTTTCTCTCTGAAAGGCACGTCACCATCCTCCAGGATTCCACATAAAGAATTCATCTTCCGATCATGGTTCTAATAAATAAATAACCTGGTTTTGATTCCCACCAACCTGTTTTTTGTCTATTCCAACTTTCCATGTTGTGCCTCCATATGGAATTTGAACCTTGGTTTCAAGCATCATGCACCACAGCTTCAGATTAGAGCCTCAATGGAGTTTTTCTTTATGTTTCTCCTTATTTAAACAAATCAACCATCCAAGAAGAAAGTCCCAATTTGGCCAATTCGCTTCAAAAGACTCCTCAGCCCAATGACTCTCTTTAGGAATTGTGCTTTGAGTCTATATAATGGGGAATCTGATACAACATTATCCCCCCCCCCTGAAGACCGAAAGCTTCTGGACAATGATACAAGTAAGTGATTGGTGTATATAAGTAGAAATGCATCTCATCGTGGCGAGTTCGATCGATCGAGTTGCATCTCATAAATATTATTATAGTCTAGCAGGGGAAACAACAGCGCTGCCTTGGATTTTCTGGGGTGGAGAGGGGTGAGGCGGGTGAGATACCTGGTATTGCCTGGTGGTTGAGCTTTTATCGCTTGTGTGACGTGTGAATAACGTGTTGGACATTTAGAGAAGAATACGTACAAAACTCTTGAAAATTGATTATGTCGTGTTGTTTTCTGGATAAAACAAGATGTGTGTGATGTGGTTGTGTGTGGTGTGTGTGTTTAGGAGAGCAGCTGCACTAAGAAAATAGGGTCGGAAATTCTGGAATCGTGCAACAACCGACATTTGTCATTGTAACAGATCCATGTGTTTTCGGCTGATTATTTCGTCCTTAATTTAACATATTATAACCCATTTATACAGGAAAGTACTTACTACATGATTACATATTGAGAATGCTCCAAAGTATGAGGTTTGAAGTGTTTTCAGTGACATTTGTGTGTTGCTCGATTTTTAATTTTCGGAACATCAAACTTGGTGATTGGTATTGCATGAAAACCATGTTTCAGGAAACAAATTAAATGACGTTTCGGAGAATCCTTTTGTTTCAGGCACGACATCAGGTTACACTGTCTGCACTGTTCATCTGTCCTGATGTTTGATCCCATTTGCTGGCACAGATTCAATGCAGTGTGCACCGTCTGAGCATGTGATCAGTCACTGGAGCACAGGTTATGATTTCAGGGCATTCGCACGGCACCATTTATTACACAGTGCACGTTCTCCACCATGCCACGACTATCAAAATACTAGGCGCGCGGATCGGCAAGCCACGGCCCTGAATGACGGGGTTGGTGCAAGCTGTTTCGGTGCCCGAGGCGGAACATTCAGATTCTCTCCCCTTCCCATCCCCCAGCCCCTCACCCTCAACAATTACCTTTCCAAATGCATATTGCGCATAAGTATGAATAAACTTTTGCATTATAAAATTACAGATATATTTTAACAAGGAAAAGGAGAAAATGTTTCTGATTGTAGTTAATCACAGTTGTATACTTTCACCATATAGGTACTCAAATAAATGCCACATTATATGTGTAGTGTGGCTCACGTGATGGATTACAATAGATGGGTTCCTGCCAACAAGGTTGATCATTGAAATTTAGAATATTTTTTTTCCATGTTTTTGCATTGTTATCAAAATGTAGAAATACATTCTTTCAGGCATATTTTTTGTAATTCCGTGCTCTATTGACAATGGGATAGCCAAGAAAGTCTTGATACCAATGAAGAATGGATGTATGTTTGATCAACTGCCAAAGTTTTCACTTCAAAGCTCCCAACATTGCTTGCTGTTGTACACAAAGCGGAGCTAGTAGAGTATATCACACCCAGCGGCTAGAATAAGGGTTGTAAACTCAACAAATCTATATACCGCAAGACAAAGAACAAAACGCTTGGGTTCAACATGAATAAGATGAAAGGATAGCTCACGTTGTATGCTACTTCAAATTCATTCTAGGAATAGTGTGTTGAGTTTGTGTCTTGGAAAATCAAGAACTTGTTTGCTTTCCTGATCCAACCTACAAAATTTTACCAAACGAAGGGTTTTAAAAGTAACCATGATGGCGATTTTGTTCTTGCAGAGTTCAAGTATTATAATTCCAAATCGAAATAAAATAAAGATTTCAAAAGTGTAGAAAACTTTATTTGTTGGGGAAGTTACTGCCTGATTATGCGACTTTCACACCACCGGATTTAACGATGTTAACATGAGTTATTTGTGTCTTGTTGTTCGTATCTTTTTGGACCATCTTTAAAAACAGTAAGTTTTCTGTTTGGATTGATTTTCAATTATCTTTGATTGGCCAGACAGACAGACAGTAAAACAGCAGTTGTCCCCGTCTGTGCGCATTGCTCGATTGGGGAATGATAAACCAATTTACTGCTCGTTCAGGTTTCGTGTTCAGATTCACGTTCTGATTCGTGTTCAAAATTACTTAACATTTCAATGGCAAAATAAGTTGTTTCCCTCGATCTAAACCGATGTTTGGACAGAAAGATAGACAGAGTGAAGCAGTTGCACTAACTCCACTTTCTGCTTCGTGTGAACAGGTATATTGATATGCCAGAACAGTGCTTTCAGGTTTCAGCAGATACTTTACATGAACTAGAACTGCCGCTTTATAACTTGCTGGTAGTGATGTCTGGTACCCAGACGTCCGCCTTTCGGATACACATGAGGACTTAATGAGAATTTGCAAAGTTTCCCTTCGATAGGATTAAGTGGTTGCAGAGAAAAACATTCTTTAATAGTTGATACAAAGTGCAGCCTTGCTTTGGGACCACGGGGACTGACGGCTTTCGAAACCGCGTAGCACAAAGTGTTCAATCTAGTTATTACTTATGCAGTTAGCCCTTTTTCCTGGGTACACTGTCGGTAATCAATTGAATATGCTATGTCCTGTACCTCCAAACGCAATCAGGTTGCAGCAAAGTGAGCCTTCTGCGATAAAAAAAATCTAAAAAGTTCCTCAGATCAAATAATTAAATAATTTCTGGCTGCCAAACCGTTGGTGGCTGATCGGTTGAAATTTTTATATCCAACGTTTCACATGTCGGCTAGATTATAATTGTGAAGTTTGGATATAATTGTGAGGTTTTGTTTGGCATATAGGCTGGCGCCCCGTACACGTGACGTATGACGTCAACAATTATCATTAAGTTTGCATCAAAAAAGATACATACAATGGTGAAAATTTTCATGTCGATCGAACTTACCGTTCTGAGAAAATGATTTCTAAAGCGAAAAAGAACCGCAAATTGCGGCGGGAAAAAGAATAAATTAATAATAATAAACAAGTAAATCCTTTCAATACGCACGTGTGATGAAGCAAATTTGAGTACCACTAATGTTAAAATATGTTATTTATTGCTTTTTCAGTTGAAAAACAATTTAAAAAGCATACTTAATATTTCAAATGTAAAAATCTTGTTATTATTTGTGATAAGCACCTTTATTATACTAGAAGGAATGAAATCGTTCGATACAGCATGGCATGGGGGCCGCAAAAAGAATGATGGCATAAGAAGAATTAGCTTTCAGCGTTCGGCGCGAAATGCATTGGTGTCGAAATGAACGTCTTTGTTCGTTCGTACATTGAGAGGGGAGCGTTTCTTGCGTTTTTTTCCATCAAGCAATAAATCAATGGTTTTCACTATATAAACAACATTAGTTTCACATTTCCCATTGAAATACTCGGGTATTTTCCATCAATTGTCCCATTTCTTCGCCGGTCCTCTCTCTTCCCTAGGTTTTGCACTGCCACACCGGACGGCCGTCATTGTGTTGTCCTTGAAGGCACGTGTGGGGGGAGGGGGGGGGGGAGACACCGGAGAGGTGGTAGACACCGGGGGGGACATTTCAAACTCGGTGCAATTGTATACAGCGCACGCGCTTAAAAAGAAATAAACAGAAGAAAAAAATTAGGTTTACCCAGTCTATTTGACTGGGTACCCTAATTACAAAGATGACAAAAGTAAATAAGAGCACAATTCAACAAATATCTTATGGATTAATATACGCACCACAATATCGTCAGGAAAATAATAGAGGATTGAACTTGAATTCTGCATGATGAAAATAAATGTACATACTAACCGGACAAACTGATTTAACTTTAATGTTAAATTCATGTCACGTCTCATGGATTATTGTACCCTGTTTTTTGTTTCTAAATCACGATTCTAATGCAGGAAACGCACGTTTCATCAAATAGTTGTGGATTTTTAGCTTTGTAGTAAGCAAGAACAACAAATTTTACACAACAAACCTATTCCTGCAAATATGTGTAAATTTGCATTAATGAATGCGTTTTACAACACATCAGCATTGTTCACCAAAACGTTATTACTGTTACGAATCTGGAACCCATCACACACAACAGCAGAGTCCTTATAGAATCCAGTTATATCGGTAAGTATTGTGTTTCCAGTAGGGTCCCATCCCTTGTTTACTGGGTATTAAGTGACGTGCGCTGCGAAGTTTGTTTTATTAGTCAGGTCTTTAAAATCCTTAGATCCGCCAAACCAACCACCCTGCCATTCCCATTCACAACTCCTTCCACTGAACTAGTCTTCACAGGCTCCCCAAAGTGTTCAGTTGGAGTTTTTCACAGCGCTGTCAACAATACACCTTGATCCCTGTCCAACCAACTCACAGAGCGGGTCGACACGAGGCTTCCGCCCCGCTCGTGAGTGGCATAAAAGACCAGGCTCCCTTTGGAGGTGTGTTCATGTTCGTGTTGGCGTCGGAGCTGTTGTGTGTCGGAGCCTTGAGGAGAATCACTGCTTCGCCTGCCTCGCCACCTCCTCGCTGTTTTGACTGTCGGACCGTGCTGGCGTCTGCCGCTCCACTCTGCGTGCTTCGTTCCTTTGATGCCACGTGAAGCTGTGGTGGAGTCCTGCACTTAAAGCCAGATCGTCGAAGACCCACGGGCGGACAGGTCAAGCACAGGCTCTGGCCTTCCAGCCTCACCTTTCCTCGAGCTGGAAGCCTTCAATTAAAGACCCGACGCGGGGTCGTTTCTTTTGGGGTGTGTCTGTGTGTGGGCCCCGTCTCTTAGTCGAATTGTTTAGCAGTAGACGTTAGCCAGTAGCTTAGTAAGCTTAGCAGTAGCAGTTAAATGGTACGTGACTAGTTGTAAGGGATGATAGGGGCGACGAGCGTAGCGTAGGGACGTCATAGTTGTTGGAGTGCTGATGTGAGAAATGAGAAAAATAAATAAAAAGGCAATGTTGGTACAATGAATGGAATGTGGGTGGAACAGCGGGCCAAGTGTGAGTGGAGCCGAATGTGGAAGCATGGTGCGAATGAATGATTGGGGGAGGAGTGAGTCCCACCCAAGTGACCCCGAGGGTCAGTATAATGTTTAGTTATGGCGCTTACGTTAGTTAAATTTACCAAATGGAGGTCGTTTTGTTATGGTGTTGAGAGAAGGCACGAAACCAATGTTGGAGGGGTGCAGGAGTTCCATGCGACCGGAATTGGGAGCGTCGCTGGTGAAAGTGAGTACGATTAGAGGGGCACCCAGGCCGCGACTAGTCGGCCAGAATCGGCCAGGGTCCAGGGACTGGAATAGTGTTACTGGCATGCGGTGGCCGCGACAACGGGCCCCGTAGCACCGAGCCACATGGGCATATTCGGGGGAGTAGCGGGAAGGCACTCCCCCGTTCAAAGAGAGCAGGTAAGGCTCGGAGACGCCTCAGGCCCGGCGGATGCCGTAGTTAGAGTTCGCAGAATGGGATGTCCCTGCAGTTGAAGCCACGCTGCCCAGCACGAAAATTGTCAAGGGCAGAGAGAAATTTGTCGGCAAGGCCCCAAAATTGATAATGGACACCAACCCACAGGCGACGAGGCAATCATGGTTTCTAGAACCAAGAGTTTATAAAGAGGCAGCGTGTTGAAAAAGTCCCGGGGATAGTTTCGTGTAATAATATGCTAGGGTAGTGTGAGGAAAAAATTGTACCCCATTCACACCATCCATCCCTTCGTCTCTCTGTAGGCCGCTGGGACTCGCTTTGGTAAGATGCTATAAACTCTGGTGGAGGCTATTCTGAGGCTTTGTTTGGGCCTCAAGCAGGGACACTGTCTCTCCCTTATTCCCCTCCAAAAAGGATCTTGGGGTGTGGATGTAGACGCGGCAGGATAGGTTAGCCGGACAAAGACAGCAGGAGGGTTTAGGGGACAAGCAATTCTAAAATAAAAAAATAAAAAAAAATAAAATAAAAAGGCGGCTAAATTTTGTTGTTTGTTGTTGCAGGACTAAGGAGTTGGGTAATAGGACCAAAGGACAGCAAGGCGATAGGTTTGGGGGTAGACAGTTAGGGTAGCGTTCCGAGCCTGTTTCCGGAGCGGCCGCGCACCACCGCCACTTGCCTCCAGAACCTCATGGGACCATACCAGAGGCCGGCCAGCTTCATATTGCCCGGTCTGTTGCTGCTACAGTGCTGTCCACACTTCGCTTGCCATGCTCACTTGGCCTGCCTTTTTCTTGAACCATGCCTACTCTGGCCCTTGTTTGCATTGCCCCCATGTCATCATCTAGGCCAGGTCGCCAGGACCATCTTCCAGGTTTTTGCAAGGACTGACGCTGAAGCAGCCCCATCATTCATCACTCTGTGTGTTTTGCATCCGTCCATCTCAGTTCATTCACGAGGAGCCAGGGACTGCATTGAGCAGCCTGGCTTCCTCCCGGTTCTTGCACAAAGGCCACTTCAAATGGCCTGTGGATTGATTGCATGGCCTTGCCGTCGTTATAGGGTGAAGTTGCCTCCACAGCTGAAGACTTAAAAAAAAAGAAAAAAAATTAAGAAGCTTCAGTGACAAAAGAGGGACCTTTTGAGCAGGCCTGAAGGCGGTCTGACTCTTCCAGCTGCCTGTGCACCATCCCACACAAAACTGTTGACTTTGCTGTGCCTTTTCCCCCACAATAACAGGTCCTGGGCAATGGTTTAGTGTAAATAATTAGTTAAAAATTGTAAATAAGTTTGCAACCCACTGTGTGTGCTGTTTAGCAACGCAATGTATTTATGTGTCCGTGTGAGTTTGATAGTTTAGTTCCAGCCACTGGGTTATTTATTTTTTGGGACATGTAGTGAAAAATGTCGCACTCAGGGATCCGTCGGTAAATCAGACTAGGGAGACTGAACACGGCAACACAAATTACAATCTTCCAAGGAAGGGTAGTGTTCCTGAACCCTTCACACAACGAGTTAGACATTATTCGGTAATATGGCGTTAGGTCCACCGTATGTAATCGTGGCTAGTCGTTGCACACTTTAATAGACAAAACAACACTGACATTATCCTGAAGGTACAGGCCCGATGTCAGTGGGTTTACAGACGGAACCCACCTGACCGGTCCAACCAACACGCCAGAGTGTCCCTTACCGGCTCGCCGCTCAGTTATATTAATAAAGTGATTTCCAGTTAGGGTCCCATCCCTTGTTTAATGGGTGATTAAGTGTATTCTGCCTTGCCTCCCTCCTCGCTTGTTTTCGCTGTCCGGACCGTGCTGGCATCTGCCGCCTCCACTCCTGGTGCCTTCGTCCTTTGATGCCACGTGAAAGCTGCGCAGTCGAGTCCCGCCGCGAGCCAGATCGTCGAAGAACACACGAGGCAGACAGGTCCAAGCAGAGGCTCTGGCCTCCAGCTCCCTTTCCTCGAGCTGGAAGCCTTCAATAAAGAGCCGACGGGGTCCGTTTTTTTGGGTGTGTGTCTGCTGTGGGCCCCGTCTCTTAAGTCGAATTGTTAAGTGCTTTTACTCACTGTATATTGCCTGCCTGATATTCGCGATAACTCTGCCCTGATGTGCTTCCTGCCCGATTATTATTGTAAATAAATTTCCCTATTGTTGAATGTCCCAGCTCGTTCCCTGTCATTTCTTTTATTGGCTTAGCACGGTGCGTGTTGATGGAATAGCGAGGCAGTAAATTGTTCATTTGGACTGACGGGCCTTGGTAACCATCCGCTCGGGTGACACACGGTTCAGCACGGTAACGGCTCGTCCCGCTCGAGGTCTGTCTGAGGGTGTGAATTGCCCTGTAGCTTTGCTGCCTGGGTAATAAGGTATATTGAAGTTTGGCAAATTACCCGACCCCACGCGGTTCGAATTATTGGCGATTCATGGTCCTGTTAAGGACCAGTGCCCTTTCGGACTTATCGAGGGTCACGACCTAAATTCCGGTGTGTTTGGTGGAGCCGACTCTACTGCCTCCCTTCTTGCGGTTCATGCTCACCACCGATACCCGGCCCCACAACAATACATCCTCTGCATTACTGTACATGGCTATCATATTAAATTGCATGATATGTATGGATATTTAATACAGTGTATGTTTCATTGTGATCATCATTGTCACTTGACAAAACAAAAGTTATTACAATTTTCATTGTGTTTTTACAGGAGACATGAACACAAACGTTGTGGGATATATGCCTCGCACCGTCACACTGCATTGTGGCGGATATTCCTTTGGATTACGGCGGTCGAGTTATCATGTCGCGTTTTCACAGTTTATTATGTGTTATTTCTATCCCTCTCAACGCAGCAATCATAGTGGCTTGTTCTTATCGCAGTTTCAATTCACCCATGCTCTTGTACATTGCTTTATCATCGCTCGCTGACACTTCATGGGGAGTCGTGGGTAATATCATGCTTTTTCAGTAGAATAATAGCAAGACGTGAAATAATATCGTTTCATGAGTGTTTGTTTCAGTTGTTTAGTTTACATTTCACATTGTTTCAGCAGTTTCTCACCACATGGTTATGTACGTGACCGACATTGGGCTATTTTTTGGCCGTACAGTTACGTGGCTCTGATGGTGAACAAAGGTGGTGCTGTGAACTTATCATTGCTAGTTTTGACAATCGGGTTGTTGTTGAGTGTAAGCTATGTTGTAGTACCAACAACAATGGGTGTACTGCAACTACTCTGTGGTCGTTCATGATGTTGGTTGTGCTTCTTTCATTTGTTGCAAGATCAGCTTGTGGAAATGTTAATCCTTCACTCATTATTCTCTATTTTGTCAGTATCTTTGTATGGTTTAAACCGGTTTTTACAGCACTGTACTCTACTTGGTGTATTGTTCGTAAATGTAGTAAATCATCCACAGAGGCAAATATAAAAGCCTTGCACACATGTTTTACACAATTGTTTGCATCTCAAGCACAGTTATTCTACTTATTGTCATGATGGCGTGAAACGATTTGTAAGACTTCCCACGTTTGGTTTTATCTTGGACCTTTTAGGTGCAGTCACACCGGCCTTTGTTAATCCATTAATATTTGGGTTCAGAATGCAGGAGATTCGCTCAACGATCGTTCTTGCTTTCCGTAAAATGTATGTAATTCACCATCAAAATCCATTCAATCAGGGTGTGATTGCCGTTACTGACAATGATAAACCTTGGAAAGAAAAAAGTTAAAATCATGGAACATGGTCGTACTCCATAGGTCGGGATTGCATGGGAAATAAAATGGCCACCCCATAAAAGGTGTATAAAATGTTATTCTGAAAAGCTACTGTATAAATGAAGTCAAAAACTTTTAATAGCAATCCTTTTATTCTCGAATGTGTTCCTAACTAACAAGAGATGAAAATCAAGTGCAGGAGCATGCCAAAGGACACCGGCCATGCAAAAATTTTTTTTTTAAAATCCCTCCAGTATGCGAACATTTTCGGGACACGTTCTGCGCCCCGCCTTGCCGCCCGTACTGCACGTGGAGATGGAATAGTTAGAGAGCGGTAACTTCTGAGTAAACATGTGCAAATGATAGTTAATTCATTAAAAATGTACTTCTGAGGTAAATTGTGTTCAAATTTTGGGTTTTTTTTAAATGTTTTTAATTTTTTTTGGGTTCAGACCAGGTCACTCTACCCTGGATATGCTGCTTCTGCTCTCCCATCAATGGCTGGTGGTCCTCAAAGCAAGACATGAAATCAGAGCCATCTTCCCTCAACATATCGCATGGTTTTGACATGGTCTGGCATCCTGCCCTGCCTCACCAAACTCTCTTCCGATGTATCCCTGGCCATCTCCACTCATGGCTCGCAGATTTCCTCTTCCTGCGGCAGCCAACATGTGGCCCTAAATAGAGTTCTCTCATCCCCTCTTCCTGTCCAGGCTGGAGTTCCTCAGGCAGTGTTCTGGGCCCTTCTTCTTTTTCTGGTTTTCATCAATGATCTCTCCGACTCTCTGGAAAATCCTCTTTATTCTTTGCTGATGACTCCACCCTCTGTCGTACCATCTGCCATCCCTCAGACTTGACAAGCAGCAGCTTCTTCGCTCTCTGCAGATCTGGGTAATATCAGAAACTGGTTCCACCACATGGAATATGTCTTTCAATCCGGACAAATTCTCACACTCACACTTTTGTCTGTCTGAAAGGACCGTTTGGGAAAGCCCCCCATCTACTTTAAAAAAATCTGCTAGACGAAGTCCTTTCATTCAAGCTTCGGGTCTCACTATCTGCCGTGATCTTATCTGGGAAAGCCACATTTCAACCTGGCCTCCAAAGCCAGTCGCCAAACTGGGAATCCTCCATCGTGCAAAGTCCTTCCTCTGCCCACCTGAGCTCCTGACCACATACAAAGCTTTTGACCGCAGCCTGATGGAGTACTGTTTTCCCCTCTGGGCTGGTTGCTCTGCCTCTGACCTTTCTCCGCTTCTTGCTGTGGAAACCAAGGCATTTAGGATTATTGGTATCTCCCCGAGTTGAGTCTGAGTGTTTTGGGCCTCTCAGTCTCTCACTGCTGGCAGGTGGTGGTCTTTCTGTCTTCTCCCATATCCTCTCCGGTCTCGCCCCCCCTGCTCTGTCTGCGATATGTCCCCCCCCCCCATATTTCCACAGGGCGCTCAAGATCCGCCAGCAGCCCCCTTCTAGTAAACTACTAAAATCACGAATCACCGGCTTCACCTTCACTCTTTTATTCCTCTTTTTGCCCACCTTTGTTAATAAACTCAACACACTTCCTTCAATTTCCATTCCTTCCCTCCAGCTTCTAAACAGCTTGTTCACCACCACTTCTTATCTTTCCCCATACAAAACCTTGATATTTCTACCCCCGTTAATCCACCCCAATTCCACCTCTTCAAATTCCCTGCTTTCCTTCCTGAAAGTACCTGTAGTGTCCATCTTGTATAGCTGTGTTACCCGCCCATCTCTCTGCCTTCCACATATCTCCTAATATCTTTGTTTTGTTTTGTCCTTCCCTCTCCCGCCCCTCATGTCTCATGCCCCCCTTGCTGTGCATTGTGTGTTAACTCTCATATGAGCCTGACAGTGTATACAAAATACAAAAATAATAACACGA
>CM068968.1:54045728-54063116 GCA_035128595.1 Eptatretus atami
CAGAGCAGACTGTTGCAACACAACTGAAGAAGCACATAACAACACCATGGAACGGCAAGAGAGTGTGCAGTAACCAGTGTTGTACGGTACTTAGAACATCGACGCATCACACAACTCAACCAAACACCCGATTGTCAAAATCTACATTGATCAAGTTCTTCACTAGCACACCCTTTGTTCACCATCAGAGCCCGAACTGTACGGCCAAAAATACGCCCAATGTCGGCAATCGTACATTAACCATTGGTGGTTGAGAAACGGCTGAAGCAATGTGAATGTAAACTAAACATACTGAAACAAAGCACTGCTACAGAACACGATAATTTATCACGTCGGCTATTATCTACTGGAATAAAGATATGACTCATTTATCACGACTTCCCATGAAGTGTAGCGGAGCGACTGATAAAAGCAATGTACAGGCAGGGGTGAATCGAATCTGCGATAGAGAACCAAGCCACTATGAATTGCTGGGTTTGAGAAGGGAGATAGAAATCACATATAGGTGAACCACCCGCCACCTCATATCGATATCCGCGTAATCAGAGGAATATCACGCGCAAAGTGCAGTGTGCGACGTGCGAGGCATAATATGCACAACGCCACTTTGTGTTCATGTCTCCTGTAAACAAATGAAATGTAATATCTTGTTTTGCAACGTGCATCAATGATGACACAGATGAAACATACACTGTTTTAAATATCCATTACTATAGCGCAATTTAAGTATTGCATATGCCATGTCAAATTCAGAGCGACTTATGTGTTGGGAGCGGGTTATACGGTGTCGAGCATGACCGCAAAGAGGCGAACGAGTAGAGGCGGGCTCCACCAAACACGCCCACCGGAATTCTAGGTCGTGACCACTCGGATAAGTGCGAAAGGCACTGGGTACCGTACAGTACCCATTGAATCGAATAATTTCGATCCGGTGGGGTGCGGGTTAATTGGCCAAACATCAAATATACCTTATTACCCCAGGAGCAAACTACGGCAATTCACACCCCTCGACAGCCTCTGACGTCGACGGCCCTTACGTCCACCGTGCCTGAACGTGTGTTCACCCGAGCGGTATGGTTACCGAAGGCCCCGCATCAAATTGAACAATTTACTGCCGTCATTCCTTCAGGCAACACGCACCGGCTAAGCCAATACAAAGAAGCCAGGGAACGGCTGGGACATCAACAATAGAGGAACAATTTTATTACAAATAATTCGGGCAGGAAGCACTCAGGGCAGAGTTATCCGAATATCAGAGCAATATAGCAGTGAGTAAAAGCACTTATCCACATCTCGACTTCAAGACTAGGACGGTGGCCCGACACGGCGACACACACAAAATTACGCACCCCGCTCCGCCTCTTTTGAGGCTCCACTCGAGGAAAGGTGAGCTGAGTGCCAGAGCACTCTGCTTGGACTGTCTGCCTCGTGTGTTTTCGACGATCTGGCTCAGCGCGCCGCGGACTCGACTGCGCAGTCTTCACGGGCATCAAGGAGAAGGCACGCTAGATGGAGGCGGTCAGAGCCAGCACGGCTTCGCCCGACAGCGAAACGCCAAGCGAGGGAGGTTGGCGAGGCAGCTGAAACACTTTATTACCTCATTAACAAGGGATGGGACCCTAACGAACACTACTTTACCTTGAATAAAGCTGAGTCTTATAAGGACTCTGCTGTTGTGTGCCGATGGGTCCGATTTGTAACATCTACTTTCTCCCCCTTTTTACTGACTGAGTTGTTGAATTTTCGTGTGCCAGCATGTTTAAAGTTCTCTCCCTTAGTTCTATTTACCCGACGCGATCCCTGTCAGTGCGAACATTTTTTCATACACTGTTCCCAAAAATCAAATAACCCAGCTGCGCGCGTCAACTAACTATCTTAAACCACATCCGGACAACATAATACATTGCCGCCGCTAAGAAGCGACACACAGGTGGGTTGCAAAATCTTATTTAATATTTACTAATATATTGTTTACACATAACCTTGCCCGTGACATGTATCTGTGGTGGAACAAGCACAGCAAAGGTCACCACAAGTTTTGTGTGGAGTGCACAGCAGCTGGAAGAGTCAGAAAGCTTCAGGGCTGCTCAAACAGGCCCTCCTTTTGCCCGAAGCTTCTTCTTTTTTCTTTTTTTAGTCTTCAGTCTGCTTGAGGCAACTCAACCCTATCACGGCAGGCCTATGCATCATCCCACAGGCCATTTGAAGTGGTCCTTATAGCAAGAACGGAGAAGCGGCTGCTCAAATGCAGTCCCTGGCTCCTTCGTGGAATGAACTGGAGATGGACTGGATGCGAAAACAGCACAGACGTGATGAATGAATGGGCGTGCCTTCAGTCAGTCTTGCAAAACGCTGAGTATGGTCCTGGCGCACGCTGGATAGATGGTGACATGGGCTGCAACAGGGCAAGCAGGCAATGGGTTCAAGACAAAAAGCAGCAAGTGACAGGCAAAGGATGTGGACCAGCAGCTGTAGCACAACAGACCGGCATAAGAAGCCTGCCGGCCTCTGGTATGGTCCATGAGGTTCTGGAGGGAAGTGCGGGCGTGCCGCGCCGCTCCGAACAGGCTCGGACCTACCTACTGTGCCGCCCCAAACCTAGTCGGCCTTTGCCTGTCTTGTCCATAGCCCACCCTTGCTGCAACAACAAAACAGACAAAAATTTTAGCCTTTTAATTTATTTTATTATCTTTTTCTTATTTATTTTAGAATTCTTGTCCCTAACCCTCCTGCTGTCTTGTCCGGCTAACCTATTTCCTGTCCGTGCTACTCCAAACCCCGAAGACTTCCTTTTGGAGGGGATAAGGAGAGACTATGTCCTCTGCTTGAGGCCCACAAGCTCAGAATAGCCTCCACAGAGGTTAGCATCTTACCAAAGGCGAGTCCAGCGGCCTACATAGAGAGCGAGGGATTGGATGGTTGAATGGGGTCATTTTTCCCACTAACCCTAAATATTATTACACTGCAACACTATCTCGGACTCTTTCAACACGCCTGCCCTTTCACTCTTGGTTCAGAAACCATGACCTCCGCTCGTGTCGCTGTGTTGTCCATTACATTTGGGGCGCGTGCCCAACAAATTCTGTGTGGCGCTTGCACAATTTCGTGGTCTGGGCAGCGTGTCAATCTCGCAGGCGACCCATCGCCGAACTGCTAACATCGGCAGCCGGCCGGGTCCGAGGCTGTCTCCGGAGCGCTACCTGGCTCCTTTGAACGCCGGGGATTTGCCCTCACCGGGCTACTCCCCCATATGCCCAGGTGCATTCGTGCACGGGGCCCGTCCGTCGGGCACCCATCAGGCCCATACATACCGAGTCCCTTGGACCCATGGCCGATTCTGGCCGACCTATCCGGTGCCTGGGTGCCCCCTAACGGTACCACCTTCTCACAGCCGACGCTCCCTAACCGGTCCCAGACTACCTGACCCCTCTCAAATTGGTTTCGTGCCTTCTATCAACACCAATAACAAAAGACCTCCGATTTGGTAAAATTTTAACTTAACCCACTAACTAACAATACTGACCCTCGGGTCACTTGTGTGGGACTCACTGCCATCCCCCCAATCGAGGTCGCACCATGCATCCACATCGGCCCCTCACACTTGGCCCGCGTCCCACATCTTAAATGGTACCATTGCTTTTATTTTATTTTTCCATTTCTCACATCACACTCCAACAACACGCCCCTACGACGTCGCTCGTGCCCCTCATTCATCCCTACACTAGTGCAACGTACCTTTAACTCAGCTGCTAAGCGTACTAAGCTACTGCTAAGCTCTACTTGCAAACAATTCACTAAAGAGACGGGCCACACAGCAGACAACACCCAAAAGAATACACGGACCCCGTCGGTCCTTTATGGAAGGCTTCCAGCTCGAGGGGAAAGTGAGCTGAGGCCAGAGCCGTGCTGGACCTGTCCGCTCTCGTGCGCTCTTCGAAGATTCTGCTCAGTGGCAGGACTCCAACACAGCGTCACTGGCATCAAGGACGATAGGCACAGGAGTGGAGCGGCAGACGCAGCAGTCCGACAGCATAAAACCAAGCGAGAGTGGCGAGGCAGGCGAAGCAAGTGATTTCCCTCAGGCCTCCGACACTGACAACCAGCGTCCGACGCCGAACTTACGAACATTAACACAACTCCCAAGGAGCCGGTCTTTTAATCCACTCACTGAGCGGGCGAGCTCGTTCGGACGCTCGGTGCGTCGTTGGTTGGACAGATCAGGTGTTTGACTTGCGCCGTGAAAACCCCAACTGACAGATTGGGGAGCGCTGGTGAAGCACTAGTTCGTGGAGAGTGTGAAGTGGGTAACGGCAGGGTGGTTGGTTTGGCCGATCTAACGGATGTAAAGACCTGCATAAAACAACTTCGCGCGCACTGTACTACTTAATTAACGTCAGTAAACGGGAATGGGACCTCTAACTGGAAACTAACTCTTACCGCTATAACTGATCTATAAGGACTACTGGCTGTTGTGTGTGATGGGTCAGATTCGTAACAGTATTTATGACGTTTTGTGAACAAGCTGATGTTTGTAAAAACGCTTTCATTAAGCAAGATTACACCATATTTGCAGGAATATGTTTGGTTGGTAAAATTTGTTCTGTTTTTGCTTACACATAGCTAAAATCCACAACTATTTATGAAAAACGGCGTATTCTTGCATTAGAATCGTGATTAGAACAAAAAACAGGGTACATAGTAATCATTGAGACGTGACATTTGGAATTTAACGATTAAAGTTAAATCAGTTTGTCCGGGCTTGCTTTACATTTTATTTCATATCAGCCAGAATCTCAAGTCAAACATCCTCTATTTATTTTCCGACCGAATGTGGCGTATATATCTCAAGATATTGTGTTGAATTGTGCTTATTTTAACTGTCACCTTATGTATTAGGGTACCCAGAACAGACTGGGTAACCTATGTTTTTCTTCTTATCTTTTTACAGCGCGTGTCGCGGTATACAATTGCACCGAGTTTGAAAGTCCCCGATGGGTCTACCCACCTCTTTCCGGTTCTTCCCCCCCCTCCCCCACACGTGCCTCAAGACAACATGACGGCGTCCGGTAGCATGGCAGGGCACAGACACCTAGACGAATGGGTGACAATGATCTGAATCCCGAGTATTTCAATGGAAACTTTTGAAACTAATGTGTTATAGATAGTGAAAACAATTGAATATATTTGCTTGATGGAAAAAACGCAAAGAAATCGCCCCCTCTCAGTACTGAAGGGGGGCGATACGAAAGACGTCTTTCCGCCCACCTCATGGCATTTTCGCGCCGAACGCTGAAAGCTAAAATTCTTCTTATCAATCATTCTTGGCGGCCCTGCATGCTGTATCGAACATTCCATTCCTCTGTTATATATTAAGGTGCTTACCAAATAATAAAGATTTTTACATTTGATATTAAGTATGCTTTTTAATTGTTTTTCAACTGAAAAAGCAGTAAATTAACATATTTTTAACATTAGTGGTACTGCATTTGCTTCATCATCACGTGCTGTATGATAGGAATTTCATCTGTGTATAATTAGGTATTATTTTTTCCGCCCGCTAATTTGCGGGTTCTTTCGCTTTAGAAATCATTTTCTCAAGAACGGTAAGTCCGATGACATGAAATTTCACCATTGTATGTATCTTGTTTGATAGCAAACTTATTGATAATTGTGACTCATACGTCACGTGTACGGGCGCCATGCCTATCCAACAAAACCCATCACAATCTATACGTGGCAAACTTCACAATTATAATCTAGTCCGACATGTGAACGTTGGTTAAAAATTTCAACGCCGAATCAGCCACACGGGTGGCGCGCAGTTATTTAATTATTTGAAATCTGAGAATTAGATTTTTTTTCCAGAAGGCTCACTTGCTGGCAACTCTGATTGCGTTTGAGGGTACAGAATAGCAATTCAATTGGATACCGACAGTGTCCCAGGAAATAGGGCTAACTGCATTACTTGTAATAACTAGATTGAACACATTTGTGCTACCCGGTTCGGAAAGCCGTGAGTCCCGTGCGTGTCCCGAGCAAAGGCTGCATTTGTATCACTATTAAGAATTTTTCTCTGCAACCACTCTCAATCCTATCGAACGGGAAACTGCAAAATTCTCAATTTAAGTACCTCATGTTTGTATTCAAAGGCGGACGGCTGGATACCCCCAGAACTCCCTACACAGTTATATAAGCGGCAGTTCTAGTTCATTTAACGTATCCTGCTGCAACCGGAAGACTGTTCTCATATCAATAATTACCTGTTCCACGTAAAGCAGAAAGTGGTAGTTAGTGCAACTGTCTTACTCTGTTCTATCTTTCCTGTCCCACAAACCATCGGGTTTAGATTCGAGGCAACAACTTATTTTGCCATTGATGATTTAATATTTGAACTAGCAATCGAAACGTGAGTTGAACACGAACCTGAAACTGGCAGTAATTTGGTTATAAATACCCAAGCTCGAGCATAGTGCCACAGACGGGGACAACTGCTTTTCTGCTCTGTCCTGTCTGGCCCAATGCCATCAAAGATAATTGAAAATCAATCCAAACAGAAAACTTACTGTTTTTAAAGATGTCAGAAAAGATACGAACAACAGACACAAATAACTCATGTTAACTCGTTAAATCCGGTGGTGTGAAAGTCGCATAATCAATGGCAGTAAACTTCCAACAAAATAAAGTTTTTCTACACTTTTGAAATCTTTATTTTATTTCGATTGAATTATATACTTGAACTCTGCAGAACAAAATCGCCATCATGGTACTTTCAAAACCCTTCCGTTTGGTAAAATTTGTAGGTTTGGCTCAGGAAGCAAACAAGTTCTTGATTTTCCAAGAACAACAAAACTCAACACACTATTTCTCTTAGAATGAATGTTGAAGAAGCAGTACAACGTGAGCTATCCTTTCATCTTATTTTCATGTTGACCAAGCGTTTGTTCTTTGTCTTGCGGTATATAGATTTGTTGGAGTTTACAACCCTTATTCTACCGCTGGTGTGATATAGCTCCGCTTTGTGTACAAACAGCAAGCATGTTCGGAGCTTTTGAGAGTGAAACTTTGGCAAGTTGATCAAAACATACATCCATTCTTCATTGGTGCAATCAAGACTTCTTGGGCTATCCCATTGTCAATAGAGCACGGAATTACACAAAATATTGACCTGAAGGAATGTATTTCTTCCAATCTCAGCCGCACTTAAACCAGCAAATAAAGGAATTAAGAAATGGGAGAATCCTCCACTATCTCTCGTATTGAATATCTTTTCAACATTGGTTTTGGACATTTTAATTTTAATTGAGCCAGTGTTCGTTCAAATTTTCACCTGTTCTCTTGTGAGCAAAACTTAATTACTACGTAACCCGAACAGCTTGCTGACATAACTGGCGACGTTACTTCACCACGAAAGCCAATTCAATTCTGGGCCTGTGATTTCGTTTCAGAATGATAACCGAAGGGAAAAAGTAAAAATCATGGAGTACATTCATGCTCCGTTATGTTTGTGATGACTTTGAGATATATAATGGCCATCCAATTAATGTGTACAAAATGATATGTTTTAAAAGCTCCTGGAGTGAAGTCATTAGGCCTTTAAAAACCCACCTTTTATTTCTTGAATGTGTTCACAACAGAAGGGAATAAAGGATGCCAGTTGTCCATCGCTAACATACCAAATTGAGAGTCGCAAAATCGACGAATTGTTCATCCCCCAAATTGTTTATAAATGTCATCTAGAAAAAGCGCAACAAGAGCTGAAGCAATTACAACGATTCCAGCAGAATCCACGTGAGCATTGTCTTTCGGTAATGTATCCATTACGTGTAACAAAAATTGTTCTATCCTAACATAAACCAAATGTTAGATTCGCAAAATGGACGAATTTTCATTCCTCCAAATGTTTCTAAATGTCATCTCGCCCAGGCACAACAGGAGCTGAAGCAATACAATGTTCCAGCGAATGGAAGTGACATTGTCTTTTTGGAGTATCCGTACTGTGACAAAAATTTTTTTGTATTAAAAATAAATATAATATTACTGTACACCCTCTATGATGTATTTGCAATATTGAATAATACATTTCACATGATAGGTCTGTGTCAGTGTGCCAATAAAGCGGATTTGGTAGCGGTGATTTCTGGGTAAGTGTGAGTCTTCCTGTCTTTTTTACCAAATCGATATTGCACAGTCATTGACGTTTCCATGTGTACAATCCAACTTGCGTTGTTCTTTCACATCTAATGTCTTTTAATTGTGTAACATCTAACTTGGTGCATTGGTATAGTATGAAAAGCCTGGTACAGAAAATGAAATGATGTTCATGAAAACTCCTTGTGTCAGGCACGAATCAGGTTTACACTGCACTTGTTCATGCTGTTCCTGATGTTTGATCCCATTTGCTGGCACAGTTCCAATGCAGTGTGCACCGGGGGGCTGAGCATGCAGTTCATCTGGACACAGGTGTTTGATCAGGCCTCGCACGGCGCTATTATTACACAGTGAACGTCTCCACCATGCCACGTTCTATCAATACGAGACGCGCGACCGACGCCACAGCAAGT
Organism: Eptatretus atami; assembly: GCA_035128595.1. Lineage (NCBI taxonomy): Eukaryota > Metazoa > Chordata > Myxini > Myxiniformes > Myxinidae > Eptatretus > Eptatretus atami. The sequence goes on from CM068968.1 coordinate 54,054,290, forward strand.
ATGTTCAGGGTTTGTGCAACAGTGTTTAGGTGCCGAGCGAACCTCAGATTCTCTCCCCTCCTCACCCTCACAATTACTTTTCGAAAAAGCATAATTGCTGCATTAGTATGAATAAATTTGCAGTGATAAATTACAGATATATTTTACAAATGAAAGGAGAAAAATTCTGATTGCACATTCTCACAGTATGTATATTTCACGGATAGGTAACCAAATAAATGCACATGTATAATGTGGTAGTATTGCTCATGTGATGGAATACAATAGATGGGTTCCCTGCCAACAAGGTTGATTATTGGAATTAAGAAATGTTTTTTTCCATGTCTTGATTTATCAAATGTAGAAATACGTTCCTTCAGGTCAATGTTTATGTAATTCCATATTCATTGGACCAAGGAGAGTGCAAAAGTCTTTGTGCCACCAATGAAAGAGATGGATGTCATGTTTTGATCAACTTGGAAAAGCTTCACTCTCAAAGGCTTCCAACTTGCTTGCTGTTTGAACACAAAGAGAAGCCATATCACACCAACAGTAGAATAACGGTGTGAACTCAAAACAAAATCTATACATAGCAAGAATAAGCAACAAATGTTTGTTAACATTTAAAATAGGATGAAACGATTGCCTCATGTACTGCTACTTAGACTTCGTTGCAAGAGAAATAGTGTGTTGAATATTGTTTGCCTTGGGGGATAATCTGAACTTGTTTCCTTCCTGTGCCAAACTTGACAATTTTCAATTCAATCAAAATATGTTTGATTTTTAGTTTTACCAACGACAGAGTTCATAGAACACTCACTCCACACCACTGCATGAGAAAGACGAACACGGAGGGTCGACGGTGGCAAATTAATTGGATCCAGAGACGTAATATGAGTTAATATTTGTCCAAGTTCTGAAACGGAATATTTGGAAAGTACCATGATGGCGAATTTGTTCTACAGAGTTCAAGTATATACTTCAATCGAAAAAAATAAAAATCTTAAAAAGTTGTAGAAAAAACCTTTTTTGAGTTTGCTGCGTTGATTATGCGATTTTCACACCACATCTTTAACGAAGTTTTATATTAGTTTATTTCGTGTCTGTTGCTTGTATCTTTTCTGACCATCTTTAAAAACAGTACAGTTTTCTGTTTGGCAATGATTTTAATTACTTGATGGCCAGGACGACAGGACAGTAAAAAACAGTTATCCCCGTCTCGTGACATGGCTCGATTGGGGTGAATTATGAACCAAAATTACTGCTAAGTTTCCAGGTCGTGTTCAGATCACGTTCTGATTCGTGTTCAAAATTTAACATTCAATGGTAAACTTCGATCTATTAAACCGATGTTTGTAACAGCCAGACAGCACTAAACATCCACTTCTGCTTCGTGTGAACAGGGTAAGATGATACGCAGAACAGTGCTTGCAGGTTTCAGGCAATACTTTAACAACATTGAGTGACAAAGACACAGTAATAGAGCCACAATTCAACGCATATTCTCGAATTTGAAACTGAGATTCCAGCATAATGAAGATAAATCACTAAAACAGACAAACTGATTTACCTTAATGCTAATTCCAATGTCATTGTCTCATGGATTATCTGTACCCTGGTTTTTGTTCTAAATCACGATTCTAATGTAGAAACGCATGTTTTTCATCAAAATAATGTGTATTATTTGCTTGTAGTAAGCAAAAGCAACAAAAATTTTACACACGAACCTTATTTCTGCAAATATGGTCTAAAGGTTGCCAAATACAAGAGTTTTTAACCACACTCAGCTTGTTCACCAAAAGAGTAGACATCCTCATATATGGCACGTGGCTATCATCATTATATTGTGAGATATGTACTGATATTAATGAAGTGATGTTTCATTGTAATCATCATTGCGAACTTGCCAAAACGACAAGTTATTACAATTTTTCATTGTGTTTTTCAGGAACATGAACACAACGTTGGTGGGATATTTGCCTCTCACGTCACACTGGATGTATCGGATATTCCCTTGGATTACGGCGGGTCTCGAGTTATCATGGTCGTTTTCATGTTCATTATTGTATGTCTATCTCTCTCAATGCACGTAATCATAGCGGCTTGTTTTTATCGTAGAGTACATTCACCATGCTCTCTGCAGTTGCTTTTATCATCGCGCGCTGCACACTTTCTTTGGAGTTCGTGGTGATATTCATGCTATTTTCCAGTGGAATAGTTGAAGAGTGAATTAATTCGTTTAATTGAGTGTTTTTTCATTGTTTCTACACATTTCACATTGTTTCAGTAGTTTCTCACCACCTGTTTAATGTATGTTGACAGACATTGCGGCTATTTTATGGCCAATGGGAACATGGCTCTGATTGGTGAAAGGTGGTGCTGTGGGAAACTTGTGATTTGTAGTTTGACAAACGGTTTTGTGTTGAGTGTAACTGGTTTGTAGTACCAACAACTATGTGTAGTGCAAACTACTATCTGTGTTGTTTGTGACGGCATTCTGATATTCTTCCCCTGTTGCAAGATCAGCTTTGTGGAGATGTTAATCCTTTCACTCTTTCATTTTTATTTTTCCAGTATTCTTGTGGTTATGCTTCACGGGATTTACAGCACTGTACTCTAGATGGTGTATGTTCGTAAATGTCGCAAATCATCAGAGAGGCAATTATAAATGCGTGCACACATGTTTTACACAATTGTTTTCATCTCCAGCACAGTTTTATTCTACTAATTTTGCATGATGGCGTTGAAACGATTGAAAGGGCCTTCCCACGTTTTGCTTTTTATCTGATCTTTTAAGTGCAGTCCACCACCGGCCTTGTTAACCACATTAATATTTGGGTTCAATGGCAGGAGATTCGCTCAACGATTCATTCTTGCTTCTGCAAAGTGTATGGTAATTCACCATCAAAAGCCATTCATCAGGTGTGATTTGCCGTTACTGAGAATTGATAAACTGAGAGGAGAAAGTTTAAAATCATGGAACAAGGTCATACTCCATTAGGTCGGGATTGCATGGGAATAAAATGGCCACCCCTAAAATGTGTATAAAATGATATTGCTGAAAAGCTACTGCAGAATGAAGTCAACAGCTTTTAATACGCAATACCTTTTTTTCTCGAATGTGCGAACTAACAGAATGAAAAAACAAGTGCGTGCATGCAAAGGACACCGTTCCCTACAAAATAAATAAATAAAATGATCCACCAGCACGCAAACATTACCGGGTGCTTGGGCCGGCGGTGCCGGGAAGCGTTGCAATTCTGCATGTTTTAATATGTGAAATAGATAGTTTTATGGGTTTAAAATGTACTTCTGAGGTAAATGTGTTACAAATAATCCTGACACCTTGCGCATTATGGAGACAGATTTGGGGAGGAGCGATGCACAATAATTTGATTGATGAATTGTTTTACTTACATGATTAAAACAAATAAATGTAAACTAATTGATTTTCTTATCAATTGTCCAGGAGCATACCTAATTACATTCACCACTGATTCATTCACCACTGAGCATTCAGCCACTGTTTTATTTCTATATGTAACTTTTGAAAATTAAAAATTCATCGAAAATGATTATGATTAATCGATTAGCGAATTATTATTAAACAAAAATACCCTTTATAGCCAAATCACTTGTTCAATTCGTGTCCAAATATCCCTCCGAGCTCAAAAGATGCCTGAAATATTTGCCCAAGTGAGAAGAAAATAAATAAGTAATAATAAATCATATTAATATGAAAACTATCAACTCTTTGTAAAATCCAAAAAAGAAAAAAGACCGTAATTTTGAAAAAAGCACCTTCACCTTTTGTCCCAAAATTTCAGCTTCAAGCTCAAAGGATGGCTGAGATATCGCCCAGACAAAACAACAGAAGAAAAAGGAGGTGAAAACTGAAAGTACTACCTTTCCTTTGGTGGCCGGCGATGATGTCTGCATCGCCCGGATAGGAAAAGGAAAGGAGTGGTGTACAATATGACGAGAATACATTCGCTAAAAGTATCAAATTGAGAGTTCGCAAAATCATGAATTCTATCATTTCCCCCAAATTTTGATAATGTTCCTCTAGTCCAAGCAACCATAAGCGGCTGAAGCAATTACATATTCCAATGTAAAGAAGGCGACTTGTCTCTGGGTATTGTACTCATACCATAACAACAAAAAAAAATTCAATCGGAAATTTGCAAAATAATACAACCACATATGACACCTTTGTGATGTTTGTGATGCTGCGTCTTGCACATGCGTGAAGAATAACACTTGTGCGATTTCAGATTCGAATCCGAGTAATGCACCAACATCCAGTTCCAAAACATTTTTTCCATAAATGCATGTTCAGAATATACCCCATCCCCTTACTTGGTGGGGGCTTCTACTCTTTTGATGTGTTGAGAAGGTAGAGAAGCAGATTCCCTTTCTTTCTTCTTGATTACCTTTTCCTCTTTATGACACATCATGATGTATATTTTACACCAGTTTTAATTTCCGCCGTGAACGATTCACCTTTTTGCATGCATACATAGACAGTGAGCTCAATGGAGACTCATTCTATTCCCTGTCCATCAAGGCAACATTGGCTTGTGTGGGGAAAAAATTTATATTAATGTTATTCTAAATTGTAGCAAATGGAGTTTAGAAAAATTGTAAGTTTTATGCTACAAGTTGAATGGCCTGGTCCTTTTCTTGGCAAAGAGACTTTTGCCTAAATGTTGATAAATTGTCTTGGTCTGGCCGTCGGTGACCTGAGCTGATAACAGTGAACTATTGGCCTCGAATGTACGTAGTGGCTTCTCGCCTAAAAGGAAACATCTGCGTCTGGGGTGTGATAGCCCCCACCACTCTCCCATGAAAGTATAAATGCTGAAATGTAAAAGTTGTTTCAGTGCCAAGTACCTGAGAAGTAATAGAATTCTCAGTGGCTTCTTGCTCCTTGGGGAACTGTCCAGTACCAAGTTAGAATAAAAACTCTCTGATGTAATGTGAAGCTGAATTGATCGGGTTGTCTAACTGTTAAACTAAACGTAAGAATAAATGCAATAGAACCAGAATAATATGCAATCAATGGCGAGTCTTAAGTCATTGTATGAGGGTGAGAAGTGTATGGTGATAATTGAATAATAAATTGTTTCCCACAAGAAGGACTTGTGTGGACATCGGTTATTTCAGTGTCAATGGGTTTTATGCAGGATTTTATAACCAAATCGGACAAAAAGTTAAAACTCTGCCTGAATCAAATAGGATTTCCAACAATCGGCCAGTGGAATTCCTCAACGACTCACACGGGGATGGTTAAAAAATCCACATCCACTTTGGAAAAAGACGATTTATATAACACATATTATTTTTTATTCATTTTACTTTGACATGCGGGGACATTTAATTCATCGGAACACACCACGGACTTTTCCTGAACTTTCATTTTTGACGGTCGGGCATGGCTGTGGTCTCGGTATAATTACCTTAGGCATCCACATTTTTCCATTGGTTCGCACCCACCTTTTTCGCGTCGGGATCGACACCCGTCAGCCAGCTTAAGCAAGTTCAGGTCAGGTTATGGGAGCATGCACTGGGGCTCTCGTCCGCTGCGTCCACTTTCCACCGGTCTCCAGGCCTCGTCTGGCCACTTCCCCAGGAAGAAGCCGAGGCCTTCCCCATCTCCTTGAGATGCTGATTCACCTGCTGCAACCATTGAGGCACGTTGATCGGCCCATTGGCCTCCACCCACTCACGAGGCTCCCTCATGAGAGAATCTGATGAGCACAGACAGCGTGCAGGAAATTGAGTTAACATGTCCATTACATGCGCAGCGATCTCACGAACTATGTAGGTAAACAAATTCTCATTTGAGTTCACACAGCAACTGGATGTTGGACACAAAAGTCCGATCAGCGATAGCCAAGGATTCTTGAGAGACCTGGTCCCAAAAGGAATTAACATCGCCATCTCAGATCCCTGGTCAGAGCCCAAGTCTCACTTCTTAGAGAAAGACTGGAAGCATCTAGGTCATGAGACTTGGACTTTTGCCTCCGCCCACAGGTACCGGCAGCGCCACACCCCCATGGTCCAGTTGAATCCATGACTCCTTCAGGCCCGACCCAGACGTCTGTTGACCTTCTGACTCACAGCCTGCAGAGACACGGACATCACTGCCAAGGTAAGTGAAATCTTTTCGTGACCCAACCATCCTCGCCACAAACAGTACAGACAAGGTAGCAGCATCAAAGATGGTTCTTGAAAGCCTGGATCTTCAGCTTAACCTCTCCAATAGTAAGCAATGAATAGGACGTATGTTTGTGAAGTCAGGGCAATAACTTTCAAACAGTTATGTAATTTAATAGATATATGTCACCACAGTTCACTGTGAAAAGGCAACATTTCCAGTGTACGTAATTTATTGATGTCTGTTGTCTGCAACCAATGTTTCACTCTGAGGTATTAATAGGCGATATGTCTTCACGGCTGCTGGACTGTAGGGATAGTCTTCACGGTTCACCGCTTCCCTTTTCGGCCTCACAGCTTCACGGCTTCGAGACGCGACCGTCTTCCAGATGGAACGTGTGTCAAGTTTGATGTTTTTTCATTGGTTTTCGACTCATCTCCTTTAATTTGATCCTCCATCGCTTTGGATGGAATGTTTGAAGCAAATTTTGCAAGCGTCAATGGTTCGTTTGAATGTTGTGTTCTTCAATATAGTTTTGTTGGCTTGAACTTTATCAATGGCCTCTTGCCATTCGGGTCGTTTCTAATCCAAGTTATGGGACTACACCCAGAATGGCAAGTTGACCCGGATTTCAACGGGGTTGACCAACGTTCAGTCTGTGAATACTGCAGACCGTATTGTTTGTGATACCTGCAGACCCGTCATAGTTTCCGTCAAAACCCGTATATGGATTGGAAAGTTCGATCCAGGTGTTCTAAAAACGCATGTTCACTTCCATTCCACTCGCAAGTTTGACCCATACTGTGAACTGGGACTGCGTTCAGTTGCCCAAGTTTCTTATGGAGTGCTCGCAAGAGGCTTAAGCACTCAAGCAAGCATTCCATCATCGACACTGTCGATATTGGGAACGGCTGGCTTAGCAAGCTAAGCAAGCTATTGCATCTGGAGCACACCCGGGTGTGTTCAGCTCCCAAGCAGGCAAGCGTTTCGTTGGGTGCTTGCTTTGATTGCTTAAGCCACTTGGCAAGCGCTACACAAGTTGATTGTTAATGGAAACACACACACCCCTGAGCGTTCCTCAGCCGATTGCGCAATGTATCCTCAAAGTTTATTTGGTTGCTGTCGCGTTCATGAGTTTCTCTCCACTGAAAGGCACGTCACCATCCTCCAGGATTCCACATAAAAGAATCATCTCCGATCATGCTAATAAATAAAACCTGGTTTTTGATTCCCACCAACCTGTTTGTTTGTCTATTTCCAACGTTCCATGTGTGCTCCATATGGAATTTGAACCTGGTTTCAAGCATCATGCACCACACTTAGAAGAGCACTCAATGGAGTTCTTTATGTTCTCCTCATTAACAAATCAATTCCACAAGAAGTAAGTCCCAATTTGGCAACTGCTCATAGACTCCCTCAGGCCCCAATGACTCTGCTTTAGGAGTGCTTGATCTATATAATGGGGAATCTGATAAAATACTCGTGAAGACCGAAAAGTCTGAACAATTGATACAAGTAAGTGATGTGTAATATAAAGTTAAATGCATTCGTCATCTGGAGTTTCGACGCTTCGGATGGCATCATAAAATTATAAGTACCTAGCAGGGGAAACACAGCGCTGCCTTGGATTCTTGGGGGTTGGAGAGGGGGGGAGGGGGTGAGAAGTACTGGTATGCCTGCTGGGTGATTTTATGCTTTGTGACGTGTTGAAACGTTTGACGAACAGAGAAAACGTACAAAACTCTTGAAAATGATTATTGTCGTGTTGTTTCTGATAACAAGATGTGTGTGTGTGTGTGTGTGGTGCTGTGTGTGTTTAGAGAGCATTGCACTAAAAAATGGTCGCATTCTTCGAATCGTGCCAACGACATGTCATGTAACAGATCCAGTGTGTTCGCGATTCTCGTTAATTTAAACAATTATAGGCCAGTTTTAACAGAAAGTACTTACGTACATGTTAACATATTGAGCAAATGCTCCAAAGTGATGAGATGAAGTCAGTGACATTTGTGTGTTCAATCGATTTAATTTCCGGAACCAGTCAACTTGGATTGGTTGCAGAAAACCATGTTTAGAAACAAAATAAATGACCGTTTCAGGAAATCCTTTTTGGTCAGGCTCGGACATTCAGCGTTACACGCTGCACTTGGTTCTGCTTGCCTGATGTTGATCCATGTGCTGCACAGGATTCAATCAGTGTGGCACCGTCTGACATGTGAATCAGTCATCTGCGAGCACAGGTATATCAGCATCGCACGCACCATTATTACGAGCAGTGCAAGCTCCACCTGCCGACGACTATCAATACAGACGCGCGAGCGAACAGGCTCAGGCCCTAGATGATAGGGGTTGTGCCAGGTTCGGTGCCCGTAGCGAACTATCAGATCTCCTCCTCCCCAAAACCCCAGCCTCTCAGCCCTCAACAATTACCTTCCAAAAACATATGCGCATAATATGATAAAACTCTTGCATTATGAAATACAGATATATTTTACAAGAAAAGGAGAAAATGTTTGATTGTACGTTCTCACAGTTTGTATACTTTTCACATGATAGTAACTCAAAATAAATGCACATTATAAGTCAGTTGTGCTCAACTGAATGAAATACAATAGATGGATTGGTTCCTGCACAACTTGAATCATTGAAATTAGAAGATTTTCCATGTTGTTGATTTTATACAAATGT
>CM068968.1:54076366-54087448 GCA_035128595.1 Eptatretus atami
ATGTGTGCAACGCATTTATATTTGCCTCTCTGGATGATTTGCGACATTTACGAACAATACACCATCTAGAGTACAGTGCTGTAAATCCGGTGAAGCCATACACAAGATACTGGAAAAATAAAAATGAAAGAGTGAAGGATTAACATCTCCACAAGCTGATCTTGCAACAGGGGAAGAAATACAGATGCCGTCACAAACTAACACAGAGTAGTTGCACTACACCATAGTTGTTGGTACTACAACAAAGCTTACAAAACCGTTGCAAAACTACAATCACAAGTTTCACAGCACCACCTTGTTCACCATCAGAGCCATGTTCACCATGGCCAGAAAATAGCCCAATGTCTGTCAACATACATTAACCAGATGTGAAAAACTGAAACAATGTGAAATGTGTACGAAACAACTGAAACAAACACTCATTAAACGATATTAATTCACATCTTGCAACTATTCCACTGAAATAGCATGATATCACCACGACTCCAAAGAAAGTGTCAGCGAGCGATGATAAAGCAATGCAGAAGAGCATGGGTGAATGTACTCTACGATAAAAACAAGCCGCTATGATTACTGCATTGAGAGAGATAGACATACACATAATGAACATGAAAACCGACATGATAACTCGACCGCCGTAATCCAAGGAATCGATTGCAAACCACAATGTCACTGAAACACTTCAACCTCATACATTTGGAGCATTCTCAAATATGTAATCATGTAGGTAAGTACTTCCTGTTAAATGGGTATAATTGTTAAATTAAGCGAAATGAGCGAAAACACATGGATCTGTTACAAAGACATGTCGTTGTGCACGATTCCAAAATCCGACCTATTTTCTTATGCACTGCTCTCCTAAAACACACACACACACACACACACACACACACACACACAAGCACACACACACACACATCTTGTTTTATCCAGAAAACAACACGACATAATCAATTTTCAAGAGTTTTGTACGTTATTCTTTCTTGTGTCAACACGTATTCAACACGTCACACAAGCGATAAAAGCTCACCCAGCCAGGCAATACCAGGTATCTCCCACCCCCCCCCCCCTCTCCACCCCCCAAGAAAATCCAAGGCAGCGCTGTGTTTCCTGCTAGGTACTATAATAATTTTATGAAGATGCACTCGATGCGATCGAACTCCACGATGAGATGCATTCTAACTTTATAATACACAATCACTTACTTGTATCATGTCCAGAGCTTTCGGTCTTCACGAGTATGTTGTATCAGATTCCCCATTATATAGACTCAAAGCACATTCTAAGAGAGTCATTGGGGCTGAGGGAGTCTTGAGCGATGGCCAAATTGGGACTTTTCTCTTGGATGGTGATTTGTTAATAAAGGAGAAACATAAAGAAAACTCCATTGAGTGCTCTCATCTGAAGCTGTGGTGCATGATGCTTGAAACCAAGGTTCAAATTCCATATAGGAGCAACATGGAAGTTGGAATGACAAAAAACGGTTGGTTGGGAATCAAAACCAGGTTATTTATTTATTACATGATCGGAGATGATTCTTTATGTGGAATCCTGGAGGATGGTGACGTGCCTTTCAGTGAGAGAAACCTCATGACGTCACACAACCAAATAAACTTTGAGGAATACATTGCGCATCGGCTGCAGGACGCTTCAGGGGTGTGTGTGTTCCATTAACAATCAACTTGTTGTGCGCTTGCCAAGTGGCTTAAGCAATCAAGCAAGCACCCCAACGAAACGCTTGCTGCTTGGAGCTGAACACACCCCGGGTGTGCTCCATGATCAATAAGCTTGCTATAGCTTGCTAAGCCAGCCGTTCCAAATCGACAGTGTCGAATGATGGAATGCTTGCTTGAGTGCTTAAGCCTCTTGGCGAGCACTCCATAAGAAACTTGGCAACTGAACGCATCCCAGTCTCACAGTATGGGTCAAACTTGCGAGTGGAATGGAAGTGAAACATTGCGTTTTTAGAATGGATCGAACTTTCCAGTCCAATACGGGTTTTGACGAAACTAATACGGGTCTGCAGTATCACAAACAATACGGTCTGCAGTATTCACAGAACAATACGGCTGCAAGGTTTCACACCTGACGGGTCAACCCGTGAAATCCGGGTCACTTGCCATGTCTGATGTAGTCCCATAACTTGGATTAGAAACGACCCGAATGGCAAGAGGCCATTGATAAAGTTCAAGCACCAAAACTATATTGAGAACACAACATTCAACGACCATTGATGCTTTGGCAAAATTTGCTTCACAAACCATTCTCCACGCGATGGAGGATCAAATTAAAGGAAGATTGAGTCGAAAACCAATTGAAAAAACATCAAATACTGACACAGCGTTCCATCCATGAAAGCACGGTCCGTCTCGAAGCCGTGAAGCTGTGAGGCCGAAAGGGAAGCGTGAAGCGTGTAGACTAGCGTCCTCAGTCAGTCAGTCCGTGAAGACTATATGCCTATTAATCACCTCATGAGTGAACATTGGTTGCAGACAACCAAACATCAATAAATTACGTACTACTGGAATTTCCTTTACACAGTGAAGCTGTGTGACTATATATCTATTAATTACATACTGTTTAAAGTAATTGCACCCTGACTTCACACAACATACGTCCTATTCATTGCTTACTATTGGATAGGTACCTGAAGATCCAGGCTTTCATGAACATCTTTGATGCTGCTACCTTGTCTGTACTGTTTGTGGCGAGGATGTTGGGTCACGAAAAGATTCACTTACCTTGGCAGTGATGTCCGTGTCTCTGCAGGCTGTGAGTCAGAGGTCAACAGACGTCTGGGTCGGGCCTGAGGAGTCATGGATTCACTGGACCATGGGGTGTGGCGCTGCCGGTACCTGTGGGGAAGGACAAAAGTCCAAGTTTCATGACCTAGATGCTCCAGTCTTTCTCTACAGAAGTGAGACTTGGGCTCTGACCAGGGATCTGAGATGGCGATTTTAATTCCTTTGGGACAGGTCTTTCAAGAATCCTTGGCTATCGCTGATCGGACTTTGTGTCCAACATCAGTTGCTGTGTGAACTCAAATGAGATTTGTTACCTACATAGTTCGTGGAATCAGCTGCGCTGTATGGACATGTTACTCATTTTCCTGACGCTGATCTGCTCATCAGTTCTCTCATGAGGGAGCCTCAGGATGGACAAGGGCCATCACGTGCCTCATGGTTGCAGCAGTGATCAGCATCTACAGAAGATGGGCTCGCTTCTTCCTGGGGATGGCCAGACGAGGCCCTGGAGTACTGGTGGAAAGTGGCGGCACGATGCCCCGTGCATGCTCCCATCCTGCCTGACTTTTGACTGCTGACGGGTGTCGATCCCGGGAGGTGATCGAACGTCAATGGAAAATGTGGTGCCTAAGGTAATTATCCGAGACCACAGCCAAGCCGGAGGAGCTCCTTGTGCACGGCCATCACATATTCTATAGCCACGTGTCTGCGACTCCTCCTGCAGTGGGTTACCTTTTTTATTAGGAGTTGTGGGTAGGATATTGCACTCCGCCACCGTAAACCCTTCATTCCGCCGCAAAACACAAAAGACGCCAAAAAAAATCTAAAAACCCACTCGTGGGATACCTCCTGTGCAGACTTCCTTCGCAGGCAGCCTCACCGGATGACGGAGTTCGGCAAACCTTCGGACCCCAATCTTTGATGATAGGAGGAAACCACGGAGATCTCAGCATACTTTGCAGTCGAGAGTGTGTCGAGTTTGGTTAGTGAGGTGTCAGTCCGAGAAGACGTACTCTTGGGTTACTGAGGCGGTTCCCTTCGGGTGGGTTCAGGCTGGATTTCACCTAGAGAGGATGATCACCTGCATTGTTATCATCTGATCAAAGCGTTTGACAATCCGGATTGCAGAGCTCTCTCTGAAGGTTCGGAGACCGGATCAGGAGCGAGATAATGGTGTGGTTACACTACTATTGGAGGTCATGACCTATGATTTCCTCCGATTGCTGGTAGCTGTGTCCAAGTAAGCTGACCCCAATGATATTGAATAAACACGGTCAACGACGTATTATGAGATTAAGGATTCTCACTCCTTTAGGTTCATTTCCCCTGGTCTCTGTTATGCTCCACTGAGACGTGATTCACCGTGAAGGATGCATTCGACAGTCTTTGGTTGATCATGTGCCAGACGAGATACACTTCTAGCTGGGGATTTCAATGCATCGACCTGAACTGATAGGTATGTATGAGGTGTTGTGTACGTCCCCATGGGTTTCATGAAACAATGACCAGCAGATAGCACTAAGTTCCTTAACTTTGCAAGAATCAATACTTAGGTGGCTGTTCATGGTTTCAGCGCCCACAAGCTCACGCGGACTGGTATCCAACGCTGGCGGTGTCAAGAGTGACCATGCCTCATTGACTGTCGTTGAGGATGTATGATCCAGAACTGCAGAGGTCTACCGGAGTGCTCAGTTCCTCAATATCTGACACAGGCTTGTTGTAGCAATCTAAAGCTGGCACATCTAAATCCTGGAAATGGTACCATCCCAGCCTAGGCTGGATGTTGCAAGCTCAGGATGAAGGTAGCTGAGGAGTTTTGCGAACCAGGCTATGACACTTGGGGGTCTGGGTGCTTTGGGGGGTCCTGAAGTTGTGGGTGCTCAAGACCACCGTCCTTGATGTTGCCACGGTGATGTCTTGGAAACTCACCGCAGGCAAAGAGAATTTTTGTCTCTCAAGGGACACGGATACCACTGACCGAGAGTCCAGGGCCATGTGAATGCAGAGCTAGCTGTTTCAGGGAGCTGAGGCGTAAAACTGTACGTGCACTGAGGTGACAGGAGGCCTATGTGCGAGAATCTTGTGAGGGGTTAGGCATCACCTTGGGACAGATTCTCGTCCCCGTCAGGAATTCCGTGCATTGCGTTCATCCAAGCCCATCCCTCGGAGGCACTGCAGTTAGCAGTGAGAGGGTAGTCTGACAGAGGTCTGAGTGAAGGCCCGCTGGCCGGTTACTTTGACGTTTGTACCAGGTGATTCCCCAGCCGTCGAGTTGGGACGTCATAGGTGTTAAGTCCTGTTTGCCTGGACCTCGATCAACTGATGGTCCACACTTCGCTGTGGAAACACGGGCTGCGGTTGAACCAGTTGAAACGGGGCAAAAGCTCATGGGATCTGTGCATCCCATGTGATTAATCTGAAGCTGTAATGCTACTCGTGTCGTTGCATGCGTTTTGTGCTCTCTGAACACAGCATCATCCCAACCATGGAAGAGGGGCCTTGTTTTCCTCTCTGAAAGAAAGCGTGATCGCCAAGACTGCACAATACCGAGGGGTACGTGCTCTCAGTGCCGAGCAACGGTTTGCTCGTATAATTCTGATAGGTTTCGCCACCATCTGCTTGAGCAGCCAGCGTCCAGAAGCAGTCTGGCTTTACACTCCAAAAGAGTGTCAACGATGAACCGTATCTTGCCTCTTCGGTGTCCTCACCGAACGCAAGACGAGATTTCGGCAGGGGCTGCTGGCACGCTATGTTGACTCTCTTAAAGCGTTCGATTCAGTGAATCGGATCGTCTCTGAGGATTTGTCTTCGGTGGGTGTCAACCAAAACTATCGCATCTGATGTCTAACTCTACTTGGTACTGAGAGTGCTGTGAGTGTGTTGGTACCATCTCTGACTATTTCCATTGTTACTGGATCGTCGGGTGTGTACATGGCCCCACACTTTTCGCACTTGATGGACTGATTTTAGGAGGAATGTCGAGAGATCAGCTGGGTGCATCGTTTGGGATGTCAAGATCTCGACCTTGTTTGCAGATGATGCAGGTCATCTTGCGGAACTTATAGATATCCTTTTGGGCCCTGCGAGTGCTGAATGAGGAGCGGACCGCTGGATTACGGGTTTCTTGGGTCAAAACTAAAGCCAGGCTTTTTTCGTGACATCTTGGATGCTGCGTCTGTCTGGTCTGTTTGTTGAGATGTTGAGTCGTGAGAGAGATTTTCACTTACTGGCAGTAAATTCATTCTACTCTGCTGTGAGTAGAGGTCAATAGACTGTCTGGGGGTCGGGCCTGGGGACATGATTCACTGGATCATGTTGGCGCTGCCGTACCCGCGGGAGCGATACGATCCGAAGTCTTCAAGGTCCTCTTGGTACTTCCCAGTCTGGCTCATGATGCGAGACTTGGACTCTGACCAAGATCTGGACGGAGACCTTGATTCTTTGGTACCAGGTCTCTTGCGGAGACTTCCCTCGGCATCGCTTGGTCGGATTTTTGTGTCACGAGCGTGCTGAAGAGACTCGATTAGAATTGTTACCTGCATAGTCCTGAGCGTAGTTGCGCTGTATGACAGTGGTCGTTTCCTGATGCTGATCTGCTCCACGCAGATTTCTCAGCGAGGGAGTCCTTCATGAGTGCGAGGAGCCAGTGGGCGACCACGTGGCCTCGTCGTTGCAGAGTTGACCATCATCTCAAGGAGATGGGGATGGGCCTGGATCTGCCTGGGGGATGCCAGACGGAGGCCCTCCTGGAGTACGGGGAAAAGTGGACGCAAGCGACTGCTGTTCTGGCATGTGCTCCATACCTGACCATGACCTGACAGCCATGCCCGACCGTCAAAATGAACGTTCAGGAAAGTCCGTGGTGTGTTCGATGAATTAAATGTCCCGCATGTCCAAAGTGAAAATGATAATCAAAAATAATATGTGTATATAAATCGTCTTTTCCCAAGTGATGTGGATTTTTTTTAACCCACCCCGTTGTGATCGTTGAAGGATTTCCACCTGGCCGATTGTGGAATCCTATTTGACTTCAGGCAGAGTTTACTTTGTCCGATGTGTTATAAATCCTGCATAAAACCCATTGACACTGATAACGATGTCCACACAAGTCCTTCCTTTGTGAAAACAATTTATTAATTCTAATTATACACCATACACTTCTCACCCCTCGAATACAATGAACTTAAAGAATCCCCATTGATTGCAATATTATTTGGTTCTATTTCATTTATTCTTACTTTTAGTTAACAGTTAGACCAAACCCGATTCAATTCTTCCACATTACATCAGAGAGTTTTATTCTAACTTGGTACTTGGACATTCCAAGGAGCAAAGCCACTGAGATTCTATACTTCCTCAGGTACTTGCACTGAAACAATTTAGCATTTCAAAGCATTTTATACTTTCATGGGAGAGTGTGGGGCTATCAACCCAGACTGCACAGATGTTTTCCTTTTAGGCGAGAAGCCACTACGTACATTTCGAGGCAATAGTTCACTGCTTTCAGCTCAGGTCACACGGCTCCAGACCAGAATTTATCAACATTTAGGGCAAAAGTCTCTTGCCAGAAAGGACAGCCAATTCAACTTGTAGCATAAAACCTTACATTTCTAAAACTCCATTTTGCTACAATTTAGAATCATTAATATAAATTTTTCCCCCCACACAAGCCAATGTGCCTTGATGAGAAGGGAATAAATGAGTCTCCATTGAAGCTCACTGCATCTATCGCATGCATAAAAATGGTGAATTTGGTTCCACAGCGGAATTAAAGAACAACAATATTCAACACACTATTTCTCTTGCAACGAATGTCTAAGTAGCAGTACATGAGGCATCGTTTCATCCTATTTTAATGTTTAACAAACATTTGTTGCTTATCTTGCTATGTATAGATTTTGTTTGAGTTCACAACCGTTATTCTACTATTGGTGTGATATGGCTCCTCTTTGTGTTCAAACAGCAAGCAAGTTGGAAGCTTTTGAGAGTGAAGCTTTTCCAAGTTGATCAAAACATACATCCATTCTTCATTGGTGGAACAAAGACTTTTTGCACTCTCCCCTTGTCAAGTGAATATGGAATTACATAAAACATTGACCTGAAGGAACTTATTTCTACATTTGATAAAATCAAAACATGGAAAAAAAATTTCTTAATTCCAATGATCAACCTTGTTGCAGGAACCCATCTATTGTATTCCATCACATGAGCAATACTACACATTATAATGTGCATTTATTTGAGTTACCTATCACGTGAAAATATACAACTGTGAGAATGTGCAATCAGAAGTCTTTTCTCCTTTTCATTGTAAAATATATCTCTAATTTATCAATGCAAATTTTTATTCATACTAATGCACAATATGCTTTTTCGAAAAGTAATTGTGAGGGTGAGGAGGGGAGAGAATCTGAAGGTTCGCTTCGGCACCTAAACACTTGCACAAACCCTGATCATATCTTGCTGTGGCTGTCGGTCGCGCGTCTCGTATTGATAGACGTGGCATGGTGGAGATGTTCACTGTGTAATAATAGCGCCGTGCGAGGCCTGATCACACCTGTGGTCCAGATGACTGCATGCTCAGCCGGTGCACACTGCATTGGAACTGTGCCAGCAAATGGGATCAAACATCAGGACAGCATGAACAAGTGCAGTGTAACCTGATATCGTGCCTGACACAAGGAGTTTCATGAACCATCATTTCATTTGTTCCTGTACCATGCTTTTCATACTATACCAATCACCAAGTTAGATGTTACAACAATTAAAAGACATTAGCATGGTGAAAGAACAACGCAAGTTGGATGTACACATGGAAACGTTCAATGTACTGTGCATTCGATTGGTAAAACGACAGGAAGACTCACACTTACACCAGAAATTCCACCGCTACCAAATCCGCTTTATTGCACACATGCACAGACCTATCATGTGAAATGTATTATTCATATTGCAATACATCATAGAGGTGTACAGTATTGTAACTATATTTATTTTTAATACAACAAAAAAACATTTTTGTCACAGTACGGATACATTACCAAAAAGACAATGGCACTTCCTTCTGCTGGAATCATTGTAATTGCTTCAGCTCCTGTTGTGCTTGGCGAGATGACATTTAGAAATAATTTGGAGGATGAACAATTCGTCGATTTTGCGAACTCTCAATTTGTTATGTTAGCGATAGAAAACATTTTTGTTACAGTACGGATACATTACCGAAAAGACAATGTCACTTGATTCTGCTGGAATCGTTGTAATTGCTTCAGCTCTTGTTGCGCTTTTCTAGATGACATTTATAAACAATTTGGAGGATGAACAATTCGTCGATTTTGCGAACTCTCAATTTGGTATGTTAGCGATGGAAACTGGCATCTTTATTCCTTCTTGTTGTGAACACATTCAAGAATAAAAGGTGTGGTTTTTAAAGGCCTATGACTTCACTCCACAGGAGCTTTTCAACATATCATTTTGTACACATTTAATTGGATGGCCATTATATTCTCAAGTCATCACAACATACGGAGCATGACTGTACTCCATGATTTTTACTTTTTCCCTTTCGGTTATCATTCTCAGAAACGGAAATCACACCCAGATTGAATGGCTTTTCGTGGTGAATAACGTGCATGTTATGGTAAGCAAGCTGTTCGGGTTTAGTAAGGAATTAATGTTTTGCTCACAAGAGAAAACAGGTAGAAATCCTTGAACGACAATGGCTCAATTAAAATAAAATTCAAATACCAATGTTGAAAGATATTCAATACGGAGAGATGAGTGGAGGATTTCTCCCATTTCTAATTCCTTTATTTGCTGGTTTAAGTGCGGCTGGAGCATTGACGGGTGGGATTTCAGCAGCGGTGAAAACTGCCAACGAAAGGAAGGCTCAACTCCAGGCTCAAAAAGTGTTGGAAAGACATAACAAAGAGTTGGAGAAACAAATTAGAAGAAGTGGTGTAATTTTAGATTTTGCTGAAAAACTTGAAAGCCTACCTGAAAAAGCGAGATTGTTAGTTGGAGATCTGCTTTCTTCTATCGCACAAGCAAGTGTAAAATTAACTAAAAGTGGTAATGGATTATATCTTTCTCATAAATAAATGAGCATTGATGAGTGGTTTAAATAATTTGGAAAGAATACAACATCAAATAGAGAACTTGCCAAATACTGTGAGACATTAAAAATTGTTGATGTGGTTATTTGTATGAGAGATGAATTAACAAACTTATCCAATAATACAAAGAATATTATTATTAATTTAGAACAAATGAAAATGGTTCTCATTGGGTTTCCATTTATAATAATTAGGTTAAATATTATTTTGATAGTTATGGTCTTCCACCACCTGTTGAAGTCATAAAATCCTTGCAGAATGATGTTTATCAAACATTTCAAGTCCAAGGATTAAATACCAAGTGTTGTGGTCAATTATGTCTGCATTTGTTGTTTCAACTCAACAAAAATAATAAAATTTATGATGTTATTTTTTATCTAATATAAATGACATGTTGGAAAAGATGATTCTACCTTTGGTGTATCCCAAGAACTGATAATGTTTACTCAGAAATATTTACGCAAGACACAGGACTGAAGACAGGTAATATATGTACATTATAACAAAAATATATTACTTGAAAAATGCTATAATAAAAAATTATCAAGCCCGACTGGCAATACTTTAGATTAAGTATTCTAGCACTAATATCGCTTAAATAATAACGGCTTGTAATTCCAAAGTACAGATAGTTAATTGTTATGTCCGGTCATACAGAATTTCACAGTTCCAATTGAAATAATATTTATAAAGGAAGCTCATACATTTGTATGGGAATAGAACATTGGAGATTATGATTGAATTATTTAGTATAATGGTCATTTAAATAAACTAAAAGAACTAAAGAATTAAATCCAGTCTCTTGAAGATAATATTGTTCCACTTTGGTGCTGATTAATGATATTGTGGAAGCACAATTGCAAAAAAAAAATAAAAGAATTTAATAAGGCTAAAATCAATAATGCTTTTGCTCTAGTTTATATAATGAAAACAGAAAGAACAGGAATTTATCTAGTAAGTCAGGGAATATAAACTGATTTAACCAAAGGAAGCTTGGGGGGTATTGTCTGTCATCATATTAATCATGCTTTACTGATACATACATGCCAGAAAGAAGGCTTCAATAAAATTATCATTTCAGTGTCCAAGCATACCCACAAGAAAAAGGGTATTCGGTATTTTAATAAGTGTGTTTACAACATAAGAATGGGGTACTTTCAATAAAAGATTGGCTTTCCACTGATGTTTCCAAACCAACAAGTTTGGATTTAATTAAAATGTTAAAT
>CM068968.1:54113643-54129612 GCA_035128595.1 Eptatretus atami
TTTTTTCGCTAAAATACCCCCACATTTAGAGGTTTTTCGGCCGTTGCTAGGCAACTTAGGGGTCCATAGCAACGATTCTTTCTCACACATAACTAGGACATACTATGAACCTACCATACCAGTTTCAGCACTGTGTAATAATTGGTGCCGTGCGATGCCTGAGCATACCTGTGGTCCAGATGACTGATCACATGCTCAGACGGTGCCACACGTGGCATGAATCTGTGCCAGCAAATGGGATCAAACATCAGGACAAGCATGAACAAGTGCAGACAGTGTACCTGATGTCGTGCCTGACAAAAGGATGCTCCTGAAACTAAATTTAATTTGTTCCGAAACATGTTTTCATGCATACCACTCACCAAGTTAAGACGTTACGAGAATTAAATCGAGGCAAACACACAAAATCTCGCTGAAATACTTTCAACCTCAACATTTTGCAGCATTCTTTTTTTTTTTTTCAAAAAATTTATGTAAATTTCCCCAACCCGTAAAAAAGGGTCAGTTACCCCCTTTTCCCTGTTTAAAATAAATGGGGGTTTTAGTAATATGTTAAATTAAGCAAAATGGAGCGAAAACAACATTGGATCTTGCAATACATGTCGGGTTGTGCACGATTCCAGAATTCCGACCTATTTACTGAGTGCACTGCTATCCTAAACACACACACACACAAAACACACACACACTACACACACACATACACACACACACACAAGCACATCATGGTTATCCAGAAACAACACGACCATAAATCACTTTTCAAGAGTTTGTACGTGATTCTTTCTGTGTCCACACGTTATTCCAACACGTCACACAAGCGATATAAAGCTCACCAGCCAGGCATACCAGGTATGTCCACCCCCCCAAAAAAATATCAAGACAGCGCTGTGTTGACCCCTGCTAGTACTATTTAATATTTTGGATGACATGCATTCGATCGATCGAAACTCCACGATTGAGATGGCATTTTCTACCTATATATACCAATCACTTACTGTACATGTCCAGACCTTTTTCCGGTCTTCACGAGTACGTCTGTATCAGATTCCCCATTATATACCACTCAAAGCACAATCTTAAAGAAGTCATTGGGCCTGAGGGAGTCTTTGATCGATTGCCAAATTGGGACTTTCTTCTTGGATGGTTTATTTGTTAAATAAAGGAGAAAACATAAGAAAACTCCATGAGTGCTCTCATCTGAAGCAGTGGTCATGATGCTTGAAACCAGGGTTCAAATTCCATATAGAGCACACATGGAAAGGTGGATCGGGTGACAAAAACGGTTGTGGGAATCAAAACCAGGTTATTTATTTATTAGACATGATCGGAGGTGATTCTTCCATGTGGAATCCTGGGGATGGATGGTGATGTGCCTTTCACTGAGAGAAACCTTATGACGGTCACAACAGCCAATTTGATTTTGAGGATAACATTGCGTCCTTGGCTGCAGGTCGCTCCAGGGGTTTGTGTGTTCCATTAACAATCAACTTGTGTAGCGCTTGCCAAGTGGCTTAAGCAAATCAAGCAAAGCACCCAACGAAACGCTTGCTGGCTATTGGTTAACTGAAACACACCCCGGGTGTGCTCCATGATCCATAAGCTTGATATAGCTTGGCCAAGCCAGCCGTTGCTTATCAACAGTGTCGAATGCATGGAATTGCCTTGCTTGAGTGCTTAAGCCTCTGGCGAGCACTCCATAGAAAACTTGGCAACTGGAAACGCATCCCAGTTCTCACAGTATGTGTCAACCTGCGAGTGGAATGAAGCGAAAACACTTGCGTTGGTTTTAGAATGGATCGAAACTTTCCATCCAATACGGGTTTGAGAACTAATACGGGACTGCAGGATTCACAAACAATACGGGTCTGCAGGTATCTCACAAACTGAACGGTCAAACCACGTGAATAGGGCCGCGTTTCACTTGCCATGTCTGATGCATTCCATACTTGGATTAGAAAACGACCTGAATGGAAGAGGCCATTGATAAAGTTCACGTTGCACCCTGAGTTCCACACCACATACGTCCATTCATTACTTACTATTGGAAGGTTACCTGAAGATCCAGGCTTTTCAATGACATCTTAATGCTGCTATCTTGTCTGGCACCTGTTTGTGCGAGGGATGTTTGAGGTCATGGAGAGATTCACTAACCTTGACAGTGTGTTTCGTGTCTCTGCTGCTGTGAGTCAGATCAGCAGGGACGTCTGGGGCTGGCTGGGGAGTCATGGATTCAGTGGACCATGAGTGTGCGTTGCAACAGTTGAGCAGCATTCAAGGAGATGGGGATGGCTCGGCTTTGTTCTGGGGATGGCCAGCACGGAGGCGCATGGAAGCGTACGGTAGAAAGTGGACGCAATGCCAAGTAGCTTCCAGGCGCATTGCTCCCCATACCTGACCTGACTGACCTGAGCGCTGAAACTGGTTGTCGATCCCGACGGAAAAAGGTGGGTTTCGAACGTCAATTGGAAAAATGTGGATGCCTATAAGGTAAATTATCCGAGGACCACAAGCCATGCCCGACCGTCAAAAATGAAAACGTCAGGAAAAGTCCGTGGTGTGTTTGATGAATCATATGTCCCGCACGCTCCAAAGTGAAAAATGATAATCAAAAATAATATGTGTAAAAAAATCGTCTTTTTCCAAAGCCAATGTATCTTGATGGAAATGGATAGAATGGTCTCCTTTGGGCTAACGTCTATCTATCCATGCACAAATGGTGAATTTCGTTCATGCGGAAACTAAAAACTGTGTAAAATCATTAATCATGAATGAGTCATAAAGAGGAAAAAGATAATCCCAGAAGCAAAGAAAGGAATGTGTTCTCTACCCTTCTCCACAATGCCAAAAGAGATGGAATTCCCACCAGACAAGGGGATGGGGATATCTGAACATGCATTTATGGAAATAAATGTCTGAGAACATGGCATGTTGTGTGCATTTCCTCGGATCGAAAATCTGAAATCCCACAAGTGTTATTCACGCATGTGCAGACGCAGCATCACATCATCACAAAGTGTTCATATTGTAGTTGTATTATTTGCAAAATCCGATTGAAATTTTTTTTGTGTTATGGTATGAGTACAATACCAAGAGGACAAGGTCGCTTCTTCACATTGGAATCATTGTAAGTGCTTCAGCCGTTATTGTGCTCGCTGTCGAGGACATTTACCAACCAATTTGGGGGATGGAAGGAATTCATCGAGTTTGCGAACTCTAAATTGATACTTTCGCGATTATTCTGGCATATTGTACATCACTCCTTTCCCTATTCCCTATGCCAGGTGAGTGATGCATGAATCATCGCCAGGCACCAAAGGAGGTAGTACTCAGGTGTTCACCCTTTTTCTTGTTCGTTGTCTGGTTGATATCTTCAGCCATCCTTTAAGCTTGGAAGCTTGAAATTTTGGGACAAAAGTGAAGATGTGCTTTTCAAAAATACGGTGTTTTTTTTCTTTTTTTGGATTTATCAAATGAGTTGAATAGTTACTTCATTTATTATTGGGTAGTCGATGTAGTCGAAAAAAAAAATCTCAAAAATTTTTTTTTGAGATTTTTTTTTTGTTCACCTTATATCAGTAATTTAAAATGGCGATTTCAGTTAATACAATGACGATTTCGATGAACTGGTTGGTAGGTTCATTACCATGGACCTAGTTGTGTGCAAATGAAACCGTTGCATGGACACACACCGTTTTGCCGGAGGCAACGGGACTTTTAAATTTTAGAAAAAATCAAAAAAAATGTTATTTTTCGAAAATCAAAAATCGGGCCACGAGCGACTCCGTTGGGCAGTACATTCAGCCATATTGCAAAAATGTCCAGCCGGATCTATTGAAAACTGTCGGAGAAGATAGAACTTTGAATGAAACCCTGGTCGAAAACAATAAAAAAACGAAGTTTCTTCATATCTTCAGAGACTATGAGCTCAGATATACATGAAACGGTATGGTTGGTTCATGGTATTGTC
The DNA here is from genome assembly GCA_035128595.1 of Eptatretus atami. Lineage (NCBI taxonomy): Eukaryota > Metazoa > Chordata > Myxini > Myxiniformes > Myxinidae > Eptatretus > Eptatretus atami. Next base: position 54,117,614 of record CM068968.1, read on the forward strand.
CAGCTATGTGTGAGAAAAGAACCGGTTGCTCATGAACCCTCGTGGCCTTAGCAACGGACGTAAAAACCTCTAAATGTGGGGTATTTAACGAACAAACAATCTGCAGCATTAACCCTTTGAAGCTAGAATCATGAATTTCTTGTCTGAATGATATGACTGTTCGCGTTTCCCAGTGCTCCGTTAATACAAGCGATTTCGATTTGAAAACTTGCGTTGTAGGTTCATACCATTACTATTATGTGCAAATGAGAACCGTTGCTATGGACCCATCCGTTGCCGAGCAACGGACTTTGAATTTTCAAAAAAATCTCAAAAATTTCATTTTTCGAAAATCAAAAATCGGGCATGAGCACTGTGCCGCAGTACATTCCAGCCAATGTCAAAAATTCCAGCCGGATCCTATTGAAAAACTGTCTGAGAAGATAAGACTTGAATGAACCCTGGTCGAAAAACAATAAAAAACAAGTTCGTTATATATCAGAGACTATGAGTCAGATATACATGAAACTGGTATGGTAGTTCATGGTATGTTCCTAGTGATGTTTGGTTGAGAAAAGAACCGCTTGCTATGGTCCCCTGCCGTTGCGTTAGCAACGGCGCGAAAAAACCCTCAAAATGTCGGGCGTATTTTAACGAAAAAAACAATTCTGTCAAGCATAAACCCTTGAAGCTTAAGAATCATGAATTTCTCTGTGTTAATTCCTCAGTCATTCCCCAAATCGAACGGGCATCGCGTCAGGTTCTATTGGGTGTCGACTACCCATGTCGCCTCCGGTTTGTTGATTTATTATTACTTATTTATTTTCTTTCTCATTTGGGCAATATTGTTGTGGGCCGGGTTTCAGCTGCGAGTACAACCTCTAGTTGGAGCAGCAGAAGGTCGACTTCCACTGAACACGCCGGATTCAGAATCTTACCTCGGATAACTCCGAAAGGCACGGGGTACCCTTACAGTCCGTGTGTTCGCCAATTATTTTGGCGGCCTTGAGGTCGGGTCCACTTGTCTCACTCCAATTTACCTAAGTACTCACGCCATTCAACTTATTAGGGGAAACCACACCCTCGGCCCGACTCTGTCGATTCCGAGTCAACGGGAATGGCTCGGATCCGCCTCGTAACCGAGCGAGTTAACAGAGCCGCGCCGGAACCAAATGTACAACTACAGTGGCAACAGCCTTTTTAATTATATCCCAACATGCCACCGTGCTAAACCAATGAAGGAAAGGACAAAGACGAGCTGAAACATTCACAATAGGAGTATTTATTTTACAATAGGTGGGGAAGGAACACAAGAAAGGGCAGAGTTTAATCCGATATAAAGGATGCAAATAATGTTACAGCAAATCACTAACCAGTTGCTACTTAAAGACCAGACCACAGGACACCACACACGCCACACAAAAGAAATGGGACCTCCAATGGTCTTATTCGGCTCTCCAGCCATGGCGACCATTGAGATCAGACGGCAGCACAGGACGAGGACAGAGGACCAGAAGCAGCGACACGAGAACAGCAGCTGCAGACACACGCTGTCCCGTCTATCTCTCTTTGCGCTCGTCCAGACCACCACACTTTCTCTCAGCAGGGATTGGGCCTTCTTCTCTTGGACTCGCCTCCTCATTGGTCGACTCATCCGCGATTCCTGGCCGTCCTCCATTGGACAGCGCCCCGGTAGCGCGGGGCAACTCTTCACTCTTCTGGACGGAAAGTCCCGAGCAGAGGCATTTGTGGCTCCCCACCTCCTCACTCTGGCACTCCGAATGGTTGGTGGGTCGAGGAAGCGAGGGCGAAGGCATGTTGTTGTTATCGTTGATGTAAAAGCAAAAAGAAAACCTTGACCAAAAAAGTAATTCGCAGCGCACACATGTAATTCCCATTAGACACAGGTAGGGGCCTAACTATAAACACACACATCGAAATAACTCAGCTTCGGATGCTGTCTGTCTGTGTGCACAAGGCTTCCAGATTTCGTAACAATATTTCAGGCATTTTCTTGAGCTCCGAAGGGATATTTGGACACGACAGTGAACAAGTGATTTTGGCTATAAAGGGTATTTTTCGCTTAATAATTAATCAGTAATCGATTAATTATTCATTTTTCGATGAAATATTTAATTTAAAAAAAGTTACAGATATGAATGAAACAGTGGTGAATGCTCTGTGCGTAAATGAAACAGTTGGTGAATGTATGAGGTATGCTCTGAGACAATTGATTAAGAATCAATTAGTTTACAATTACTATTTGTTTTAATCATGTAAGTAAACAATTAATCAATCAATTATTGTGCACCAATCCTCCTCAAATCTGTCCCATATGCTGCAAGGTGTCAGATTATTTGTACACATTTACCTCAGCAGTACATTTTATCCATAAAACTATCATTTACACATATTTACATCAGAATTGCAACGCTTCTGGCACCCCAGCAATGGTGCGTGCTGGAGCATTTTTTTTATGGGCCGGTGTCCTTTGCATGCACCTGTACTTGTTTTTCATTCTTGTTCGGTGGAACACATTCGAGAATAAAAGGTATTGCTATTAAGGCTTTTGACTTCATTCTGCAGTACCTTTTCAGCATATCATTTTATACACATTTATGGGTGCCATTTTATTCCCATGCGCAATCCTGACCTATGGAGTTCGTCCTTGTTCAATGATTTTAACTTTTCTCCTCTCAAGGTTATCATTCTCAGTAATTTCAATCACACCCTGATTGAATGGCTTTGATGGTGAATTACATACACTTTGCAGAAAGCAAGAATGATCGTTGAGAGAATCTCCTGCATTCTGAACCCAGATATTAATTGTGTTAACAACGGTCGGTGTGACTTGCACTGAAAAGGTCCAGATGAAGCAAACGTGAGAAGGCTTCAAGTCGTTTCAACGCCACCATGACAATAAGTAGAATAAACTGTGCTGGAGATGAAAACAATTGTGTAAAACATGTGTGCAACGCATTTATATTTGCCTCTGTCGATGATTTGTGACATTTACAAAAAATACATCAAATAAGAGTTACAGTGCTGTTATATCCAGTGAAGCCATACACAAGATACTGAAAAATAAAAATGAAAGAGTGAAGGATTAACATTTCCACAAGCTGATTCTTGCAACAGGTGAAGAAATACAGATACCGTCACAAACTAACACAGAGTAGTTGCACCACACCATAGTTGTTGGCTACTACAAACATAGCTTACACTGAACAAACAAACCGTTTGTCAAAACTACCATCACAAGTTTCAGAAACATCACCTTTGTTCACCATCAGAGCGATGTTTCACCATTGGCCAGAAAATAGCCCAATGTCGGTCAACATACATTAACCAGGTGGTGAGAAACTACTGAAACAATGTGAAATGTGCATCTGAACAACTGAAACAAACACTCATTAAACGATATTAATTCACATCTTGCAATTAATCCACTGAAATAGCATGATATTACACGACTCCAAATAAAGTGTCAGCGAGCGATGATAAAGCAATGTAAAAGAGCATGGGTGAATTGAATCTACGATTAAAAACAAGCCTCCATGATTACTGCATTGAGAGAGACAGACATACACATATATGAACATGAAATGAACATAAAACTTGTGTTTTGTCAAGTTCACAATGATGATTAACAATGAAACATTCACTTCATTAATATCAGTACATATCTCACAATATAATATGATAGCCAGTGTACAGTATATTGAGGATGTCTACTTCGGTGAACAAGCTGAGGTGATGTGAAAAACGCTTGTATTGGCAAATTAGAAACCATATTTGCAGGAATAAGGTTCATTGGTGTAAAAATTTGTTGCTTTGCTGCGACAAGCTAAAATACACATTATTTGATGAAAAACATGCGTTTCTGCATCAGAATCGTGATGTAGAACAAAAACCAGGTTACATAATCCAGAACATGACATTGGAATTTAACATTAAAAAGTAATCAGTTTGTCCTGTTTTTATGTGGATTTATCTCATTATGCCGGAATCTCAAGTTCAAATTTTAGATATTGCGTTGAATTGTGCTTATTTACTGTGGTCTTTGTAATTTCATGTTTATTAAAGTATCTGCTGATGTAACTGAAACGGTGTCTGCGTATCATAATTAACCTGCTCACACGAAGCAAAAAGTGGAGTTACAGCTCTCTGGCTGTCTACAAACATCAGATTATGATTGAGGTTACCATTGAATGTTTAAATTTTGAACACGAATCAGAACGTGAATCTGAACAAGAACCTGAAACTTAGCAGTAATTTGGTTTATAATTCACCCCAATCGAGCATGTGCACAGACGGGGATAACTGTTTTACTGTCTGTCTGTCTGGCCATCAAAGATAATTTAAAATCATTCCAAACAGGAAAACTTACGTTTTTAAAGTGTCAGAAAAGATACAAACAACAGACACAAATAACTAATATAACTCGTTTAGATGGTGGTATGAAAATCGCAAAATCAACGCCAGTAAACTTTCGAAAAAAAGGTTTTTTCTACAACTTTTTAAATTTTATTTTATTTCGATTGATATTATATACTTGAACTCTGTTGAACAAAAATCGCCATCATGGTACTTCAAAAACATTCTGTTTTGCAGAACTTTGACAAAATATTTCCGCATATTACGTCATCTGACCAATTAAATTTTGCCACTCGTAGACCCTCCCCGTGTCGTCTTTTCTCATGAGTTGTTGGGGTGAGGTGTTCTTTGAACTCTGTCGTTGGTAAAGTAAAAATCAAACATATTTTGATTGGATTGAAAATTTGAGGTTTGCTCAGGAAGGAAACAAGTTCTAGATTATCCAAGAACAATAATATTCGATACACTATTTCTCTTTGCAACGAATGTCGAGTAGCAGTACAACATGAGGCATCCTTTCATCTTATTTTAATGTGAACAACGTTTGTTGTTTATCTTGCTATGTATAGATTTTGTTTGAGTTCACAACCCTTATTCTACTGCTCGTGTGATATGGCTCCTCTTTGTGTTCAAACAGCAAGCAAGTTGGAAGCTTTTTGAGAGTGAAACTTTTTCAAGTGGATCAAAAACATACATCCATCTTTCAATGTGCAACAAAGACTTTTTGCGGCTCTCCCCTTGTCAAGAGAACATGGAATACATAAAAACATTGACCTGAAGGAACTATTTCTACTTTGATAAAATCAAAACACGGAAAAAAAATATTTTAAATTCCAATGATCAACCTTGTTGCAGGAACCCATCTTTTGTATTCCATCACATGAGCCATACTACACATTATAATGTGCATTTATTTGAGTTACCTATCACGTGAAAAGTATACAACTGTAAGAATGTGCAATCAGAAGCCTTTTCTCCTTTTCCTTGTAAAATATATCTGTAATTTACAATGCAAGTTATTCATACTAATACACAATATGCTTTTTCGAAAGGTAATTGTGAGGTGAGGAGGGGAGAGAATTTGAAGGTTCGCTTCGGCACCTAAAAACATTGCACAAAACCCTGATCATATCTTGCTGTGGCTGTCAGTCGCGCATCTCGTATTGATAGTCGTAGCATGGTGGAGACGTCACTGTGTAAAAATAGTGCTGTGCGAGCCTGATCACACCTGTTGTCGCAGAGACTGATTGCATGCTCAGCCGGTGCACACTGCATTGAACTGTGCCAGCAAATGGATCAAACATCAGGACAGCATGAACAAGTGCAGTGTAAGCTGATATCGTGCCTGATATAAGGAGTTTCATGAACCATCATTTCATTTGTTCCTGAACCATGCTTTTCATACAATACCAATCACCAAGTTTAGATGTTACGACAATTAAAAGACATTAGCATGGTGAAAGACCAACGCAAGTTGGATGTACACATAGAATCGTTCAATCTACTGTGCATTCGATTGTTAAAAAGACAGGAAGATTCACACTTACACCAGAAATTCCACCACTACCAAAATCGCTTTATTGCACACATGCACAGAGCTAATCATTGTGAAATGTATTATTCACATTGCAATACATCATAGAGGTAACAGTATTGTAAGTGTATTTTTTTAATACAACAAAAAAACATTTTTGTAACAGTACGGATACATTACCGAAAAAGACAATGTCACTTCCTTCGTTTGGAATCATTGTAAATTGCTTCAGCTCTTGTTGCGCTGGGCTCGATGACATTTATCAACAATTTGGGGAGGATAAACAATTCGTCGATTTTGCGACTCTCAATTTGGTATGTTAGCGATGGTATACTTGGCATCTTTTTCCTATTCTTGTGTGAACACATTCAAGAATAAAAGGTGTGGCTTTTAAAGGCCTATGACTTCACTCTTCAGGAGCTTTTCAACATATCATTTTGTACACATTTAATGGGATAGCCATTATTTCTCAAGTCATCACTACATATGGAGCATGACTGTACTCCATGATTTTAACTTTTTCCCTTTCGCTTTCATTCTCAGAAACGGGAATCACACCCAGATTGAATGGCTTTTCATGGTGAATAACGTGCATTTTATGGTAAGCAAGCTGTTCGGGTTAGTAGGAATTGATGTTTTGCTCACAGAGAACAGGTGAAAATCTTGAACGATACTGGCTCAATTAAGATTAAAATGTCCAAAACCAATGTTGAAGAATATTCAATAAGAGAGATGAGTGGAGGATTTCTCCCATTTCTAATTCCATTATTTCCTGGTTTAAGTGCGGCTGGAACATTGACGGGTGGGATTTCAGCAGCGGTGAAAACTGCCAACGAAGGGAAGGCCTCAACTCCAGGCTCAAAAAGTAGTGGAAAGACATAACAAAGAGTTGGAGAAACAAATTAGTGGAAGTGGTGTAATTGTAGATTTTGCTGAAAACTTGAAAGCCTTCCTGAAAAAACTGATATTGTTAGTTGGAGATCTGCTTTCTTCTATCTCACAAGCAAGTGCAAAATTAACTAAAAGGGGTAATGGAGTATATCTTTCTCATAAAAAAAATGAGCATTGATGAGTGGTTTGAAGAATTTGGGAAAAGAATACAACATCAAAATAGAGAACTTTCCAAATACTGTGAGAAATTAAAAATGTTAATGTGGTTATTTGTATGAAAGATGAATTAATTAGTCGGGAATACAAAACTGATTTAACCAAAGGAAGTTGGGGAGGTATTGCCTGTCATCATATTAATCATACATTACTGATACATAAAATGCCAGAAAGAAGGCTTCAAGAAAATTATCATTTGGTGTCCAAGCATACCTACAAGAAAAGGGTGTTCGATATTTTAATAAGTGTGTTTTACGACATAAGAATGGGGTGCTTTAATAAAAAGTGGCCTTTATACTGATGTTGCTTTTCCAACAAGTTTGGATTAATTAAAATGTTAAATAATGAAAAAGGTTTTAAAGTTGAGAAAAATACAAGGCTCTTTTGGAAATTCAGAAGAAATGTTTTTGGTTTCCTGTTTGTAAAAAAAAAATTTTTGTTGCAAGAATATCAAGAAGTGCATAATATATGTATGATGTTCTGTGGGTGAAAGTGGTTCGAGGGTACGAAGGGATGAGGAAGGAGTTGAAGAAAATGCAGGCAATAGAGAAGGAGGAGAGGAGAAGAGAGTGGTGGAGGCAAGGGAGAAGGAGACGAGACAACGCAAAGGAGAAGCAAGAAGGAGCAATGGCAAAGATAGAGGAGGCAAGGAGGAAAGAGAAAGGAAGGAGAGAGAGAGAAGCAGAAAAGAGAGGAAGGAGAGAGAGAGAGGAAGGAGAGAGAGGGAGGGAAAGAGAGAGAATGACTAAATGTAAAAATATGGAAACCAGTGGGATTTAAAAAAAGATTGGAGGTATTAGAGTAAATATATCGATCTCAAGACACTGAGGAGGAAAACAAATAATTAAAACAAGTCGAGCAAAAATATATGGGTCAAGAGTATTAACAGTGATTTCAGTGAGAAGATTTCAACAAGAAAGTGGAGATAAAGAAGAGAAAGAAGGAAAAGATTATATTATTGATGATGTTGGTATAATTGAGTTTTAGTTTTACATTTGGTTTAGTTTGGTTAAAGTTTTACATTTTTTTCTTCAATAAATGGAGAGAGTGTATACATTTCTAAGGACTATATATTTTAAAAAATTCAGAATCCAAATGTACATGTTGGAAACGAAAAAAGTTTCACACTCCATTCGGAATTTTTCTTATAAATAATGAGTGTGTCTCAAATGTAAATAGGAAACCAAGATTAAAATATCTTGTATGTTAAAATTAAAATAATAGTGTTATACAAAAAGGAATATGTGTGGTGTATGGCTCTAAAAAAGAGTAATTAAAAAAGAAACACGAAGTGATCGAGAAATGTTGTATAATTTGTCTTGATCAAAATCCAACCTTGAGAGATTAGGTTGATAGGTTCATCGTGAAGAACATGATCAGTGCTAAATTGAACTTGGCCTCGGAAATTCAAAACACTTATCGGCTCGAATGATCTCATAAAGATTGAAGAGAAATAACAAATTAATGCATAAAACATTAATCACAAAGTTTAATAGAAGGAAGATTTATTCCAAAGAAGTTCATATATCTGTCCACTGACTTGATTGAACTCAATAATGATAAGGGTACAAGTTATACTAACCTTTATTTGATTTGAGGAGTAGATATGTGTGGATTGTTCCTTTGAAAAACAAAGAAGGTAATACTCTTATGTTAGCCTTCTAACAGATATTTACTGAAAGCAAGAGAAACTCCAAAAATTGTGGAATGATGAGGCACAGAGTTATGCACACAAAACATTTATGAATTTCTTTAAGATAACGTTATTACATCACACAGCACCTCTAATGAAGGAAAAGTGGTTGTTATTTGAGCATTTTAATCGCACATGAAAGGAGGGACTATTTCTAAAATTCACTCAACTCGCGTTCTCATCCTTGGTGGAGATTCAGGACATTGGAGATAAGTTTAAACACCACGATTAAGTACAAACAACAGATGTCTGGGTTGGCCTGAGGAGTCATGGATTCACTGGATCATGGGGTGTGGCGCTGCCGGTACCTGTGTGGGAGGATGAAAGACTGCGTCTTCAGGTCCTTGGTGCTTCCAGTCTTGCTCGCCAGATGTGAAACTTGCACTCTGTCTAGGGGTTTTAGATGGATACTTGAATTCCTTTGTAACATATCTGTTCGGAGAATCCTTGGCTATCGCTGGTCGGACTTTGTGTCCAATGAGCGGTTGCTGAGAGAGACTCAAATGAGATTTGTTACCTGCATGCGTCCGTGAGCGTCAGCTGCAGCTGAATGACATGTGGCTCGTTTTCCTGGCGCTGATCCTGCTCACCAGATTCTCTCAGCAAGGAGCATCGTGAGTGAGTAGGCAACAGGCCAACCACGTGCCTCCTGGTCTGCATCAGGTTGATCGGCATCTCAAGGAGATAGGGATGGGCCAGGCATCTGCCTGGGGATGGCCAGACCGATGCCCCTGGGGTACCGGTCGAAAGTGGATGCAGCGATGCGCTGCTCTGGCACGTGCTCCCCATTCCTGACTTGGACCTGACACACACACACACACACACACACACACACACACCACAACACACACACGCACGCACACATGCACACGCACACACACACACACACACACTGACACACACACACACACACACACACGCACACACGCACACGCACACACACCACTGGACACACACACACACACACACTTTGCTTCTGTTTAACACCTATAGGTTCACCAATTTTATACCGATCTTCAAGAGCCTTAACCACATGGTAGAGTTTGCCATCAGGAAGAGCCTATTGTTTTGACGTCAGAAGGTCAAAAGGTCAACATAGGCACAAGGTCAACAACTTACGTGCGATTTCTAACAATTTTCATTCCGATTTGACTTGAAATTTGAAGAGGATTTATTATTTCAGGTCACTGAATTTCAATTAGGCAATTATTTTTAGGGTCGTCATGGATCAAAAGGTCAACATAGGCCAAAGATCAACAACTCAGGTTAGATGTCTAAATCCACAATTTTCCTCCGATTGACTTGAAATTTGAAGAGGATTTATACTTCAGGTCACTGAATTCAACCAGCCAATTATTTTGATAAAAAACATGGACGATAAGGTCAATATCGACCCAAGGTCACAATAATAGGTGATTTCTAAAATCCTCAATTTTCACCCGATTGACTTAAATTTGAAGAGGATTTATATTTCCGGTCATTGATTCAACGAGCCAATTATTGTAGAGGTCAACATGGACCAAAAGGTCAATATCGACCCAAGGTCAACAAACTAAGGTGGTATTTCTAGAATCCTCAATTTTCATCCGATTGACTGAAATTTGGAGAGAGTTGCACATTTGGTTCTTTTAATTCAATCATCAATTTGAGGTCAATTTGTTTTATGGATTTTGCAAGTTCATGCTCTGCACAACATCTTTTCTTCTGTTGGGTATCGATTCTAGTCGAAAAAAAAAATTCGAAATAAAATTTTGAGATTATTTTTTTTTCCTACCCTTATTATCTGTATTTCCGTCGATATGTTGGGTAGTCGATCTAGTCGAAAAAAAAATCAAAAAAAATTTTGACTTTTTTTTCTACCCTTATTATCAGTAATTCCGTCGATATGTTTGTTGGCTGCTCTCCAGAGCACCCTTATTCTGGACATTTCATCTGTCTGTCTGTCCTCGAAACTTTGGTCAAGCCTAGGGGCTAAACCACTCAACGATTCCAATGAAAATTGGTAGGTAGGACCAATATTTCTGGCAATCGTGTGCTTTCGAATATGGGATCCCGGGCCCGAGCAACGGCATAGCAACGGCCCTTTAAAGTGGTCAAAAAATCGAAAAAAAATTAAAAAATAAAAAAAATCGAAAAATCGAAGCTTAGAGTTCTGTGTGCAATCTAATCTACGCTCCCTTCATGCCGTTTTGCAGCCCGAACAAAAAAAGATTTGTAGGAGGAAATAGGTTTTGGGCGAGTACATGTCGAACATTTCAGAAACGGTTAATTGCGAATAATCTCTAAGAGAAAGAGTCTGATTTTGATGAAAACTTGGGTGAAATGTGTACAACGTGGCTAGCATGTACACAAAAATGAATAGTTGTACGCACACCTCCGTTGCTTAGCAACAGCTAAAATACTTTATCGATACCTCGTACACTTATTGTGGACTGTACAAAAAATCAATAATCCGAAACTGGACCTCGAGGGACCTGATTTTTTTTGTGCCCAAGGGAGAATGTCTACAGCATCATATAAAAAAAATAAAATATTTAGCGAATAGATAAATGGAATTACCAGCGCTGCCATTTGTGAGAGTCTCTTTGGAAACATGCCTGAAATTTCACAAGGCAGGTTTCTGGGCACAAACTAAGAGGGCTGTTGATAATCATATTTCTTGTGCTTTTAATCTTGAGTCATTACCTACATTTCCTACGCTGAGATCTCCAGATCTATATCGTTTAGTTTCTCCGATAATCACTGATGAGTTAGCTACTCCAATCTCCGATACATGCATACTCTAAACTTTCGCTAATTTGTACTCTGATCATCGCACCGTGGCCATTCGATGTCAAAGAATGAAATTGATTGATAGCATGTACATGAATATCGGCTCATCACGTCGGCCAGCTTTCCATCTAGAGCGAGCAGCCATGTCGCCTACCAGCTTCTCTGTCTGTTTGTCTGTCTGTCCCTCTGTTCGTCAGTGCTCCGTTAATACAATGACGATTTCGATGAAACTTGGTTGGTAGGTTCATACCACCGAACCTAGTTGTGTGCAAATGAAAACCGTTGCTATGGACACCCCCGTTGCCTAGCAACGGGACTTTGAAATTTTGAATAATAATAAAAAAATTATTTTTTCGAAAATCAAAAATCGCGGCCACGAGCGACTTGTGGCAGTACATTCAGCCATATTGTCAAAAATTTCCAGCCGGATCCTATGAAACTGTCGGAGAAGATAGACTTTGAATGAAACCCTGGACAAAACAATTAAAAAAAACGAAGTTCGTTATATCTCAGAGACTATGAGTCAGATATACATGA
>CM068968.1:54150598-54161529 GCA_035128595.1 Eptatretus atami
ATCAGCTTGTGGAAATGTTAATCCTTCACTCTTTCATTTTTATTTTTTCAGTATCTTGTGTATGGCTTCACTGGATATACAGCACTGTACTCTTATTTGATGTATTTTTTGTAAATGTCACAAATCATCGACAGAGGCAAATATAAATGCGTTGCACACATGTTTTACACAATTGTTTTCATCTCCAGCACAGTTTATTCTACTTATTGTCATGGTGGCGTTGAAACGACTTGAAAGCCTTCTCACGTTTGCTTTCATCTTGGACCTTTTCAGTGCAGTCACACCGACCGTTGTTAACACATTAATATCTGGGTTCAGAATGCAGGAGATTCTCTCAACGATCATTCTTGCTTTCTGCAAAGTGTATGTAATTCACCATCAAAAGCCATTCAATCAGGGTGTGATTGAAATTACTGAGAATGATAACCTTGAGAGGAGAAAAGTTAAAATCATTGAACAAGGACGAACTCCATAGGTCAGGATTGCATGGGAATAAAATGGCCACCCCATAAAATGTGTATAAAATGATATGCTGAAAAGGTACTGCAGAATGAAGTCAAAAGCCTTTAATAGCAATACCTTTTATTCTCGAATGTGTTCCCACCGAACAAGAATGAAAAACAAGTACAGGTGCATGCAAAGGACACCGGCCCATAAAAAAAATGCTCCAGCACGCACCATTGCTGGGGTGCCAGAAGCGTTGCAATTCTGATGTAAATATGTGTAAATGATAGTTTTATGGATAAAATGTACTGCTGAGGTAAATGTGTACAAATAATCCTGACACCTTGCAGCATATGGAGACAGATTTGAGGAGGATTGGTGCACAATAATTGATTGATTAATTGTTTACTTACATGATTAAAACAAATAGTAATTGTAAACTAATTGATTTCTTAATCAATTGTCTCAGAGCATACCTCATACATTCACCACTGTTTCATTTACCACAGAGCATTCACCACTGTTTCATTCGAATCTGTAACTTTTTTTAAATTAAATATTTCATCGAAAAATGAATAATTAATCGATTAACTGATTAATTATTAAGCGAAAAATACCCTTTATAGCCAAATCACTTGTTCACTGTCGTGTCCAAATATCCCCTTCGGAGCTCAAGAAATGCCTGAAATATTGTTACGAATCTGGAAGCCTTGTGCACACAGACAGACAGCAGTCCCGAAGCTGAGTTATTTCGATGTGTGTGTTTATAGTTAGGGCCCCCTACCTGTGTCTAATGGGAATTACATGTGTGCGCTGCGAATTACTTTTTTGGTCAAGGTTTTCTTTTGCTTTTACATCAACGATAACAACAACATGCCTTCGCCTCGCTTCCTCGACCCACCACCATTTCGCACGTGGCCAGAGGTGAGGAGGTGGGCGGAGCCACAAATGCCTCTGCTCGGGACTCCGTCCAGAAGAGTGAGAGTTGCCCCGCCTACCGTGGGCCTGTCCAATGGAGGACGGCCAGGGAATCGCGGGATGAGTCCGACCAATGAGGAGGCGAGTGGCCAGAGAGAAGAGGCCCATCCTGCCTGAGAAGAAAGTGTGGTGGTCTGGACGAGCGAGAAGAGAGATAGACGGGACAGCGTGGTGTCTGCAGCTGCTGTTCTCGTGTCGCTGCTTCTGGTCCTCTGGTCTCGTCCTGTCGCTGCCTCTGATCTCATGGCTCCCATGGCTGGAGAGCCGAATAAAGACCATTGAGGTCCATTTCTTTTGTGTGTGCGTGTGTGTGTCCTGTGGTCTGGTCTTTAAGTAGCAACTGGTTAAGTGATTTGCTGTACATTATTTGCATCCTTTATAGTCGGTTTAACTCTGCCCTTTCTGTGTTCCTTCCCCACCTATTGTAAATAAATACTCCTATTGTTGAATGTTTCAGCTCGTCTTTGTCCTTTCCTTCATTGGTTTAGCACGGTGCATGTTGGGATATTAAAAAGGCTGTTGCCACTGTAGTTGTACATTTGGTTCCGGCGCGGCTCTGTTAACTCCGCTCGGTTACGCCGGATCCGAGCCATTCCCGTGACTCGGATCGGACAGAGTCGGCCGAGGGTGTGGTTTCCCCTATAGTTGGATGGCGTGAGTACTTAGGTAAATTGGAGTGAGACAAGTGGACCCGACCTCAAGCCGCCAAAATATTGGCGACCACGGACTGTAAGGGACCCGTGCCTTTCGGAGTTATCCGAGGGTAACGATCTGAATTCCGGGTGTTCAGTGGAGTCGACTCTGCTGCTCCAACTAGAGGTTGTACTCGCAGCTGAAACCCGGCCCACAACAATATTGCCCAAATGAGAAAGAAAATAAATAAGTAATAAATAAATCAACAAGCCGGTAGGCGGACATGGGTAGTCGACTACCCAATAGAACCTGACGCGATGGGCCCGTTCGATACAGACAGAGAAGCTGGTAAGGCGAAATGGCTTGCTCGCTCTAGATGGAAGCTGGCGACTGATGAGCCGAATATTCAATGTACATCTATCAATCATTTCATTCTTATGCCATCGAATGGCCTACGGTGCGATGATGCCAGAGTACAATTAGGCGAAGCTTTAGAGTATGCATGTTCGGAGATTGGAGTAGCTAACTCATCAGTGATTATCGGAGGAAACTAAACGATATAGATGGAGATCTCAGCGTAAGGAAATGTAGTATGACCTCAGATTAAAAGCACAAGAATATGATTATCAACAGCCCCTCTTAGTTTTTGTGCCCAGAAACCTGCCTTGTGAAATTTCAGGCATGTTTCAAAGAGACTCTCCCACAAATGGCTAGCCTGGTATTCCATTTATTCTATTCGCTAAATATTTTATTTTTTTATATGATGCTGTAAGACATTCTCCCTTGGGCACAAAAAAAATCAGGTCCCCTCGAGGTCCAGTTTCGGATTATTGATTTTTGTAACAGTCCACAATAAGTGTACGAGGTAATCGATAAGTATTTTAGCTGTTGCTAAGCAACGGAGGTTGTGCGTACAACTATTCAATTTTTGTGTACATGCTAAAGCCACGTTGTACACTTGTGCTTTCCGCAAGTTTTCATCAAAATCAGACTCTTTCCTCTAGAAGTATTTTCGCATTAACCGTTTCTGAAATGTTTCGACATGTACTCGCCCAAAACTATTTCTCCTATCTATTATATCTTTTTTTGTTCGGGCTGCAAAACGGCATGAAGGGGATGCTTATGATTAGATTGCACACAGAACTCTAAGCTTCGATTTTTCGATTTTTTTTATTTTTTAATTTTTTTTCGATTTTTTGACCACTTTAAAGCCGTTGCTATGCCGTTGCTCGGGCCCGGGAAATCCATATTCGAAAGCAACACGAATTGCGCAGAAATATTGGTGCCTTACCTACCAATTTTCATTGGAATCCGTTGAGTGGTTTAGCCCCTTAGGCTTTGACCAAAGTTTCGAGGACAGACAGACAGTATGAAATGTCCAGAATAAGGGTGCTCTGGAGAGCAGCCAACAAACATATCGACGGAATTACTGATAATTAAGGGTAGAAAAAAAAGTCTCAAAAAAATTTTTCAATTTATTTTTTTTCGACTACATCGACTACCCAATATATGAACGTAAATATCAACTATGATAAATAAAGGTAGGAAAAAAAAATAATCTCAAAAATTTTATTTCGAATTTTTTTTTTCGCTAGAATCGATACCCAACAGAAAAAAGAATGTTCTGTGCAGAGTCATGATACTTTGCAAAATCCATAAAACAAATTGACCTCAAATTGATGATTGAAATTAAAAGAACCAAATGGTGCAACTCCTCCGTCCGCAAATTTCAGTCAATCGGATGAAAATTGAGGATTCTAAGAAATACCACCTTAGTTGTTGACCTTGGGTCGATATTGACCTTTTTGGTCCAATGTTGACCTCTACAATAATTGGCTCGTTGAATCAATGACCGGAAATATACAATCCTCTTCAAATTTAAGTCAATCGGTGAAATTGAGGATTTTAAGAAATCACCTGAATGTTTGTGCCTTGGGTCGAATCATTGACCTTATGCCATGTTTTTTTATCAAAATAATTGGCTGTTGAATTCAAGTGACCTGAAGTATAATCTCATTCAAAATTTCAAGTCAATCGGAGGAAAATTGTGGATTTTAAGACATCTAACCTGAGTTTGTTGATCTTTGGCCTATGTTGACCCTTTTTGATCCATGAACGACCCTAAAAATATTGCCTAATTGAATTCAGTGGACCTGAAAATAATCCTCTTCAAATTTCAAGTTCAATCGGATGAAAATTGTTAGAAATCGCAGTTAAGGTTGTTGAACCTTTGGCCTATGTTGACCTTTTGACCTTCATCTGAGTCAAACCAAATAGGCTTTTCCTGATGGCAAACTCTACCATGTGGTTAAGGCTCTGAAGATGCGGTATAAATTGTTGACCTATAGGTGTTAAACGAAGCAAAGTGTGGTGTTGTGTGTGTGTGTCGCGTGGTGTGTGTGCGTGTGGTGTGTCGCGTGTGTGTGTTGTGTGTGTGTGTGTCGAAGTGTGTGTGTGTGTGTGTGTGCGTGTGGCATGTGTGCGTGCGTGTGTGTGTTGTGTGGTGTGTGTGCTGTTGTGTGTGTGTTGTTGTCAGGTCAAGTCAGGAATTGGGAGCACGCTGCCAAGAGCGCGCATCGCTGCATCCACTTTCGACCGGTTACCCCAGGGGCCATCGGTCTGCCATCCCAAGGCAGAATGCCTGGCCATCCTATCTGCCTTGAGATGCCGTTCAACCTTGATGCAACCAGGAGGCACGGTGGTTGGCCTGTTGGCCTACTCCACTCACGATGCTCCTCTTGCTGAGAGGAGATCTGATGTGAGCAGGATAGCGCAGGGAAACGAGCCACATGTCATTCAGCTGCAGCTGACGCTCACGGACGATGCAGGTAACAAATCTCATTTGAGTCTCTTCAGCAACCGCTCTGGACACCAAAGTCCGACCAGCGATAGCCAAGGATTCTCCGAACAGATATGTTACCAAAGAATTTAAGTATCCATTCTAAACCCCTAGACAGAGTGCAAGTGTTCACATTGGCGAGCAAAAGGACTGGAGCACCAAGGACCTGAAAGACGCTAGTCTTTCATCCTCCCACACAGGTACCGGCAGCGCCACACCCATGATCCAGTGACTCATGACTGCCTCAGGCCCAACCCAGACATCTGTATTTGTACTTATCGTGGTGTTTAAACTTACTCATGTCCTGAATCTCACCCAAGCGACTGAGAAACCGAGTTGAGTGATTTTTTTAGAAATAGTCCCTCCTTTCATGTGCGATTAAATGCTCAAATAACAACCCTTTCCTTCATTAGTAGGTGCTGTGTGATGTAATAACCGTTATCTTAAAGAAAATCATAAATGTTTTGTGCATAACTCTGTTGCCCTCATCATTCCACAATTTTGGAGTATTCTTCTTAGTTTCAGTAAATATCTGTTAGAAGGCTAACATAAGATATTACCTCGTCTTTGTTTTTCAAAGGAACAATCCACACATATCTACTCCTCAATCAATAAGGTTAACGTATACTTTGTACCCTATATCATTATTGAGTTCAATCAAGTCAGTGGGACCAGTATAATGAACTTCTTTGGAATAATCTTCCTTCTATTAACTTTGTGATTATTGTTTTATGCAATTAATTTGTTAAATTTCTTCAATCTTTATGAGATCATTCGAGCCGATAAGCTGTTTTGAATTTCGAGGCAAGTTTCAAATTTAGCACTGATCATGTTCTTCACGATGAACTATCAACCTAATCTCTCAAGGTTGGATTTTGTATCAAAGACAAATTATACACATTCTCGATCGACTTCGTGTTTTTCTTTTTAATTACTCTTTTTTAGATGCATACACCACACATATTCTTTTTGTATAACACTTATTATGTTAATTTTACATACAAGATATTTTAATCTGGTTTCCTATTTACATTTGAGACAACCATTTATTTATAAGAAAAATTCCGAATGGAGTGTGAAAACTTTTTTCGTTTCCAACATGTATCATTTGATTCTGAATTTTCTTAAATATATAGTCCTTAGAAATGATATACACTCTCCTCCATTTTATTGAAAGAAAAAAATGTAAAACTTTAACCCAACTAAACCAAATGTAAACTAAACTCAATTGATACCCAACATCAATCAAATAATATACATCTTTTCCTTCTTTCTCTTCTTTATCTCCACTTCTTGTTGAAATTTCTCACTGAAATCACTGTTAAACTCTTGACCCATATATTTTTTGCTCGACTGTTAATTATTTGTTTTCCTCCTCAGTGTCTGGAGATCGATATATTTACTCTATACTCCAATCTTTTTTTAAATCCCACTGGTTTCCATATTTTTACATTTAGCATCTCTCTCTTCTCCCTCTCTCTCCTTCCTCTCTCTCTCTCCTTCCTCTCTTTCTGCTTCCTCTCTCTCTCCTTCCTTCTCGTCTTCTCCCTTGCCTCCTCTATCTTGCCATTGCGTCCTTCTCTGGTGCTTCTCCTTTGCGTTGTCCTCTCTTCTTCTCCTTAGCCTCCACCACTCTCTTCTCCCTCCCCCTCCTTCCCGTATTGCCTGCATTTTCTTCAACTCTTCCTCATTCCCTTTCGTACCCTCGTAACCATGCTTTCACCCCAACAGACATCATTACATATATTATTGCCTTCTTGATATTCTTGCATCAAAAATTTTTTTTTTTACAAAGGAAACCAAAACTTTCTTCTGATTTCCAAAAAGGCCTTGTATTTTCTCAACTTTAAAACCTTTTCATTATTTAAACATTTTAATTAAATCAAACTTTGTTGGAAAGCAAACATCAGGTATAAAGGCCAACCTTTTATTAAAAGCACCCATTTTATGGCGTAAAACACACTTATTAAAATATCAACACCCTTTTCTTGTAGGTATGCTTGGACCCAAAATGATTTAATTTTCTTGAAGGCCTTCTTTCTGGCATTTATGTATCAGTAATGTCATGATAATATGATGACAGGCAATACCCCCCACTTCCTTTGGTTAAATCAGTTTTGTTTCCCGACTAATTAATTCATCTTTCATACAAATAACCACATTAACAATTTTTTAATTTCTCACAGTATTTGGAAAGTTCTCTATTTGATGTTGTATTCTTTCCAAATTCTTCAAACCACTCATCAATGCTCATTTTTTATGAGAAAGATATACTCCATTACCCCTTTTAGTTAATTTTGCACTTGCTTGTAGATAGAAGAAAGCAGATCTCCAACTAACAATATCAGTTTTTCAGGAAGGCTTTCAAGTTTTCAGCAAAATCTACAATTACACCACTTCCACTAATTTGTTTCTCCAACTCTTTGTTATGTCTTTCCAACTCTTTTTGAGCCTGGAGTTGAGCCTTCCGCTTCGTTGGCAGTTTTCACCGCTGCTGAAATCCCACCCGTCAATGTTCCAGCCGCACTTAAACCAGGAAATAATGGAATAGAAATGGGAGAAATCCTCCACTCATCTCTCTTATTGAATATCTCGTTCAACATTGTTTTGACATTTTAATCTTAATTGAGCCAGTATCGTTCAAGATTTTCACCTGTTCTCTTGTGAAGCAAAACATCAATTCCTACTAACCGAACAGCTGCTTACCATAAAATGCACGTTATTCACCATGAAAAGCCATTTCAATCTGGGTGTGATTCCCGTTCTGAGAATGATAAGCGAAAGGGAAAAAGTTAAAATCATGGAGTACAGTCATGCTCCATATGTAGTGATGACTTGAGAAATAATGGCTATCCCATTAAATGTGTACAAAATGATAATGTTGAAAAGCTCCTGAGAGTGAAGTCATAGGCCTTTAAAAGCCACACCTTTATTCTTGAATGTGTTCACACCAAGAAAGGAAAAAGATGCCAGTATACATCGCTAACATACCAAATTTGAGAGTTCGCAAAATCGACGAATTGTTTATCCCCCCAAATTGTTGATAATGTCATCGAGCCCAGCGCAACAAGAGCTGAAGCAATTACAATGATTCCAACAGAAGGAAGGACATTGTCTTTTTCGGTAATGTATCCGTACTGTTACAAAAATGTTTTTTTGTTGTATTAAAAAAAATAACACTTACAATACTGTTACCTCTATGATGTATTGCAATGTGAATAATACATTTCACATGATAGCTCTGTGCATGTGTGCAATAAAGCGATTTTGTAGTGGTGGAATTTCTGGTGTAAGTGTGAATCTTCCTGTCTTTTTAACAATCGAATGCCACAGTAAGATGAACGATTCTATGTGTACATCCAACTTGCGTTTTCTTTCACCATGCTATGTCTTTTAATTGTCGTAACATCTAACTTGGTGATGGTATGTATGAAAAGCATGGTTCAGGAACAAATGAAATGATGGTTCATGAAACTCCTTATGTCAGGCACGATATCAGCTTACACTGCACTTGTTCATGCTGTCCTGATGTTTGATCCCATTTGCTGGCACAGTTCCAATGCAGTGTGCACCGGCTGAGCATGCAATCAGTCATCTGCGACAACAGGTGTGATCAGGCCTCGCACAGCACTATTTTTACACAGTGAACGTCTCCACCATGCTACGACTATCAATACGAGATGCGCGACTGACAGCCACAGCAAGATATGATCAGGGTTTGTGCAATGTTTAGGTGCCGAAGCGAACCTTCAGATTCTCTCTCCCCTCCTCACCCTCACAATTACCTTCGAAAAAGCATATTGTGATTAGTATGATAAACTTTGCATTGATAAATTACAGATATATTTACAAGGAAAAGGAGAAAAGGCTTTCTGATTGCACATTCTTACAGTTGTATACTTTTCACGTGATAGGTAACTCAAATAAATGCACATTATAATGTGTAGTATGGCTCATGTGATGGAATACAAAAGATGGTTCCTGCAACAAGGTTGATCATTGGAATTTAAAATTTTTTTTCCGTGTTTTGATTTTATCAAGTAGAAATAAGTTCCTTCAGGTCAATGTTTTATGTAATTCCATGTTCTCTGACAAGGGGAGAGCGCAAAAAGTCTTTGTTGCACATTGAAGAATGGATGTATGTTTTGATCCACTTGAAAAAGTTTTCACTCTCAAAAGCTTCCAACTTGCTTGCTGTTTGAACACAAAGAGGAGCCATATCACACGAAGCAGTAGAATAAGGGTTGTGAACTCAAACAAAATCTATACATAGCAAGACTAAACAACAAACGTTTGTTCACATTAAAATAAGATGAAAGGATGCCTCATGTTGACTGCTACTCGACATTCGTTGAAAAGAAATAGTGTATCGAATATTATTGTTCTTGGATAATCTAGAACTGTTTCCTTCCTGAGCAAACCTCAAATTTTCAATCAATCAAAATATGTTTGATTTTTACTTTACCAACGACAGAGTTCAAAGAACACCTCACCCCAACACTCATGAGAAAAGACGACACGGGGAGGTCTACGAGTGGCAATTTAATTGGTCCAGATGACGTAATATGCGGAAATATTTTGTCAAAGTTCTGCAAAACAGAATGTTTTTTGAAAGTACCATGATGGCGATTTTGTTCACAGAGTTCAAGTATATAATTCAATCGAAATAAAATAAAAATTTAAAAAGTTGTAGAAAAAACCTTTTTTCGAAGTTTACTGGCGTTGATTTTGCGATTTTCATACCACCATTTAACGAGTTATATTAGTTATTTGTGTCTGTTGTTTTGTATCTTTCTGACACTTTAAAAACAGTAAGTTTTCGTGTTGGAATGATTTAAATTATCTTTGATGGCCAGACAGACAGACAGTAAAACAGTTATCCCGTCTGTGCACATGCTCGATTGGGGTGAATTATAAACCAAATTACTGCTAAGTTTCAGGTCTTGTTCAGATTCACGTTCTGATTCGTGTTCAAAATTTAACATTCAATGGTAACCTCAATCATAATCTGATGTTTGTAGACAGCCAGAGGAGCTGTAACTCCACTTTTTGCTTCGTGTGAGCAGGTTAATTATGATACGCAGAACACCGCTTTCAGGTTACATCAGCAGAACTTTAATAACATGAATTACAAGACACAGTAAATAAAGCACAATTCAACGCAATATCTAAAATTTGAACTTGAGATTCCGGCATAATGAGATAAATCCACATAAAACAGGACAAACTGATTACTTTTAATGTTAAATTCAATGTCATGTCTCATGGATTATGTAACCTGGTTTTTGTTCTAATCACGATTCTGATGCAGAAACGCATGTTTTTCATCAAATAATGTGTATTTTAGCTTGTCGCAAGCAAAGCAACAAATTTTACACATGAACCTTATTCCTGCAAATATGGTCTAATTTGCCAAATACAAGCGTTTTTCACATCACCTCAGCTTGTTCACCGAAGTAGACATCCTCAATATACTGTACATGGCTATCATATTATATTGTGAGATATGTACTGATATTTAATGAAGTGAATGTTTCATTGTAATCATCATTGTGAACTTGACAAAACACAAGTTATTATGTTCATTTTCATGTTCATTATGTGTATGTCTGTCTCTCTCAATGCAGTAATCATGGGAGGCTTGTTTTTATCGTAGATTCAATTCACCCATGCTCTTTTACATTGCTTTATCATCGCTCGCTGACACTTTATTTGGATCGTGTAATATCATGCTATTTCAGTGGATTAATTGCAAGATGTGAATTAATATCGTTTAATGAGTGTTTGTTTCAGTTGTTCAGTGCACATTTCACATTGTTTCAGTAGTTTCTCACCACCTGGTTAATGTATGTTGACCGACATTGGGCTATTTTCTGGCCAATGGTGAACATCGCTCTGATGGTGAACAAAGGTGATGTTCTGAAACTTGTGATTGGTAGTTTTGACCCGTTGCTCGGCAACGGATGGGTCCATAGCAACGGTTCTCATTTGCACATAACTAAGTAATGGTATGAACCTACCAACCAAGTTTCATCGA
>CM068968.1:54161539-54177123 GCA_035128595.1 Eptatretus atami
GTATTAACGGAGCACTGGACCGAACAGTCATACATTCAGACAAGAAAATTCATGATTCTAGCTTCAAGGGTTAATGCTGCAGATTGTTTTTTCGTTAAAATACCCCCAAAGAGAGAGATGCCTCTTCTTTTTTCTGGTTTTCATCAATGATCTCTTCCGACTCTCTGTAAAATCCTCTAAATTCTTTGCTGATTACTCCACCCTCTGCCATACCATCGCATCCCTCAGACAAGCAAGCAGCAGCTTCTTCGCTCTCTGCAGATCTGGGTAATATCGCAAACTGGTCACACATGGACATGTCTTTTAAATCCGGACAAATCTCACCCCTCTCACTTTGTCCTCTCTGAAAGGACGTTTGGGAAGCCCCCCATTCTAGTTTTTCAAAAAACTGCTGGAGAAGTCCTTTCATTCAAGCTTTCAGTCCCTCACTTATCTGCCATGGATATTTTTTTGGGAACGCCACATTTCCAACCTGGCCTCGCAAAGCCAGTCGCCATCTGGGAATCCTCCGTCGTGCAAATCCTTCCTCTGCCCACGCGAGCTCCTGACCACAATACAAAGCTTTTTGACTGCAACCTGATGGAGTAATGCTCTCTTCCTCTGGGCTGGTGTCCTGCCTCTGTCCTTCTCACTTCAGGCTGTGGAAACCAAGGCATTTATGGATATTAGTACTCCCAGAGTTGATTCTGATTGTTTGGGCCTCTTCACCTCTCTTCACTCAGGCAGGTTGGTGGTCTGTCTGTCTTCCTCCTATATCCTCTCCGGTCTCGCCCCCCCTGCTCTGTCTGCGATATGTCCCACCCCCCCCCCCATATTTCCAACCCAGGGCGGCTCAAAGGTCGCAGCAGCCCCCCTCCCTGGTAAACTAAACTAAAATCACGACATCACCCGCTCACCTTCACTCTTTTAATTCCTCTTTTTCCCACCTTTGTAATAAACTCACAACTCCTTCAAGTCCCATTCTTCCCTCCAGTCCTTATAAACAGCCCGTTCAACCACCACCTCTTTTATCTTCCGACCAAACAAAACTTGATCTTTTCTACCGCCCGTTAATCCACCCCAATTCACTCCTCAAATTCCCTGTTTCCTTCTGAAAGTCGCCTGTAATGTCCATCTTGATAGCCTGTGTTCACGCCCCATCAATCTGGCTCCACATATCTCCTTAATATCTCTGTTTTTTGTTTTGTTCCTTCCTCTCCGCACCTCATGTCCTCATGCCCCGTTGCGTGCATTGTGTGTTAACTCTCATATGAGGCCTTGACAGTGTATCAAAAAAACAAAAAAATAATAACACGCAGTTTATGTGAACAAAGTATTCTGAGGTAACTGTAAATGTGTAAAAATGATCTGACTGCGCCTTGCAGCAGATGGACGACGGATTTGGGGGAAGGAGAGTTGTACAATGATTGATTGATTAATTGATTATTTCATTTTTTTAAAATTAAACATGATATTGTAAAAGTAATGATTCTACATGCAATTGTCTCATAGCATAACCTAAATCACCCCTGTTTCATCCGAAATCTGTAAACTTTTGAAATTTTTAATAATAAATCGAAAATGATAATCTATCGATTAACTGAATAATCAATAAACAAAAAATACACTTTTAGGCAAATCTCTCGTTCACTTGTCGTGGTCCAATATATTGGTTTCCGAGCTCAATAGGTGTGATATAATTGCCCAAATGAAAAAGAAAATAAATAAGTCATAAATACATCGATAATTAGTTAAGTAATGTAATCAATTAATATGAACATCCCTTTCTCAGGAGTTGATTTCCATTGTTGAAGCAACATTGGAAGTACTGAAGCCAACAATGACAGTGCAGCACGACAAGCTGAATATATTCAGGCAGGAAAGCAGTGCCGGCCATTTCGGATTTATGTAGCAGCCTGCACATAAATTGGCTGAACGGTGTGAATGAGGAAGTAATTTGCGATGAATTTCTGCCGTGATCGCTTAGTCTGTGAAAATGCGAACAAACACATCAAACTCAAGATTGCTGTGAGAAGAAATCATATGGATTTTGACAAAGGCCATACACATATGCTTCTGCAATGGAATTGCAGAAAAAAGCAGCACATGTTGGATCTCCTGAACACCGATGTATTAGAAGAGGGGCAGGAGGTAGCAGTAAACAAAATGACAAAGTTTGGTGTGGTGAAAGAGGCAGAAAGTGGTGGAGAAATGATTAAATTGCCTCTGCGCAAAATGGTGGTCTCTTGCACACTCATTTGTTGCGATTTCAAACACCGGCTGAGATGGCCCATGAACAGGAAGCTCCATACACGAATAAACACAGTTTGGTCCCAATCAACGCCTATGATTGAAGCATAAAACCAACTGTCGAAAAGTTAGCTCATGATCGGCGGCCAATTCAGGAATTTGATATTGGACAATACATTCACTTTGCAATTACAACTATGGCTATAAATGGGTGCCGGTCAAATTAATTATCAAACTAGAAGGGCATCGGTAGAGCGCATACCTCTGCCACGTAATGCCTAATCCACAAGAACATATCGGCCCAATACCATTTTGAAATCATTATCATACATTGTTTTCAGCCTCGATCTCACCCATGGTGAAGAATCACTGAAAAAATTATCATAATCGACATCCGCATTTGATTTCAACCAAAATTGAATCAGTTTCTTCCTATTCAAACACCCAAGACGTGACCAGCAAGTTTCGTCAGAATCATCCACAAGTCGTTGAGATCCCTGCACAGAAAAACAAAGAAACAAGCCCGTAGAACCGGACATGGGTATGTCGACTACCCAATAGAAGCCTGACGCGATGGGCCGGCGTTCGATGGGGAATGGTCCTGAGGATTAAGCACAAGAAATTCATGATCCTAGCTAGCTTCAAAGGCGTTAATGCTGCAGATTGTTTTTCGCTAAAATACCCCGCACATTTAGAGTTTTTCTCGGCCGTTGCAGGGCAACTTAGGGGGGTCCATAGCAACGATTCTTTCCTCAACATCACAACTAGACATACTATGACCTACCATCCAGTTTTCATGTATATCTGACTCAATAGTCTCCTGAGATATAACGAACTTCGTTTTTTTTTAATTGTTTTGTCATGGTTCATTCAAAGTCTATCTTCTCCGACAGTTTTTCATAGGATCCGGCTGGAAATTTTTGACAATATGGCTGAATGTACTGCCACAAGTCCGCTCGTGGCCGCGATTTTTTGATTTTCCGAAAAAATAATTTTTTTATTATTATTCAAAATTTCAAAGTCCCGTTGCTAAGGCACGTGGGGGTCCATAGCAACGGTTTTCATTTGGCACACAAACTAGGTTCCGGTGGTATGAACCTAACCAACCAAGTTTCATCGAAATCGTCATTGTATTAACGGAGCACTGGACCGAACAGAGGGACATGACAGACAAACAGACAGAGAAGCTGGTAAGGCGAAATGGCTTGCTCGCTCTAGATGGAAGCTGGCGACTGATGAGCCGAATATTCAATGTACATCTATCAATCATTTCATTCTTATGCCATCGAATGGCCTACGGTGCGATGATGCCAGAGTACAATTAGGCGAAGCTTTAGAGTATGCATGTTCGGAGATTGGAGTAGCTAACTCATCAGTGATTATCGGAGGAAACTAAACGATATAGATGGAGATCTCAGCGTAAGGAAATGTAGTATGACCTCAGATTAAAAGCACAAGAATATGATTATCAACAGCCCCTCTTAGTTTTTGTGCCCAGAAACCTGCCTTGTGAAATTTCAGGCATGTTTCAAAGAGACTCTCCCACAAATGGCTAGCCTGGTATTCCATTTATTCTATTCGCTAAATATTTTATTTTTTTATATGATGCTGTAAGACATTCTCCCTTGGGCACAAAAAAAATCAGGTCCCCTCGAGGTCCAGTTTCGGATTATTGATTTTTGTAACAGTCCACAATAAGTGTACGAGGTAATCGATAAGTATTTTAGCTGTTGCTAAGCAACGGAGGTTGTGCGTACAACTATTCAATTTTTGTGTACATGCTAAAGCCACGTTGTACACTTGTGCTTTCCGCAAGTTTTCATCAAAATCAGACTCTTTCCTCTAGAAGTATTTTCGCATTAACCGTTTCTGAAATGTTTCGACATGTACTCGCCCAAAACTATTTCTCCTATCTATTATATCTTTTTTTGTTCGGGCTGCAAAACGGCATGAAGGGGATGCTTATGATTAGATTGCACACAGAACTCTAAGCTTCGATTTTTCGATTTTTTTTATTTTTTAATTTTTTTTCGATTTTTTGACCACTTTAAAGCCGTTGCTATGCCGTTGCTCGGGCCCGGGAAATCCATATTCGAAAGCAACACGAATTGCGCAGAAATATTGGTGCCTTACCTACCAATTTTCATTGGAATCCGTTGAGTGGTTTAGCCCCTTAGGCTTTGACCAAAGTTTCGAGGACAGACAGACAGTATGAAATGTCCAGAATAAGGGTGCTCTGGAGAGCAGCCAACAAACATATCGACGGAATTACTGATAATAAGGGTAGAAAAAAAAGTTCAAAATTTTTTTTGATTTTTTTTTCGACTAGAATCGACTACCCAACATATGACGGAAATACAGATAATAAGGGGTAGGAAAAAAAAATAATCTCAAAAATTTTATTTCGAATTTTTTTTTTCGCTAGAATCGATACCCAACAGAAAAAAGAATGTTCTGTGCAGAGTCATGATACTTTGCAAAATCCATAAAACAAATTGACCTCAAATTGATGATTGAAATTAAAAGAACCAAATGGTGCAACTCCTCCGTCCGCAAATTTCAGTCAATCGGATGAAAATTGAGGATTCTAAGAAATACCACCTTAGTTGTTGACCTTGGGTCGATATTGACCTTTTTGGTCCAATGTTGACCTCTACAATAATTGGCTCGTTGAATCAATGACCGGAAATATACAATCCTCTTCAAATTTAAGTCAATCGGTGAAATTGAGGATTTTAAGAAATCACCTGAATGTTTGTGCCTTGGGTCGAATCATTGACCTTATGCCATGTTTTTTTATCAAAATAATTGGCTGTTGAATTCAAGTGACCTGAAGTATAATCTCATTCAAAATTTCAAGTCAATCGGAGGAAAATTGTGGATTTTAAGACATCTAACCTGAGTTTGTTGATCTTTGGCCTATGTTGACCCTTTTTGATCCATGAACGACCCTAAAAATATTGCCTAATTGAATTCAGTGGACCTGAAAATAAAATCCTCTTCAAATTTCAAGTTCAATACGGATGAAATTGTTAGAAATCGCAGTTAAGGTTGTTGACCTTTGTGCCTATGTTGACCTTTTGCCCTTCTCTGACGTCAAACAAATAGGCTTTCCTGATGGCCAAACTCTACCATGGGTTAAGGCTCTTGAAGATGCGGTATAAAATTGTGTCCCCAACCTATAGGTGTTAAACGAAGCAAAGTGTGGTGTTGTGTGTGTGTGTCGTGTGTGTGTGTGCGTGTGGTGTGTCGCGTGTGTGTGTTGTGTGTGTGTGTGTCGAGTGTGGTGTGTGTGTGTGTGTGCGTGTGCATGTGTGCGTGCGTGTTGTGTGTGTGTGTGGTGTGTGTGTGTGTGTGTGTGTGTGTGTGTGTCAGGTCCAAGTCAGGAATTGGGAGCACGTGCCAGAGCAGCGCAATCGCTGCATCCACTTTCGACCGGTTACCCCAGGGGCCATCGGTCTGGCCATCCCATAGGCAGAATGCCTGGCCATCCTATCTGCCTTGAGATGCCGTCAACCTGATGCAACCAGGAGGCACGGTGGTTGGCCTTGTTGGCCTACTCCACTCACGATGCTTCCTCCTTGCTGAGAGGAGAATCTGATGTGAGCAGGATCAGCGCCAGGGAAAACGAAGCCACATGTCATTCAGCGCAGCTGACGCTCACGGACGATGCAGGTAACAAATTCTCATTTGAGTCTCTTCAGCAACCGCTCATTGGACACAAAGTCCGACCAGCGATAGCCAAAGGAATTTCTCCGAACAGATATGTTACAAAGGAATTTCAAGTATCCATTCTAAACCCCTAGACAGAGTGCAAGTTTCACTATCTGGCGGCAAAGGACTGGAGCACCAAAGGACCTGAAAGACGCTAGTCTTCATCCTCCACACAGGTACCGCAGCGCCACACCCCATGATCCAGTGAACTCCATGACTGCCTCAGGCCCAACCCAGACATCTGTATGTTGTCTTATCGTGGTGTTTAAACTTACTCCATGTCCTGAATCTCACCCAAGCGACTGAGAAACCGAGTGAGTGAATTTTTTTTAGAAATGTCCCTCCTTTCATGTGCGATTAAATGCTCAAATAACACCACTTTTCCTTCATAGCTAGGTGCTGTGTATGTAATAACCGTTATCTTAAAGAAAATCATAAATGTTTTTGTGGCATAACTCTGTGCCCTGCATCATTCCACAATTTTTGGAAGTGATTCTTCTTGTCTTCAGTAAATATCTGTTAGAAGGCTAACATAAGAGTATTACCTTCTTTGTTTTTCAAAGGAACAATCCACACATATCTACTCCTCAATCAATAAGGTTAGTATACTTTGTACCCTTATCATTATTGAGTTCAATCAAGTCAGTGGGACAGTATAATGAACTTCTTTTGGAATAAATCTTCCTTCTATTAACTTGTGTGATTAATTGTTTTATGCATATTAATTTGTTAATTCTCTCTCAATCTTTATGAGATCATTCGAGCCGATAAGCTGTTTTGTGACATTTCGAGGCAAGTTTCAAATTTAGCACTGATCATGTTCTTCACGATGAACCTATCAACCTAAATCTCTCAAGGTTGGATTTTGTATCAAAGACAAATTATACACATTTCTCGATCCAGACTTCGTGTTCTTTCTTTTTAATTTACTCTTTTTAGAGCCATACACCACACATATTCCTTTTTGTATAACAGCTTATTATGTTTAACTTTTACATACAAGATATTTTAATCTGGTTTCCTATTTACATTTGAGACAAACCTCCTTAGTTATAAGAAAAATTCCGAATGGAGTGTGAAAACTTTTTTCGTTATCCAACATGTACATTTGATTCTGAATTTTTTAAAATATATAGTCCCTTAGAAATGTATACACTCTCTCCATTTTATTGAAAGAAAAAAAATGTAAAAACTTTAACCCAACTAAACCAAATGTAAACTAAACTCAATTGATACCAACATCAATCAAATAATATACATCTTTTCCTCTTTCTCTTCTTTATCTCACTTTCTTGTTGAAATTTCTTCACTGAAATCACTGTTTATATACTCTTGACCCATATATTTTTGCTCGACTGTTTAATTATTTGTTTTCCTCTCAGTGTCTTGAGATCGATATATTTACTCTAATACTCCAATCTTTTTTTAAATCCCACTGGTTTCCATATTTTACATTTAGTCATTCTCTCCTTCTCTCCTCTCTCTCCTTCCTCTCTCTCTCTCCTTCCTCTCTTTCTGCTTCCTCTCTCTCTCCTTCCTTCTCCTCTTCCCCTTGCCTCCTCTCATTCTTTGCCATTGCCTCCTTTTGTGTTCTCCTTTGCGTTCGTCCTCGTCTCCTTCTCCCTGCCTCCACCACTCTCTTCTCCCTCCCTCCTCCTTCTCTATTGCCTCATTTTCTTCACTCTTCCTCATTCCCTTTCGTACCCTCGACCTTGCTTTCCACCCACAGAACATCATACATATATTTATTGCACTTCTTGATATTCTTGCATCCAAAAATTTTTTTTTTTACAACAGGAAACCAAAATCATTTCTTCTGAATTTCCAAAAGGCCTTGTATTTTTCTAAACCTTTAAAACCTTTTCATTATTTAACATTTAATTAAATCCAAACTTGTTGGAAAAGCAAACATCAGTATAAAGCCAACCTTTTTATTGAAAGCACCCATTTCTATGGCGTAAAACACACTTCATTAAAATATCAACACCTTTTCTTGTAGGTATGCTTGGAACACCAAAATGATTAATTTTCTTGAAGGCCTTCTTTCTGGCATTTATGTATCGTAATGTCATGATAATAGCATGAAGGCTAATACCTCCCCAACTTCCTTTGGTTAAATCAGTTTGTATTCCTGACTAATTAATTCATCTTTCATACAAATAACCACATTAACAATTTTTTAATTTCTCACAGTATTTGGAAAGTTCTCTATTTGATGTTGTATTCTTTCCAAATTCTTCAAACCACTCATCAATGCTCATTTTTTATGAGAAAGATATACTCCATTACCCCTTTTAGTTAATTTTGCACTTGCTTGTAGATAGAAGAAAGCAGATCTCCAACTA
The DNA here is from genome assembly GCA_035128595.1 of Eptatretus atami. Classification (NCBI taxonomy): domain Eukaryota; kingdom Metazoa; phylum Chordata; class Myxini; order Myxiniformes; family Myxinidae; genus Eptatretus; species Eptatretus atami. Next base: position 54,169,828 of record CM068968.1, read on the forward strand.
ACAATATCAGTTTTTCAGGAAGGCTTTCAAGTTTTCAGCAAAATCTACAATTACACCACTTCCACTAATTTGTTTCTCCAACTCTTTGTTATGTCTTTCCAACTCTTTTTGAGCCTGGAGTTGAGCCTTCCGCTTCGTTGGCATGTTTTCACCGCTGCTGAAATCCCACCCGTCAATGTTCCAGCCGCACTTAAACCAGGAAATAATGGAATAGAAATGGGAGAAATCCTCCACTCATCTCTCTTATTGAATATCTCTTCAACATTGTTTTGACATTTTAATCTTAATTGAGCCAGTATCGTTCAAGATTTTCACCTGTTCTCTTGTGAGCAAAACATCAATTCCTACTAACCGAACAGCTGCTTACCATAAAATGCACGTTATTCACCATGAAAAGCCATTTCAATCTGGGTGTGATTCCCGTTTCTGAGAATGATAAGCGAAAGGGAAAAAGTTAAAATCATGGAGTACAGTCATGCTCCATATGTAGTGATGACTTGAGAATATAATGGCTATCCCATTAAATGTGTACAAAATGATAATGTTGAAAAGCTCCTGAAGAGTGAAGTCATAGGCCTTTAAAAGCCACACCTTTATTCTTGAATGTGTTCACACCAAGAAAGGAAAAAGATGCCAGTATACATCGCTAACATACCAAATTGAGAGTTCGCAAAATCGACGAATTGTTTATCCCCCAAATTGTTGATAAATGTCATCGAGCCCAGCGCAACAAGAGCTGAAGCAATTACAATGATTCCAACAGAAGGAAGGACATTGTCTTTTCGGTAATGTATCCGTACTGTTACAAAATGTTTTTTTGTTGTATTAAAAAAAATAACACTTACAATACGTTACCTCTATGATGTATTGCAATGGTGAATAATACATTTCACATGATAGCTCTGTGCATGTGTGCAATAAAGCGATTTTGTAGTGGTGGAATTTCTGGTGTAAGTGTGAATCTTCCTGTCTTTTTAACAATCGAATGCACAGTAGATTGAACGATTCTATGTGTACATCCAACTTGCGTTTGGTCTTTCACCATGCTAATGTCTTTTAATTGTCGTAACATCTAACTTGGTGATGGTATTGTATGAAAAGCATGTTCAGGAACAAATGAAATGATGGTTCATGAAACTCCTTATTCAGGCACGATATCAGCTTACACTGCACTTGTTCATGCTGTCCTGATGTTTGATCCCATTTGCTGGCACAGTTCAATGCAGTGTGCACCGGCTGAGCATGCAATCAGTCATCTGGACAACAGGTGTGATCAGGCCTCGCACGCACTATTTTTTACACAGTGACGTCTCCACCAATGCTACGACTATCAATACGAGATGCGCGACTGACACCACAGCAAGATATGATCAGGGTTTGTGCAATGTTTAGGTGCCGAAGCGAACCTTCAGATTCTCTCCCCTCCTCACCCTCACAATTACCTTTCGAAAAATGCATATTGTGATTAGTATGAATAAACTTTGCATTGATAAATTACAGATATATTTACAAGGAAAAGGAGAAAAGGCTTTCTGATTGCACATTCTTACAGTTGTATACTTTTCACGTGATAGGTAACTCAAATAAATGCACATTATAATGTGTAGTATGGCTCATGTGATGGAATACAAAAGATGGTTCCTGCAAACAAGGTTGATCATTGGAATTTAAAATTTTTTTTCCGTGTTTTGATTTTATCAAATGTAGAAATAAGTTCCTTCAGGTCAATGTTTTATGTAATTCCATGTTCTCTTGACAAGGGGAGAGCCGCAAAAAGTCTTTGTTGCACCATTGAAAATGGATGTATGTTTTGATCACTTGAAAAAGTTTCACTCTCAAAAGCTTCCAACTTGCTTGCTGTTTGAACACAAAGAGGAGCCATATCACACGAGCAGTAGAATAAGGGTTGTGAAATCAAACAAATCTATACATAGCAAATAAACAACAAACGTTGTTCACATTAAAATAAGATGAAAGATGCCTATGTTGACTGCTACTCGACATTCGATTGCAAAAGAAATAGTGTATCGAATATTATTGTTCTTGGATAATCTAGAACTTGTTTCCTTCCTGAGCCAAACCTCAAATTTTCAATCAATCAAAATATGTTTGATTTTTACTTTTACCAACGACAGAGTTCAAAGAACACTCACCCCACACACTCATGAGAAAAGACGACACGGGGAGGTCTACGAGTGGCAATTTAATTGGTCCAGATGACGTAATATGCGGAAATATTTTGTCAAAGTTCTGCAAAACAGAATGTTTTTGAAAGTACCATGATGGCGATTTTGTTCACAGAGTTCAAGTATATAATTCAATCGAAATAAAATAAAAATTTAAAAAGTTGTAGAAAAAACCTTTTTTCGAAGTTTACTGGCGTTGATTTTGCGATTTTCATACCACCATTTAACGAGTTATATTAGTTATTTGTGTCTGTTGTTTGTATCTTTCTGACATCTTTAAAAACAGTAAGTTTTCGTTTGGAATGATTTAAATTATCTTTGATGGCCAGACAGACAGACAGTAAAACAGTTATCCCCGTCTGTGCACATGCTCGATTGGGGTGAATTATAAAACCAAATTACTGCTAAGTTTCAGGTTCTTGTTCAGATTCACGTTCTGATTCGTGTTCAAAATTTAAACATTCAATGGTAACCTCAATCATAATCTGATGTTTGTAGACAGCCAGAGGAGCTGTAACTCCACTTTTTGCTTCGTGTGAGCAGGTTAATTATGATACGCAGAACACCGCTTTCAGGTTACATCAGCAGATACTTTAATAACATGATTACAAGACCACAGTAAATAAAGCACAATTCAACGCAATATCTAAAATTTGAACTTGAGATTCCGGCATAATGAGATAAATCCACATAAAACAGGACAAACTGATTTACTCTTAATGTTAATTCATGTCATGTCTCATGGATTATGTAACCTGGTTTTTGTTCTAAACACGATTCTGATGCAGAAACGCATGTTTTTCATCAAATAATGTGTATTTTAGCTTGTCGCAAGCAAGCAACAAATTTTACACAATGAACCTTATTCCTGCAAATATGGTCTAATTTGCCAAATACAAGCGTTTTTCAATCACCTCAGCTTGTTCACCGAAAGTAGACATCCTCAATATACTGTACATGGCTATCATATTATATTGTGAGATATGTACTGATATTTAATGAAGTGAATGTTTCATTGTTAATCATCATTGTGAACTTGACAAAACACAAGTTATTATGTTCATTTTCATGTTCATTATGTGTATGTCTGTCTCTCTCAATGCAGTAATCATGGGAGGCTTGTTTTTATCGTAGATTCAATTCACCCATGCTCTTTTACATTGCTTTATCATCGCTCGCTGACACTTTATTTGGAGTCGTGGTAATATCATGCTATTTCAGTGGATTAATTGCAAGATGTGAATTAATATCGTTTAATGAGTGTTTGTTTCAGTTGTTCAGTGCACATTTCACATTGTTTCAGTAGTTTCTCACCACCTGGTTAATGTATGTTGACCGACATTGGGCTATTTTCTGGCCAATGGTGACATCGCTCTGATGGTGAACAAAGGTGATGTTCTGAAACTTGTGATTGGTAGTTTTGACAAACGGGTTGTTGTTCAGTGTAAGCTATGTTGTAGTACCAACAACTATGGTGTGGTGCAACTACTCTGTGTTAGTTTGTGACGGTATCTGTATTTCTTCACCTGTTGCAAGATCAGCTTGTGGAAATGTTAATCCTTCACTCTTTCATTTTTATTTTTTCAGTATCTTGTGTATGGCTTCACTGGATATACAGCACTGTACTCTTATTGATGTATTTTTTGTAAATGTCACAAAATCATCGACAGAGGCAAATATAAATGCGTTGCACACATGTTTTACACAATTGTTTTCATCTCCAGCACAGTTTATTCTACTTATGTCATGGTGGCGTTGAAACGACTTGAAAGCCTTCTCACGTTTGCTTTCATCTTGGACCTTTTCAGTGCAGTCACACCGACCTTGTTAACACATTAATATCTGGGTTCAGAATGCAGGAGTTCTCTCAACGATCATTCTTGCTTTCTGCAAAGTGTATGTAATTCACCATCAAAAGCCATTCAATCAGGGTGTGATTGAAATTACTGAAGAATGATAACCTTGAGAGGAGAAAAGTTAAAATCATTGAAACAGGACGAACTCCATAGGTCAGGATTGCATGGGAATAAAATGGCACCCATAAAATGTGTATAAAATGATATGCTGAAAAGGTACTGCAGAATGAAGTCAAAAGCCTTAATAGCAATACCTTTTATTCTCGAATGTGTTCCCACCAACAAGAATGAAAAACAAGTACAGGTGCATGCAAAGGAACACGGCCCATAAAAAAAAATGCTCCAGCACGCACCATTGCTGGGGTGCCAGAAGCGTTGCAATTCTGATGTAAATATGTGTAAATGATAGTTTTATGGATAAAATGTACTGCTGAGGTAATGTGTACAAATAATCCTGACACCTTGCAGCATATGGAGACAGATTTGAGGAGGATTGGTGCACAATAATTGAATTGATTAATTGTTTACTTACATGATTAAAACAAATAGTAATTGTAAACTAATTGATTTCTTAATCAATTGTCTCAGAGCATACCTATACATTCACCACTGTTTCATTTACCACAGAGCATTCACACACTGTTTCATTCGAATCTGTAACTTTTTTTAAATTAAATATTTCATCGAAAAATGAATAATTAATCGATTAACTGATTAATTATTAAGCGAAAAATACCCTTTATAGCCAAATCACTTGTTCACTGTCGTGTCCAAATATTCCCTTCGGAGCTCAAGAAATGCCTGAATATTGTTACGAATCTGGAAGCCTTGTGCACACAGACAGACAGCAGTCCCGAAGCTGAGTTATTTCGATGTGTGTGTTTATAGTTAGCGCCCCTACCTGTGTCTAATGGAATTACATGTGTGCGCTGCGAATTACTTTTTTGGTCAAGGTTTTCTTTTGCTTTTACATCAACGATAACAACAACATGCCTTCGCCTCGCTTCCTCGACCCACCACCATTTCGCACGTGGCCAGAGGTGAGGAGGTGGGCGAGCCACAAATGCCTCTGCTCGGACTCCGTCCAGAAGAGTGAGAGTTGCCCCGCCTACCGTGGGCCTGTCCAATGAGGACGGCCAGGGAATCGCGGGATGAGTCCGACCAATGAGGAGGCGAGTGCCAGAGAGAAGAGGCCCATCCCTGCCTGAGAAGAAAGTGTGGTGGTCTGGACGAGCGACGAAAGAGAGATAGACGGGACAGCGTGGTGTCTGCAGCTGCTGTTCTCGTGTCGCTGCTTCTGGTCCTCTGGTCTCGTCCTGTCGCTGCCTCTGATCTCATGGCTCCCATGGCTGGAGAGCCGAATAAGACCATTGAGGTCCATTTCTTTTGTGTGTGCGTGTGTGTGTCCTGTGGTCTGGTCTTTAAGTAGCAACTGGTTAGTGATTTGCTGTACATTATTTGCATCCTTTATAGTCGGTTAAACTCTGCCCTTCTGTGTTCCTTCCCCACCTTTATTGTAAATAAATACTCCTATTGTGAATGTTTCAGCTCGTCTTTGTCCTTTCCTTCATTGGTTTAGCACGGTGCATGTTGGGATATATAAAAAGGCTGTTGCCACTGTAGTTGTACATTTGGTTCCGGCGCGGCTCTGTTAACTCGCTCGGTTACGCACGGATCCGAGCCATTCCCGTTGACTCGGAATCGGACAGAGTCGGCCGAGGGTGTGGTTTCCCCTATAGTTGAGATGGCGTGAGTACTTAGGTAAATTGGAGTGAGACAAGTGGACCCGACCTCAAGGCCGCCAAAATATTGGCGACCACGGACTGTAAGGGACCCGTGCCTTTCGGAGTTATCGAGGTAACGATCTGAATCCGGGTGTTCAGTGGAGTCGACTCTGCTGCTCCAACTAGAGGTTGTACTCGCAGCTGAAACCCGGCCCACAACAATATTGCCCAAATGAGAAAGAAAATAAATAAGTAATAAATAAATCAACAACCGGTAGGCGACATGGGTAGTCGACACCCAATAGAACCTGACGCGATGGCCCGTTCGATGGGGAATGACCTGAGGATTAGACAAGAGAAATCATGATTCTTAAGCTTCAAGGGTTTAGCTGCAGATTGTTTTTTCGTTAAAATACCCCACATTTGAGGTTTTTTCGGCCGTTGCTAGGCAACGGAGGGGACCATAGCAAGCGGTTCTTTCTCAACACATCACTAGGAAATACCATGAACATACCATACCAGTTTCATGTATATCTGACTCATAGTCTCTGATATATAACGAACTTCGTTTTTTATTGTTTTTCGACCAGGTTCATTCAAGTCTATCTTCTCAGACAGTTTTTCATAGGATCCGGCTGGAAATTTTTGACATATGGCTGAATGTACTGCGCACAGTGCTCATGGCCCGATTTTTGATTTTCGAAAAAAATGAAATTTTTGAGATTTTTTTGAAAATTCAAAGTCCGTTGCTCGGCAACGGATGGGTCCATAGCAACGGTTCTCATTTGCACATAACTAAGTAATGGTATGAACCTACAACCAAGTTTCATCGAAATCGCCATTGTATTAACGGAGCACTGGACCGAACAGTCATACATTCAGACAAGAAAATTCATGATTCTAGCTTCAAGGGTTAATGCTGCAGATTGTTTTTTCGTTAAATACCCCCACATTTAGAGGTTTTACGTCCGTTGCTAGGCACGGAGGGGTTCATAGCAACGGTTCTTTTCTCACACATAGCTAGGACATACCATGAACCACCATACCGTTTCATGTATATCTGACTCATAGTCTCTGAGATATAAGAAACTTCGTTTTTTTATTGTTTTCGACCAGGGTTCATTCAAAGTCTATCTTCTCCGACAGTTTTCATAGATCCGGCTGGACATTTTTGCAATATGGCTGAATGTACTGCCCAACGAGTCGCTCGTGGCCCGATTTTTGATTTTCGAAAAATACATTTTTTTTGATTTTTTCTAAAATTTAAAAGTCCCGTTGCTCGGCAACGGTGTGTGTCCATAGCAACGGTTCTCATTTGCACACAACTAGTCATGGTATGAACCTACCAACCAAGTTTCATCGAAATCGTCATTGTATTAACTGAAATCGCCATTTTAAATACTGATAATAAGGTGAACAAAAAAAAAATCTCAAAAAAAAATTTTTGAGATTTTTTTTTTTTTCGACTACATCGATACCCAATAATAAATGAAGTAACTATTCAACTCATTTGATAAATCCAAAAAAAGA
>CM068968.1:54184874-54203670 GCA_035128595.1 Eptatretus atami
ATTCAGTATTTTTTTTCCCTAAAAAGTAAACCCCCTTTTTATCCCAAGTATATTTATTTGTCTCCCCTTTTAACCTAGGGCACTCATTCAAATAACCAAGCAATAAGATAAAGATTTGTTCAAGTCGCAAAAGTAGTAATGTGATTTGTTAAAGGTGATTCTGAAGAAATATCTGAAACATGTAAGCCTAGGGACAACTTCTTTTTCAAATAACCAATGCATATGTTTAGCTCACTCATTGAACCTATAAACATTTGTTCATTCTCAAATTCCTTCAATAGTTTAATTTTCTTTGCACAATAATCCCCATCTAAAATATTTAAAAATAAAACATGAATCTTTTATATTTTCAAGATACCCCTTTGTTCATTATGAAATGATTATATTCTCTTAATGATTCTCATCTGACCACCTCCTGAGTTGCATATCATTTTGAGATTGTAGTAAATTATTTTCCATTGTTCAATGATAACCTCACAAATTTTTCAGTCCATTCAGATATTTATTATTTCTTTTCATCCTCTAACTATTAGTTTTGAAAATTGATTCGCTTATTTGTTTTATTTACCTTTGTTTTTAGTTATTTTTTCAATAAGAACTTATTTGATATTTTTCACCATTTCATTATGTTTTCCATTTATATACCAAGACTGAGATTTTCTCCACTCTTTAGTTTGATTAATACTTGGTTCGGACCATTTATATATTGTGAAAAAGACGCGGTAGCCCTAAAACCCTAACCCATAAGTATTCTATATACTCTATGATTAAATATTCACTCTATCATAACAATATCCATATGGAACACAATCTATTGCCATTATCTAAAAAATTTCTTATCATCAAAGAGGCTCTAATGCCTTTTTTATTTACTTCTTCACTATATATTATGTTTATAACTTCTTATTTATTTCATTTTCCTTATTCTTCTTTCTTATTCATCAAACAATTATAATAATTTCTAAAAGTCATTGATTTCTTCATTACATATTTCTTTATTCCCTTTAACCTTTTATCAATCTGATCACCATACTTCCAATAATTCCTGCTGTTCCAATTTAAATTGGTTTATCCAATTACAATACTTTCCTTTTCCATATGAATACAGAAAAGTTCTCTGAAAAAAACCTCTTCTCTCTTAAAACTTGGTTTATTTATCAATCTAGAAGCTTCTTTCCAAGATGTTGCAAATATAAATGTTTTGCCTGTTTCTAACATTCTCCATTGTCTTTCCAAAGACAGCATTATTCACAATTTTAGAATTCCCCTTCAAATTTACTTTTGTATTTGTTTCTCATATCCTGTATTGATTTAATATTACTTTTTCATCAAGGCTTTGTTTAAATTTTAAACTCTATGAATTTTAGCTACTCTCCAATCCTTCTCTCAAAAACTGTTTCAAGCTTCTCTGATGCAAAAACAATATCCCTCTTTATCATAAAGAATTGTTTAATAACTTTTCTGTTGATTTGCCTTTAATATTAAAAACTTTTATGATATTCACTTAACCCATCTTTCTTTGGGTTTCTTTCTTCACATGCAAAAGGAAGGTCTTTATGTGTATATGAAGATCACTCGGGTACCTCAAAATCAACTTCAAAAATAATAACCTTCTTCTTCCTCATTCAATTCCTCTTGAGAAGAAATAACAATATCATCAAAGCCTTTTCATAATCCCTTTTCTTCCACCCACTCTAATTACCATAAGGCAGAGATTGAGACATTGCCCATCCATACAAATTTTAGCATTCAAAATACATCAAATAATTACTATTCTTTTTCACTATCATAATTTGGAAGATATTTATTATTTGTTTAGCATATATTTTTGAACGTACTTGTGATAATTCCACCTCTCTAGACTTCTCATAACAAAAGCATATCTACATCACTGATTAAATCTATATCTTGTTTTGTCATTTTCAACATTGCACTCCAAGCTAAATCAGGAGCTGTTGAAAATAGTGGGTAGGCATCTAATCCATAACAAATTTTTATTATGACAGAGTGATCTAAAGCTCAAACACATCAGCTAACAATAAAACAATCTGTTTTTAGATACAAATCATGATCATTTCCAAGGTTCTTTATCTTAAAATTTTCCAAATTTTGTGCGTCTTTATATTCCTATCAACTTATCTCCTTTTCATAAAGGTTATTATAGAAACTTTCTTTGAAGGAAGTCGTGTTTCTTTAAATCTCATAATGAATCCATATAATCATAAGGATAAATTCCCTTACTTGTAAGAATTTTCTCTTACTTATTGAATTTTTTCTTGTTTGAATTCCTCTCCAGTTAGAATTCCCTCTTTAATCAGAATTTCATCTTTAATCAGAATTTCCTCTTTAGTTAGAATTTCTTTCATTGTTTGAATTTTCTTTATAATTTGAATTTCATCTTCAGTTAGAATTTCTTCATTAATTTCCTCATTAATTAGAATTTCCTCTTTACTTTGAATTCTCTCTTTAATCTGAATTTCCTCTTCAGTTAGAATTTCCTCTTTTGAAAGAATGAATTAAGATTTGGAAAAGAGCCCGTGGAGCTTAGATTTGATGCAAGGTTAGCTTTGTGGTTCCCATAAACTTGCAAGAATCTAGAAACCAATACGAGTTAAAGTTTTGTGAATATCATTTTGTAAATGAAATATACTTTTGCACGTGAGATTGTTATGGCAGAAATATTCCCTGGTGTTTTTGAAAGTTCACTTATAAATAGATGTGTATCATAGTTTGGCCTGTTGCTGAAGAAAGGACTGGAATAAAAGAAGGAAATTTATAATTAAGATTACAACAGGAATGAGCGGGACCTCTATATTTACCAGTAAGTGACTAATGATCCCTAACTTTAGACTCCTCAATTTCCTCCTCACAAATATGACAGATATTGTTCTTTCTAAATTCTAATTTTCTTCTTCGGTTAATTTCATCGGTTCATTTGTTTCTTTCATTAATTTAGTTATCTTATACACAATCCTATCTAATCGTTTACAAACTCTTGTGAAGCTTTTTTTCCACTTATAATGTTATAAGTTTATTATACTTTTCTCCAACAGATGATTTGAAATAATAACAGAAACCACAAGGAATATGTTTTTGATATTTATTCTGTATGTGATTCTTTTGGATTAGGAGAAGCAGTATTTATCTTTTTTAGGATACATTTCAAAATCAGCGTATATCACAAATGGGTGCATGATAGATTTATTATAATCTCAAAAGCAATCTTTTCACCAGGTTTAGGCATTGTAATTACAGCTGATTTATGCATTACTACAATATTTGAATGTTGTTCTAATCGTTCTTTTGTATAAATGATTAAGACATCGCTTACAAGGATATATTTTGTTGCTGTTTCGAATACCTGAGAAGAGATTAATCTTGATTAAAATTATGATGTATGTGTAATGTGAATTCTTTCCAACACTAAAATATAAAAGAGATCAATCTGTGTTTCTTCATTTTTAGTTGTTTGAAATTTTTAATAATTGAACTTTGTTTGTATCCGTTAATCCATATACATTAATAGAAAAGATTATTCTTTTCTCAAATTTAGGAATATCTGTTAAAGTGGCATTGGAATTTAAAATCTTTAATGTCCAAGGTTACTTCTCATATTTCATATATTGTTTTAATCTTTCTGAATTACATTTTGGTGGATGTAAGTGAGCAAGAACAGACCAGAGAAAACATTTATTATCATTGTTCTTAATATTAACAAACTGCCTTCTTTAGTTTTATTTCTTTGGTAATTTCAAGTATAGAAGAAGCTTTAAGAGGGTTTGATTTATAGAATGTGTATATCTAAAAAGATGATTTTTTAAATATTAAATCCACTCCTACCACTGTATTATCAAACATCCTTCCTCTTGTCTTGATTGTTCTTCATAACCCCACTATTCAAAAAATCTTTAAATGATGTTATAAAATGAAGATATGTTTCTCATATAAGGAGTTTGATTCTTCATCTTGTCTTTCATATTCATTTTCACTCCCATATAAAACTTTAAAGTTTTCATTTCTTTTCAATGTCTTTTTAATAACTTTTTTCAACATCAGGTTTCACTATTTCAATGATTCAGCTATTGTGATCGACCGGGGTTCTCCAAATTGAAAAATCCTATTTTTATATGCCCTTAAATGCCCCATCAGTGTTTCAATATAATAGTTCTCCCTTTACTTTAAAACTCATTTTTCTTGTGTTTTTGTGATGAAGGTGATTTCTTATAACTACTCTTCAAAACATCCTTTGAGCAGATATCACAATGTTTTCTTTCCAACTCAAGAGGAGATATTTGATGAAATAGATTAAATGTGTGTTTGTTTGGTTCGGAGGTGTTTTCTATAATGTTTATATTCGTGATACAAACATTGCAGTACGTTGTATTCACCATATTATATATATAAAACTTTTGCTTAAACTAAAATTTTCTTGATGAAAATTTCGTTTATTTGTACAGGTGAATCTGTGCTTAAAACAACTTATCCTCCAAACTTTTTTCACTTAATAAATACCAATATTTCAAGACACAAAAGACAATTTCAATCAATCTCTTCATTTGTAAAAGATACTGAAGAAATATGTTAAGATGTAAAATTGAACAAAGTAAATATAACAACTATTGGATAAAAACAATTATGGTAAATATATGAGTTCTTCAATTTCCTTCAGTGGAAGGGCTTTTAGTATACCTGGAAAGAACATCAATTAAAGTATCTCTAACAAAAGTTTCTCCTCTGCTTCTGGTAATATTTCAAAACTAGAAAAAGCAATGAAACAAGAAAAAAGTATCAAAAAATAAAAACCTTATGGATGAAGCTTAGAAAGAAAAAGATAAGACCATCTGTAATATGCAAGGAGAAATTTGTATTTTTTTCAACAACCCTAAAGATGTAAATCCTGATGAAATAAAGGATGTTAATATATCAGGTGAAATGACATTTCGTTCAATAGTAGTTAAGGATCATTTTTAAAATTACCTTTAATATAAAAATGTAGCAGTTGAATCTGTTAAGTGAAAAAAAGTTATATAGATATCGATGGTAATGTTTTTCTACTAATTAAATATGAGTCAATATTCAACTGAAGATTTGAAGATTATGAGAGTGATTATAGATACCGAGAAGAGTTTGCATTCAAACGATAGTTATGCTTCCGAGAGTTTGTGTTCAAACAATAGTTATGAAAGTAGTTTTATAGATGATTCTGAAAAGATCGAAATGATATCGAAGATGAATTTCAGTTTAAGTAAAGTTTTACTTTGTAAATAGATAGACTTCCCTGATCTCCATATGACAAATTTGAGAATTGGCCTGCGTGTGAAAGACGGGGATTAAACAGAGTCAAAAGCCTAAAACAATGTATATTTGTATTATCTTCTAATTAACGAAAATAAAAAATTTAAAAAGGAAAATAATTCTTTTAATTACACCAAAATGAATTACTTTACAAGATTGATTAGAGAAATGAATGTAAAGTATTGAGGGTGATACACACCTTTCCTTAACAGGGAAGAAACGATACTATTCGAGAAATGTTTCCAAAGGGATTGTGTTAGTTCTATTTCATGATGTGATTATTCAGGGAAATATCAACACAGATTATTGCATAAAATATAAAATAATTGGATTATCTTGAAATTAAACCTGAACTATGGATTAAATATAGTAGTTTCTAAAAAAGCCCAACAATAAATTAAAATTAACCTGTTTCCAAATATATAAAATGAACTGATTTTTTACCCATTTGGGAAAATAGATAAAATTTACAATCATTAAAAATCTTCCAGAATTCATTAAGAATGTCTCATAGTTGGTTCAAGCGGATGTGCGAAAAAACCTTGCTGTACTTTTGAAGATGCTCCTGACCCCAACTTTTTAATTATGATAATTTAATAATTTCTCAAAGTCGAGTTTTCAACATGAGTATCAACTACTTCTCACAAGGTTTTAATGCTGGTCTTCCAAAAAGAAATATAACGTTTATTTAAACTTCAAAAAAACCTAAATGACTTATAACATTGAAGATATAATTCAACTATTTTGTGATTACACAGAGATGTAAAAAGAAATCAAAACAGATAACTTGTGATTATTTCTTAGTGATAATACGGACTGATATTCGTCTCCCCAAATTTGGATAATCTAAAAAAGTACCTCTTATCTTTTTATGTATTAATAGAGAAACCAACTGTAATGGACAGCTTAACTACACAGAGAGGAGGACATTCGTCTTGTAATTGTATTTATCTTAGTCAATCATACTTTCAACTTCCTCGTCGTTTCCATCAGAAACAATGCTATACTTTTATTTTATTCAAGTTTAAATTCAATAGATATAATACAATTTTGTGAGAGAAAATTGTTCTACATTATGCAGTAAAAAGGAATTTGGGATTACATGAAGCACACGACTGAAAAAAATATAATATATTGTTGTGAAACAAATGAAATTAAAGATGATTTTTCCAATAAATAAATGGATGCAAAAGAAAGAGCAAGAAGATATTAAGGAACAATCAGAGTTGTTTCAAAGTTGTAAAACAAGAGGATAGTATCATTTAAAGAAGAAACACAGACAGAAACTAACGGGTGAAGAAGCATTTGAAAGGAAACAAGAGAAATTGTTTTTAAACCACTTTTAAAATTCCAAGAAAAATTAAAGATGTTTCACAGTTTCCCACAGTTAGAATATACCCTTCAAAAACTTCCAAATGTCTAAAAGATTTTGATCAAATGATCTGCAGAAGAATTTAGAGCATTTAGGAGAATTAGAATTATGATTGATGAAGGTTTAATTTCAACAACTGGAAGAGATGTATCGACCTCCCTGTTTATATTGGAATGCTCTTCAAAACAATGAATATTCAGCGGATCAGAAAACCAAGTAGGCAGGATCATATCGACAGAAACAACTAGCAATATTTCATTTTGGTTCAAGAAAAGGTATTGATATTTAATTGATGAATTAAAGTTCGTTGGCGTTCTGCTCAACCTCTGTTAAACTAAACTACAGCAGATTTAATGTTTCCTTCTCACGAAAGATGGAAAGGACAGGTTGAATTGTGAGGGATGATCAAAGTATATTGATAACCATTGGATATGAAAAAATAATGTAACTAGAGTATATATTTGATCTGCTGAATAACTCTTTAATTATGAGTGGTTAGTATTCTGGTAAAAAGTAGGAAAAAGAGTGAGAATCACATTATTTAGGTTTAAGTATCTCTTGGTTCAGGTATTAGTTTTCTTCCAAATGACCCATCGCAATTAGGTTAATAGGATCTGTTATTGTTGTTAGCAGTAAGAAGCTGGATAATAACAATTGTTTTAATGAATCATTCACCATTTTAGACCAGTGAATGAATCATGAAATATATTTAATAAAATCAATATAAAGACATTTATCTCATATTAAAATAAATGAGAAGCCCAATCCTGGAGTTTTAATTTCACAACAACGCCACCAACATCTTCATCCATACCGCTACTACAACTTGACCACAAAAGAATAGAGGCATCTTTATTGTCCATGGAAACTTTTAACTTACCTTATTTAATATAAACTGATAAAAATGCATAGTTTAGTTATAATCGGAAGTGGATTACAAAACGATAACCAGCTCACCCGGAGCATATGAGATTTCTCAAATATCTTCCGAAATGCTCGTCTTATGAAAGAACAGGGTGAATGAACCAAAAAAAAATTGTATAGAGATTCAAAAACATACTTCAAAATCAACGATTAAACTTAAATAACTACAAGCGTTGATTTCCACAATTGTAATTCATTTAGAGAGTTATTGGGTTTCCCTCCAAAAAAGATTGAAAACTAATGGGACGTTTACAGGTGATAATGTCCATTCAAAATATCCTCAGGAATAAATCGTATTATTTCACTGTGAGTTGTTGATGTGCTTATGAATGATGGAATAAAACAAATAACAATATTTTCATCAGTGCATACCAACGCAATGGCTTATAAATCAATATGGACCCAAAATTTGGCTTATCTGCCTGTGTTCAGGATAAAACCATACCACCAGAGATATAATTTTAGGATAACCGACCAAGATATAATCGTATTTGAATTTTTTCCTGTTAATGGAGAAGTTATATCATTAGGAATTCACCTACGTGAAGTTTTCCAATTAAATAATACGCATGTTATTGTGAGAAACACGAGTTGGGGAAAATATAAAATAATTACAGGGATGGGATGTTCCTTTCCCCATACTACAAGGGTGAAGGTATGTATCTTGGTTTTAAGGATACTATGAAACCTAAGAGACAAAGGGGTGTTGGACATCAATTAGCAGGAGATGGATAATTGATACTCTAATGGGTATCGGTCAACTATTCTTAACTAAAGACCTAATTGGTTCAAAACTCCTCTGCTGTGGAAATGTAAGCAGGTGCCGCAAAAGCATAAAGATGCCCAAAAGGAATCTCATAAATTAAAGCAATTAAAAGAAATTAAAAAAAGGTAAACTCAGTGTCTCTCCAAGAAACGACATCAAAAATTCAAATTACCTTGGTCGAGGTTTTCAAAAGTTTTTAGCATCTTTTTTCCTAAATAAATACAAGTTATGGAAGCAATTGTATTCATCTATGATTTGGATGATACCATTGTCATCTCAAACTCCCACAAAAAAGAAGATTACTTCAAGTAAATGCAATAACTGGAACAGACTGGAATGCCCCAAATGGCTAGCAAAAAAGTTTTGAATTAAATAATCAACAAACATTTGAATCTATCCGAAAGTTTCTTGTTGTGTAAATTTAAATTAACTTAAGGCTGGGGATAACACAAAACGCCGTAACTCGTAAATGATTTCTCTGGAAATGGTTAAGTGTTCGTTTGTACATTGGGAACACAAGAAGTTGAATCGGTGATTATGTCTCTGCTGTTATCTGAAATGATGAAATTTACACTATTTACATCAGTATAGAATGGAAGGGCGAGCTGTCAAGTTTTATTCCTTGATATGTCAACGGGAAACAACCACAACCCTGTATATACTCAAAAGAAAGGAACGTATACTGATGACTACAAAAGCAGTCAATAGTTTGTTACTGTGGCAGTTCCTCTTAAAGGTATATTTGGATTTTGTGATCATGATAAAGTTCTGTATGGTCTTAAAAAATTGATTTTCACTACAAAGAATGATAATTGAAAATAGATACTTTTTGGTGTTGCTCGTGCTTTTGCTGACAGAATAAAATTTTGAATTGAGGAAATGAGTTGGATATTCGTGAATATACTTCCGAAAGTCTAAAACAGAAGATGTTTGAATAGGAAGACTTAACTTCAAGAAACCACTCCAGTGTTATCATACTCAAAAGATAGATGTCAACACGTAAACTAAAACCAAACCATTACACGTGGAATTGGGAGTGTTCTGAAGGAAAGCCACCATATCTGGGATCATTTTAAAAAAACCAGGATGGCGATTACCTGCTACTGATAAGAATTAATGCATTGAGTGATAATGCTATGGTTAAACAACTTCGTGTTTCTCTAGATGGAAAAACATTATCCACGAGATTAGATGGGAAATTAATTGGGAAAAAAATGATTATGCTGAAGCATACAATCTTAGAAAAAGGTGTTGAAAGTTAATGGAAATAAAGAACCTATTTTGGGATTATTTGACAGGCATTTAAAATTGTATACAATCTATGCGTCTTGACCTAAGTGCTCAAAAGGGAAACTATAAAAGGTCTAATCGAGGTGGATACTTCCATATACATCGTGAAAGAGGAAGGTGAAGAAGTTGATGCATATTGTTTGCTTTTGGAAGAAAACGAATACAGATTAATACAGGATAATCGGTGTTATTGATTAGTCTCACATAATTTTTTTAAATAAAATGAGTGGCAAAGTACCGTATATGTTAATCAAATCAATCTCATTAAACTATCATCTGTGTTCAAAATCAAAAGCCTTGTTACGATTAACGTTAATACAATTCAGGAGAAAAGAGCCAGTAAGAATGTGTTTTGCCTCAAAGGAGAACAGTTTAAATCTAACGATACTGGCTCACTTAAAGAGTGTAAAATGACAAAACAATGGTTGAGAAAAATATTCATAAGAGAGACGCAGGTGAGAGTTTCTCCCATTTGCCGAATCCTTTAGTTTGCTCGTTTAAGGCGGTTTGGAGCGATTGACGGGTGTATTTCGAACACGGTTGAAAACTGCCAACGAAAGGAAGGCGTGCAACTCCGGGCTCAAAAAAAATTGGAAAGACATAACATAAGAGTTGAGAAACAAATTAGTGGAAGGTGTAATTGTAGATTTTGCGAAAACGTTTTAGGTCTGCCTGATGAAAGCGAGATTGTAGTTGTAGATATGCTTGTCTTCTATCGCACAACAGCGTGTAAAGATTAACTAAAGAAGGGTAAGTGGATTATATCCTTTCTAATAAATAAAGGAGCATTGATGATGGTTTAAAAATTTGGAAAGAATACAACATAAAATTTACAACTATGTCAAATATTGTAGAATTAAAAAATCATAATGGTTATGTTTGTTATGAGAGATGAATTAAACAAAACGTGCCTAAACATACAAAGAATATATTATGAATTTAGAAGATAAATAATGGAACGGATCTCATTTGGGTTGTATTTTAATAATCAAGACAAATATATTTTGATAGTTGTTGGTCTTCCACCACTTGTTTGAAGTCATAAAATTCTTACAGAATGGGTTTATCAAACATTTCAAGTCCAAGAATAAATTCCAATGTTGTGGTCAATTATGCTATGTGTTATTTCAACTCAACAAAAATACATTTTTTTATGACATTATTTAAAATAATATTAAATACTGTTAGTAAAGATGGTTCTATCTTTGGTGTTATCCAAAGAAACTGGATATTGATTTATCCATTATTACACAAAGGCACAGGCTGAACGACATTAAAATAATATAACCAAAAATATTAATTATGAAAGCTTATAAATTAAAAAATATCCAACCCCGACTGACGCGAATGACTTGGTGGAGATTAAGTGATTTATCACGAATTATATATCCTAAATAAAACGGCCGTGTTTATTCCAAAGATACAGAAGTGTTGATTTTATTCCAGGTCATACGAATTCACAGTTCGAATTAAAAATAAATTTTATAAAGAAGGGCGTAATCGTTTGTATGAGAATAGAAACAATGGGTATGATATGAATGATTTAGGATAATTGGTCAATCAAAATGATCTAAAAGAACTGGAACAATTAAATCAGTCTCATAAGGAAGAAGATAGCCACTTGTATAGAGAATGAGTTTTGTGGAGCCACGATTAGTAAACACAAATAAAAATTTTTAATAGGGTAAATATAATTAATGGTTTTGCCCTAGTTTATATCATTGAAAACAGAAAAAAACAGATTATATATAATAGTAGGAAAACAAAATGATTACGATGGAAGATGGGGAGGTGTTCGTGTCAGAATATTATTCTAACATATATTTTCTAATATATTAAATGACGGCGAAGAAGGCTTCAAGAAAATTATCATTCTGTGTCCAAGCATACTTCAAGAAAAGGGTAATTCGGTATTTTTAATACAATATGTTCTACAACATAAGAATGGAGTATTTTCAATAAAGATTGCATTATTGCTGATGTTGATAAACCGACAACTTTAGATTTAATTCGAATGTTAAATAATGAAAAAAATTATAAAGTTAAGAAAAGGTAAGCTTTTTTAGAAATTCAAAAATAAAATTTATTGGTTTCCTTGTTGTAAAAAAATTATTTTGATACAGGAATAACAAGAAATCCTGGATGAATATATGTATGATTTCTATGGGTGTAAGCGATTCAAGCGATAAGTAAGGGATGAGGAAGTTGAAGAATAGGAACAGGAGGAAAAGGAAGAAGAGAAAGGAGGAGGGGAGAAGAAAGAGAAAGAGGAAAGGGAGAAGTAAAGAGAGAGAGAGAAGAAGGAGAGAGAGAAGGAGAGAGAGAAGAGAGAGAAGGAAGGAAGAAGAGGAGAGGGAGGAAAAGCGAGAATGAATAAATATGAAAGTATGGAAAACCATGCCAGATTGAAAAAGATTGGTGGTATTACAGAAAATACTAACCCACCGAGGAGGAAAACAAAAGAATGACCAAGTCTATTGAGCAAAATTTCGACCAAGACCGTTTGACATCATTTTCAGGTGAGGATATGATGTTAATTAAAGTTTTTCATTTTTCTAAATAAATGAGGAAGGATATGAAGGCATTCTAAGGATCTTATGTTTAAAAAATTAAGATTCAAATGTGCATTTTGGAAACTACTAAAAATGTTTTCACTCTCTGTAGGAATTCTCATAAATAAATGAGATTATGGTCTCAAATTGTAAAAAGAAAAACTAATACTAAAAATATTTCATATTTTAAAGTAAAAATAAACAGGCGTTATACAAAAAGGTCTTGGTTCGGTGTTGTGTTCAAAAAAAATAAACAATTTATCGCCAAACACAAACTCGGAGGAGATATCAAAAGTTTTTATCAGGAAGTAAAATTTACAACTACTGGAATACCAGGGCGAATTACACACCAGGGTTTCTTTCTGTGGGTCCAGCACAAACTTGATAAAAGATTAGATGAGGCAGATAATCAAAAAGCATGGCAGTGATCCCATCAATAGAGTGATTGAAGTGTGCATGAGACACGATATGATTATGGGAATACCACAAAACTTTTGAAGAAAAGCATGAAAGCAATAGAGAAATGTTGTATAATTTGTCTCTGTACAAAAAATCAAACCTGAGAGAAAAAGTTGATAGGTTCAGCGTGAAGAAGATGATCAGTGCTAAATTGAAACTTGGACTTGGAAATTCAAAAAACTATAGGGCTTTAATGATGTCATTAGATTTTGAGAGCAATTTAGCTGATGAATTACATAAACCAATATCACAAAGTTTCAGAGAAGGAAGCGTTTATCCAAGGAAGTTAGAATTATATCTGGTCCGCTTATTTATTGAACTCATAATGTAGAGTAGAAGTATGCTTTTAAACCTTATTGATTTGAGGAGTAGATATGCATGGGTTGTCCCTTTTAAAAAAACAAAAATAGGTATACCTATGTAGCCTTTCAACAGATATTTAATAAAAGTATAACGAGAAAACCTAAAAAATTGATGGACTGCATGAGGTGGTAGAGAGTTTTATACCAGACATTATGAATTTTCTAAAAAATAACAGTATGTACATTATACAGTACCCTTTACTGAAGCGGAAAGCGCCGTTGTTGTTGACGTTAATCGTTACCTTAAAAGAGAGACATATAAAAAATTCACACAACCGGTTCACAACAAATGGTCATCTTTTATTCAGGATATGTGGATAAGAAGGAACTAACATGATTCACACGTCAACAAATATGAAACCATCAGAAACATTTACAAAATTAAAAATTATGAAAAGAGATTAATGCAGAACCTAACTTCAAAGTTGGTGATATCGTAAGAATATATAGGTGGAAATCTCATTTTGAAAAGGTTATATTAAACGCTATGACGAACGAAGTTTTTAAAATTGTTATGTAATAGATAGGTTCTTGGACGTTATAAGATATATGATTTAAAGGGAAGAGATTTTTAGGTCATTTTATTCACAGGAATTACAAAAGACAAAACTAAGCAGATAATACCATGAGAGCAATGGGTTGTCCTCACTTCCCTCCTACTATACACCTTGTGGACAATAGGAAGCCAGTGCCGAGGTGATGTAACAGTATATAATGTGCGACAATGGGACGTTCTTAGATTCTGTGAACCACAAACACAGAATCCTCAACTGAATTATAAGGCTTTAACTTTTGTTTTGTTGATGTGTGGCTGTGTGTGCGTGTGTGGCGTGAATGTGTGTGTGTTTGTTTAGTGTGTGTATGCGTGTGTGGTGTGTGGTATTGGTGTGCAATGGAGCAATGGCGTGGCGCTTCACTCCCTCCTACTATACACCGTTGGGACACATCGAGGGCCAAGTCGAGGTGTTATACATGATTAATATATGTTGGTTTTTGAATATTCCTCATCCTTATTTTTTTATGGGTTATATTATCTCTTATTGTTTATGATTATTTTTTATATTTCTTTATATTTTGTTTATTTTATTTCTATGTATTTATTTTTTATTATTAATTGTTGTTTTGGATAATATATTATGTTAGAAATAGTATATATGTCTTTGTTTTTATTATTTTATCTTTATTTTTTTTTTAGTGGTCCGTTTGTTTTGTTTAATTACAGGATTTTTGTGTTTTTCTTATATAATTGTGTGTGCAATGGAGCAAGGTTGGCGCTTCACTCCCCCTACTATACACCGTGTGGACACCTCGAGGCCAAGTCCGAGTGTATAACAGTATATAATGTGGTGCAATGGGAGCAATGGTTGGCGTTCACTCCCTCCTACGTATACATCGGTGGACACTCGGAGGCCAGTTCCGAGGTGTAGAAACAGTATATAATTGGTCAAGGGGACGTTCTTAAGATCTGTGAACCCCAAACACAGAATCCTCATACTGAATAGTCAAGGCTTAACTTTTGTTTTTGATGTGTGTGTTGGTGTGTGTGCGTGCGTGTGCGTGGTGTGCGTGTGCGTGTGCGTGCGTGTGCGTGTGTGTGATGTGTGTTGTCCCAACCCTCACATCAATATCTCAACCCCAAACCTCACAATTCAAATCTCAACCCCTTTCCTCTTTCAATATCTCAACCCCAACCCACACATTCAAATCTCAACCCCAACCTTCACATTCAAAATGCTCAACCCCTCCACCCCAACCCTCACATTTTAAATTGCTCAACCCCCAACTCATCCTCGCCCAACACAATGTCTTTTTCAAAATAATTGTCCACCTATAGTATATTTTTTACGTTTTTTTTTCTCTGTCTTCCAATTCTGTCTTTAGAGGCTTTCAGGTTGAGACGTTAGAAAAGGGAGTAGGCCTGCACTTCTCCCAGGAACTTTCTTGATCTTGCCTCCCATCAAGCACCATCCAACAAAAACTACATCGAGTAAGGTTTAGATCCCAAAGTGTGATAGCATTTCAGAGTCTCAAAATTAAACCCAACTTTCAAGTCTCCAAGTTATAACCACATTCCTGTTGAGTTTCCAAGATATGTATCACATTGTGAGGTTATCAAGCAGAACCCACATTTCAAGTCTCCAAAATAAAACCAAACTTACAAAGTCGCTAAGGGATAACTCATTTCCTATTTTTTCAAAATTTGTGAGTCTCCAGTTAGGTCCCATATTTAGAACCATCTTGGCAGGAACCCTTTTCCTGAGTCTCCAAAGGTGTTATTTAAACCATCAAGGCACGAACTCATTACTGATTTTTTCAAAAATTGTGGGTTCCGAGTAGTTTCATATTTAAAACCACCAGGATAACTCATTTACTAATTTGTTTCAAAATTTTGAGTCTCCAAGGTTAGCCCATATTTAGAACCATCTTGGCAGAAACCCTTTTCCTGAGTCTCCAAGGATAGTTATTTAAACATCAAGGCAGAGAACTTCATTTACTGATTTTTTCAAAATTTGTGAGTCTCCAAGGTAAAACTTGTATTCTGGCTCATCAGGTAACTTGTTCAGTGTATTGTTCTTGATAAACTCGCAATGAGTACTATTGCTGTAAACCTCTTTTTCAGGATTTTGCTGGTCTCCAAGGTTAACTCTTTTGGTTGGCCATGCCCAAGGTCGAAGCTCGTTCTGGTGGGTCTTGGTCGCTCATAAGGTCTTTCAACCAAGCCAACAATTTCGCCCCAAAGTTGTTAGCAAAGCAGTATTTTCATTTCGTATTTCAGATACAATTTCCTGTGGAGAGAAAATATAATGTATTAATTAAGTATTTAATTATTAAAATGGAGTATGCTTCAATCAAACTTTTGAAAATAGGAAAATAAAATCTTACCTCAACCAGATAAAGGTTTTGAATCCAGTTCATCAAACTGAAGGTTTAGTTTTCCATACAATGTAGATCTCCAAGGAACCCCAAAGTCATCCACCACTCAAGGCTGAGCTCATTCTGTGGGTCTTGGTCGCTCACGGTCTTCAACCAAGCCAACAATTTCCCCCCCAAGTTGTGGAAAAATCGTATTTTCAGATACAATTTCCTGTGAGAGAAAATAATTAATGTATTAATTAAGTTATTTACAATTATTAAATGACGTCGATGCTTTAAAAGGAAACTGAAAATAGGAAAATAAAAATCTTACCTCAACAGATAGAGTTGAATCCATCATTCACTTGAAGTTTATCCATACAAATAGTCGATCTGCAAGCAAGCTCATCCACTCAAGCACAAGTACAGGCACTCCATTGTCAGAATTTTTTTTCTAAATGGAGTCTGGTTGACCTTTTATAGAGAAAAGACTGGGGGGTGGTTTCCTTGAAATTCCTGGCGAGCCCAGCAGCCTTTCTTCTGGAAATTTTTCAAAACCATAACATTTGTAGAATTTCTCGTGATTTCTTGAGAGTCAGAGATGAACTGGAAATGATGTAAGAGTAAGGCGGGCTTAGCAAAAGTGGGCGGGCTTAGGAAGTGGGCGTGGCCTTGGCAAAATATCTCTGTGAAAAAGGCGGGGCTTAGGAAAAAGTGGGCGGGCTATGCAAAAAATAATCTGAGCTCGGAGGTGGTCAGATGATGATCATTAAGAGAGTAGATCATTTCATAATGACACAAAAGGTGTGTTTTGAAAACAATAAAGATTCAAATGTTTTCTTTTAAATATTTTAGATGGGATGATTGTGCAAAGAAAATTAAAAAACTATTGAAGGAATTTGAGAATGAACAAATGTTTATAGGTTCAATGAGTGAGCTAAACAATATGCCATCGGTTATTTAAAAGAGTGTCCCTCGGCTTACATGTTTTCAGATATTTCTTAGAATCACCTTAAAAACAAATCACATTACTACTTTTGCCGACTTGAACAAATCTTATTATCTTATTGCATTGGTTATTGAAGATAAGTGCCCCTAGTTAAAAAAATGAGACAAATAAATATACCTTGGGAATTTAAAAAGGGGGTTTACTTTTAGCGCGAAAAAAATATGAATCGCGGAAAATCTCCCATTCATTTACATGGGAAAAGTGGAGCCGAATCATATAAAATTCACCCCACTCACGCCCCATCTCTCTGCCGTATCCACATATTCTCCTTAATATCTCTGTTTTTTGTTTTGTCCTTCCCTCTCCGCCCCTCAGTTCATGCCCCCCTTGCTGCTGCTGTGTGCTTAATCTTCATATGAGCCTTGGACCAGTGTATACAAATAAACAAATAATAATAACACCTGTTTATGTAACAAAAGTAATTCTGAGGTACTGTAAATGTGTAAAAATGATTCTGACTCGCCTTGCAGCATTGGAGACGGATTTGGGGAGGAGCGTTGTCCAATGTCTTGATTGATTAATTGCATTATTTACATAATTAAATAAATTTGATAATCGTAAACATAATTGATCTCATCAATTATCTCATAGCATACCTAAATCACCAATGTTTCATCCGAATCTGTAACTTTTGAAAATTAAATATAAATCGCAAAAAAAGAATAATTAATCGACTAACTGATTAATTCAATAAGACCAAAATAGACCCTTTATACGAAATCAACTCGTTCACTGGTCTGTGTCCAAATCTTGTTCCGAGCTCAATATGTGGCCTGATATATTTCCCGAATGAAAAGAAAATTAAAAGTCAAAATAAATAGATAATATTTAAGTAGATCAATCAATAATTGATAAGTCAAAACAAAAAAAAACATACAGTCACTTTTTTCCCCAAATTTTAGGCTTCCAAGCTCAAAGATTACTGAGATATCGCCCGGACAAGGCAAAGAATAAAAAGGAGTGAAAACTGATACCTTCCTTCCTTTGTGCCTGGTGATGATTGTCATTGCATCGTATGGATATGAATAGGAAAATAGTGGTACAATATGCCAGAAGACATCGCTAAAAGTATCAAATTGAAGCTCACAAAATCGATGATTGTTCATCCCCAAATTGTTTAAAATTGTCATCTCGCGTCGTACAATTACGGCTGAAGCAATTACAATGATTCCAATGGAAGGAGATGACATTGTCTCTGATTGTACTAATACCAGAACAAGTTTTGGTTTTTTATCTGAATGCCAAAAATAAATACCACCACAAATACTTGTACGCCTTCGTGATTGTATGTATGTAATGATAAAGATTTGCCATGATCGGTGTGTGCATGTGTGCATAAAGTGGTTTGGTAATGGCAGAATTTTCTGGTGTACGTATGAGATTTTTTCAGACACCCATCTAGTTCTGGAAGAAGTAAACTTTTCTGCGCGAGGGTAAACATTTTTGCCTTGGAGACAAATTTATCTTATTGGAGATTCATGGCCACATTTGGCATTATAAGATTTAAATCCATAGAGGAAGATGTGCTCGCTTTTATGGGGAGCGGATTCAGCACTATTTCGCGCTAATGACATTAAGAGTGTGGATCAGCAACGATAATAACTGCTGAGTGTTTGCGGTGTGCCAACCTACATGCTCATGTGAAGCGTTCAAAATTCGAAAGCTGGGGACCATCCCTTTCTCAGAGTTGATTCCATTGTTGAACAACATGGAATCTGAAGCCATCAATTGACAGTGCAGCACGACAAGCTGAATTAGTCAGCAAGGAAGCATTGAGCCATTCGGATATGATCTCTCTCTTTTCAATTGATAACCATCAAATTTTTCAGTCCATTCAAGGATATTTATTATTTTCTTTTCATCCTCTAACTTATTAGTTTTGAAATTGATTCGCTTATTTGTTTTATTTACCTT
>CM068968.1:54208555-54228897 GCA_035128595.1 Eptatretus atami
TCTCATATATTATTAATGATCAACGACAGACATTTTTAGTGGTGGTACCCCCGCCAGACGCCAAAAACTGGTACCCCAAAATTACGCTAGATCAGCTTGTGAGCTAACAACTTGAAACCAGCTCAAATTGTTCAGCACAGCCCACTGCATCAGAAATCACCACTGCCAGACATTTTCAGTGGTGGGGCACATGCGCCAGACGCCCCGAAATGGCCACACCTGTAAGCTGACCTAGATCAGCTCATGAGCTAACTAAATAAAATCACCCCAAATCGTTCAGCAATGCCCACAATATCAGAAACCAGTACTGTCAGACATTTTCAATGGTGGGGTACTCCTTCCAGATGCCTTTAAAACCCTTCACGACGGATAGCAGTCGACTGGCCATGGTCATGGGCAAAGCAATATATGTAATTGGGGTGTTATCTTAAAATCAATGTAGGCATTGAGAAGAGGATGATTGATAAAAACCAGCTCTAGAACTAATAAATGACTGCTGTATTAGATTGATTTGTTCATTTTTGTTCCACTGTTACTGTAAAGTAGTGGCAGATTTACCTTGTAGAAAAGTGGCGCATTTTATGATTTTGATCCCTGACAAATACGTATGAAAGAAACTGTATAAGTGTATTTTTTCAGCTTGTTTGATTACTGCCTACACAATGGATGCAGAAAATACAAGTTCAACATTAGGAGTGACAGTGTCAGAGGAGGCACCTCAACTTCAAGAAGCACAGTCCCCATCTATGGTTAGTTTTCTACTTTATTTTCTTAATTGAATGGAAGAATACACATCACCAAGAAACTGATAAGTCAGTATTTGGTAGCACAGGCCCAGGGATCTAGTGGCACCAAAAAGGTATTCATTATCCGTCTTCTTAATTTTAGTACAACAGTGTAATGCTACCAAAATGGTGTTATTTTAGCCCTAATAAACTATTTTCACATAGACACTTCGCTAGAAAACTAAACAGGTTTATTTCACTCATTCTGTGTTCCATCCCAGTACTTCCTACAATCAGTACCGTAAAGGTCATAGCATAGCGTTTGAAACCTTTGGAATAGAAAGAGGCAAATGACAAGTCGAGATCAATGAAAGTACCATACTATCATTCGACTTAGAGCTAGGGAGTTGACAATGTGTTAGTGCAACACAATTCAGATATCTTCTCTAGCTAATTAAGGTGTCTTTCTCATTTCAGGAAATCGATTGTTCCAGTACCCTGTGTTGCTACATCTGCCAAAAGTCTACGGACGAAGACAGCAGGCTCAAGGCATTCAACGAACATACATGGAGCACAGTAAGGAATGCTGCTACCTCACGCAAACTCAGAAATCAGATAAGTACTCCGACATCACTAAAAGGAATATCACAAAGCAATCAGGAATCAACTCATCGTATCACCCTTCTTGTCATAAAAACTACACTGCCGTGAAGGCGCCAAGAAACGCTCTCAACATCCGATGATGCACCCCCTGCCAAAAAACCTAAATTCAACCAGAACCTGCAGTGTCCTCCCAAAAGATGATGATCTGAAAGAAAAATGCTTATTCTGTGGGATGGGCCGAAAAAAGATAAAGGGCAAAGAAGAGCCAAGGCAATATATTAGAACAATGAGTGGTTGTGAAACAATTCGCAATCGCGGGAAGTCTCCCAAAAACGAGCGTCTCAAAGGTCTTGTTAGGACTGGTGTTGATCTGATCGCTGCAGATGCATGGTATCACAGAAATTGCCGCTCAAAATTCCTTTTGGAAACCGACAGCCTTGAAAAAGGTTCAAATAGAGTGCTTGGATCCGAAGCCTACACCACAAGCTTGCCATAAGAGTGCCTTTGCCTCTTTGTGTGCGTACATTCAGAGTGAGGTATTTGAAAACCAACGGTCAGTGTTGGTCTCTGCCTTACTTGACATCTACAAAGCAGAGTATACAAGCATCGGAGGAGATCAGGAAGAAGTTGAATCCTACTTGCCCAGAATTGCAAAGGAAGATCAAAGATTATTTGGAGATCGCATGAGAGTGAAGCTTGCAGACCAACGGAAAGGAATTTTGTTTTCATTCATTAGGTCCGGGAAGATGATGCAATGGCTCGACTCCATAATGAATCAAAAGAACATGAACAGAATGACAAGTTGCGATGGGCATTTGGTGGTGGTCGTGATGCATCTTCGATCCCAGATCATGATACTTCCAAAAACTAGGACACCAAACCCAGCTACAGTACAAAATCTAAAGGAACATTCCCCAGACTTTCCCAAACAGTTAGACCTGTTCTTCAGGAGTCTTCTTGGTAGCCAAACACCAAGCTTCCGTGGAGCACATATGGATAGCCTTGACTGCAAGGCGACTTCAATGGCATCAGATGCAATTTTCAATATTACACGCGGGACTGTCAAACCATGGAAGCACACAGCCATGGGCCTTGGTTTTGCTTCACTGACAGGATGCCAAGCTGTCATTGCAAATTTTGAACAGGGCTGGGCACAGCATCAGTTACAGTGAAACCAAAGGTTTGGAGACTGAATTTGCATATTCTGTGGAATCAAGTGACCGCAGTGCACCAGATTGCATTCAGTTGGATCCACATCAAGCCACTGCCTCTGTCTGGGACAATAATGATGCCAATGTAGAGACGTTAGATGGCAAAGCAATGCTGCATACAACTGTTGGCCACACCTACCAGAATGTCCTGCCAGATTGCAAATTTGGTCAAAATCTAATTATGACCGACTTCGAGAGGGAAGAAACAGACGGAAATTTGTGGGGCTGAGCGTGAAATCCTGCCATTTAGAAAACCTCTGAAGACAGCCAAATTTGTTGCGCCACAACATCAACAGCCAGAATATAAAAATTCAGCTGAAACCCCTAGACCTATATTGGTTTTGGAGGTTACATAAGGGACACTCCCTACACTCGAGTTCATCCATAAATATATGAATGACACATTGCCTCTACAACGCATTTGCTACATGGATCCGATATCGAGATCACCAACAAACAATGATGTTGTGTGGGAGACGATGATCCGTACATTGAGAGTTGCAGAGGAAACAGGGCAGGAGTATGCCGTCGTAACCTATGAACCCACAGAGAAGATTCGTTACCACTTCCACATCAAGCTGCTCCAGATCCTGGGACTGGATGAAACCTTTCTTGAAGAGACCACAACAGGGAGGCAACCAACAAATCATGACAATGAGCAACAAATATCATTTCTGCCCTACGAGTGACAAATGATTTGGCAGAGGAGAGGAGTCGCTCTTATGCAGTCCTCAATGAAGCCCTGGTCCGCAATGAAGAAGAAATCAATTTGTACTACAAATGGTCGACGTACACAGAAACAAATTCCAAAATCAGTGAAGGCCACTGAAGGAGAATAACTTGATCATGATTGTTTTAATCATTGAACAGGACGTTCCTTTTGAAGCCGTGGTCCCAAGAGTGAAGAAAAACAATTTGACTACAAAATGCTCGATACCAGAAACAAATCCTGAAATCAGTGAAGGCCACTGAAGTGAAGGGCAATTGAAACTTAATCAGTGATTTTTTTTATTTTATAATCATTTGTAGTGATGTTCCCTTGTGTGTTTATATCATTGTTTGGATGTTTTACGCATTGACATAAAATAACTACAATATGCGCATTTGCTATAGTACATCTTTCTGGCTTGAGCAAGTTCTAATATACTCTGATTTTCGTATAAATTGATATCTCATTTTTCTCAAGTGGCACACAATGGCACTGGCCAGTATATTCAAACCTTCAAAATTTAGACAACCCCAATATATATATATAAAATCGGGGCGTATTATGTGATGCGGCTCCGTCCGTCTGTCTGTCCTCCTTCTGCCGCACCTAACTCCCAAAGTTTTCAACTTTCCGTTCAATTTGGTACATAGTACAGACTGTGGAGACGGTGTGTCGCGACACATACGTTCGTCATCTAAAGTGGTTTCATACAACCAGGATGCTGTTTCCACCGTCTGTCCGCGCACTCAACTCCCAAATTTTCAACTTCAACGTTCATATATGGTACATAGTAAGACTGTGGAGACGGTGTGTCGCGACATACGTTGTCATCTAAAGTGTGCCAATGACAACCAGGATGCTGCTTTCCACCGTTCCCTGTCCGCACTCTAACTCCAAGTTTCAACCTTCCACGTTCATATTGGTACATAGGTACAGACGTGAGACGTGTGTCGGACATACGTTCGTCATCTAAAGTGGTTGCCATGGCAACCAGGATGCTGTTTTCCATCCGTTCCTGTGCACTCTAACTCCCAACACATACATTATTACTTTTCTTTTAGATGCATTTCTCAGCAAGGCAAGTACAATAAAATTCGGACCATTGAGCGCAATCGTTATATAAGCCGCATCCCCTAATTTTAAAAAAAATCCTGAAATTAAACACACTACAAGCCGCACTCGTTTATAAGCCGCAAATGTTGCCAAAAAACCAAGCGCAAAAAACGTCCGAAAATTAGCCACTAAAAAGTGATCGATCTTGCTTTGAGTCTAATCTGAACAGTAGAAACACCCCGACCATCCATGCCATTGGCATTTCCTACCTCTGAAAGCCTTTGTTGACTTTTTGCAGCGAGCAAAGTTCGCCCCTCTGTGAGTTTTGAATCCTCGTGTGGACCTCTTGTTCTCATACCGTACTCTTACCAAATCAAATACTCTTCAAATACTGAGGTCGCAACTCATCACTGAAGAAAGCGGGAAAACGCACAAACAGCCGTGCATCAGGGAAGACCCTTGGAGTGTGATTGAACTTTTCGTAGCTCAGCTGTGTTACCTCGCTCATTCTAGTTTTTTCAGTTCGGTAACAATGAAGGTAATCAAACGAAATATCAGAATACCATATAGATAAATAACGACGTGATCAAGTAAGAAGAAATACCCTCTCTCGATGAGTCAGAAAATTAATTGACTCTGGCAGGAAGAGGACTTATACAGTGAGTTTTTAATTCACGAAGAGTCAAAACCAGTTGAAAACCTAATGTGACTCTAAACATAGCTGGAGACTGAACGACAGCACATGATTGCGCCTGAACTGCGTCATCGGCAAAACCCGCAATCATCAGAAGATTGTCAGGTTCAGTGTTTCATTTTTTTCTTTCTGTTTTTATCTTCACGACTATTTTACTGATTACAAATACAAAACATACTATTCTTAAAATATTTGGATCAGGACCTTCACTGCAAATGCTTAAAAAAAATATATTAGACAGTCTTTTAAAAAGATTAATTAAAACAGAGGCGAGCATAGGTGGGCTTTGACACCAACTCTGTAGCTCACCTGTCGAAGCAACAAGCAAGCTATAGCGATACCCCCCGGTAGCGCAGCGTGAAAATGTTAAAGTTTGGTGCAAGTTATTTCCTTCTAAATGTTTTATCTACCCCACTATTTTCTTACTGATTACAATAAACAAATACATATATTGCTTAAAATTATTGATAGACTTCACTGCAACTGCTTTATAAAAAATATTATAGACTAGTCTTTAAAAAAAGAAGAAATGTATAAACAGGCGACATTGGGTGGCTTGACACCAACTCTGGTTGATTCATTTTTAGCTCGCCGTTCGAAAGAACAGAGAGCTATACTACCGCATGAGCGTGAGCGTGAAAATGTAAAGTTTTTGGTGCAAGTTATTTCCTTCTAATGTTTTTATCTACCACTATTTTACTGATTACAATATACAAAACATACATTCTTTTAAATTATTTGGATCAGACTTCCCGCAATGCTTTAAAAAATATTATTAAGTCTTTTAAAAAAACGATAAATGATAAACAGCGAGCCTTGGTGGCTTTGACACCATCTGGTTATTCTCATTGTAACATCATCTTTATCGCTTTTGTGTCCACTTTCTTCCCTATCCCAAACTCCATCATATCCTTCATCGTGAACTTCCCCTGGTGTTTGTGTTTCTGAATAAACCCCATGGTTTCATAGAGCTAAGGTTCTCGTGTTTCTCCTCAGACCCGGCGCGTGCATGTCTGCCATTAATGGAACGTTCCAGCAAGGGTTAAGCCATGTGGAACATCGTGAGAAGTTAACTCCGCCGCAACAACGTTAGACGACATTACAGCAGTTGATGCTACCTCACATACCAGTCGACATGTTTGTTACGTTTGTCAGAATGATATGACAAGTATCTGTACGAATCTGATTTTTCTTACGGTCATCGTGATGTTTATACTTTACAGTGATCTGAAACCGCCAATGAAGACTGCACTATTGTAGCCACTCAGACACACTGCCACGAGACCCGCCAACGAAAGAGGAAGAGGACTTTTTACAAACCAGAACGCCACGAATAAGAAATGGTTTTTTTCAAGAATAATTTCACAAGGTTCACAAAGGGGAAATAAGCTGAACATCCAAGCAAGCAAAACTGTGGAAAATTGTTTCAACGATCCCCTCCACCCTGAAATCACCATGGCAAATTCACAACGAGAAAGCCTTACAAATGCCACAGTCTGGAAGTATTTTAATTGTTCTCGAATTTAAAGCACATGACAATTCACAATGAGAATGCCATACAAAGCGGCTAATTGTGGAAAATCTTTTAATTCGTCATCCCCTTAAATCACACGTATGACTCACAATGAAACTACCCATAAACTGCAAAAGACGTGGAAAATCTCTCATTCATTCACCTTCAAAACGCACATGATGATCACAATGGAGAGCGCCCATAAAATCAACAAGTTGGTGGAAATCATTTACTTCAGTATTCCATCCATCTAAAACACATGTGACATTCACAACGTGAGAACGCCATACAATGTGAAATTGTGGAAAATCTTCAATCAGTCATCACACTTCAAACGCACATGAGAATCACAGTGGAGAAATGCCAACAAATGCTCAACTGTGGAAAACTTTCATCCAGTCATCCCACTTACAACCACATGAAATTCACAGTGGAAACGCCGTAACAAATGCACCGTTTTGAAAATCTTTTAAATCGTCATCCACACTTAACACACTAGAATTCACAGTGAGAACGCCATACAAATGCACATTTTGGGACATCTTTTCTCATCATCAAACCTGAAATGCACATGATAAATCCACAACGAAAACGGCCACACAAATGCCCAAATTGTGAAAATCCTTTCTCAATCATCCCAATCTTAAATCACACTGAGAATTCACAACTGTGAACGCCCATACAAATGCACAAATTGTGGAAAATGTTTTGATCGACATCCATCTTAAAACCAACCATGATAATTCACAATGGAACCTCCCCATACAAATGCACAGTTGTGAAAGTATGTTAATTGCCATCAAATTTAAAGGCACATGACGATTCACAAGGAGAACCGCCTACAAAGCTCAAGTGTGGAAAATCTTTAATCAGTCGAGTACCCTCCAAAACGCACGTGAGAATCACAGTGAGAACGCCCGTACAAATGCTCAACATGTGGAAAATCTTTCAATCAGTCATCCAGCCTTAAACACTACATGAAACACAGTGTGGAATGTCCATACAAAAATGCTCAACATGTGGAAATTTTTAACAGTCATCCAGCCTTAAATCACACATGAGAAGTTCACCAGTGGAGAACGCCCATACAAAGCACAGTATTGTGGGAAATCTTTTCCTCATCATCAAACTGAAATTGCACATGATAATTCCACAACAAAGAACGCCTACCCAAATGCCAAAATGTGGACATCCTTTCATCATCACCAACTTTAAATCACCCTTGAGAATTCACATGGTGAACGCCCATACAAATGCACAAATTGTGGAAAATGTTTTGATCGACCATCCCTCCTTAAAACACACATGATAATTCAATGGAGACTCCCCATAACATGCACAGTTTGTGGAAGTATTAATTGGCCATCAAATTTTAAAAAGCACATGACAATTACAATGGAGAACGCCCATCACAAAGCTCACGTTTGTGGAAAATTCTTTAATCAGTCGAGCACCCCTCAAAAGCACATGAGAATTCACAGTGGAGAACGCGTTACAATGGGCTCAACATGTGGAAAATCTTTTAATCATCATCTAAGCCTTACAACACACATGAGAATTCACAGTGGTGAATGTCCATACAAATGCTCGAACATGTGAAAATCTTTAATGCAGTCTTGTACCCTTAAGACGCACATGAATAATTCAACATGTTGAGCCGCCTATCACCAAATGCACGAATGCAATCAGAGCAATGAATGAGAAGACAAACCTCAGGAGTATTCGAAAAGCAGTTCTGAGAATATCACCACAAACCAGCTTCAAGTGGAGGCTGTCAGAGGTTTCAGTGAAGATTTGAAACCGAGGCTTGACAACGAAGTTTCACATTGTTCGTTCATGAATTGCAGATCTTTTAAAATAATCGAAAAAGGTGGAGGATTTTACTTCGTGGTAAACTCCTCCACTTCGACCCTAAATGGAGATACCAACTCAACGGAATGCCCATACAAGATGCATAGTTTTTGAGGAATATCTTTCATCGCAATTCCATCCTGAAGCCTCACATGAGGATTCACTATGGAGAAACGGTTTATGGTTTCAAGACCATGTTCTTTTTTTTCGAGACCGAGTCAAGAGTATATATTCTCTGACCTCTAGTTTTTTTTTTAGGAATCGCAGCACAACATTAATTTTTATCATGGCTGTCAACAACTACATAATGATGGGTTAATCACCTGCACTGTTCTTCCAACAACACTAAACTTTAACAAGTATAATTACCGATGCAATTTTACAACGCAATACCAAACAATGAGGCTTCGAGGTACAGCAGAAAGGATGGAAGAGAGACGGAGAAAACAATAGACATTTGGTTATATACAAATCCAATTCAAAAGCAAGCTTGACAACCACCTTGTCCACACACATGGAAAGATGACAAAAGCCTTCATATTCCCACATTCATGGATTATAAAATGATGCAAGTAATACAAAATTAACACCCAAATAGTCACACTGTATTGAGAAAGCAATACACTGAAGATCAAGCCTGAATGACCTTCACTTGGAGAAAGATTGAAATCCCAGAGTAAACAATATGACATGTATTCTTGCAGGTGGCTTCCGCGCCCTCCTGTTTGGTCTGGCTCTGGACCCACTGAGAAACAACATTGTCAATGAACAAGGACCAGATACGAATATGCATGCAACAGAAAAATGACCAAAGAACAAGAAGATGACACCTATTGCACATGATTGATCTAAAAGCTTTCGCACAAAGATGCAAAATTGGGAGAATTCAACCTGACACTACAAAAGCTAATACTTGGAAGACATTCAATGAGTTTGTCTGCCTAAATGTGCCCAAATTGCACATTGTACGAGGAAAAACAAGAAGCAATCCTAAAACAATTTCAATCGATCCAAAGTGCAACAAAATCAGGAATGAAATAAAGGAAGCATCTCACATATACCTCAAAATACGAAGAAGCTCCCAAGAAAAACACCCAATATGCG
Source organism: Eptatretus atami (assembly GCA_035128595.1). Taxonomy (NCBI): domain Eukaryota; kingdom Metazoa; phylum Chordata; class Myxini; order Myxiniformes; family Myxinidae; genus Eptatretus; species Eptatretus atami. Next base: position 54,218,019 of record CM068968.1, read on the forward strand.
TTAAATAAACAGCAAAGAGTACCTTCGGCATGATATAGACTAATTTGAAAGTCATCCTCTCTCCAAGAACAACAAACAAAGCTATAACCCCACTTGCAGTGCCGGTATTCAATGTAGGCTGTGCAATTATAAACTTGTCTACAATTGGAGAGAACAACTTAGACATCAAAAGAAGGAAATTCTAATTTCACAAGATAGTTCTGCAAAAGGCAATTGCATACCGAGGTTGTACTTGAATGAGACAGAAGGAGAGTAGTTTGATGGAGCTTTACCAGTCACAGAACAAATTGCAACTAGCGGAGTTGTGAAAAAGCTCAGCAGACTATCGTAATGAGATTTAAAGACGAGCAAGAAAACAACAGAACCAGAAAAGAAATCCTTAACCCATTTAGCAACACCAAAACAGTGCAAAATGTAGGACCGACTCAGAAAATGAACAAACAATCAGCCCCAACGATTGCAAAAGATAAAAAGGAAAACAACAAAAAGAATATCAGCAGATATACCATAAGAAATGGGGAATGACAAATGAAGTCAGGAAGACATTTTAAAAAAAGAAAACAAAGAAAAGCCTGACAGAATGGATCGCCAAGGAAGACTCATTGCAATGGCTAAGAGGAGGTCACTCAATTGGGGATGGGCGAACAAATCCTCATATATGACCTGATATCCCATCCAGCGTGGACGTCGAAAACAAAGCACGCAACCCAGACATCAACTCAGATAGAAGAAGGAAAAGAAGGCATTGCTATTGGAAGTTTTCAGTACCCAGTGGATTTGGTCAAATACAAGATCACGAAAATGACCAAATATCAGATGTCAAGAAGAAGAGAAAAGATCCTGAAAGCTGAAGACGTGCCGAAATTGTAGCAATGATAATTAATTTGGATATTGGGAATGAAAAGGAGAACCTCGCAAGATCCGACAAACCAGCCCTGGCGAACATTAACCAACACCAAAACTGCAAATTGGATGATGTCCGGCACCTAGTGACAATGCTGAAAAAGAACATACAGAGTTTGTGGTAAACAAAACTCTGAGAACAGCAAACTTAGCACATGACAACTGGAAGGAAGGTGGTACTCGAGTCCTGGGAGGACTCCGTTTTACCTTCTGAAACCCATTATTGGAGATAACAACCAATGCAGGCAGCACTATATATCGTATACACGCATGGCATGCAATACATATCATCTAATGATGGTGATGATTTGATATAACAACCTCTAACGGAGTGCTTATTCACTATCACGGACGCAGAATTGGGATAAACTGTCCACCTCAGCATGAGCTTCTGAGGCAGATAGAAAGGATCGCCAGAGAGCGATGCTTTAAACAATGATTATTATATTATTACACCAAATCTATACTCGAAGAAATTGTAAGATTTGACAATCAACTTGTTAGAGGCCGGAGCCCCACAGGGGTCAGGGTACTGGAAAGCTAACAATTTTCTCATGTATAGTAATACTGCTATATACAACAGTGTGCCTATGGCTGCCAAAAAATGTGGGATTTTTGTTGGAAAAAGTGGGTTCAAATTGGAATCAGTTAAAGCTATCAAACTAATTTAGGGTGCTAGATTGTATGTACAACATTATAAGCAGTAAACATCCTATATCCACCGATTTCCAAATTAAAAAATATACATAATAAACCTACTACATGAAGCAATATAGTGTCTGATGTTACATTGTCATCTTACTTAGTACATGTATATGCTATGGTTGCATTAAATATCCATGTAAACCTCAATGATTAGGTTAGCATTGAGTGCAAGCCTTATACTATTGTATATGTTTCAGTAATAACAGTAAGTATCTTAATTAAAGTGCACAAATTCGGAGTGTACCTTATGCAATATACATTAATATGGAGGACTTCAAATAGCTTTAGTTTTATTAAGATGTTAAACTCAAACTGGTTACATTCTAGAGGTACAACCATCAGTGCCAAGTGGGCTTTAGAACATAAAATATAAACAGTATTACTATTATGGAGAAAAAAATCAAAATCATTTCCTAGCATTGAATATAAATAACATGTGAAAAATAAATTCTGTCTTACTTCGGTGAGGCTTAATGCTACAAAGTGAAAATCCCTATTGCATATGCAAAAGAACATATATAATAAATTGTACCATAGCATGATGCCAGGTTCAATGGCTGAACAAAGCAAAGTCATCTTAGCACCCAGGAAAAATACTTATTACAATGAAACTTATTTTACATGGTTTATGATTTAACATGATTAACCCTTCAAACATATAATACATTAGGTACTGTTCCATTTATTTCCATCACACACTAACATACCATCACCCTGACCTGAGAGGCAGATCACACTGATCACTCCACATTACAATTTTCTTTTTCTGCCACTGAGACAGTTTTTTCCAACTGGAATTGTTTGTGACAGCTTTATTAGTCCTGGATCAAGGAGGGCCGAGCTGCACAAGAATTTCTACCATTTTGAGATTTTGATGCCAAGCTTTCTTCAGACGTTATTCATCGCTTCAAGCACAAGTTTATCACTGTTTTCAGGTCTATTTGAAGTCTGTCCTGTTCCCGTGAGTTTTTCTCGCTCATCTTTTGAGCTCCATCTGATCCTTGCTTTTGCTGCTCTTTTTCTCACTTTTTTTAGCTCTGTTGCATCTCTATCTGCTTTGTATTTCCTATGTGCTTGCGCACACTCTCAGCATCGATTGGGTAACTGGAACTTGGCATGGTTTCACCTTTCCATTATGGGTCACTGGCATCTTTTAGGGTTCTCAACATTTCACAGCATTTCCACTCAGATCGGGTTTCTGTGAAGTTGACTGTATAATTGTGTTTCAGTGAAAAACCCCTTTTCAACATCAGCCTGTCATTGTGAATGGCCAAACAACTTTCACAAACTGTCCAAGAATGGGGTAACTTCTCTTTCCAGTAGAGGTCTTCAATCCAACACCTGGCCCAATATCTACAACTCTCTGATATGGAGCCTCCTTCCTCCATGAACCAGATTCATTGATTTCATCTCACTGGTAAAGCATCATTCATTCAGCCAATTGATCATGTCTTTATCGAAAAGAATATGAGGAATTTCGGGCAAGGCTGCTTGATAGAATCATCGATTCTCCTGTGTTCTCATCAGTGGATGTAGAAACTAATCGCCTCAGCAAAGAATTGTCCAGTGGAAGGCGATTAATCAATGCTTTGCTACAGTGCAGCATAATGCAAATCCTTGGACATCTGAGGAAGAAACCAACTTTATCCAATGGAGTGATGTTCTTCTTTGGCAGAAGCTGTCTTGTTGATTCACCAATGGGCAATGCGGTCCATTGGATAACTCAGGTCCTTCTTCATATGTCAGTATCAAGCCAAATCTTGGCCTTCTTTGTCCTTTTTTATGACTTCACATTTCAGAAATTCTTAGTATGATTCTTAAGAGATCTGAGCTCTGAATAAATGACATGTATGATGGGCTCTTGAGACTGAAAAAGTGAGGGATCCCATTAAATGCACTGGTAAGGGTCTGCAAGAAAGTGCAATGCTAGCAGGTCAGGTCAACATCAGCTGTTTTCTAGACATCTTTGTATCTCTGATAGAGTAAGCGCTTCACATTTTCTTTTGGGAGGAGACAGTGAAGGTCTCAACGCAAACTTTCCATTGCTCTATCACTCTTTCAATACAGGGCCAATGTTCAACAACAACCATCGATTGCTAACATAGCGTAGAAGAACATGTTCTTCTCACCTCCATCAAAGCTGAATTGGGAGTAGTTCCTATTTACGTGATGCCGTTTGATGGAAGACTTGAATAGCTGATCACGAAAACTGTCTAGTCCCACGATTCTAGAACACCCATTGCTTTCCAAATGCATTGGTGACTGTGTTATGGTGCATATGAATCTACGATCAACAAGCCCCATGGGAACCTGCAGCTTGCAGTCTGCTCCATTTTTTCCCATAAATCTTGTGTTTAATTAGGTCCATCCATCCCAGCACTAATCATGTTTTTTAAATCAAGGACCATCTTCTTCCAATGCGTCTGAAAGGTGTCCTCTCGAATTGAGCTGTTGCATACCCAACTTTTGACTTCAGGTAGCTGTGCAATCATCCATCATTCCAAAAACAAATATGGATATCTAGTTGCTTTTCATGCTGGTCATTAGTTAAATTTCAGTCTAACAAGATGGCAGTAAAATGTAGATGTGTTCTAATCTTGTAACAAGATCTTCATGAAAGAAAGAATCCAAGTCCTGTGGACGACTACATATGAAGACTTTACAGAAAAAAAACAAAAAAAAAAACGTTAAGTTTCACATCCCTTTGCAAATCACTGTCGGCGAACATTTTTGAAATGTTTCAGCTATCTTATCACATGATCGAAAGATAAATTGGTCTTGTGCAAATTTCATTGACGCATATCGCTTCTGCTTTTGTAACTTTGCATGGTGTGAAAGAGTCCATTTTTGGGATGCTCCCAGAGGTTGATGCTTGTGACAAATATTACCCATCTGAAACTCCAATTTTCAGCTTGACTGTCCATGCAATTGCCGTTTAGCCACTTAATATGCCCCTTTGTTCCTTCAGTATGTCTTGCAAGTTGAATAAACACCACCATTGCTAATATCAATGTCTTTCTTGCATAAGCGCACAACTGAGCTTCCTGGTCCTGATTTCTTTTGTACCCACGCCCTAAGCGCATGCCCATCTTGCTCCACACTATTCATCCAATTTTCATTAAATTTGTTGTTATGGTCGTGGCATTTTGATGAATTAATAATAAGTGTTCTCTTGCTTGTAAAACAGATCTACAGCTACACTGTAGGCAGGAAAGCACATAGGTTAAGAATTGCATATACATGTATATCCAAGCAACAATCCAATATATCATGTATCATGAAAGGGAAAAAAAAACACCTTATATGCAAGTAAATTGTTGTGAATGTTAACATTGACATGTACCCATTACAGTATTCCAAATAAGTCTCCAAGTACATTCTTTTAATAGCCATTGTATAATTACGCAATCACAAATGGTGTTGTTTACAACTTTCAGCATTAATAAAACCATCACAGCACAGTGAACATGAGTATAAGGAGAAACTGTGTTATTTATAATAACCATGTGATATCCATCAAAATTATTTATATTTATTACCAACAGCAGAAAGATTGAAAGTGCTTAAATGACACCTAGAAAAAAATGCTCCAGAGGCCAGTGGTGCAAACCTATCAGATTTTTTGGCTTAACACTGCTAAAATAATCCAGCTGTAAGCCATTACAGATTTTTAAAAGGTTCTGACAGAACAATGTGGGAAATGTGGGAAATGTTGGATTTTTCAAAAGTGTGGGAACACATTTGCAATATGTTGGAAATGTTGACCACTGGGCAACCCTGTATAATCCCGTGACTCACAGAAATGGACATCTGCCGTTGTGCATTGTGGGTTGTGGGTCCAGGGGCCATTACAATGTACTCAAATTGCGCTACATCACTTTCCATTACCCTAACAAACTAAAACCATCAAAAATATAAGTAGCATGTTCTGCATATATCATTAGATCAAGACGACAGACATTTTTAAGTGGTGGGTCCCCCGCCAGACACGCCAAAACTGTACCCCAGAATTCGCTAGATCAGCTTGTGAGCTAACAACTTTGAACCAGTCTCAAATTGTTCAGCACAGCCCCACTGCATCAGAAATCACCACTTGCCAAGACATTGTTCAGTGGGTGGGGCACGTGCGCCAGACCCCCAATAATGGCGGCCACCGCTGGTAAGCTGACCTATGAGTCAGCTCATAGCTTACAACTTGAAACAGTGTCAAATTGTTTCAGCAGCAGCCCCCTGCATCAGAATATCAGACGCCAACTTTCAGTGGTGGGAGCAAACAGTGCGCAGATGCCCGCAAAATGCCACCCTGGTAAGCTGACCTAGATCAGCTCATGAGCTAACAACTGAAACCAGTGTCAAATTGTTTCAGCCACGCCCACTGCATCAGAAATCACCACTGCCGAGACATTTTCAGTGGTGGGGCACGTGTGCAGACGCCCCGAAATGGCACACCCTTTAAGCTGACCTAAGGATCAGCTCATGAGTCTAACTAAATAAAATTGAACCACCCCCAAATCGTTCAGCATAGCCACTGCATCAGAAAATCACGACTGCCCGACATTTTTCGCGTGGTGGGGTACCCCCTGCCGAGACACCCCAGTGGCCACACCTATAGCTTGTCCTAGGTCAGCTCATGAGCTAACTAAAACAATCAGGTAGAAAGAGAAAGATATCAAGTAGAGAAAAGAAATTAAGCGTAACTTAAATATTCAATTAGATTTCCTATGACAAATAAGTTTTGCTGAAACAGCAATTTTAGGAATATCGAGAGCACACAGCATTGATACATGGAGGTCCATTCCATTTGGTAAGAGCTTTCTGAACCTTATGGCTATTTGAGTATATGGTTTTAAATGAGAATAATGAAACATATTCAGTGAGAAGATAAAAGAAAGATAACATTTTCTATGCAGTCATGATCAATTATTCAGTGTCAAATCAAGTTTTCATTCACTTGATCTGGAATCATAGTCTTCACTCTATGGTTCATATTCTGTAATCATTCAGTTCCATCAAGATCTTCATCAATTCAGTTATAGATCGTTTCAAATCACTGTCATATTGAATCTCTGTCGCATCTGTGTTGTCCGTAGTGCAAAGAGACTAGATGGAGTCTGCAGGGCCTCAAACCGAAATAGGTTGCAGTCGCCGTCCTTGTTGGTGAACCATCCATAATTTGTGGGGACAAACCATCACTAGGAGATGCCCGCAGTGGCATGGGTCCACAGCGTCGTGACGTACTGAGCTCGGTCGATCTTCATGTTCCAGGGATCGGCGAGTTAGGCGCAACATGCCGCATCAACCCGTTTGAATGTTTGCGAGTGGAATTCTCCTGAAAGCAATAAAGGTATGGGTTAGTTGCCCTGAAAATTAATGAAAATTTTATTCAATAGCTACAGGAATGAATTTTCTTATCCACTCTAATATTACTTGATCAAGTGTTGCCAGTCATAGTCCTAACAGTTTTTTTTGTACTGTGCTTCACACATCTTTGGTTTTTGCTTTGGCGTTACATCTGTGCAAGACGAACTCCGAAGCAACTCAACATCAACACCTTACTATGTTTCCATGCGATGAACAGATCAATCAAATTGGGCCAGTCTCTGCTTTCTTCATGATTTCGAAGGGTTTCACTTGTGCCTTTCCTGAAAAAGAATTCAGGCATGAGAGAAATCATTACACAAGAGGAATCAAGGAACACTTAATTCAACAGGGCCAAGGTTGTATGTGAATTCAAGTCCTATGAATTATGTCTAGCAAGGTACTATGCCTAAACCAATGCTGATGGGATTTCTTGTTTCAAATCTGAAATCTTTTAACAAATCCAGATTTTCCCTCTTCATACAGCAGACTTCATTGGAATCTTTGCTGAAGGCCCATTTTTTTTGCTTACCTGTAGAAGGCTGAGTGAAGTCACATCCGTAAAGGAGTGTTCCTCCAGGAAGTCACATCTCTCCAGGGAGATGCACTGGGGAGTCCCTGGCTTGGTTGCTATCAGAGGATGGCGCGATATACGTGTTATGTATGCTGGTGGTCCATACCGCAATCCATGATGATAGTAACATGGCCTATAACCTCATGGTCGCTGCCCGTCCATCGCACCCTAGTCAGAATTCACGCAATAGCATCTGTGTCCGATTGCCTAATACCGATGATGTGGTGGCCGTTATGTAGCAACATGGAAGGCGATGAGGGAATTCTGCTCTTGCATTGTCACCTTGAGATGTTGCGTGATTTTGAGACAGATATTCGTTGGTTATAGTCAATCCAGGGATATAACTGGAAACACTCGCCACCATTGAGGAAACAACCTACTGTTTTTCCCCTTGTTGGGTATACTCCAGTAATGGTCTTTCTTCGCATTCTTGGAGGAAGAAATTTCCCAAGTTCATTTTTGAACACTCCATGTCAAGCAGCTGTTGCCATCTGACGGATTTCTGGTCGTCCTGTGATGGTATAACTGCAGGTCGACAGGCCTCTCAGTTTCTCTTCGCGTCCTTGTATGGATTTTCAATATACTTGTCGGGCAGAATGGACTTTCGGTCGCTCCTCCCTTGCAACGACAGATAGAATTGTACGGGCAATCGAGTGCATAAGACGCGCCCATTGGTTTGGAGACAACTGAAGCGAAGTAATTCCACCGTCCTATGACCGGGCATAGTCATCATGTGTGGGTCTGATTCATGATTGGCTCTGTCTGCCTATCGCCTCAAGCTTCCTCAACAAGGCCGCTTCTGCTTCGCGTTTTAAACTGTGATCGGCATGCGCAGTGTGCTAGTGAACAGGCGGATATGTGATGATTGGGGAAGGTGAGGACATTATGAAGGTCAAAACCTCGTCTTTTGCTGGGCATATAATCACTATGTCGTGCGTACAAAACATATCCCGCAGTACTTTTCTGGTCATTCGTGAATGAACTTTCTTGGGCATGGGCCGGTTAGTGAGTTTTCTTCTTCAGATTTTCAAGAGCTGAGAAGTTCTGGCCCTTTGTGCGGCGTTCACTGGCTGGAAAACCGTGCGGGCTATTACTTCGCTCCCATTCTTCTCAGAACTTTTGCCCTGGCGCTCCGCTGGCCTCGCTTGCAGCGTTGTCAGTAGATATTGCCTCAGTAGGCTTTAGATGCTTGCATCGTCGCATTGGACATTCACCCAAGGAAGCTGGAGGCTTCACAATGAAAGGATTGGCAGATGGGCATCGATTTTTCAACTTAGAGAAGCGGCCATATGCCATCATTGTCTTCTTTATCGCTGGAGGGTCGTGCATTGAGAGGCGGCATGTTCGCCCAAGTTCAAGTGCCTGCAAATGTTTTCATTCTGTGAGCATGGCGGCATCAGGCGGTGCTGGTGTCATGCAGTGACGCAACGCACGCATAGCGCTTTCCTGAATTAGGCGGAAGCAACAATGACCTTTTTCATTGGCCGCAGATGGTCAGAGTCACGATTGACAGGACGTTCAAGGGAGAGATCAACTGGCAGGCTAGATCTACCGGTAGATGCTTCTTGGTTCGCCTGATGGAAAATGCAACGGCGTTTTGCGAAGCACCGGGGCAAGTCAATCTACGGTCAGAAACCTGTTAATTCTGAAAGGAATAAGTGTTCCGCCTATGACGCATAGTTCGGGCGAATGTAAACGCAAAGAACATCCAGTAGCTGATGGAAAGATCATTAATGTATCAAGACGTCATTATTGTCTTAAGCCACCTCTGGCAACATCTGCTGTGTAGATCAGTTGATGAGGCAACAAAGAAGTTAAATTCCCCAGAACTGTGCTTGTTGGTTCCATGTCACATCAGAAGCGATTGCTTGTGGTAGAGATAGTACTTCATATCTTTGAAGATGTTGCAGGCAGAGATGTGGGCTTGCATAGTGTGTGCACGTTTCATTCAGGGCTCTGTTGGATGCAGTAAGGGAAGGAGCTGGACTGTTCATCCAGTTTTGGCATGAAATTCCTCACGTTCCTGCTAATGACAGAGTCCACTCACAACACCCTTCAAACCCAACCACAACAAACATCCCCACCCCAACCAACCCATACGACAACAGCAAGCTCGTATACTTCTTCTCGCAAAACATTTGCTAAGATCTGCATGAATTCGGGTAATCTGTTTGTATAATTTGGCCTTTTATGAACTCGCCCATCGACCCTCAGGCAAGTATTCGCTTCAGTCAGAATATACTCTATGCCGGCATTCATTTATGAGTTGTTTGCGCAACCGCTGCAATAGAAAGGGGCTAATTCAACATGGAATTGCCAGGCATATATCAACAACGTTGTTAGATCAATGGGCCTTTCAATTTCTGTATAGAATACTGCTTTCAAAGCTACAGCAAGGTCATTAGGTTACTGACGGCATACCGTGGCCGCTGTTTCCTCTGCAACTTGCAATGTGTACGATCATCGTCTCGCGCTCAGCAACATCATTGTTACGTGTGGTGTCTCGATATGGATCCTGTCAGCGAAATGCGTTGTAGAGGCAGATGTGTCAATTCATATATTATATTCATATAGTTTAAGCTATATACACTGTACCTCCTAGTCAATGACATGATGGACAGTCTACAAAAAATTTAGTTCTTAGACAAAGCTAGCTAATCTTGTAATTACCATACTCACAATGCTCGCAGTCGCACATCTTAAACTATTATTTACGCCAAACACTAGGCAATGTGACTAAAACTCCTGGTACAGTTCTTGTATTGACTTTTTTTTGGGCGGTCATTTTAGGGGTGTGGGGCCTTGACCCACTGTCACCGGGTGGCCATGTTAACTTGCCAGTAGCCTAGAGATCCCTGGCCACGCTGCCGGGGTGGCAATGTTAAACCTTGACATGTGGAAACGTCATGTATATACATGATGTTATTGTTATTGTGTATCACAGGTAATGTATTATTCTCCAGGTAGAAAGCTGCAGAGTACAAGTATAGTGACGTTTCTATTCGAGTAAGCCAGTGAGTTGGACTGCCTATAGCGGCAAGAATATAATCCGCATAGCTGGCCAGTCGGAATTTGCTATTCCGTCTGAAGGGGTTTTAAAGGCATCTGGAAGGAGTTACCCCACCATTGAAATGTCTGACAGTACGTTTCTGATATTGGTGGGCATTGCTGAACAATGTTGTGAGTGATTTTATTTTGTTAGCTATGAGCTGATCTAAGGGTCCCCCAATAGCCCCCTTTTTACAGGGTTTTTGTGGCCTATTTTCGGCGTTCTGGTTGTCACGTGCCCCACCTCACGATAGAAAATGTCTGGGGCAGAGGATGCAGTGGCTGTGCTGA
>CM068968.1:54229327-54242643 GCA_035128595.1 Eptatretus atami
CACGGGATTATACAGGGTTGCCCAGTGGTCAACATTTCCAACATATTGCAAATGTGTTCCCACACTTTTGAAAAATCCAACATTTCCCACATTTCCCACATTGTTCTGTCAGAACCTTTTAAAAATCTGTAATGGCTTACAGCTGGATTATTTTAGCAGTGTTAAGCCAAAAAATCTGATAGGTTTGCACCACTGGCCTCTGGAGCATTTTTTTCTAGGTGTCATTTAAGCACTTTCAATCTTTCTGCTGTTGGTAATAAATATAAATAATTTTGATGGATATCACATGGTTATTATAAATAACACAGTTTCTCCTTATACTCATGTTCACTGTGCTGTGATGGTTTTATTAATGCTGAAAGTTGTAAACAACACCATTTGTGATTGCGTAATTATACAATGGCTATTAAAAGAATGTACTTGGAGACTTATTTGGAATACTGTAATGGGTACATGTCAATGTTAACATTCACAACAATTTACTTGCATATAAGGTGTTTTTTTTTCCCTTTCATGATACATGATATATTGGATTGTTGCTTGGATATACATGTATATGCAATTCTTAACCTATGTGCTTTCCTGCCTACAGTGTAGCTGTAGATCTGTTTTACAAGCAAGAGAACACTTATTATTAATTCATCAAAATGCCACGACCATAACAACAAATTTAATGAAAATTGGATGAATAGTGTGGAGCAAGATGGGCATGCGCTTAGGGCGTGGGTACAAAAGAAATCAGGACCAGGAAGCTCAGTTGTGCGCTTATGCAAGAAAGACATTGATATTAGCAATGGTGGTGTTTATTCAACTTGCAAGACATACTGAAGGAACAAAGGGGCATATTAAGTGGCTAAACGGCAATTGCATGGACAGTCAAGCTGAAAATTGGAGTTTCAGATGGGTAATATTTGTCACAAGCATCAACCTCTGGGAGCATCCCAAAAATGGACTCTTTCACACCATGCAAAGTTACAAAAGCAGAAGCGATATGCGTCAATGAAATTTGCACAAGACCAATTTATCTTTCGATCATGTGATAAGATAGCTGAAACATTTCAAAAATGTTCGCCGACAGTGATTTGCAAAGGGATGTGAAACTTAACGTTTTTTTTTTTGTTTTTTTTCTGTAAAGTCTTCATATGTAGTCGTCCACAGGACTTGGATTCTTTCTTTCATGAAGATCTTGTTACAAGATTAGAACACATCTACATTTTACTGCCATCTTGTTAGACTGAAATTTAACTAATGACCAGCATGAAAAGCAACTAGATATCCATATTTGTTTTTGGAATGATGGATGATTGCACAGCTACCTGAAGTCAAAAGTTGGGTATGCAACAGCTCAATTCGAGAGGACACCTTTCAGACGCATTGGAAGAAGATGGTCCTTGATTTAAAAAACATGATTAGTGCTGGGATGGATGGACCTAATTAAACACAAGATTTATGGGAAAAAATGGAGCAGACTGCAAGCTGCAGGTTCCCATGGGGCTTGTTGATCGTAGATTCATATGCACCATAACACAGTCACCAATGCATTTGGAAAGCAATGGGTGTTCTAGAATCGTGGGACTAGACAGTTTTCGTGATCAGCTATTCAAGTCTTCCATCAAACGGCATCACGTAAATAGGAACTACTCCCAATTCAGCTTTGATGGAGGTGAGAAGAACATGTTCTTCTACGCTATGTTAGCAATCGATGGTTGTTGTTGAACATTGGCCCTGTATTGAAAGAGTGATAGAGCAATGGAAAGTTTGCGTTGAGACCTTCACTGTCTCCTCCCAAAAGAAAATGTGAAGCGCTTACTCTATCAGAGATACAAAGATGTCTAGAAAACAGCTGATGTTGACCTGACCTGCTAGCATTGCACTTTCTTGCAGACCCTTACCAGTGCATTTAATGGGATCCCTCACTTTTTCAGTCTCAAGAGCCCATCATACATGTCATTTATTCAGAGCTCAGATCTCTTAAGAATCATACTAAGAATTTCTGAAATGTGAAGTCATAAAAAAGGACAAAGAAGGCCAAGATTTGGCTTGATACTGACATATGAAGAAGGACCTGAGTTATCCAATGGACCGCATTGCCCATTGGTGAATCAACAAGACAGCTTCTGCCAAAGAAGAACATCACTCCATTGGATAAAGTTGGTTTCTTCCTCAGATGTCCAAGGATTTGCATTATGCTGCACTGTAGCAAAGCATTGATTAATCGCCTTCCACTGGACAATTCTTTGCTGAGGCGATTAGTTTCTACATCCACTGATGAGAACACAGGAGAATCGATGATTCTATCAAGCAGCCTTGCCCGAAATTCCTCATATTCTTTTCGATAAAGACATGATCAATTGGCTGAATGAATGATGCTTTACCAGTGAGATGAAATCAATGAATCTGGTTCATGGAGGAAGGAGGCTCCATATCAGAGAGTTGTAGATATTGGGCCAGGTGTTGGATTGAAGACCTCTACTGGAAAGAGAAGTTACCCCATTCTTGGACAGTTTGTGAAAGTTGTTTGGCCATTCACAATGACAGGCTGATGTTGAAAAGGGGTTTTTCACTGAAACACAATTATACAGTCAACTTCACAGAAACCCGATCTGAGTGGAAATGCTGTGAAATGTTGAGAACCCTAAAAGATGCCAGTGACCCATAATGGAAAGGTGAAACCATGCCAAGTTCCAGTTACCCAATCGATGCTGAGAGTGTGCGCAAGCACATAGGAAATACAAAGCAGATAGAGATGCAACAGAGCTAAAAAAAGTGAGAAAAAGAGCAGCAAAAGCAAGGATCAGATGGAGCTCAAAAGATGAGCGAGAAAAACTCACGGGAACAGGACAGACTTCAAATAGACCTGAAAACAGTGATAAACTTGTGCTTGAAGCGATGAATAACGTCTGAAGAAAGCTTGGCATCAAAATCTCAAAATGGTAGAAATTCTTGTGCAGCTCGGCCCTCCTTGATCCAGGACTAATAAAGCTGTCACAAACAATTCCAGTTGGAAAAAACTGTCTCAGTGGCAGAAAAAGAAAATTGTAATGTGGAGTGATCAGTGTGATCTGCCTCTCAGGTCAGGGTGATGGTATGTTAGTGTGTGATGGAAATAAATGGAACAGTACCTAATGTATTATATGTTTGAAGGGTTAATCATGTTAAATCATAAACCATGTAAAATAAGTTTCATTGTAATAAGTATTTTTCCTGGGTGCTAAGATGACTTTGCTTTGTTCAGCCATTGAACCTGGCATCATGCTATGGTACAATTTATTATATATGTTCTTTTGCATATGCAATAGGGATTTTCACTTTGTAGCATTAAGCCTCACCGAAGTAAGACAGAATTTATTTTTCACATGTTATTTATATTCAATGCTAGGAAATGATTTTGATTTTTTTCTCCATAATAGTAATACTGTTTATATTTTATGTTCTAAAGCCCACTTGGCACTGATGGTTGTACCTCTAGAATGTAACCAGTTTGAGTTTAACATCTTAATAAAACTAAAGCTATTTGAAGTCCTCCATATTAATGTATATTGCATAAGGTACACTCCGAATTTGTGCACTTTAATTAAGATACTTACTGTTATTACTGAAACATATACAATAGTATAAGGCTTGCACTCAATGCTAACCTAATCATTGAGGTTTACATGGATATTTAATGCAACCATAGCATATACATGTACTAAGTAAGATGACAATGTAACATCAGACACTATATTGCTTCATGTAGTAGGTTTATTATGTATATTTTTTAATTTGGAAATCGGTGGATATAGGATGTTTACTGCTTATAATGTTGTACATACAATCTAGCACCCTAAATTAGTTTGATAGCTTTAACTGATTCCAATTTGAACCCACTTTTTCCAACAAAAATCCCACATTTTTTGGCAGCCATAGGCACACTGTTGTATATAGAGTATTACTATACATGAGAAAATTGTTAGCTTTCCAGCTACCCTGACCCCTGTGGGGCTCCGGCCTCTAACAAGTTGATTGTCAAATCTTACAATTTCTTCGAGTATAGATTTGGTGTAATAATATAATAATCATTGTTTAAAGCATCGCTCTCTGGCGATCCTTTCTATCTGCCTCAGAAGCTCATGCTGAGGTGGACAGTTTATCCCAATTCTGCGTCCGTGATAGTGAATAAGCACTCCGTTAGAGGTTGTTATATCAAATCATCACCATCATTAGATGATATGTATTGCATGCCATGCGTGTATACGATATATAGTGCTGCCTGCATTGGTTGTTATCTCCAATAATGGGTTTCAGAAGGTAAAACGGAGTCCTCCCAGGACTCGAGTACCACCTTCCTTCCAGTTGTCATGTGCTAAGTTTGCTGTTCTCAGAGTTTTGTTTACCACAAACTCTGTATGTTCTTTTTCAGCATTGTCACTAGGTGCCGGACATCATCCAATTTGCAGTTTTGGTGTTGGTTAATGTTCGCCAGGGCTGGTTTGTCGGATCTTGCGAGGTTCTCCTTTTCATTCCCAATATCCAAATTAATTATCATTGCTACAATTTCGGCACGTCTTCAGCTTTCAGGATCTTTTCTCTTCTTCTTGACATCTGATATTTGGTCATTTTCGTGATCTTGTATTTGACCAAATCCACTGGGTACTGAAAACTTCCAATAGCAATGCCTTCTTTTCCTTCTTCTATCTGAGTTGATGTCTGGGTTGCGTGCTTTGTTTTCGACGTCCACGCTGGATGGGATATCAGGTCATATATGAGGATTTGTTCGCCCATCCCCAATTGAGTGACCTCCTCTTAGCCATTGCAATGAGTCTTCCTTGGCGATCCATTCTGTCAGGCTTTTCTTTGTTTTCTTTTTTTAAAATGTCTTCCTGACTTCATTTGTCATTCCCCATTTCTTATGGTATATCTGCTGATATTCTTTTTGTTGTTTTCCTTTTTATCTTTTGCAATCGTTGGGGCTGATTGTTTGTTCATTTTCTGAGTCGGTCCTACATTTTGCACTGTTTTGGTGTTGCTAAATGGGTTAAGGATTTCTTTTCTGGTTCTGTTGTTTTCTTGCTCGTCTTTAAATCTCATTACGATAGTCTGCTGAGCTTTTTCACAACTCCGCTAGTTGCAATTTGTTCTGTGACTGGTAAAGCTCCATCAAACTACTCTCCTTCTGTCTCATTCAAGTACAACCTCGGTATGCAATTGCCTTTTGCAGAACTATCTTGTGAAATTAGAATTTCCTTCTTTTGATGTCTAAGTTGTTCTCTCCAATTGTAGACAAGTTTATAATTGCACAGCCTACATTGAATACCGGCACTGCAAGTGGGGTTATAGCTTTGTTTGTTGTTCTTGGAGAGAGGATGACTTTCAAATTAGTCTATATCATGCCGAAGGTACTCTTTGCTGTTTATTTAACGCATATTGGGTGTTTTTCTTGGGAGCTTCTTCGTATTTTGAGGTATATGTGAGATGCTTCCTTTATTTCATTCCTGATTTTGTTGCACTTTGGATCGATTGAAATTGTTTTAGGATTGCTTCTTGTTTTTCCTCGTACAATGTGCAATTTGGGCACATTTAGGCAGACAAACTCATTGAATGTCTTCCAAGTATTAGCTTTTGTAGTGTCAGGTTGAATTCTCCCAATTTTGCATCTTTGTGCGAAAGCTTTTAGATCAATCATGTGCAATAGGTGTCATCTTCTTGTTCTTTGGTCATTTTTCTGTTGCATGCATATTCGTATCTGGTCCTTGTTCATTGACAATGTTGTTTCTCAGTGGGTCCAGAGCCAGACCAAACAGGAGGGCGCGGAAGCCACCTGCAAGAATACATGTCATATTGTTTACTCTGGGATTTCAATCTTTCTCCAAGTGAAGGTCATTCAGGCTTGATCTTCAGTGTATTGCTTTCTCAATACAGTGTGACTATTTGGGTGTTAATTTTGTATTACTTGCATCATTTTATAATCCATGAATGTGGGAATATGAAGGCTTTTGTCATCTTTCCATGTGTGTGGACAAGGTGGTTGTCAAGCTTGCTTTTGAATTGGATTTGTATATAACCAAATGTCTATTGTTTTCTCCGTCTCTCTTCCATCCTTTCTGCTGTACCTCGAAGCCTCATTGTTTGGTATTGCGTTGTAAAATTGCATCGGTAATTATACTTGTTAAAGTTTAGTGTTGTTGGAAGAACAGTGCAGGTGATTAACCCATCATTATGTAGTTGTTGACAGCCATGATAAAAATTAATGTTGTGCTGCGATTCCTAAAAAAAAAACTAGAGGTCAGAGAATATATACTCTTGACTCGGTCTCGAAAAAAAAGAACATGGTCTTGAAACCATAAACCGTTTCTCCATAGTGAATCCTCATGTGAGGCTTCAGGATGGAATTGCGATGAAAGATATTCCTCAAAAACTATGCATCTTGTATGGGCATTCCGTTGAGTTGGTATCTCCATTTAGGGTCGAAGTGGAGGAGTTTACCACGAAGTAAAATCCTCCACCTTTTTCGATTATTTTAAAAGATCTGCAATTCATGAACGAACAATGTGAAACTTCGTTGTCAAGCCTCGGTTTCAAATCTTCACTGAAACCTCTGACAGCCTCCACTTGAAGCTGGTTTGTGGTGATATTCTCAGAACTGCTTTTCGAATACTCCTGAGGTTTGTCTTCTCATTCATTGCTCTGATTGCATTCGTGCATTTGGTGATAGGCGGCTCAACATGTTGAATTATTCATGTGCGTCTTAAGGGTACAAGACTGCATTAAAGATTTTCACATGTTCGAGCATTTGTATGGACATTCACCACTGTGAATTCTCATGTGTGTTGTAAGGCTTAGATGATGATTAAAAGATTTTCCACATGTTGAGCCCATTGTAACGCGTTCTCCACTGTGAATTCTCATGTGCTTTTGAGGGGTGCTCGACTGATTAAAGAATTTTCCACAAACGTGAGCTTTGTGATGGGCGTTCTCCATTGTAATTGTCATGTGCTTTTTAAAATTTGATGGCCAATTAATACTTCCACAAACTGTGCATGTTATGGGGAGTCTCCATTGAATTATCATGTGTGTTTTAAGGAGGGATGGTCGATCAAAACATTTTCCACAATTTGTGCATTTGTATGGGCGTTCACCATGTGAATTCTCAAGGGTGATTTAAAGTTGGTGATGATGAAAGGATGTCCACATTTTGGCATTTGGGTAGGCGTTCTTTGTTGTGGAATTATCATGTGCAATTTCAGTTTGATGATGAGGAAAAGATTTCCCACAATACTGTGCTTTGTATGGGCGTTCTCCACTGGTGAACTTCTCATGTGTGATTTAAGGCTGGATGACTGTTAAAAATTTCCACATGTTGAGCATTTTTGTATGGACATTCCACACTGTGTTTCATGTAGTGTTTAAGGCTGGATGACTGATTGAAAGATTTTCCACATGTTGAGCATTTGTACGGGCGTTCTCACTGTGATTCTCACGTGCGTTTTGGAGGGTACTCGACTGATTAAAGATTTTCCACACTTGAGCTTTGTAGGCGGTTCTCCTTGTGAATCGTCATGTGCCTTTAAATTTGATGGCAATTAACATACTTTCACAACTGTGCATTTGTATGGGGAGGTTCCATTGTGAATTATCATGGTTGGTTTTAAGATGGATGTCGATCAAAACATTTTCCACAATTTGTGCATTTGTATGGGCGTTCACAGTTGTGAATTCTCAGTGTGATTTAAGATTGGGATGATTGAGAAAGGATTTTCACAATTTGGGCATTTGTGTGGCCGTTTTCGTTGTGGATTTATCATGTGCATTTCAGGTTTGATGATGAGAAAAGATGTCCCAAAATGTGCATTTGTATGGCGTTCTCACTGTGAATTCTAGTGTGTTAAGTGTGGATGACGATTTAAAAGATTTTCAAAACGGTGCATTTGTTACGGCGTTTCCACTGTGAATTTCATGTGGTTGTAAGTGGGATGACTGGATGAAAGTTTTCCACAGTTGAGCATTTGTTGGCATTTCTCCACTGTGATTCTCATGTGCGTTTGAAGTGTGATGACTGATTGAAGATTTTCCACAATTTCACATTGTATGGCGTTCTCACGTTGTGAATGTCACATGTGTTTTAGATGGATGGAATACTGAAGTAAATGATTTCCACCAACTTGTTGATTTTATGGGCGCTCTCCATTGTGATCATCATGTGCGTTTTGAAGGTGAATGAATGAGAGATTTTCCACGTCTTTTGCAGTTTATGGGTAGTTTCATTGTGAGTCATACGTGTGATTTAAGGGGATGACGAATTAAAAGATTTTCCACAATTAGCCGCTTTGTATGGCATTCTCATTGTGAATTGTCATGTGCTTTAAATTCGAGAACAATTAAAATACTTCCAGACTGTGGCATTTGTAAGGCTTTCTCGTTGTGAATTTGCCATGGTGATTTCAGGGTGGAGGGGATCGTTGAAACAATTTTCCACAGTTTTGCTTGCTTGGATGTTCAGCTTATTTCCCCTTTGTGAACCTTGTGAAATTATTCTTGAAAAAAACCATTTCTTATTCGTGGCGTTCTGGTTTGTAAAAAGTCCTCTTCCTCTTTCGTTGGCGGGTCTCGTGGCAGTGTGTCTGAGTGGCTACAATAGTGCAGTCTTCATTGGCGGTTTCAGATCACTGTAAAGTATAAACATCACGATGACCGTAAGAAAAATCAGATTCGTACAGATACTTGTCATATCATTCTGACAAACGTAACAAACATGTCGACTGGTATGTGAGGTAGCATCAACTGCTGTAATGTCGTCTAACGTTGTTGCGGCGGAGTTAACTTCTCACGATGTTCCACATGGCTTAACCCTTGCTGGAACGTTCCATTAATGGCAGACATGCACGCGCCGGGTCTGAGGAGAAACACGAGAACCTTAGCTCTATGAAACCATGGGGTTTATTCAGAAACACAAACACCAGGGGAAGTTCACGATGAAGGATATGATGGAGTTTGGGATAGGGAAGAAAGTGGACACAAAAGCGATAAAGATGATGTTACAATGAGAATAACCAGATGGTGTCAAAGCCACCAAGGCTCGCTGTTTATCATTTATCGTTTTTTTAAAAGACTTAATAATATTTTTTAAAGCATTGCGGGAAGTCTGATCCAAATAATTTAAAAGAATGTATGTTTTGTATATTGTAATCAGTAAAATAGTGGTAGATAAAAACATTAGAAGGAAATAACTTGCACCAAAAACTTTACATTTTCACGCTCACGCTCATGCGGTAGTATAGCTCTCTGTTCTTTCGAACGGCGAGCTAAAAATGAATCAACCAGAGTTGGTGTCAAGCCACCCAATGTCGCCTGTTTATACATTTCTTCTTTTTTTAAAGACTAGTCTATAATATTTTTTATAAAGCAGTTGCAGTGAAGTCTATCAATAATTTTAAGCAATATATGTATTTGTTTATTGTAATCAGTAAGAAAATAGTGGGGTAGATAAAACATTTAGAAGGAAATAACTTGCACCAAACTTTAACATTTTCACGCTGCGCTACCGGGGGGTATCGCTATAGCTTGCTTGTTGCTTCGACAGGTGAGCTACAGAGTTGGTGTCAAAGCCCACCTATGCTCGCCTCTGTTTTAATTAATCTTTTTAAAAGACTGTCTAATATATTTTTTTTAAGCATTTGCAGTGAAGGTCCTGATCCAAATATTTTAAGAATAGTATGTTTTGTATTTGTAATCAGTAAAATAGTCGTGAAGATAAAAACAGAAAGAAAAAAATGAAACACTGAACCTGACAATCTTCTGATGATTGCGGGTTTTGCCGATGACGCAGTTCAGGCGCAATCATGTGCTGTCGTTCAGTCTCCAGCTATGTTTAGAGTCACATTAGGTTTTCAACTGGTTTTGACTCTTCGTGAATTAAAAACTCACTGTATAAGTCCTCTTCCTGCCAGAGTCAATTAATTTTCTGACTCATCGAGAGAGGGTATTTCTTCTTACTTGATCACGTCGTTATTTATCTATATGGTATTCTGATATTTCGTTTGATTACCTTCATTGTTACCGAACTGAAAAAACTAGAATGAGCGAGGTAACACAGCTGAGCTACGAAAAGTTCAATCACACTCCAAGGGTCTTCCCTGATGCACGGCTGTTTGTGCGTTTTCCCGCTTTCTTCAGTGATGAGTTGCGACCTCAGTATTTGAAGAGTATTTGATTTGGTAAGAGTACGGTATGAGAACAAGAGGTCCACACGAGGATTCAAAACTCACAGAGGGGCGAACTTTGCTCGCTGCAAAAAGTCAACAAAGGCTTTCAGAGGTAGGAAATGCCAATGGCATGGATGGTCGGGGTGTTTCTACTGTTCAGATTAGACTCAAAGCAAGATCGATCACTTTTTAGTGGCTAATTTTCGGACGTTTTTTGCGCTTGGTTTTTTGGCAACATTTGCGGCTTATAAACGAGTGCGGCTTGTAGTGTGTTTAATTTCAGGATTTTTTTTAAAATTAGGGGATGCGGCTTATATAACGATTGCGCTCAATGGTCCGAATTTTATTGTACTTGCCTTGCTGAGAAATGCATCTAAAAGAAAAGTAATAATGTATGTGTTGGGAGTTAGAGTGCACAGGAACGGATGGAAAACAGCATCCTGGTTGCCATGGCAACCACTTTAGATGACGAACGTATGTCCGACACACGTCTCACGTCTGTACCTATGTACCAATATGAACGTGGAAGGTTGAAACTTGGAGTTAGAGTGCGGACAGGGAACGGTGGAAAGCAGCATCCTGGTTGTCATTGGCACACTTTAGATGACAACGTATGTCGCGACACACCGTCTCCACAGTCTTACTATGTACCATATATGAACGTTGAAGTTGAAAATTTGGGAGTTGAGTGCGCGGACAGACGGTGGAAACAGCATCCTGGTTGTATGAAACCACTTTAGATGACGAACGTATGTGTCGCGACACACCGTCTCCACAGTCTGTACTATGTACCAAATTGAACGGAAAGTTGAAAACTTTGGGAGTTAGGTGCGGCAGAAGGAGGACAGACAGACGGACGGAGCCGCATCACATAATACGCCCCGATTTTATATATATATATTGGGGTTGTCTAAATTTTGAAGGTTTGAATATACTGGCCAGTGCCATTGTGTGCCACTTGAGAAAAATGAGATATCAATTTATACGAAAATCAGAGTATATTAGAACTTGCTCAAGCCAGAAAGATGTACTATAGCAAATGCGCATATTGTAGTTATTTTATGTCAATGCGTAAAACATCCAAACAATGATATAAACACACAAGGGAACATCACTACAAATGATTATAAAATAAAAAAAATCACTGATTAAGTTTCAATTGCCCTTCACTTCAGTGGCCTTCACTGATTTCAGGATTTGTTTCTGGTATCGAGCATTTTGTAGTCAAATTGTTTTTCTTCACTCTTGGGACCACGGCTTCAAAAGGAACGTCCTGTTCAATGATTAAAACAATCATGATCAAGTTATTCTCCTTCAGTGGCCTTCACTGATTTTGGAATTTGTTTCTGTGTACGTCGACCATTTGTAGTACAAATTGATTTCTTCTTCATTGCGGACCAGGGCTTCATTGAGGACTGCATAAGAGCGACTCCTCTCCTCTGCCAAATCATTTGTCACTCGTAGGGCAGAAATGATATTTGTTGCTCATTGTCATGATTTGTTGGTTGCCTCCCTGTTGTGGTCTCTTCAAGAAAGGTTTCATCCAGTCCCAGGATCTGGAGCAGCTTGATGTGGAAGTGGTAACGAATCTTCTCTGTGGGTGGATCAGTCCAGTACTTTTCGTGTGCATAGGTCACAGACAAACAGACACACTTTCAACTTTATATATATAGATTACTATACATGAGCAAATTTGTGAGCTTTCCAGCTACCCTGACCCCTGTGGGCTCCTGCTCTATATCCAGGTCTTGGTCGCTCACAAGGTCTTCAACCAAATCAATCAAATCGCTTCTCATTTTATAAAGAAGCTAATGAAGAAGAAGAATTGTATTTCTGATATAATTTCCTGTGAGAGAAAATAATAATGTATTAATTAATTAAATTCATTGAGTACAAGATTATTATCTATCTATAATATTAATTAATTGAATTCATTGAATACAAGATTATTATCTATCTATAATTCCAGCAATCTCTGTGTCTGTCTGTCTGTATGTGTGTCTGCGACCGCCGTTTCTCGACAACACTGATCCGATCGAATTTAAACTTGCCAGGAATATTGCTGGGGACCCGAGGATATGCCTTTTCAAGGTTTGATATTAATCGGACAAGCGGTTCCCAAGTTATGGCCATTTATTTATCAACCAATGACAGGACACGGTGCTATGACATCACTATTGACGTCATAATTAAAAAAAAAATAATTTTGGATATGATGTCACAATTGATGCTGGGGACCTGAGTATGTGCCTTTTCAAGGTTTGATATCGTTCTTCTTCATCCGTTTCAGCTGTTTCCCAAGTGTTTCCCAAGTTATGGCCATTTATGATACGGTTGGTCCGATATAGTTGAAACAATGCCCCAATCCAGTCGTCGTTTACGAGAGCGAAGGAACGATGCACATCGTGCACGCACAATGGAATCGGACGAAGCACGAGCTGCTCGCTTGACACGCGACGCTACGCGCGTGACGCGTCGTGCAGCTGAAATGGATGAAGCATGAGCTGCTCACTTGGCAGACAACACTGGACGCGAGGCAAGGCGTCGTGCAGAAGAAACGGATGAAGCACGAGCTGCTCACTTGGCAGACAACACTGGACGCGTGACAAGGCGTCGTGCAGCTGAAACGGACGAAGCACGAGGTGCTCGCTTGACACACGATGCTACGCGCGTGACAAGGCGTCGTGCAGCTGAAATGGACGAAGCACGAGCTGCTCGCTTGACACATGACGCTACGCGCGTGACAAGGCGTCGTGCAGCTGCAACGGACGAAGCACGAGCTACTCGCTTGACACGCGACGCTACGCACGTGACAAGGCGTCGTGCAGCTGAAACGGAGGAAGCAGGAGGTGCTCGCTTGGCAGACAACACTGAACGCGAGGCAAGGCATCGTGCAGAAGAAATCCCTCACCAGCGAGAAGACGGCAAGTAAGGATGGTCACCTCACGCCATCAGCACATACACCGTCGCCGAGACTAGAGCAGGCTCACCGTGAGAATCGCAACCTTGCTTGATACGATGATACCGATTTCTTCTGAGAGGAACTTCATGATGAGTACAGGCAGTCAGGCACGCGTTGAGCAGGAGCTCATTATTTCAATGCACTAAATGCTCACATTGTGATGCTTTTGTGTG
>CM068968.1:54249062-54259835 GCA_035128595.1 Eptatretus atami
AAAAAAAATCAATTCAAACTGCGTGCCAGAAACAACAACCACACAGGCTGTTCTTTCGCTCTCGCTTGCCCGTACTTCCGTGGCTGTACGTGCAAAAAAAATCTTTCAAACCTTGGGAAACAGCTGTTTTCCCTTGGGAAAATTCAAACCTTGGGATTAATTAATAATTTCAACAATTAATTCAAACCTTGGGAAAAATATGATAAATATAACTACAGCTAGCTTTTGTGCACCTCCTGATGCCTCTCCCTGCTCTAGACCCATCCAGGTAACACATTTCCTCAATAAACCTTCTCCCTTCTCCTCTCTCATCTCTCTCTCCGAGTCCCATGTGCGTTCACCGTCTGTCGTTCAATCATTCTCTCTTCTACCCCCCCCTCTTCTCTCTCTCTCCCGCTGTGCCCATAGGTTACTGTCCCCTATTTCCCCCATGATTGTAGTAATCGCTGCCTGTGGCCGATCGCTCCCTTCTCGAGTCCATAGTACTAGCTCAATCTTTCAAAATGCGCTGCCTCCAGCACTTACCTCGTCATTCATCTGTCTCATTGTCACAGTCACCACCACAATGTTTTACAACAAATGTATGTAGTGTTTGACGCATTCTGTTTCCCCCTCTAGCCTACCACTCGTCTCCACCCGGCCCCCCCATGTATCCGCCCCAGTTCTGTGTGATATCCCATCCTTCCCCTCCTTGATCCAGCCCAGTGCCTCCTCCCATACAAATGTTTGGAAGTGGATAGAACGTGCACGCCACTTTTTAAATTTAAATTTTTTCTGACGCTCTTCCATGAGCTCCAGTTGAACCCATGTATTACAGGTGCTAATCTTCTCTAGATGGTTGCACGATAGTAGTGATAAACTGGATGGTGATGTTATATATGATCGACGTTCCTTGTCGATTTTTGAATTTTATCCGTCTCTGTCTGTTCTCCTCATCTTGTGTTTTTTAAGAGCAGATGCAGTCACATTTGCAAAACCTTCCCTCCACTCAGTACCGATGAGTGCAATTGCCTGATTGATGTTTCATCAAAGACACACGTGGTAATGACAATGGTAAACCAGATTCTTTATCAAGTACTAAAAATACTCCCGCTCTCACCCCCCCCCCACAACCCTTGACCTTTTCCCTCGCTGCCGCCTGATTTCACACTGCAAGCTGCAGATATACTAAACTCATTCAACGCTCAGTTATTCCCCCGGCTGAGCTTCATGAGTTTGTTGGGGTGCGCCTTGAGCTAAACGCAGCCATTTAAAGTAAGCGGAGAGAAGGTATCTTCGGGGCACCAGAGATCAAATTGCAAGATTTGAGGGTCGTACGTTTGGTCGAGAGGTTATCAGGGCGTGTATGATAAATAATTTGTTGTTTATACGGTGAGAAGAAACGTTGATGTAGATTAAGCTTAAATCCTACTGTTCTTATAGGATCTATCTAGGCGAGGGGTAAAGCCGGCAGCCAGCATTGCCCGGTGGATACCCCAGTCGTGCCGCGGTTGGGTACCAGTGTTGCCAACGGTGGGTACCGCCCCAGCGTTTCCGGCATGAAATGGTGCCATATATCTAACCTTGGACGGGTCTCTCGAGATCATCCTTGTTATTTGTTTCTTCTATTTTTAATTTTGTCGGAGAGTGCGGTAAACAGCGTCCCAACATGCACTAAGGAATGGGGGGTAAAGTGGTCAGTTATAGTATAGGCTGAGATGGCCCTTTCACAATTGCGCCTGCAAAAGCCTTGGGCTCCTTGAGTATGGCGATAAAAGACACTATAATCGCCACCAAAAAACACGAAAAACTTAAAATCAATATTCTCTGCACTTCCACTCGCCTGGCAGCTGCTCACTACACGTAGCTAATGAACCTCTGAAAATTGATGACCGAAGAATTCAACATCCCATATCAAAAATGGCAACACGAGATTGCACACTAATCAGACAGACTGGCTCTCTTCACAGTATCACAAGTATATGTGGATAAGAGTCTCAAATCTGTCAATTGGTTAATATTCAGGAATTGATGTGGCATGTCATGCCCTGAGCATAGTAGTATATGAGGAATGTCGGAAAGGGAAAATAACATAAATGTGAATTCAATTCGAGCTGCCTGATTATGTTTAGGCATAAGAAGCCTGTAGCCCATAAATCATGAGGTTAAAGTTAGAAAAGATCAGAAGGATGGAGAGAAAGAATGGTTTTGAACTGGAAAAGGGAACGCGCGATATAAGTTTATTAGAGGGATGCTGTTCTCTCCCCTCCTACTGTTGTGCCTTCAAAATCTATATAGTCGAGTACAATCATGAGAAATCAAACTGGATGACACAGTAGGCTGCGAGTCAGGACTGAGGAAGATGTCATCAACGACCTTTTGTAATTGTGTTGAAGCATGGCTGCATGAAACCGCACAATGTTTGCAGAAAGTAAAAGAGGACTTGGGACCCTAAACCATAAGAAATGAAACGCCAAACGGCCAGAGGTCAGGTACCCAAAAACAGTGAAGTAAGAAAATGAAACACGGCTGATTTCTTTATTTTCAACACTTCTCAAAAGCAAAAGATTAAAATCTTCACGGAAGCATCTTGAGAAGTCAATCCGTGTTCAGATTGGGGAGTCGCCTATATGTGGAAACAGTGGGAAGTTTCATTTACTCCTCAGGGTTCTTAAGATTGAAGTTAGTGGGAAAAGTGAAGGAAAAATTAATAGACAGTCAGTTCGTAATAATGGCGGAGACAGGCAATGTCAGGTTTGGCACAAAGATAATAGACAACGACAGAAGATGTGTACGAACAACACTCAAACCAGAGGCCACCAGGCTGATGGAATGCTCTGGGATTCCAGTTGCAATGTATGGATGTGATCAGGACATGAAGAAGAAAGAACGAGAACGTTTTGACAGTTTTGAATCTTGTGTTTGAAGTCTGATGTTAAAAATTCCCTTGGACTGCAGAAAAACAAACAAATCAGTCTTGAACAATTATACAATCATGTACATTAGAAGTGCTCAGTGCTAAAACAGAAACTGTCATCCTTTTGTACCACATCATACTGCAGAAAGAGGACCAAAGTTCTTGGAGATATCTAACCTGCTCCGGAGTGTGGAGTTGGAGGAGAACGGAGCAGATATAGGCGAGAGGCAGACCCGTTCGAATGTGCGGAGGATGATATGGTACAAAGCTGCACCCAAGCTGTTCCTGCCAGAGCTCGGGAAGCATTTGCAGGTATGGAGCGAGGGCGCGGGAGGCGGGGGGGGGGAAAGATAGCGGCGGGCACCAGACTTCAGAGCCGCACGAGGGGCCCATGCAACCACCAGCAGATTATAATCTTTCCTAATGCTTATGCGTACGCGACTGTGCTGTCACCAAGAAGAACACTTCAGTTACCGATGTGTCTTTGTCAACATTGATCATCTAATCAGTGCCTGTCAAAACACCACATGTGAGGCAACACAGGAAATAGTCGAGAATGACTCCGAACTTTGCACTTCCTGCACACGAAGCGCTCCAAGACTGTGTCTGTCTCTGCCGAGAAGGTGGTCGGGATGAATGTGGCACGGATGGGGAGAGGAAGCACAAAAGGGGACAGATTAGGCGGGCACCACAGTCAAGAGGGGGGCCACTCGACGGCAAAAGGAGGAATCTGAGAGGGGTGAGGAGGGTAAGCTGGATGGCAGAGGGGGGGGTGAGGGGTGAACTTCGGTAAAGAAGGGTGGAGGTGAAGGAAGGTGAAAGCTTTGGAAAGGGTGGGGTGAGGGCCGCGGAGCTTGGAAAGGGTGGGGTGAGGGGAAAGCTAAGTAAAGAGGGTGAAGTCTGGAGGGGGAGCTAGCAAAGGGTGGGTGAGGGGGAGCTTGGAAAGGGTGGGGTGAGGGGAAGCTTTGGAAAGGGTGGGGTGAGGGGAAGCTTGGAAGCGTGGGGCTGGAGGGGCGAAAGCCTTTGGAAGGCGTGGGGTGAGGGGGAAGCTGGAAATGGTGGGGTAGAGTGTGTGGCAATGGCATCCCGCAGAAAGGGTGGCCGAGTGAGGGGAAGCTTCGGCCAAATGGTGGTCGGTGAGGGAAGCTGTGGAAAGGGTGGGGTGCGGGGAAGCATGCGGGAAAGGGGTGGGTGGAGGGAAGCTTGGAAAGCGGTGGGGTGAGGGGAAGCTTGGAAAGGGGGGTGAGCGGGACTAGCTTGGAAAGGGTGGGGTGAGGGGAAGCTTGGAAATGGCTTGGGGGCTGCCCATGCCCGAGGCAGAACCTGGAAAGGGGTGGGAGTGAGGCGAACGCTTGCGAAGTCGGCGAGGTAGAGAAATGTGGAAGCTTGGAAGGGTGGGGTAGGCGTGAAGCCCTATGAGAGAAAGGTGTGGCCAGGTGAGAATTGTAGACAGCGTTGGAAATGTGGGGTGAGGTGATAGAGCTTGGAGAAGGGTGGGGTGAGGGAGAAAAGCTGTTGAAAAGGAGTGGGGTGCGGGGGGAAGCTGGCACAAGGGATGGCGTGCAGGGGGCCAAGCTTGGACATGGTGAGGGTGAAAGGGGGAAGCCTTGGAAATATGGGTGTGTGGCTCGCAGCCGGTGGACATACACTGGCGAAAGGGTGGGGATGAGGGGGAGCCTGGAAAGGGTGCGGGTGGAGGGGTAAAAACGAACGCTTGGAAAGAGTTGGGGTGCGGGGGAAGCTTGAAAGGGTGGGGGATGGACTGATTGGGGATGCAGAAAGGGGGGACATGAAGTGGAGGGTGCTAAAGAGGGGGAACACCATAGGAGAAGGTGGGGTTAAGAAAGAACAAAGCTTGTCAGAAAGTGGAAGGAGCCAGGATGGCAGTGGGCTCCCGCGCACCTAATGAAAGATTCTTTGGGAAATCCGAACAAAATAAAAGAATATGACATATGGTAGAGGGGGATTCGCGGTTGAAGAAAAACCAGATAAACGAAGAGAAGAGGAGCGATCAGTCGAAAGATCAGGAAGTCAAGTTATGAGAGAATGAAAGGTAGGAAAAATGGAGAGGCGGAGGAGCTACATGAAAGCAGAAGAAGTGGAAGAAGACAAGACGGACAGCGAAGAGTGCGAGGGCAGCGGAGGAGTCGATCGCAACTAAAAAAAAGAAAAAAAGGTGAGGACGGAGCCTGGGAGGCTCAAGGGACGGACGAGGAGATCAGCAGTTAGGGAAAAGAAAATGCGATCACCACAGAAAAGCAACGCCCCACACAAAAATAGGCAAAGCCACGATCAGCATAAAACTCGCCTACACGCACAGAAAAGACATATCAAAAAAACAATTCGCCCTTATCCCACCGCGCTGAAGAAAAAAGAAAGTGGCGAAACAAAAAAAGGGGAAACCAAGAAACAAGTTCGGGCCAAGCTATAACAAACCAGCAGAGATGTCCACGCAACCACACCAAACACTGGAACGACAGGGCCGGTGCAGGAGAGCGAACATATCAAAACTGACGAAGAAACACTAGGGCCAACGAAGGTGCGCGGCGGTACGGAAAAAACCACTAAACACAATCGGGATCACTGCATAGTGGAACCTGGGCCGCGCATCATTAAAAAAAAAATGAGATCTCAAAAAAGAGGAGAGAAGGGACCAAAAAAGAACAGACCAAAGAGTTCCAACCAGGCATATAGGAAAGACCGCAAAAAAAAAAAAAAAGCGCACAGATCTGAGAACTAAAACCACTATAAGCCTGATGGAGAATGGGTCTTTTCTTATGTTCGGTGTGAAATCGAAATTTGTGAGCGACCAAAAAAAAAAAAGTCGTCTTGTAGAAAAGTAAAAGATAAACAACTGTAAATAAGTATAAAAAAAAAAAGAAAAAAAAAAAAAAGGAGGACAATTTCTTTATTGTTCTAAAGTAAATAAAAAATAAAAATAGACATTCGCTAAATATAAAAATGTGGAAGCTGTTTTCTTTAACTGTGTAATAAATGTTGCTCCGCGTAAATAGCACAGCGAGAAATAATGTGCATTGTGTGAAACATAGTTACAACGCCGTGTATCAGAAGCTTATAACGTTAAAACAATTTCTTGTAAACTTGAGAAACATCGAAAAGCATCCACTAAGGCTTCACGATGAAGAGAGTATCAAGATAAAGAAAAAGTGGATAGGCAAAAAAAAGCGCCCGGTAAATAATCATAAGAAACGCGTCGAAAAGTCGAGCGAATAACAAAAAAAAGGAAAGAAAGAGAAAAAAAAAAAAAAAAAAATGGGAAGAAAGACAAAAAAAGGCAAAAAGCAATTCAAAAAAAAAAATAAAAAAAAAAAAAAAAAGAAGAAAAACAACTACGAGAAAAAAAAAAAAAAGAAAAAAAAAACGCTCGAAAAAAGATAGAAAGAGAGTTATAACAACGATAAAAGAAAGGAAGAAAAAAAGACCAGCCCAAAGCGGAGAACAACATGACGGACAAGAAGGAGTCGACCTATGACAAAGGCGAAAAGGTAGAACAGTCACGCAAAAAAAAAACTGGTTTGAAGGCCATAACCGAGAGCAGCAAGAGAGGAAGATAGGGGATAACTAGATAGAGAATAAGAAATGGAAGAGAGGAAGAAAAAAGAAAAATCGAAAGTTTGGAATAAATAAAAGAACAAAAACCAACTAATCACAACTAAACGCACGAAAAAAAAGAAAAAAGAGGCGGAAAGCGAAAAGTGGAGAAGAAAACCCGAATTGAAAAAAAAATGGAGGCAACAGATTGTGATAGGATAGAGAAAAGTCGAAAGGAGAAAACCACCACGTGAACAAAATGGAAGGTCAAAACCGCAGAACGGTTTAGCGCGGGAAAAGGGGTCGAGCGAGATTGTACCGTAAAAGGGAAAAGGGAAAAAAAAAGAAAAAAAAAAAAGAATAAAAAATAAGAAAAAAAAGGAAAAAAGGAGGCAAAAAAAGAAGCAAGAAAGACAGAAAAAAAAAGCGCGGAGAAAAATAGCGAAAGGACGTCAGGCAAGTTAACGCAAAAAAACGTCGAAAAGAATAGAACCAAGACAAAAAAAGTCGCAAACACCAGACGGGAAAACCCGGCGGCCGATTCATAACAAAAAAAAGGAAAAGAATATCGCAAAACACAAGTATCCTATCGAGAAATCCTATTCGAAAGCATAAAAAAAGGGAAGAGAAATCGAGAGAGAAGAAGGAGGCAGGGTCACACCAGACACACCCCCCCAACCAAGCCCCCCACAAACACATTTTAAATAATAGGATATCAAATATACGAATGTTCATCTGGATAAGACAGCAAAAAATCAAACAACCATGACTACCAATCAAAAAATATGGTAAGTGGTGAAAAAAGAACCTTCTATTATATTCTTAAGCTATACATAAATGCATAATGCTCACCCCGAGGTGGGCCACTCCCTGGCACCCCCCCCATCTGTTTTATTTTTGTTACACTCTTTAATTGCTCTTTTTAATGGCGATTCTACGCCATGGATCAGGCGTGGCAAAAAATGGTTAAACTGTGTATCAAGTTTTATTGTCAAAGACGCTTGAGTTCTAAAGTGCTATTCAGTATGTATTTAATGTGTATTTGTGGTTTTACATGGTAGATTGACATGTACGCGTATGTCACTTTTGAACTAAATATTGGTGTAGCGAGATTTTGCACGCTGGCAGTCAACCGAAGGGGGAACTGGGTAATTCAGCTTTAGCCATTGACTGGCAAATGAACAATTAGTTTTTCGTTCTATTTTGCTTCAAAGTATGACGCTTCTTTTCAGCAAACCCAGCTGCCTACAGCCATACACATCCATTACACACACCACACACCACACACATCACACACACACCACAGAGCACACACACACACACACACGTCAAAAGCAAACGATTCAATTAGTGGCAATAAGCCTGTCATACTCCAAGAATGACTTCCGCTGTTGCACATGTAAATATGGAATAATTTCTATTAAACTTCATAAGGTTTTAATATATTTAGCAAATGCCTGTATCCAAGTCCGTATTTCTTTTTTCCTTTCCAAGTCTGCATTTTCGCAGTGTCTTCATCATCCGATGGATTTAACTACTAGATAAAAGAAAATTTACGATTCATTGCAAATGTATTTTAAATTCTTACTGCACATGATTTTCAGCAGCATTTTCGGTGGAATCGAAACGTTACGTTCCAACTGGGACGGCTAAAGTCATTCGGGCATGTCTCCTGACAATTACCGAAAAATGATAAATTCTTTTAGCTACATTAATTGTGGTTTGCAGATGCAAATATGAGATGCCCAGTGTGTCCTGTATTTATGAACATCCCCGGTGTTCATAAGTCCTTTCGCTGTTCTTAGGAATCTGAAGAAGGAGCAAATCAGGTCGTTTGGATTGACGGTTTGAGCAGTTATTGCTGAGCAGAGGATTCTGAGATGAAGACGAGACGGCCATTGCTGTTGTTACCAGTTCTGAAGGCAAGTGTGTGTTGTGAAGCAGATTCGGCTGTTGTTCGCGGCAAGCTCGAGCTCTGCCTGTTATGGCCGGACGAGGGGCGTCCGTATGGATACTTGCACTGTTCACGAGTGGGCTATCTGCTCTCGCTTTAGATCTTTGTCAAAGAGTTGCGCAATCAACGTTTGGTCTTCACCACTCTTTGCGCAATAATCCACTCTCATCCTGACAGGACCTTCACCTCAATCTCAGGGGATCGCGACAGCCACGTGTTCGTTGGCTCTCTTCTTCTCTTCTTCTTCCTTTCCCGGCACGGTGAATGAAAGAGAAACATTACATGGCTTCCTCTCACATCACGAGAAACATTTCGCTCGCTTTATTTTAAAATACTTTTAATTTTACATCTCGGCACAGTATTTCCCACAGATCTCGCTCACTAAATAAAAGGGCAAAAAAATTCCGCAATACGAGTCGGCGAAGACGCCGTTGCTAACTACTCCGCTTAGGCGTCCTACGGCTGTCGCAGGGAGTAAAACGTTTCACGTGACTAGATCTCAGTTGATCAGTGATCGTTTTTTTGAGTTCCTCATGTCGGTTCGACACTGAGAGGTTCCGGACGTGCTCGACAGCGAACGTTACCTTTTCATCTGGTTTCTTCGGGAGGCACGGCGGTCGAAACGAGGTGTAAAGTCTGCGGACACACCGCACCGTACTGTACGCTTCGTAGGCTAGCTGTGCAAATTAGATTTATCGAGCTTTACTCACATGATCAAGGTTGATACTTCGTGCAGTTGAGCGTGCGTCCCAGTCATCCCCTTGAAGGGCTTGAAGTTCAAGAAGAAACAAGAAGGGCGAATCAACGGGGCGGTCAATTCGGCGTGTGGTCGGCGCGGTGATCGTGTGCCACTCGACCATCGGGGGTCATGCATGGCCAGTGCCCGTGGCGAAAGCTGCTCATCGGCGTTTCGGTGAGGCTCACGCTTGGCCTCACCTTTGGTGAGCTCACCTTAAGCTCACCTTTTGTGAACTCACGCTTCAACGCTCACCTTTTGGTGAGGCTCACCTTCAAGCTGCACCTTTTGGTGACTTCACTTCAAGCTCACCTGTTCTGGTGAAGCTCACGCTCACGCTCACCTTTTGTGCAGCAGCTTATTCCTGTGGGATATTGGTCTCCCACAGTTGAAAGGAGTGGGTTGACGATCGAGCGACGGCGGCGATAGCAGGGGCCGGTGGAAGATAGCTGCAAGACAGGAGAAACGCTTGTGTCAGACTATGTGCAACGTAACCCTCTCGGGTGGGAGGTCCCAGAGCCGCGATAGTAGTAGAGTGGGCTAAAATGGATTGGTTAGAACCCATGATTTAAAATCCCCCGCTGGCAGCTATACCACTCGGTAGTCACGACGTAGATGAGCATCATACAGGTCGCTCTGTAAGTTCCACTGACAATTTATACACTATACGTGCCCGTACGTGCAAAAAGAGAAAAAGAAGAAGACTTGTTACGCTCAAATGTGAATCATATGGGCAGGCCGTGTCGCTGTCATCTTAGGTTTGGTAAAAATAATGGCCATCAACTTGGGAACTCATTTGTCGCGATTAATACAACCTTGAAAAGGCACATGCCTCAGGTCCTCGCCAGCAATATACACGCTGGCAAGTTTAATTAGATCGACCGGTGATTGTCGAGAAACGCGGCTCACAGCCACACAGACATGAACAGGGATTGATGGATTATATGATAGTAAGTAGTACGTGCCGTTCGTGCGTGCCAGTATTGGGCAGCTCGTTCCTTCGCTCATCGGTAAACGACGACTGGATTGGGGCATTTTTCTCATTAGATTGGACCATACGTATCATAAATGGCCATAACTTGGGAAACATCGGGAAACATACTAGTCCAGCGTCAATTGTGAGTCATATAGCGAAGAAGAAGAAGGAATTGTTGACGCCCCCCTCTCTCCCCTCCCTCCCCTCTCTCGCCCCCTCCCTCCCCCCCGTCAGTCTCCTTCCAAATCTATAATTGCTCTAAGTCTCGGCCCTCTTCTCTCTCGGGCCCCTTAGCTCTCTCACACCCCCCCCCCACTTCTCACCCCATTTCTGAGAGGTTGCCCTCCTCCCGGCGCCCCCTCCTCTCCCCTCTCTTGAATTGTAGACTGCCCTGCTCTTCCCCCTCTCTCTCCCCCCTCCACTCTCGTCGCGGCCTCTCTCTGTAATGTTACAGCAATATCACCAAGCACAACATTAATTCAAGACCTTGGAAAAAACATTCGGCTAAAGCGCTTGGAAAGCTGTTTCCGGCTTGGAAAATTCAAATCGCTTGGGATTAATTTAATTTGAACAACTTTCAAGCCTTGTGAAAAAACAGGCTTTCAACCATCCTTGGGAACCTTGGGAAACAGCTGAAAGCGGATGAAGAACGTATCAAA
>CM068968.1:54260750-54263250 GCA_035128595.1 Eptatretus atami
GGTTTGGTAAATAAATGGCCATAACTTGGGAACCACTTGTCCGATTAATATCAAATGTCCTAGTGCGTGCGTGCCCATACGTGCGTGCCCGTACGTGTGTAATCCCGAACACTCATCACAGATTTTGTAGTGCATGCCCGTACACCCATCACAGATTTTGCAACCAACAGATTTTAAAGGATCTGATGGATGACACCCAACACACATCACCAACCACAACACCACACACACACATACCACACACAGACACACACACACAACACACAACACACAACACAACAACACAAACACACCACAACACACCCACAACACCAAACACACCAATACCACACACATCACCAAACACACACACACAAACACACACATACACACACACAAACACACACACAAACACACACACATACACCACTCACAACTACACACACACACACTCAAACACACACACACACACAACACAACATACCACAACACCAAACACACACAAACCACACCACCAAACTCAAACACACCCTCACACATACACACACTCACTCAAAAAACACACACACACAAACACACACATATACAACACAACACACTCACACACAACACCAACAAACCCCCAACCACACATACACACATTCACTTTTCCAAAACACACACACCAAAACAACATACAACAACCACACAGAGTAAACACACACCCACACACAACACACACACACCACACACAAAACACACACACACACAACAACAACACACACACAAACACACACACACACACACAAACACACACATCACAAACACACACACACACACAAACACACACTCACACCACACCCACACACCACACACACAAACCACAACACACACACACAACACACACACAAACAACCACCACACCAACTCTGACGAGGGGTAAACCCGTGTGAGTGTGAAACTTGTAATAATTAATAATACTTGTTGTTGACAAAATGAATAATCACCCAATGACTCTATAACAACGGAATATAAATGACGACTCTGATAATTCATATTGTTCTCAATAAAAATTGTCTATGCAATAATTTCTGACGTCATCACTTTGAGGTTAAAATAAAACAACACACACACCACACACACACACACTCACCTCACTCAAACACACATACACACACAAAACCACCCCACACCACACCACACACACAAACACAACACATACCACAACACAAACACACCACACAACAAACACACAACAACAAACACACACCACACACACACACAAACACACACACCAGCACCGACCGAGGGTGTGAACCCGCGTGTTGAGTGTGAAAGTTTGTAATAATTAATAATCATTGTTTGTTTGACACAAAATGAATAATTCACCAATGATTTATAAACAACGGAATATAAATGGAGACTCGTGATGATTCATTCTGTGTTCATAAAAAAATTGTCTTGCATATTTCTGACGTCATCACTTTGAGGGTTTTTTAAAAACACAAACACAACACACATACACACACACACACACACACACACACACAACACACACACACACACATACAACACCACACAACACATACACACAAACACAACAACACACAAACACACACACACACACACAACAACAAACACACCACAAAACAACCAATACACACACAACAAACACCAACACACACAAACACACACATACACACATTCACTCAAAACAACCACACAAACACACACACAAACCACACACACACAAACACACACCACACCAAACACAATACAACACACCACAATACACACACCAAAACACACACACACAAAAACACACACACATTACACACACACACCATCAAAACCACACACAACACAAACACACCACCACACAAACCACAACACAACACTACATACACGACATTCACTCACACACACACACACACACCACATTCACACAAACCACCCACACACACATACACACACCACCACACACACACAAAACCACCACAACACACCAACATACAACACACACAACACACACACAAACACACACACACAAACAACACCATAGCACCGAGACGAGGTGTGAACCCCCGTGTTGAGTGTGAAAGTTGTAATAATTAATAATCATGTTGTTGACAAATGAATAATTCACCATCATGATTATAATCAACGGATAAAATGGAGACTCGTGATGATTCATTCGGTTTCATTAAAAAATTTGGATTGCAATATTTCTGCACGGCTCACATTTGAGAGGGTTTTTAAACAAAACACACACACATAACACACAACATACACACACACACTCACTCAAACACAACATACACACACCAAACAAACACACAACACACAAACCACCACAAACACTATCTTACACACACAAAGCCACACACACACAAAAAACACAAAACACACACACACTCACTCAAACACACATACCACACACAAACCACAACACATACACACAAACACAACACACACAACCACCAAAACACACACACACACACACAACACACAAACACACACACATACACAATTACACCACACA
>CM068968.1:54268250-54274597 GCA_035128595.1 Eptatretus atami
CTCAACAAGACACGCCCACAATATATCCCAACATCGCGCACAGCTCCAGGTGAGCTCCAGGTGAGTGAGTGTGGCGCCGTTTGAAGACTCCATCTCGATTGGCGGCAATTTATCATTAGGATGGAAGAGTCGATGGATAACCATTACCACCGGGTGTTCCTTTTCACGTAACTACAGGGTACCACAGGTAGGTTCACCTTTTATATGGCTTTCCCCACTTCATTCCTTCTGCTTTTCATGCTGCTTGTTTCCCAATGCACAGGTGAAGGCCCACCTGGTTACCGGGTGAGGTCGCCCAATGGTATTTGCACTTTTTTTTTTCCATAAAACGAGATTGAAAAGAAAACGATGAAAGAAGGAATTAAATAAAAAAAAAAGACAGTACCTGTATTCATTGCCAAGGGAAACGTCTGAACGTCTTGCTGGAGACGTCAAAGCTGTTTAAAATTGCCTCATTTTCGTGTGAAAGCCCCATTTCCCGTTGGTGTGTCTTATTGTTTTGATTTCGATAATCACACACACAAACACACTCCGCATCAGCCTTGCCCGTTCAACGTGAAGTGAGTGTGTCTGAAAGCAGATTTCTTTTCATACTGTTCATTCTCAGATTACTGTAATCAGATATCCCGTCGAGACTCTCTTTTGTTTATACGAGTGCGTGCCCGTACGTGCGTGGCTGTACGTGCAAAAAAAAAAAAAATTCAAACCGCGTGCCAGAAACAACAACCACACAGGCTGTTCCTTCGCTCTCGCGTGCCCGTAAAAAAAAAATAATCAATTCAAACCGCGTGCCAGAAACAACAACCACACAGGCTGTTCTTCGCTCTCCGTGCCCGTAAAAAAAAATAATCAATTCAAACCGCGTGCCAGAAACAACAACCACACAGGCTGTTCCTTCGCTCTCACGTTGCCCGTAAAAAAAATAATCATTCAAACCGGTGCCAGAAACAACAACCACACAGGCTGTTCCTTCGCTCTCACGTGCCCGTAAAAAAAAATAAAAATCAATTCAAACCGCGTGCCAGAAACAACAACCACACAGGCCGTTCATTCGCTCTCGAGTGCCCGTAAAAAAAAAAAAAAAAATCAAAAAAAAATCTTCAACCGCATGCCAAAACAAACAACCACACAAGCTGTTCCTTCGCTCTCGCTTGCCTAAAAAAAAAAAAACTAAAAAAAAATTTCAAACGCGTGCCAGAAACAACCACACAGGCCGTTCATTCCTCTCGCGTGCCGTAAAAAAAAAAATAAAAAACTCAAAAAAAAAAATTCAAACCGTGCCAGAAACAACAACCACACAGGCCGTTCTTCGCTCTCGCTTGCCCGTAAAAAAAAAAAATAAATTCCAAACGCGTGCCAGAAACAACAACCACACAGGCCGTTCATTCGCTCTCGAGTGCCCGTAAAAAAAAAAAACCTGCAAAAAAAAAAAATCAATTCAAACCACATGCCAGAAACAACAACCACACAGGCCACTTCATTCGCTCTCGCGTGCCCGTAAAAAAAAAAAAAATTCAAACCGCGTGCCAGAAACAACCACACAGGCTGTTCCTTCGCTCTCGCGTGCCCGTAAAAAAAAAAAAAACAACCCGTGCCAGAAACAACCACACAGGCCGTTCATTCGCTCTCGCGTGCCCGTAAAAAAAAAAAAAATTCAAGCCGCGTGCCAGAAACAACAACCACACAGGCTGTCCTTCGCTCTCGCGTGCCCGTAAAAAAAAACAAAAAAAAAAACCCGTGCCAGAAAAACCACACAGGCCGTTCATTCGCTCTCGCGTGCCCGTAAAAAAAATAAAAAAAAATAAAAAAATTCAAAACCGCGTGCCAGAAACAACAACCACACAGGCTCTCCTTCGCTCTCGCGTGCCCGTTAAAAAAATAAAAATTCAAACCGCGTGCCAGAAACAACAACCCACAGGCCGTTCATTCGCTCTCGCGTGCCCTAAAAAAAAAAAAAAAACCTGCAAAAATAAAAATCAATTCAAACGCGTGCCAGAAACAACAACCACACAGGCTGTTCCTTCACTCTCGCGTGCCCAAAAAAATTAATAAATAAAAAAAAAATAATTCAAACCGCGTGCCAGAAACAACACCACACAGGCCGTTCATTCACTCTCGCGTGCCCGTAAAACAAACAAAAAAAAAACCTGCAAAAAAAAATCAATTCAAACTGCGTGCCAGAAACAACAACCACACAGGCTGTTCTTTCGCTCTCGCTTGCCCGTACTTCCGTGGCTGTACGTGCAAAAAAAATCTTTCAAACCTTGGGAAACAGCTGTTTTCCCTTGGGAAAATTCAAACCTTGGGATTAATTAATAATTTCAACAATTAATTCAAACCTTGGGAAAAAACAGCTTTCAAACCTTGGGAAACAGCTGAAACGGATGAAGAAAACGATATCAAACCTTGAAAAGGCACATACTCAGGTGCCCAGCGTCAATTGTGACATCATATCAAACGAAGAAGAAGAAAAATTATGACGTCAATCGTGCAAAAAAAAAAAAGAATTGTGACGTCAATCGTGAGTCATAGCACCTGTCCTGTCATTGGTCTGGTAAATAAATGGCCATAACTTGGGAACCACTTGTCCGATTAATATCAAACCTTGAAAAGGCACATACTCAGGTCCCAGCGTCAATTGTGACGTCATATCAAACGCAGAAGAAGAAGAAATTGTGACGTCAATTGTGCAAAAAAAAGAAGAAAAAAAAAGAATTGTGACGACACTCGTGATGTCATAGCACCGTGTCCTGTCATTGGTCTGGTAAATAAATGGCCATAATTGGAACCACTTGTCCGATTAATATCAAACCTTGAAAAGGCACACTCAGGGCCCCAGCAATATACCTGGCAAGTTTCAATTAGATCGGACCAGTGGTAGTCAAGAAACAGCGGTCGCAGACACACATACAGACAGACAACAGACAGACAGACACACACACACACACATTGCTGGAATTATAGATAGACTAGTGCATGCCCGTATGCGGGCCCATACGTGTGTGGCTACGTGCAAAAAAAAAGAATTGTGACGTCATAGCACCGTGTCCTGTCATTGGTTTGGTAAATAAATGGCCATAACTTGGGAACCACTTGTCCGATTAATATCAAATGTCCTAGTGCGTGCGTGCCCATACGTGCGTGCCCGTACGTGTGTAATCCCGAACACTCATCACAGATTTTGTAGTGCATGCCCGTACACCCATCACAGATTTTGCAACCAACAGATTTTAAAGGATCTGATGGATGATGTACCTTGAGCCATTGCAGTGCCCGCTCTTCTGGTCGAATTTCGTAGCAGCATGATCACCATACCCACCTTGAGAGTGATCCGATGTGGAGGCATACCAGATGGACAGAGGGTGTTCAGGAACTCGGGCGGATACAAATGATCACCCTCAGATTCCGCTGTATCGATGCTACAGCAAACATGTTCCTCCCTGGAAATATGGTTGTCATTGGGGCATTGTTTCAATTATATCGGACCAACCGTATCATAAATGGCCATAACTTGGGAAACACTTGGGAAACAGCTGAAACGGATGAAGAAGAATGATATCAAACCTTGAAAAGGCACATACTCAGGTCCCCAGCGTCAATTGTGACATCGTATCAAAAAAAAAAAAACATTTTAATTGTGACGTCCATAGTGACGACTTAGCACCGTGTCCTGTCATTGGTTGATAAATAAATGGCCATAACTTGGGAACCGCTTGTCCGATTAATATCAAACCTTGAAAAGGCACATACTCAGATCCCCAGCAATATTCCTGGCAAGTTTCAATGATCGGACCAGGAGTTGTCAAGAAACAGCGGTCGCAGACACACACACAGACAGACAGACAGACAGACAACAGACACACAGAGATTGCTGGAATTATAGATAGATGGTTGTAAGCTCATAATTCAATTATTTGATTTATTCAGCAATGCACATTTCAGTAAAAAACAATTTAAAAAAACCAAAAACGTTACCTTCCAAAGCAGTCTGTTTAGTGTTCCCATCTGAGAGTGGTGCCACATGATTATGTGACCCATACCAAGTCATGCATGCTTGTTCGTGTAACACCTGGGGTGCGTTCAGTTACCCAAGCAGCTAGCTGGTGAGCACTTGTCAAGCCAGCCGTTCCTTATCAACTTCGCGAGCGCTCTACAAGAACCTTGTAACTGATCACACCCTGTTCCAAGAGTCTCTCTACTCCCTGGACGACCCAGAGCACAAAGAGGGCCGGTTGAACATGACCCATTTTTCAAATGGACTAATCCACTCTGGTTCTCGTCAACTTCGTTCTGTCAAGTCATGTTCGAGTTCTGGTCGAATTCATGATCAGATTTCTCCAAACATTCCTATCCTGTGCTGTCCCGAAGCTCTGCGATCAGTGCTTCTCATGTACATGGTGGTCTTATGTCTTCACTCATTTGTTTGTAACCTCCATCA
Source organism: Eptatretus atami (assembly GCA_035128595.1). Taxonomy (NCBI): domain Eukaryota; kingdom Metazoa; phylum Chordata; class Myxini; order Myxiniformes; family Myxinidae; genus Eptatretus; species Eptatretus atami. The sequence goes on from CM068968.1 coordinate 54,272,689, forward strand.
CCCAAGGTGGAGGAGGTTATGGTTTCACCCCTGTCTGTCTGTTACTTCGCGAAAATATTTCGCCAAGTATGTTTGCAGCGTCCGTCTGTCTGTTTGTTACTTCGAAGATTTGTACGAACATCAAATCGAAGATTTGTCTCTCTCATTTGATGTCAATCACCTCCAGGTCATAATTTAAAAACGATCTTCATGAAATGGTGAATTTGGTTAGAAGCAAGAAGCCCATTGATTTTGAGGTCAAAAGGTCAACAACTTCGTCGATTTCTAAAATCCTAAGTTTTCATCCGATTGACTTGAAATTCGAACAATGTTCACATATCACGTGACTGAATTCAACCACCATTATTTTTTGAGGCCAAAGGGTAAACATAGGCCTAATTTCTTAAATTGATAGGCCAAAAACTACATATATATATATATATATATATATATATATATATATATTGTTGCGGGCCGGGGGTCGGTGAGAAGACCACTAGTGGGGGAAGCTATCTCTGTTCCCACCAGACTCCCCGGAATTGTAGGCCTCGCACACGGATAAATCAGTGACGCGGTGGGTCGCTTAACCGACCGTGGACACCAATAACTCAACCGTGTGACCTAGGGTCCTCCCGTTTTGGGTTAATCGGGTTACCTAATTAATCAGTGGTTTAATTACCGGGGAACACGCCCTCAGTACTCCTTGTCCGAACCGAATCACTCTACCGGAAAGGATCGGATGCAGCCGAGCGACACTGCCAAGGACGTACCGGCTAAAAGGAACGGATCTTGGGAGTGAAGTCCCGGCTAAGCTAGGATTCGGACCATGCTGGATCAATGGAAGAAAGACAAAAACGAGCAGGGAACATTCCTAATAATGATTTATTTACAATCAACTTACAAAAGGGGACAAAGAGCAGACTTGACGTGAAATTAATGATAATAATAATAATAACGATCTTCTGCAGTCTTACTTAGGCAGACAGGCGCCAGAACACACACATACGCACACACACAGACACAGAAAACCCGATGAAGAGGAGTTTAGAACCAGGAATTGGGCACGTAAAGGAGGAGCTTGAGTCGGAAGGGGCGGAGTCCAGAGTGCGAGGGTGTAGTAGTAGGCAGGACCAGGTAGGCGGGTGGGGTCGACGTCGTGTGGGCGGAGACAAGGAGGCGGAGTCCGGGCAGCAGGAGGCGGGTCGTGGCGGTGTCGACAAGGCGAGGTGAGAGAGAGGCGGAGAAACTCAAAAAGCAAGAGAGACTGCCCTGACCTTTATAGGACCCGCAGCTCGGGGGGAGGGGCCATGCCGAATCAAAACGTCATCACCTGAATCGGACGCTCCGATTGGCCCCGACCCCTCACATGGCCCGCAACTTTGGCCGGAAACCGCCTCACTTCGTTTCCAGTGGGGCAGTGGTGTAGTACTGAGGGTTCTGGTGTCCGGGGGGGAGGAAAAACATAATTTTATGAGAACAGTTAAATGCTGGGAAATTTCTTAAATTGGTTGTGAATTTGCCCCCCCCCCACCCCAAAAATGTCCCTCTGCACCCTCCTCAGTCGGCCACTGCGGAGGGTAGGGAGTGTGCGCGGTTGTTTACCCCGGGGGGGGGGGGGCAGGGTCTGCTGCCTCTCAAGATCTTTTACCTTCACGAGTTGGAAACCAAGCTTCAAGCACTAGTGTCATACTGGGGTATCTGGTATTCATTGGAGGGGGCATTCACAACAAGCCCTTACACACACACACACACACACACACAACACACACACACACACCAGCTCCTCACCAGAGGTTGTAACCCTGTCCTGAGTGTGAAACTTGAAATAATCATTGTTTGTTTGGCAAAATGAACAAATCACCAATGATTATAAAACGGAATATAAATGGAGACTCGTGATGATTCATTCTGTGTTCTAATAAAAATTGGT
>CM068968.1:54285304-54304996 GCA_035128595.1 Eptatretus atami
TGAAATTCTATTTTCCTGGCCTGCCTTACTCATCCCAATTACTTCATCAGTTCCTTCCTTAATAGCGTTTCCCCTCCTCGATGACCTAAAAAAGGCCTGAAGTCCTTCAATTCCCACTGCCAAAACCTGCTGCCCCCTTTCTATTTAACACACGGCCATCATTCCAGAACACTCCCTCTTGTCCCCTCAATGATTCCCACTGTTTCCTAAATGTAAAAACTCCTCCCTACACCATTCTTCCAGCCATTGGTTGACCCGTCTATTCCTCTGCTCAAAATTTCGAATATATTTTTCCTAATCTTGGGATCCCAGAAAACATGACCTCAGCAAGCCCTTTGCTTTCAGCTCTTACCCAATATCCTGGATCTATTTTTCAAAACTCTGAGTAAACTTTCCCCACATCATTTCACACCTCGGTGAACCCAACCAACTTCTTCCTGCATGACCCCGATACAACATCGTTTACCCTTCCTTCAATGTCCCTAACTCTCGCTCCTTTCAAAACTACCAGGAATTCTGTCTACAATCCTTCCTGACAGAATGAAGAATCACATATTTAATCATCTCATCACTACAAAAACTGTCTCCCACACCTCATGTCTTACCATTTATATTGCTCATTCCACCACTGCCTGCAAACCCGCTGCACCTCACCACTACCGTGCCCATGCACCGTTCACCACCCGCCGCCTCCGTTGACCGTCCCACCCCCTCCCCCATTGCACCGTCCCCACTCCCCTCCCCGTTACACGTCCCACCCCCTCCCCATGTGCACCGTCCCGCCCTTGCTCCCCATTGCACCCTTCCATCACCGGCCCGCCCCCGTTGCACCATTCCACCACCGCCCACCCCGATTGCACCATCACCACCGCTACCCCCGTTGCACCTGTCACACCGCCCACCCCGTTGCACCGTCACTGGAAGGAGAACTTTAGAGGTTTACTGGAAGGAAGAGCTCGCCACCCAGGCGCCTCGTTGCGCCGATTCCCTAACCGGAAGTGACGTCCTTACGTCATACATATCGCTTTAGCCCTATCAATGTGAAGTATGCACTTTAAAAAATTCAACAATTTTCGTATCCAGATCTGGATTCGATCTTCACAAATCGAAACAATCGTCCTTCCACACTCCCAACCGGTCCACAAAATTGCATCCGGATCAGTCAACCACTTTTTGAGATATTCTTCACACAAACAAGCAAACAACAAACACACAACAGAAAGACATTGTGCAGAGCTCGATACTTGCAAAATCCTAAAACAAATTTGACCTCAAAATAATTGGGTGGTTGAATTCAATGATCACGATATGCCTGACTCTCTTCAGAATTCCAAGTCAATCGATGAAAACCTTGAGATTTTTAGAAATTCGGCCTATGTGTCTTTTGCGCCGATGTGGACCTCCAAAATGATTGTGGGTATGAATTCAGTGATTCTGATGGCAAATCCTCTTCAAATTTGAAGTCAATGAGAAAAATTGAGGATTTTTAGAAATACCTCCTCAGTTGGTTGCCTTGGGCCTATGTTAACCTTTTGACGTCCAAAACAATAGGTTTCTTCCTTCTGACAAACTCTACCATGTGTGAAGTTTCGATGAAATCAGTTAAAATTGTGATCCTGTCGGCGACAGGACAGACAGATTAACAAATCGACTCCCAATGTACTTGAAAAAAAAAATAATCTTCCATTTTTGTGAAGTAAAAACAAACAGATAGAGAGGGTGAATAACATACCTCCTTCCCTTGGGTAGTGAGGAAAATGAAATACAAATTACTTTTCTAAAAACGAAAATGATTTGTATATTCAGGACACGGCACTGCAATCCAAGATCATCAATGGACACAGTGTTCAACTTGACATCGTTTTTTTTTTTTTTTAATTGCTTGAAAATCTATGGAAACTTAGCACATGTGTACAAGTTCAATGTTCAGGTATGACTCAATACAAAAATATCAATTTGATGAACTAGGATGCTTTAGATGACGTTGATCACTTCAGAAAGTTATTGGGAGTTTCTGGCCCCCTGATGTGCGTTGTGTGTTAGCTCTCAGACGAGCCTCGACAATGTATACAAAAAAGTTATAAAAAGATGAGTAAAAAACACAAAAAGGTATTACACAACCGCTGTTGATGCTGTCACCCCAATGTCCAAACTCTTGGGGTGTATATCTTACAAAAAATTTATAAAAGGCACGATGACAATTATCCCCCCCCCCCCCCCCCCCATCACATGGAAGGCACCCAACCAACCTAACTGGCTCATGGATTAATTTCAGGAGAACAGCCAACAGAGGATGGATTCAGTGCAACCATGAAAGAAACAAGGTTGAGATTGAAAGGGAACTTAAAGCCGATAAAGAATGGTTGGCAAGGAGACTGCACGCATCATCCTTACAAACCTGAGAGGAAGGTGAAATAGCGTCGATTCTTCACAAACTTGTTGCACTTTCGTTTTCTCTCGTCCATCTCATCGTCGTTTGGTTGAGCAGCTTTGTTAAAATGCTGGAGCAATATGAGGAACCGCACTCCGGCCTGTACAAACGACCCAGTTCTCACCGCAACCCGGTCACCTTGAGCAGCTTTTGTGGCACGCCACATCAAGACGCCCGGGAGAGCGGGTATGTTGTAGAAGGAAAGTATTTGGACGAATGTTTCGATGGTGTAAGGCCATGACAGGTGGTGAAAAAACACCAGTGAGAGGTCGAAAAAGCAAGCGACAAACACGAGCCTGGAGAGTTATTTTTTATAGTAAGAAATGCATGGCGAGGACTATGCAGTGAAGGAACGGGTGCAAGAATCGGTTTTTATAAGAGAGGATCACAACTTGGGCTTGAACGGCAGGTGATAAGATGAGAGGAGGAACAACCACAAAATAAATGCTGTGTAACAGGTAAGGTGATGAGAGGGAAGATTACAGAACAAACAAGTTAAAAACTTCAAAACATCACGTCCAATCAATCTACTTTAACAACCTTTCAAATTGTACATTCAAATCTAAGGCTTTCTTTATTAGTTAATTTGTTACCGCCACTGAGAACATTGGTGTTTGTATGTGCGCTCATGATCACATTCCGGCAGTTCCCGGATGAGGTTCGCTCAGTCATCAAAGGCCGGGCCTTCGCCTTACTCGGCAGTTGCACTTCTTACCAAATAAAAAACCAGTTATTTTACAAATAAATGACCTAAGCATGTACAGAATGTAGAAAAGGAAGAGAAAGATTTACTCTCATTGGCTTGGCCTGCAAGATTTCCACTGAACTCGATTCATGGACGTTTGGACCCAGGTTCAAATTCCAGAAAACCAAATGGCATTTTCCCCCTTATCGGACTATCATTGTAATTATGTAACAGTACAGTGTATTCTTTATTCCTCCACGTGATTTACAATTGCAGTCCTCCATTGAGCCTGAAGTTAATGAAAATTAATTCATTCCATTTATGGACAAAATGAAAACTAATATGATATGGAATAGGCAAAGCGAGAAAGCGAACGATAGGAATTCTTCTTACATTCGCTTTCTTAAATATATCAAATTAAACAGTCTTTTTGCTATGATTTATCGGACATTTTGCACCAACTTGTTCACCAACTGTATTACTTGCACACTTATACGTGTACGTGTAAACGCCGCAGCTGATGATTTTGAACAGATCTGAGGTCAGTCAGTGCATAGCAGACGATGCTGCAATTTCCGGTTACTTCGGCCTGGATTCGGGATCAGCGATCAAATATGTAAATCACGATTAAAAATTATTTTTTGATGATGCGAGATATCTTTATTAAAATCAGTGGGGGAAAATATTACACCATGTCTGATATTATTGGGTCTTTCGTGTCTCCGACGATGCTTATCTCCCGGGACGCATCATTCCCCATTGACAAAAACGGAAGCAAAAGGGTTCATAGCCGACGATCACGGATTCCCAAATTGCCAGGAATTCGTTGTTGTTGTGTTTCCTATTCTCTCATGTGCACGCGTTGAGTATTGAAGCTCCAACTACATCGCTATAATAACAAACATGGTTCTGCCAATGGGAGGAAATGAGATTGAATGGACATTCATTAAACAACATATTTTGGAAAACTAAAAGATTTACAATAAGTTCAATGTAAAAATTCCGTTCCAGATCATTAGACCGACGCTGTAGAGAACACACACACAGACGACAGACCAGACAGACAGACAGACAGACGAGACGGACGGACAGAATGAACTATTGCTTCCTCGCATTTCTCTATAGTATAAAACATCATTAAAACTTACAATCACAAGGACATGAATTGGGAAAGAGAAAAGCAAATTTGAACAGAGTTCACAAGGAACATTACCCCGCGTTTATGTTGAGAAACAAGGACGCGGGTGGAGTCTACGAGCTGTTAAATTTGATGGGTCATGATGATGTCTCGCGTGTCAAATTTTGAAGCAAACTTCAGGAGTCATTTTGTTTTGCAGGTCCAAAATCCGTTCGCGTCTTACATTTCAATTTCGACATTTTTAAACACGAATTCCTACCTCACCATTCAATTTCAAACCAAATCTTTATTGCAGTGACATCAGACTCCCACTTGTTCTTTCTTTTCATTTATGTACAATCTCGTTCATGTTGGTGAATGCAAAATCAAAACATTCACAGTGTTAGTAGGATCAATATGGCCTGACGTAACCCTAAAAAATTGCAAGAAAACGTTTTATGGTGTTTTCAGTCGTGTTTGGCCAGAGAACAACATATCAAAGTTGGGGCCAAAATCTGGACCACTCAGAAAGGTGTAAATATGACTCAAAAGATGGCCGCCATAGAGCAAAATACCTAAATCTATGCATACCTTTGAAAAACAAACAGTTCTCACCACTTTAAAAGTGACAATTAACGATAAATTATTACCTTATAAGTACCAAACAGGTGAGGTTGCTGGGAGTGTCCCAAAGTCGCATCATGACGTCATCATTGTGTCATGACATCATGAATGACGTCATGATTTAATTTTTATGTGATTTCATGGTAACTTCCAAATTATGAAACACTGTTCAACAAAAATAGTTTTCTCCTGTTTGATGACCAGATGACATAATAAATAAATGATGATGCCAAGATCGTGAGCCACACCCATACCTTTTACTAAGGGCGCAGTTCTTATACACACAAAAACAACGCCCGGAGACCAATGTTGTTCAATTTCTTTTGAAAAAATCCCTGGGTAGTTGGTCACCAAGGAAAGTATTCCAGGTTGGGACACCCATTACTGCATTTAGCAAAAAAAAAAAAGTCCCATATTCGTTCCCTCGTTTCAATCTAAAATGGGTCTGCAATGGTTCAATTTTCACAGTTGCCATCTTGCAAGGTCCCGAGCCCCTGTGCACTCGAGTCCGTACTTACTTACAACTACATCTAAGTGTGTCTGACATCTCAGCCGAGCAGTTGCAGATGAATCATTTTTATCAGAATTCAGGCAGCAGGGTGTTGTCCTCATTACTGGTGTGAGTTTTGTTCCCTTGAATGTCCCAGCCGGCAGGACTCTGCACTTGTTTCCATTGTCATCACTCCCGCCACTCCCCACTACCATGACCTTGATGCCTATTAGCGATTCGCTCTCATGGAGTCTTCTGTTGTCAGCTGAAGTTGTGCGGTGTGTAGGCAGTATGCGTCTCGCTCTCGTGTCGCTCACGAATTCTGCATATGCTTTTGATGAGTCTGCTCGGCGACGATTAGCTATAATCTAGCAGAGTGAGCACATTATGTTTATGCTCAATGGATTGCTACGGAAGTCATAGTGACGATTTTTCAGTTAATACATACGGTGACATACGGATTTCACGTTTGCAACTCAACACACATTTCTATCGGCGAATGTTGTGTCATTTATACCCGCTATATTTGGTAGCCACATGAAAATCTTGTCGCTAGTGTATCCAGGAATGAAGACAGAATCACCTATTGGCATTGGTTTTAAATGGAATCACCTGATATTGCTTTTCATATTATTCTTGCGCAGAGCCACAAGGTATTTAGATGTAGCTAACTATCAATCCGAGATAGCACAATAGGCGCCAAACTCAAGCATAATCGTATTTAACAAAAACGAATCATCGTTCTCAAGATTGGTACTGCTTTAAGATACTTGCTGTGTAAAATTCTCAATGTCAGTGACAACATTGGATTATGCGCGTTTTGTCTGACTGAAAAATGATAATAAGTTTATCTTACGATCCAATTTTCCCCATGATAGAGAGCTAGTATCTATTTTTGTTTAGATACGTATTCTTCTTCGTTTAGCGTTGAGTTTGATATTCTTTAGTAAATGTGGACGAATTATGATGAGTCAAGAGCTGTCATGTATGATCCGCACATCATGCTAGCGCCTCCTGCTGCCATAGCGTGGGATCCAGTGTTGCCAAGTTCTTTATGCTTCAGCCGCTATGTGGATTAATCATAATATCAAGCACCATGGACTTTGTTGTGTCTTTTCAATGAGATTAAGGTAGAAAGTCATCTAATTTCTCTCCCACAATTGTAGTAATATTTCTTTTAGATGTTGTTTTTGTCTCTCTAAACCATTTGACTAGTAACTCGATATGCAACAAGCATTTTTTCAAGTTGTGATTGTTCTTTCCTCGGCTTGGTTGTCGTGTTGCTCTTTTGTGACATTGGTGAGTCCGGGATACCAATATCCAACGAGAGATTACTCACTATTGTTGCTGTTTGCCATACAGTATCCATACTTGTGCTAAAAGATGTCGCTATGTAATCATCCGGCAGAGTTGACCACTAGTAAGAGTAACGTTCGCTTTCTTGTCCATTTCAGAGCGCTGTTAGAGGGAACCCCATCTAAGAGTGCTCTTGAGGAATAGACTGAAGAGAAAGTTGGAACAAATATCTCTCCGCAAGCGAAGGTGAATTGGAGAATTTCCTATTGCGTCTATCATATTTCGAAGATCGCATTATGTAGAGTGGTTCAGCACTAGTCAAGTCATAGTTATAGCTATGAATACAGGAAGAATTAATAGAAACTAGAATGCCTTCAGTCACCCTGAGCGATCTAAAATCTATCATCATCATCATCTTTCCAACAGTGAATTCTGACCGAATAAATAACACAAGTCACGTCATTGACGGTCAGAGATTACCCTCCATGCACGTCACTTGGGTATGCAGATGTTCAACGATATAAGAAATTGGGGCGATTCACGATTACTGAGTGCCGTAGTTGACACAAGTATTTCAAACTATTTGAATTTACACTTAGTATTGTGTCCGTTAGAAAAGCTAACGAGTCGCATGGGATATGAGAAGAAATTGAGGCACTTTTAAGTTCGTGGCAGCCATCTTTTTTAATTTAGTCAAAGATTTGACCCCCTTTGTGATGGTCCGATTTCGTTGCCAAGCTTTTATAGTGTTGTATCTCGGGACCATAACTCAAGTACCTACAGAACACAACCAATGAGTACAAAACGTTTTCGTTGCAGACTCTATAGGTCTTGATCCGTTCAGTGTCTCATGTGTGTATGTGTCATATCTTGTGAGTGGCTACTAGTTTGTCCTTTAATGATCCATGTATATTGCTTCTTATGTTACACTAGTAAATCGGTAATAACCATGGCAGATGTTTATGTGTCGCTATCTCGCTCTATCGTATCTACTGAACCTTGTCGTGTGTGACCTGATAAACGTGTGTGTGTGTGTCTCGTTGATGTCGGACCGCTATCGAGATACAGCCCCGAAGGACACTGCCAAGGATGGGTGTGTGGGTGTGTGTATCGTGCTTCCTACACTCGAACTCCAGACGTGATAAAACACCTGAGCAAGCCTCAAACTGGCTCAGTGACCACTAACTAAAGGTACTCCAAGGGTTCTAAGCCTAAAGAGATGTCTCGAAACACTATGGGTGTCTTTGGTTAGATTAAAACACCCCTTCATAGGATTAGATAGTAAAGGCCTTAAAATTTAATTAATGACCTTTAACAAGCCGGCATCCTCAGGTCACCATCGCCGTGCTCACCGAGTTCTTAAGCCGTATCTTGGATTTACCTCGCTGGGTCTCGAAGCCGCCACGTTTTCTTTTTGGCCTGCTTACAATCAATTTGACTGACTAGGCACAACTACGATTTTGTTTCACAGATAATTAGAGTTTTTTATACTCATTGTTCTATTATCATCTTATCCCTCATCATATATATAGATCGAATGCCTGTTCAACTATAAGCTACGAAATACGGCTAGACCTTTACCATCCGCTTGTGTGTATGCATTAGGAGCTAGGTTTTTCAACTCTCTCGGAAGCTTAGGTAGACCAATTTCTTCTATTCGCGCAGGTTCTTAGGCAGACAGGCACCAGGTATCGATGCCACTATTATCTTCACGAGCGATCAACCTCACTACCACCAGTGACACCAGAACTAACCCGAATGGAAAAGAGTAGTATGCAGTGATACTAAATACTTCATTTCAGCTTTGAGAGATTTGCACATATCGTCAGGACTAAATAGTGTCAAAATCTGTGTGAAATCCTGAAATAATTTAAGTAAGAAAAATAACGAAGTGCTCAATAACTAAGCCGATGTACTTATCTTACTGTGTATAAGGTCAAGTTCCCCTCCTTCTCGACAGTATATAACACGAAAAGTGGTGGCACGATTGCGCAAAGGCTGTTAAAAAACCTTACGTTAGTTCTTTGACTGTTTGAGAGGTTATGATTGACGGCTGGAAGCAAATTAAAGAATTTCGAATGATTGGCAAAGACTTCAGACGCTAGTTCAGTTGAGCTAGTGGACGATTTCGACGTCAATGATGTGGCCAGGTTAATCGACAAGGATGCGGTGAGAGGCGCCCGTGTGCGCAGCGAGAGGAGGACTTGGTCGTATCCTCGCGGTCTTGTCGCATCGACGTCAGCGTAGTCTATATTTTCGGCGGATTCGAACAGGAGATGCTCGCGAGACTGCAGCACAGCTTTCCTCATAGCAAAGCCGAATGAAGCGACTCCCCCCTTTATTAAGTGGTATCTGGCCGCGCTCGTGGGGGAGCGGAGCCCACTAGCTCGGAACTCTCAAAAGATCAATTCTCATCACACTACTCGAGAATCATGGGCCGCACCTCCTCTTGCACTTCGCTCGCGACCCCTATTCGACGATGGCCCGCTCCAACATCGTCTGGCCGGACAAATACCGCCTGCAAGACAGTTCGTGTGTCCGGGCCTGGCAACTCTCCATTCCGGAACAGTTTAGGGAGATCATCATCGTTTCCCCTCAGTCGTCGCGGAGGCCCCACGACATTGAACACGGAATCGGGCGCGCACCCACTTGCACATGATCCACTACTGGACTACGGACGAATAAGTTCTGCCGAAAAAACAGAAGACGCACGGGGCCACTGCACTAGTACCTGCACACTGGTTTTTACCGCAGGATGTAACCACGCGAGTAAAGCCAACACGCCACTACGGGCTATCTGAATATCGCTAGCTCAAAATAACACAATCCGACCTCGCGAATTCCGAACCCAGATCTCTTGCAACAATGAGCCAACCCCCAGCACTACTCGAGTACGATCTCCTGGCTGACTCGATTGCACTGGCTTCGCTGGCGTAGAGACGAGAACGCTGATCCCCACCTACTGGCGTGGGAGAATCCACCTGTTCTAGCGCAAGCACGCAAGTTCCTCGAATCCGGATCACTAATCTGAGCCAATGAGATTACACCACAGTCCATGCACGTTTGGCCACGAGCGGCTGAGGGAGGTAATGAGCTTTATCTGGGACGCTACTTCTTATCACCACACTGGCTGCATAGCGCGCTGTTACTAAAGTAAATCAACTTGTTCTTGTCACCTACCCCAACTCATCCACCACGTTTTGTCAAAACCCTGTCCACAACATTTGAGATATGCTACTGTTGTATGCGTTTTTGACCCAATCTTCAAATGGTCTGACAGGTGAAGAATCACTTTAAAAAGAAAACAAACAAAAAAATTATACATTCTCGTATTCTTGGATCCGGATCTTCACTAAAATGAATCGTTTCGGCCTTGGTTCACACATCCAAACTGTCCACCAATTTGGTCCGGATCTGTCCCTACTTTTTGAGATATCCTGCTGAAAGACGACAGAAAAACAGTAGGGGTCAGATATTGCCAGACTCCATAACTCTTCACCGAGCCACCCTTCGGCCAGTGGCTCAGACGTTCCACACCCGCTGCGGTGAGCGGCGAAGTTACACCATATGGCGGGTAACCTGGTGTATAGGTCTGGCACTCTTTGAAAAGGATAGGGTCGTTGACCCGCTTTTGTACCTCTAGCCAGGCTGGCCAGTCTTTACAATTCTGCCCGTGCAATTCCAACTCGTCTGTAGGGCAGATCTGCATCCGGAGCTGCATCAAAAATATCCGCCAACATTTGGGTGGTAATTCATTGCTGTTATTCGGTTGCTTCCTGTCCGTACAAGCGTTTCACTATAGAACGAGAGCTGTGGGCCTCAGTTTACGCATATGCTGGGCTCTTGTTTTGCCTCCAGTTGCTAGATATGCTCCCACCAAAGCAACATTTTTCATGGGATACCTTGTGTTTGTGCAGCCTCTATACGTATTAGTATATATATTGTGTAAAGATTCGGGGTGTGGGATGGTTTCTCGGATGCCTCTTATATGACGCAGCAGCAGTCACCGTGCAGTTTTCATCCCAGCTCTATAGAGCGATTTTCTCGGGCAGACTCCAGAAGCCATCCGCGCTGTACACCCCGGCGCACGTGCCAAGCGGTCATAGCAGATCACCCGCCGCACCTGGCTTCCGGGCGTCTATGATATGCTGCTCCGGCGCCGGTCGAGCGATCTGCATCGAACTACTTGTGCACAGCATCCCTCACCCGCTCCGCCGCCTGATCTCCACGAGGCCCACTGTACAGTAAGGGACGTGGGATTTACCTTCAGAATAATCAGGAAAGAAGAGAGGGTGAATGAAGGAAAAATGACTGAGCAACCTTAGCCTATTAATCCGCAACGCACTCCCTTGTTGTCCGCGGAAACAAAAGGAAGGACTATCTCACGTACTAATAATTGATAATGTCTGCACCTATCTTGTTATGCATGCGTTGAATCGTACCAAAAATACACCTAGTACCCTTGCCACATGGGGTGATATTAGGACCCCGTTCAGACTGATTTTGTCTAAGTAACCGAGCAGAGTAGTCTACTTCAAGTTCTATATATCATCACGAATGTTCGATTTTTATTACAATCCAAAAATCAGGTAGCGGAGTCAGTTCCCGAGCGCAGCACGGAACCTAATTCAAATGCGTGTTTTTTCAACTCATTTAGCGCCTACAGACCAGAATCCCTAATTGAGGAGCATGGGGGAATACAAGAAGCAACTCTATGCATAAACTTTGGTCATCCAGGACAAATACTTATACCTATGGTCACTATTCGCGAGTTCCTGGTTTGCGTGGGTCGCGTCATAATTCTTCAGACTTCTGGGTTCCTGCCGCTTCCGCCCAGTAGAGCGTGATGTTTATTGCGGCCCTTCTACCGGCGATTATCGGTCAACAGACCCATTCATGTATACTTCAAGGTTTCTTTTTCTTGTCCAGTACAAAAATAGAGTACAATGTGAGAGTGAAATTGTTGTTTTTGAAATCAAGTGATATAGGCGTATGTTGATTCTCACTTGCTATTAAAGTAAATTATTACTACTTGTATACTCTGCTTCTCACGTTCCTTCTTCTTGACACACACCACCCCAAAGCCTCGCGGCGCGCGCTTCAAATGACTCAGTCTCTTGGTTCAATTTAAGAATCCTACAACCCGTTCTATAACTAGGGAGTATACGCGTTATGGGTTTCCTAAGGGGGAACACTCTAACGAGACTAGCTGTTAAACGACATGCGATTCGAAAGATCGAGACCGTCGAGCCATAACAAGACAGCGATACTTCGTGAGTTTCTGAGAGCTCGAGAGGATAACTCGCACAAAAAACCACGATGGTGTGGCTTCGTGACACCCGCGGAGTGTCCAACGGATTCAGAGCCCCTCAAGGCTTGAGCACGCGCGTTGGCAAAAATGAGCGGCGCCGTAACGTCCTTCTTCGTCAAGGCACACGCTCTGCAACACGCCGCATGCTCAGCGCCTATCTAAGCCCCGCGCAATGTCGAGGCGGCACAAGACCGTCAAGATCATGAAGTGGCTGTCAGCTCGTTTCTGACACCAGGGTCCAGATACAATCAGGCCTGGCTTGTTCACCAGGCCTCCTTCACGAAGAAAAGATCGCAGACGACACAGCTCGTTCCCTACACTAGGCAGATCAGAACTCCCACCAGTGCGTATGTTCGTAACACCTCGCAGCGCGCAGGCAGAGACAGACCTCATGCAGTCCGTGTTCCTGCACTTTTCTCTTTCGGCTCTGCTCCGATCTCTGCTCTACGGCCACATGAAGTGCGCACAGACCTGTGCAAGTTAACCCCTCAGGCTTCAGCCCCTTTACATCTCCCGGCAGAACTCAACTCAGCTGTGTCTTGTTGCTTTGTGTGACAGCTCGCTTTCTGTCGAAAGCCTTAGCCCTGCGCTCAAAACAAAAAGCCGACTGCAGTTCTATTTCTACTGCCGATGCAGTCTGCGAGCGCTCAGCGCTCTCGTCGCAGATCCACACGCCTTTCCCTTCGTTCGACTCGCCATGAGACCCATCTGCCAACGGTCTGCTCTTTCGAGTTTTTCCCTGTGGTGTTTTGTGTTCGCCATTTTACGAAGCAGACAAGGACTCTCTGTCCCTTTAGTTTCACTTCTTTCTCTAGCCCACTCCCCCTCTCTCGGAAACTCGATACTGAGCGGGGCTCTCGTCCGGAGAGGGGAAGAAGAAAGGAAGATTCTCTCGGGTACATTCCAACCACTGCTCAACAAATAACAGCCTGTGACACCTCCGAACACATGTAACTGCAAATTACGAACAAACCGTGTCCAAACCATGACATTAATATGGCTTGATTAATGGGTTAATTCTTTATTTTAATAGGCATACTAAGGGCCTAGTTTCCGTAACAATACATGGATTTCATTCTGGTATGGATACAAAACGTACTAACTGTTCGCTGCGAAGGTATGTGTTTCCCGAATGCATTCTAGTTTGTTCGTTTTCAGGTGTCACTGAGTTGATTTTTAGTTGTCTGTGAGCAGGATATTTCGAAATGTAACTGGTTTGACTATGTTGGCGTGTTGACGACGATGAAGAATATGGAGAAATAGGGGAAAAATACGGAAGATAAAGATTAAAGATTTGGGGAGATGGAAAGATAAAAATTAAATTTTAGAACGGGAGAGAGAATTAAAGAAGAATATTAGAAAGAATGAGGAATATAATAGAGATGGAGGGAAGAAAAAGAACTAATGATAAAGATAGAGTAATAATATAAGAGAAGATAAGAGTAGATAGAAGGAGGAGATAATATAGAGGATGATGAGAAAGATTATTATGAAATTAGATGGGAGAAGAATTTAATAGAGAGAAGAAGAAGGGAAAATATGAGTAGGATAGAATAAATATAGAATGAAAATTGGAGATAGGGATTGAGGAAAGGAAAACAGGATGGAAGAAGGAGAAGAGAAGGATATTGAAGAAAAATATTCTATTCAAATTATAAAAGGATTAGAGGAAGAGATTAGAATATAAAGGAATAATATTTGGAATAACATAGAGAATGAATGATAGATAAATAAGGAAAAGATAAGAGGAATAAGAAGGAATATAGAAAGATTTATAGATAGAAATATGAAATTCGATTTTATGAAATCTTATCCGATGATGTTGTTATTTTGAAGTGTTTCTTCACCATTACAAGTGGCCCCAAAAATGATTATTATAATTATGTATATATGTATATTGTTACGGAAATGGCAACTTAGTTCATTTGCTATTAAAATATTAGAATTAAGCCATATCAACCATTAAATGCATGTTTGGACAGGTCGTCGGGTTTATTTGACGTTTACATCGTGTCGGGCACAGAGGTGAGCAGTTCATCTTCCCAACCCCGCTACAACAGTTCGTGGTATGCAAACATATACATTATACATATAATATATATATAAATCATTTTTGGCCATCTTGTAATGGTTGAAGAAACACTTCAAAAAAAACAAATTCTCCGGATTACAGATCTTCATTAAAAATCGGAATCTATTCGTCGTCACCACCAACACAATAGTCTCAAACCCATCGAGTAACATTTCGAAATATCCTCTCACAGAACAAAAACTAAACAATCACTCAGTGGACACCTGGAAAAACAGAACAAACTAGAATGCATTCGTAGAGCACATACGCTTTCGCCAGGCTGAACAGTTTACGTTTTGTATCCCCACAGATAGGCCAGATCCAGATCCACACCAAAATTAAGTCAATTCGTCCTTGTCACATACCAACTGCCGACCAAATTTCATCGAACCCATCAAAACTTTTGAGATTATCCTGCACACAAACAAACAGAGCATACGTCATGCAAAGCATGAGCTTGTGAAATCCAGAAAACAATTTCGACTCAAAAATAGTTATGCGTTAATTCAGTGAACCTGAGATGAAATCCTTTTTCAATTTCAAGTCAATCGGATGAAATTGGGGACTTCAGAAATCGAACCTAAGTTTTACCTTTACCTATGTTACCTCATGTTGACAAATTTTTATGAAACTTGTCGCGAAACTGTCGCAGGAAAAGTGCCTATAATCTGCAAAAAGTTTCAGTCGATTGGCTGAGCGGTTTGGGATGCAGGTGAGAGGACAGACAACCAAAAAAAAAATCAACTCAAGACACTTGGCAAAACAGAATGAAGTAAGGCGGCATCGTGAGCGCATACCTCCGCGAGGTTGTAACAGTGTTTATATCCCACGATGGCTGGATCTGAACCCAAAAATCTATCCTCTTGTTATTTGCAACAAATAAACTCATCCCACACCTTGAGATTCATGATATATATATTATATATGATACATATGTTGTGATTCTCAGAAACCGCAGCATACAAACAGCATAGGTTCCCAAGAACAGTATTCCATTATTTATACGTGAGATAGTCCCCTGTCCTTTTGTTTCGCCGGGACAACAAGGGAGTGCGTTGCGATGATCTAATAGCTAAGGTTCTCAAGTCATTTTTTCCTTCATTTCATCCCACTCTTCTTCTTTCTATTATTCCTGAGGTAATCAGCCACGTGTCGCCTTCACTGTAAGGTGGGGCCTCGTGGAATCAGGCGGGCGTGCGCGCCCCAACCGCGGGTGAGGGATCTGCTGCACAGAGATTCTCGTTCCGGGCGAGCCTAAACCCGCGTGATGCGGTGATCTGATGTGCGTTGGCGTGCGGGTTGTCGACTCGAGCTTCCGATGGTCTGGGAGGATTGGCGTGCATTAAGAGCATACGAATAAATACTCGTAAGAGGCTGCACAAATGGTGTTTTTCACAGCACGGAACACAGCCGCACGACGCCCACGCTGCACGAAACCGTACGGGCGATAAGCAGACTCCCGCCATGTTGGGGGAATACCGAGTGGGTGGTAGAAAGCGGCATGTTCCTTTTCAACCTCAATATCACACATATTGGTGTTCGCCCCGCGCGCACACGCAGCGGAGTCGTGTGAACGCGAGCACTGGCCACGTGCGAATGGCGAATCCGCGCTGCATGCATGTAATGTGCTCGAAAGCAGACACGTAGATGCCTCGTGAAACCGTGCATAGATTTATCCATGGCGAGTACCTTCGGCCCTCGCGCAGCAGTGATTCTCCACGATGGTGAACGTCTTCTCGCTCTCGACGGCCAGCCGAAGCTGCAATCGAGCCGGGAATGTACCAGTGTGGGCCACCGTTGGCACGCGCGAGCGATGCGCGATTGAGCTGGTCGAAACCCCGAGCGGGTATGCGGGACCCTCGACAGTCGGCGCCGGCGATGGCCGGGGTTTTTTGAGGACTATTCGCTGCCAGTTTCGGGTGGCGATTCGGTCATGCGTGGGTCGGAGCGAAATATGTTCACTTGTTCAGGGATGGCCTTGCGAAACGAACTGAGGCGTTTCCCGGCCAAAGTTGCGGGCCATGTGAGGGTCGGGGCCATCGGAAGCGCCCGATTTAGGGTGATGACTTTTGATTCGGCATGGCCCCTCCCACAGAGCTCGGTCCTATAAAGGGTCGGGCAGCTCTTGCTTTTTTGAGTTTCCCGCCTCTCTCTCGCCTCGCCTCGTGACACCGCCACGACCCGCCTCCTGCTGCCCGACTCCGCCTCCTTGTCTCCGCCCCAACCGAGTCGACCCCACCCGCCTACCTGGTGCCTGCCTACTACACCGTCCTCGCACTCTGGACTCCCCTTCATCGACTTCAAGCTCCTCCTTTACGTTGCCCCAATTCCTGGTTCTAAACCCCTCTTCATCGGGTTTTCTGTGTCGTGTGGTGGTATGTGTGTGTCCTGTGCCGTCTGCCTAAGACTGCAAGAAGATCGTTGTTATTACGCTTATTAATTCCACGTAAGTCTGCTTTGTTCCCCTTTTGTAAGTTGATTGTAAATAAATCATTATATGAATGTCCCTGCTCGTTTTTGTCTTCTTCCATTGATCCAGCATGGTCCGAATCCTAGGCTTAGCCGGGACTTTATTCCTGACGATCCGTTCCTTTTAGGCCGGTACGTCCTTGGCAGTGTCGCTCGGCTGTATTCGCGATCCGGTCCGTTAGATGTGATCTGGTTGGACAAGGCTACTTGAGGGCATGTTCCCCGGTAATAAACCACTGATTAATTAGGAACCCGTTAACCCATAGACCAGGGAGGAAAAAGGGCCTAGTCACGCGTGAGTTATTGGTGTCCCGGTCGGTTAAGCGACCCCGCGTCACGGAATTATTCTGTGTGCTAGGCCTACAATTTAGTCCCGGGAGCAGCTGCGGTGAAAACCTGGTTTTGCCGATAAAGTTTTTTTCTTGCTGTTCTTATAGCCTTGGGGTAGTCTTCATGATTCAGGGAGGGACTTTGCAACCCTTGGGCAATTTCTTATATAACCCTTTTGTGCCGGTGAAACGCATAAATAATGGAAAAAATATTCAGTGTTTTCACTATTTATTGAAATGAACCAACCACCATTCATCCATTTGGTGGTCAATGTTATTCACAAATTATGGTAAACCAAAACAACTTAAGATATAACACAATTGGTGAATTACTCAGTATAACCCTTTCTGGCTATTTTAACCCAGGACATAAAATTTGAACACAGACAACATTTGGATTGCACAATAAACCACTCATCCTTTACTTTAGTCACCAAACTAAGGTAACCAAAAAAACTAAAAGATAGAATAATGGACTTAATATTCAATATTAACCCCTTTCCTGACTGATTTTACCAGCACTATCATTTGAACATCTATAGCAAACAGGGGCTTTGACGCATTATTGCACAAAAAACTACTCCAAAATATGGCATGGGATTTGAATGTCATCTCTTGCTTTCCGACCTGCTGACATGATGCAAAATAGACTGGGTTAGAACCACTCAATGTTGTTTAGTTTGACCTCCGTAAGATCAATCAATTCGTGAAAACAAAACAAATAATCTGCTTACTTGACTAGTTGCTTCCCCAATCTCCTCAAACCTTGCTGCTGCACACGTTGAAGCAGCCAACTGCATAACATGCGCAACAGAAAATTGTGCAAGGCAGACCTCCGACTTGACAACACATCTTTCTCGAATGTACAGGACTTTAACTTTTGCAACCACACCTGATCATTTCAAAGAACATATTCTGGGGCCAGTTTCACATCATCTGGGATTTTGTAATTGGTGACAGCGACTTGTTCTTGACATCTCTCATCCATTCCATATTCCTCAGGTGCCAGTCCGGTGGATTGCTAGTTTCAAGCATTCGCCATAAGATGCCTGAATAGTGACCCTCTTTGACATTTTTCTGTGAAAGCCTCCTTTGTCGTGGCAGGGTGACAGCAGTTTGGGGTGATGATGCGTACCCTTCCCATTCTTTTTTACCCCCAGACAAGCAATCTTGTCTCGGACATGTCTTGGCTGTTTTGCATACCATAGCATGGCAGAGATGAAGGTTGTGGCCTGTCATCAGCTGTGAAATGCGTGCTTCAATGTCACACTGAATCTGTTTGTCTACTGTGTGTATATGTAGACACACAGGTTTTATGGCATTTTATAGTAAGTTCACTATTCTGGTCAGATGCTTACTGAAGGTCAAATGCTTCCCTCACCATAGATCTTGCTACATCGTAATTGATTTACTTATTCGAACAGGGTTCGGTGAGTTAATGGGTCTTTCTTCGTTATCATCAGCGAAACTTCCACGGAAGAAACAATCTTTCCTGATGACTCCATAAATTGTCAAACCCTGGAAATAATAAGTCCAAAAATTAGATTCTAACCGGGAGAAAGCATTTATAACTGTGCCTGAATACTAGTACCGTACAAAGGTTCACAGTTCCATTAGTTACAGTTCCCTGTAAAAGAGGGCAGCACCCAACAACAACTGTCATGCCCATTTGAGTAAACTGTCATTGTAAAAATAAATTTATTCATTGAATTTGTCTAGTATTTAATCTGGTAGATTCTATTTTACTAAACTACTTCATATAAAGCTTGACAACTGGAAGTCTGGTAGCCTATTCCATGACAAACTGCACAGCAGGTGGGATGTGGTGCCCAGCCATGTGCTGTCTAATATCTGTAAACATGCAATTGGTGCCACTTTGTCAGTTTAACTAACTAATGAAGTCTCTCAGCCAATACTTCAATCTTAATATGCATGGGTGATAAACAGATCAAAGCAGGAATGTAGGCCCTCGTTGTGTATATAATATGATCCCCTAGGAATGCCAGGAAAGGTTTAATATCATCAAGTTTGGGCAAATTGTGTCCAACATCAGCTGTAAATACTTTGCCTTGTGATAATAAGATTGAAATAAGAATGTGATACTTTTGGTCACAGCTATTTACAGATATCGCAAAAATAGATACTTTGGGGCACATTTGCGTTGTAACCGGCAATAAAGGTTAATGATAGCAAATGCCCAGGGATTACGAACAGTCACCCTCCTGAATCATGAAGAGCTTACCCTCTAGGCTACAAGAAACAGCAGTAGAATAAAACTTATCCGGGCAAAACCAGGTCCACAAAATATCTTGCCTTTTGTGCTCCCGGGACTAATTCTGGAGTCTGGTGAAACCGACATAGCTTCCCCACCTCGTGTCTTCTCACCCGACCCCCAACCAAATATATATATATATACATATGTAGTTTTTGCCCTATCAATTTAAGAATTAGGCCTATTGTTGACCCTTTGACCTCAAAAATAATGGGTGGTTGAATTCAGTCACGTGATATGTGAATCGTGTTCGAATTTCAAGTCAATCGGATGAAAACTTAGGATTTTAGAAATCCCGACGAAGTTGTTGACCTTTTGACCTCAAAATCAATGGGCTTCTTGCTTATAACCAAATTCACCATTTCATGAAGATCGTTTTTAAAATTATGACCTGGAGGTGTTTGACATTACAAAAAGGTCAACAACTTCGTCGGGATTTCTAAAATCCTAAGTTTTCATCCGATTGACTTGAAATTCGAACACGATTCACATATCACGTGACTGAATTCAACCACCCATTATTTTTGAGGTCAAAGGGTCAACATAGGCCTAATTTCTTAAATTGATAGGGCCAAAAACTACATATGTATATATATA
>CM068968.1:54319485-54332347 GCA_035128595.1 Eptatretus atami
TTTGTTTTATGGATTTTGCAAGTATCGAGCTCTGCACAATGTCTTCTTGTTTGTGTGTTTGTCTGTTTGCTTGTTTGTGTGCAAGATATCTCAAAAAGTGGTTGACTGATCCGGATGCAATTTTGTGGACCGGTTGGGAGTGTGGCAAGGACGAATTGTTTCGATTTTGGTGAAGATCCGAATCCAGATCTGGATACGAAAATTGTTGAATTTTTAAAGTGATTCTTCACCATTGATAGGGCTAAAAGCGATATAGTATGACGTAAAGGACGTCACTTCCGGTTCAGGGATCGGCGCACGAGGACGACTGGGTGGCGAGCTCTCCTTCCAGTACCTCTAAAGCTCTCCTTCCAGTGACGGTGCAACGGGGGTGGGCGGTGGTCGAAATGGTGCAACGGGGGTGGGCGGTGGTGATGGTGCAGACGGGGGCGGGCGGTGATGAGGGGGCATGGGGGACAGGGTGGGGACGGTGCAATGGGGAGGGGGGTGGGGACGGTGTTAACGGGGGAGGGGAGTGGGGACGGTGCAATGGGGAGGGGGTGGGACGGTGCAACGGAGGCGGGCGGTGGTGACGGTGCAGTGGGCACGGGTAGTGGTGGAGGTGCAGCGGGTGCAGGCAGTGGTGAGTGCAGCAATATAAATTGGTAACATGAGGTGTGGGAGACAGTTTTTGTAGGTGATGAGATATTATTAAATATGTTGATTCTTCATTCTGCAGGAAGGATTGCAGACAGAATTCTGTGTATTTTGAAGGAGCGAGAGTTAGGGACATTGAAGAAGGGTAAACGATGTTGTATCGGGTCATGGCAGGAAGAAGTTGGTTGTGGTTCACCGAGGTGTGAATTATGTGGGGAAAGTTTACTCGAGGTTTTAAAAAAATAGATACAGGATATTGGGTAGAGGCTGAAAGCAAAGGGCTGTGAGGTCATGTTTTCTGGGATTCCCAAGATTAGGAAACTATATCGAAATTTTGAGCAGAGGAATAGATGTCAACCAATGGCTGGAAGAATGGTGCAGGGAGGAAGTTTTACATTTAGGAAACAGTGGGAATCATTGAGGGGACAAGGGAGTGTTTCTGGAATGATGGCCGGTGTTAAATAGAAAGGGGGCAGCAAGGTTTGCAGTGGGAATTGAAGGAATTCAGGCTTTTTAGGTCATCGGAGGGAGGGAAGCTATTAAGGAAGGAACTGATGAAGTAATTGGGATGAGTAAGCCAGGCAGGAAAATAGAATTTCAGGAAGGGAAAGTTAAACATATTCGATCACAATGCCAGAAGTTTAAATAATAAGATGGAAGAGCTTGAAGCCAAATAGATAGTGAGGAGTACGATATAGTTACAGTGAGTGAGACATGGTTTAAGGAGGAGAGTAACTGGAGGACAGGATTAGAAGGCTACAAGGTGTATCGGTGTGATAGGAAGGAGGAAATAGGAGGAGTACAATCTGGGTGAAGGACAGCATTGCATCAAGAGAAAGAGGTGACATTAAGGAAGGAATAAATGTTGAGGATTCTGTATGGGGAGATTAGAGATTGTAAAAACAGTAAGATACTGGTGGATTATTTTATAAGGCTCGGGTGTAAAGGAAGGAGAAAGGAGGAGTACATGAAGAATTTAAAAGTACATGTGGTTGGGAAGAGTATTGATTATGGGGATTTTAACTTGCCAGGAGAGATTGGGTCCAGGACAGGGAAAGGGCAGAGCGGATGAGGATTTCCTCGTTTTATTCCAAGATTGCTTTTCACCCAGTTTGTAGATAAGCCCACGAGGGGGAGTGCAGTGTTAGACCTCCTTTTAACTAACGCTCCAACATGGTGGAGGAGGTGGAGGTTGGGGAGCATTTAGGAGCAAGTGACCATAACATCGGTGTGTGCAAAGATTCTGTTGGTGGTTCGAGTTCAGGATAGGGTAAGGCTATTAGATTTCAGGAAGGCAAACTTTGAGGGTATGAGGAGAGAATTGGGTGATGTAGATTGGGAGACTCAAACAACAGGACAATCAGCATCAGAGAAATGGGAAACCTTCAAGGAGCAAATGTGTAGAGTGCAGAGTAAGTACATTCCAACGAGGTGTAAAACTAGAAACAGAACGGGACCAGGGTGGTTGAGTCGTGAGATAGGAATGCTGTAAGGAGAAGCAGAAGGTATTTATTATGTTTAAAATATCAGACGGAGTTGATTATATCACTATCGGAGTAAACAGAGGCGAGTTGAGAAATAACTCGGCAAGCCAAAAGAGAGTATGAGAAGGACATGGCAAGAATATTAAACATAATATCAAGGCTCTTTAAGTATATCAGGGGAAAAGAACATGTTAGGACCAGTGTGGGTCCATTGAGGAATAGCACCGGGTGAGTGGTTAGTGATGAAAGTGAGATGGCAGGCTTATTAAACAGGCATTTTTCTTCAACTTTTACACAAGAACAGTCAGGAGAATTTCCAAAAGCTGAGAGTTTCTATCGAGGAGGTGAAAAGGGCTTTTACAGAAGATCCAGGTTGGAGTGGAGGAAGTGAAGGAACAGCGAGGTAATCGAAGAGTAGATAAGGCTCTGGGTCCAGATAATATGCACCTGAGAGTATTGATGGAGGTGGCTGAGCAGTAAGCGGATGTGAACGGATATTTTCAATAGTTCCCTGGAGTCAGGACAGGTACCGGAGGATTGGAGAGTAGCAAATGTAACACCATTACTTAAGAAAGGATCCAGAGAAGAATTGGGAAACTATAGACCTGTTAGTTTGACTCAGTTGTGGGAAGGTGTTGGAGACATTAATTAGGACGGATGAGACCATTTAAAACAATACATAATTAAAGGTGTCAGCATGGGTTTCCAAAGGTAGTTCCTGTTTAACAAATCTTTTAGAGTTCTATGAAGCAGTTTCTGATTGTGTGGATGAGGGAAGGCAGTGGACGTAGTATATCTTGACTTTAAGAAGGCATTTGATAAGGTACCACATCGAAGTTTGTTGCAAAGTGAGGGCTTGTGAGTGGCTGGTCAGGTAGCTAATTGGATTGCAAACTGGCTGAGTGATCGAAGCAAAGAGTGGCTGTGAGTGGGAGATGTCTTTCTGGGAGGATGTATGTAGTGGTACCTCAGGGATCAGTACTCGGACCATAACTTTTTATATTTACATTAATGATTGGATAATGGGGTAAAGAGAAAGCTTTCCAAATTTGCAGATGACAAAAACTTGGAGGTAAGGTGAATAGCAGAGGGGGTGGTGATCAAATACAACTTACAATAAATTATTGATACTTGTAGGGATTGGGCAAAACATTGGCAGATGTAATTTACCTGAGCAAGTGTAAGGTTTGGGGATGGGAAAGAACAATGAAAAGAGATTACATATGTAAGGGGTAATTTTGGAGCGGGTCACACAGGAGAAGGATCTGGTGGTGGTAATAGATACGGGAGGTGATCAGGCAGCACAGTGCTAGGTAGCTATAGGTGAAGCAAATGGGGTTTTAGGTTGATTCGGAGGGGATCAATTATACATCAAAAGTGTGTGGTAACATTGTTCAGGAATTTAGTGAGGGCCAATTAGAATATTGTGTGCAGTTTTGGTCACCACAACTCAGGAAGGACAGAGATGCCATAGAGAGAGTTCAGCAGAGGGTTACTAGATTGATTCCAGGCCTAGCTAGACTCAGAGCTATGAGGAGCGGTTGAAGGAGACAGGGCTTCATTCAATAGAAAGAGGCGGTTACGAGGAGATATGATGAGATGTTTAAGATAATGAAAGGTAGAGATAAAATAGTGAGATGAATTATTCAACAGAGTGACAGTAACAGATACGAGGGCAATAGCTGAGAGTAAGAAGAGGAGAGTTAAGACGGTAGTAAGGTAGGGGGTCTTTCACTCAGAGAGTAGTTAATGCATGGAATGGCCTCCCTGGAAAGGTAGTGGCAGCAGAAAAGTAGATAAGTTTAAATTAGAATTGGATAGTATCTGTACCTGGAAGTTATGGAGATAGAGGGGTATGGGATGTTGATAAGACTTTAGGTAGTTTGAGTATTGGTGGGTGATTGTGTACGGAGTGCTGTTGGTGGGGTCTTGTTAAGGGGGGTTGTGGTTTGATGTGTGTTTTTAACCAAGCCCATGCCCGCTCTCAGAGGGGAAGAAAAGAAAGAAAAAAAAAAATACAAAATAAAAAATTACACCAAAAAAAAAAATACAAAAATTATTTTTTCTTTCATTAATTAAAAACTTTTTTTTTTTGCATTTTTAGGTCATCTCTACCAAGATGACCTAATAAAGCCGGACCAAATGTCTGTCCGTCCGTCAACAATTTTTCTTTCTGATCTTGATGAAACTTAGTATGTGGGTAGAGGTCGATGAGGTTGTGCACAACGATATAATTTTGTCGGGTTAAGGTCAGGGACGAGGTCACGAGGTCACGTAAGTTATAAAAATCGCCATTTTCAAAACCTATCTAGTCTGCCATTCTACAAGATATTCGAACATGTTTATTGATTATGATAGTAAAAAATATTATCTTGTATCTAACCGGACAGATTTTTGAATTTCCGTCCCGTTTGGCCGCCACGTAACCTGGAAGATGGTCAAAAACCTCCCGGTACAAAGAAAATTTTTACTTCCGATCTTGATGAAATTTGGTATGTGGGTAGAGGTCGATGAGTGATACCCAACGACATATTTTTTCCCGGATCGAGGTCAGGGTCAAGGTCACGAGGTACGAAAGTTGTGAAAGTCGTCATTTTCAAAACTGTCATTTTAGGAGATATTCTGGCAACGGTTCATCGATTATGATAGTAAAAAACATTATAGAGATGACCGTCACCCCCCACACAGGGGTAATTTTCTTTCTTTGATCTTGGGTTGTTGTGGGGTTCGCGCAGGCTTGATGGGCTGAATGGCCTCCAGCTGTGTTGGATTTCCTTGTTGTCCTTGACATAGCATGATATTTCAAAAATGTATTGGGCCCGATATGTTCTCCTAAATCAGGCATTACATGGCAGAGGTATGTGCTCTACCGAGTGCTCTTCTAGTTTCAGGATGTTTTTGTTGTGGTATTTGTAGCATGCAAGCAAGAAAAACAAAGAAATAGTCACTTTTACTTGATTTGTAGAATTATCTATTTTGGGGCGGGGGTCACAATTTTTACAACTAGAAGGTGCCTGAAATGGATAAGGACGAATAACAAGCTTTTTCAAAAACAAATTTTCTGAAAAGCAAATGGGCTGAGCTATGTGCCGAACAATTATCAAGGGCTGTGGTTCATAATAAGAGATAACTATTAGTTTGAAGTTGGATGTCTTATTCTGTGCTAGGTACTTTTCAGGAAAGTTTATTTTAGGGTGGGATTATAAAAAGGGTCAGAGCACACAAAAAACTAAAACTGCACTCGGTGGAGCGTATACCTCCACCAGGTGAACAGTTTACATTTTGTATCCCACTGATAGGCCAGATCTGCATCTGGACCTGAACCAAAATCCAATCTGCTTGTTCTCGTCACCAACCTGTCCACCAAGTTTCGTCCATAACATCTTGCGTTATCCTGCTCACAAACAGATGGGTGAAAACATAACCTCAGTCCACCTTCGGTGGTGGAGGTAACTACCAACGCTGCAATGCTGTCATGTATTTTCCAACTTAAGGAGTGCATACCTTGCCAAAAATCACGGAGCATTATTTCCCTCAGATGGGACCAGTGGCCAAAATTTTGGGGCCTGGGTCATGGCCTAAGTCAATTTTTGTCGCACGACCTTAGAACTGTTACCTCTTTCATCATTGATGACCCATTTCTGTGAACAGTGAGGAAGAACGCAGATTCCCCTTGGCATTCTCCATCGTCGTCCACCATATGCCTGGAATGGTGGAGCGGCTCCTTCGTACCATATACGCACCTCAGAATGTCTACTGTTTGCACGTGGATCTTAAAGCTTCCAAGGAATTTCGCCAAGCCATGGAGCACCTTGCTGATTGCTTCCCGAATGTATTCCTGGCTCGTCGTCCCGTCGAAGTCACTTATGCCTCATACAGTCGTCTTGAGGCTGATTTTATGTGCATGGAGGTCGGTTTCGTAGTTGGATTTGTGTGCCCATGTACCATTGTCCCATCCATCGAGATTGACACATTTTTGCAAACTGTTATTTGATGCATTTTTATCTGTCACATTCTGTTGCTCAGGATCTCTTGGAGTCTCCTGTACCCTGGAAGTATCTATTCAACCTCTGTGGCCAAGACTTTCCTCTGAAGACGAACCTGGAGATGATTCGGGTGTTACAAGGTATGCAAAGCCGAAGCAACATCGAGAGCGTCACGGCACCATCTCAAAAGTTTCATCGTTGGCGCCAACAACACACAGTCTCCAAAGGCCAAGTAATCCAGGTATGGACTCGATGCAGTCTGGACCTGCAGCTATGGTCCTGGTATGGACCTGCAAGTATGCACTCAATTGTGCTGATAAATTCCTGAACAAGATGGCCAGTATGAATGTATATGTGGCATTTTTTTGTTGTTGCACACACCGTCGAGGCTCGTATGAGAGCTAACACATAGAACGTACAACAACGGGAGCAGGAGACGAGGGGTGGAAGAGGGAAGGAAAAAACAATGGGGAAGAGAGACATGAGGAGATCTGTGGAAGGGAGAGGGATGGGGGTAGAGTACACAGGGTAAACAAGATGGACACTACAGGGACTTTCAGGAAGGAAAGCAGGGAATTTGAAGGAGGTTCGGTTTGGGGTGAATTAACGGCGGGAGAAAGATCGTGGTTTTGAATGGGGGAATAAAAGAGATGGTGGTGAAGGCTGTATTAAAGACCTGGAGGGAAGAGTGGGATTGAAGAGAGTGTGGGAGTTTGTTCCAAAGATGGGAAAACAGAGGAATGAAAGAGTGAAGAGGAACAGTGATTCTTGATTTTGGTAGTTTCACCAGAAGGTGGTTACTGGCAGACCTTGAGCCCCTGTGGAAATATGGGGGGGGCAAGGGGACGGGGGGGGGATGACATGTCTCAGAGAGCAGGGGGTGAGGCTGAAGAGGAGACTGTAAAGACAGAAAGACCACCAACCTGCCTGTGGTGAGAAAGTGAGAGACCACAAAGACTCAGCCTCATCGCGGGAGATACCAATGATCCTAAATGCCTTTGTTTTTACAGCGTGAAGCCGAGAAAGGTGAGAGGCGGGAGCACCAGGCTGAGGGCAAAAGCTTTGTACGTGGTCAGGAGCTCAGGTGGGCCGAGGAAGACTTTGCACGATGGAGGATTCCCAGTCGGCGACTGGCTTAGGAGGCCACCTTGGAAATGTGGCTTTCCCAGGAAAGATCATGGCAGATAGTGAGGCCCAGAAGCTTGAATGAAAGGACTTCTTCAAGAGGATTGTTGAAGAGGACACTGCTTGCTGATCTGAGGGATGACAGATGGTACGGCAGAGGGTGGAGTCATCATGAAAGAGATAAGAGGATTTTCCAGAGAGTCAGAGAGATCATTGATGAAAACCAGAAAAAGAACAGGTGCAGAACACTACCTTGAGAAACTCCAGCCTGGACAGGATGAGGGGATGAGAGAACTCCATGAAGAGCGACACGTTGGCTGTGACAGGTGGACGTCTGCGAGCCATGAGTGGAGATGTCCTTGGATACCATCGGAAGAGAGTTTGGTGAGCAGGGCAGGGCGCCAGACCTTCAAAAGCACACGATATGTCTAGGGATACGGCTCTGATTTCATGTTTGGCATTGAGGACCTCCATCCATTGTGGGAGAGCAGAAGCAGTATATCTGGAGTCGAGTGACCTGGTCTGAAACCAAATTGATGATCGGAAATCAAGCCATTGGAGAAGAGGAAGGATTTGATGTCTGAAGCGACCATGGATTCCCTAACCTTGCTGATATTGGGAGAAGGCTGATTGGTCTGTAGCTGCAGGAATCTGTTTTTGTGCCTTTTTTATGCAGAGCGGCAAATGTTTGCTGATTTCCAAGCAGATGGCAGATGACCTTCAGTGAATGAGAGGGTGAATAGAACAGAGTGAGGTTGAGCAAGGCAGCAAAGCAGGTTTTTATGACACGTGGGCTGATGCTGTCTGGAGCGGTTGCTGAATCTGAGTGAGTTTGACAGCAAACTCTGCACTTTTGTCGGGAGAAAAGGACAACAGAGTCCAGGGACATTTGGATGTGACTGGGTAAGGTGGGTACAGAAAGCGACGGGTTTGGGACACAAGATTTAGAAGCAACCACGGAGTTTAGGATTCAGCCTTTTCAGTGCAGTGTCAGCTGTGCGTCCATTTGAGGTAAGGGAGGGGATGGAGGGGGAACAACACCAGAAACGACTTAACTAGATGCACCAAGATTTGGAGGAGGGAGGCAGGTTTGAGAGTTCAGACTTGAAATTAGAAAGATGTTTCCTGGCTCTCCTCAAGGTCGACACACACTTGTTCCGAGCTTTGTGGAATGAACTGAGATTGCCTTCCACGAGGCGAAGGCAAGTTGTTTCAGGGCAACTGCCTTGCACACAAGCTTCAGTGTACCATGGGTGGGAGGAAGGGTAGGCCAACTGAAGATGAATTTGATAATCTTTTAGAGAGAGAGAGAGTGAGAGAGAGAGCGAGAGAGAGAGAGCGAGGAGAGCGAGAGAGAGTGAGAGAGAGAGAGAGAGTAGAAATATATTCTCTGAAAGAATTCCGAGGATGAGCTGATGTTGCAGGAAGTAGAGTTGATGTTGCCAGTCGGCCTGAGTGAAATGCCAGACTCAATGGGGCTGAGGGTCAGGTCAGGTATGGGAGCATAGGCCAGAGCAGCGTGTCATTGCGTCCACTTTCCACTGGTACTCCAGGGGCCTCCGTCTGGCCATCCCCAGGCAGATGCCTGGCCCTCCCCATCTCCTTGAGATGCTGATCAACCTGCTGTAACTATGAGGCACGTGGTCGGCCGTTGGCCTCCTCCACTCACGAGGCTCCCTCGCTGAGAGAATCTGGTGAGCGGGATCAGCGTCAGGAAAACGAGCCACTGTTAAGCTGCAGCTGACACTCACGGACTAGGCAGGTAACAAATCTCATTTGAGTCTCTCTCAGCAACCGTCGTTGGCCACAAAGTCCGACCAGCGATAGCCAAAGATTCTCTGAAGAGACGCAGTACCAAAATAATTAAGTCTCCATCTTCGATCCCTGGTCAAGGTCCAAGTCTCACACCCATAGAGCAAGACTGGAAGCACCAAGGACCTGAAGACTCGGACTTTCGTCCTCCTGTACAGGTACCGACAATGCCACACCCATGATCCAGTGAATTCATGACTCCCCAGGCCCGACCAAGATGTCTGTTGACCTCTGGCTCACAGCCAGCAGACATGAATATCACTGCCATGGTAAGTGAATCTCTCTGTGACCTCAACATCCTCACCACAAACAGGTACAGACAGGATTGCAGCATCCAAGATGTCATGAAAGCCTGCATCTTAGTTTTGAACCAAGAAACCCATAATCCAGGGCTCCGACTCCTCATTCAGCACCTCAAGGGCCCCAAAAGGATATCCAGAGTCTCCACAAGATGACTGCATCATCTGCGAAATCAAAGGTCAGAGATCTTGACATTCCCAAACGATGCACGCGAACTTAATCTCTCCGACATCCTCCCCAGAATTCATTCCATACAAGTGCTGAAAAATGTGGGATCAGTAAACACCCCTGATGAACTCCAGTAACAACTGGAAATATGTCAGAGATGGTACCACCACATCTCACAGCACTCTCAGTACCAGAGTGGCCGAGTGCAAATCATACCACCAACCTCCTAATAAGAAGTAATCCAACTGCAGGAGGATGTCCGCAGACAGTTGGGTACTTAATATAGATGCCATTGCTCACAAGGAGCTCCTCCACTTTGACAGGTTTTGTTTCTCATCCTGCTGGGTGTCCATATCCAAACACCCTCCTCACCAGAAAACCTGGTGGGGGAGACGGTTTAGTCGCCGCAACCCGACCATGGAAACAGGTTCGTACAGTTTACATGGTACCTGAAGCAAGTCACAGATCTGATCTGGCCTGACCTGACAATAATAACATCTGGCCTGACCAAATAACAACCAGAGAGATGTACACTTTGACAAGCGTGTGGTTAGATTAACCGATTGGAGCGGAGGAAGTACAGCAGATATATTTTTTTAGGGAAATTGGTTAAAATCAGATCCAGAAGCAATTGAGTTGGTATCCGGGTCGGGAAGTGGACAGATTGTGTCAGTCCAATGAGTCGCAGAAGTTTTTTCTGAAGTGCTATGGCAGATGAGAGAGGTACCCACACTAGCCAACTGGCATGATGACAATTGAAGTCACCACATATGAGGAAGAGAGAGTTTGGATGAGAGGATAGAAGTAGGTCCATGTTTTCGGACAGTGAGGTGTAGATGGAGTCATCACTGTTAGGTGGACGGTACAGTACACATATAAACATGAGGTGGGAGTGGAGGGGAAGCCGTAGCCAGAGGTATTCCTGGGGTGTGGGGGAGCGAGGGCAGTGCATGGAGTGTGAGGAATAGTCTTTGATGAAGAGAGCACAACTCCACCAGGCGAGGCTCAGGTCTGTTATACCGGAGGAGGGAGTAACCAGGGAGAGATACTTGGGAGTCAGAGACGTCTTGATGGAGGAAAGTTTCTGTTAAGCAGATTATCGTGATTTGTCAGTGGAAACTTGTATGGAAACATCTGTTAGGTTTGAGTGAAGGCTCCGGATATTTGAGGTCCACAATGTTAAGGAAGAGGGAGAGGAGGAGGTTTTGAGGGATGAAGGAGGGGGGGAGATAGTGGAGAGGTAGAAGGGGGGGGGTAAGGAGAGTTGGGGAGAGGGCCGGATGAGGAGGAGAAAAGGCTTTGTGGTGATGGGTTGAGGTACAGTGGGGAGTAATAAGAGAGGGGCAGAAGGCAGTTGAAGATTGGAGGAGGTGGAGTGATGAAGTGGAAGAGAGAGGATAGGGAAGGAGGCAGCTTTGTGGATGTGAGGAGGGGGAACTTTGAAAAGGGGAGTGAGGGGGAAGATTTGAGGGAGAAGGGTGAAGGGGGAGAGTGAGGGGAGGGTAGAGGGGAGTTTTGAGAAAGGTGAGAGGGAAGCTGGAGGGGAAGAGTGTGAAGGTTGCTTTGAGAGGGAGGGGAGACGATGAGAGTAGGCACGGCCAAGGGGAAGGATGAGACTTGGTGGAGGTTATGGTGAAGGAGGGAATGGGCAGGTGGAGGTACAAAATTTGAGGGTTCGGAAGGGTGGGGGAGGGTGTGCTGAGAGGACGGAAGGAGCATATTTGTGGTGACGAGTATACTTATTTTGAGAGCGAGATATCTGTTAGGATAGAATGGAGCAGCACAGATTGCCAGAACACACACACTTTGGGACAATAGAGGCAGCTGATACTGAAGCAGAAGACAGTCAAGAGGTGCCACGAGCAGAGGTAGGATGAGGGCAAGATGGGGGGGGGTGTAGGAGAGGGGTAACGGGTGAGGGGTTCGGAGGAGGTAGATTTAAGTCGATGGGGTGAATGAAGTTAGAGTTGGAAAATGCACTGAATTTGAAAGAAAAAAAGGAGGACGATTGATGGAACACGAACATGCATTGAAAACTGGGAGTTTCATATTTTAAAGTCAGAGATGCGATTTTATTAACAAACTGAAGTGACACTGATATTGTTCCCCAACCTAAACCACAACTGGATGTTTTTTTTTTTAATCTTACAGACTTGGCATGACCAATTCTCCACCTCCGTCATCATTTCCAACAATCTTCGTTGGTAGTGCGTACATCATTGCAAGTAGGGAACTTATCAAACATGCCTTAACCGACCCAACGGCCCGAGAGCTTCGTGAGTGGTGTCGGGACGTCTACAGCCCGGATGAGTTGTTTTGGGCTACTCTCATCCGTTCCTCTGACGTTCCTGGTTATTTTCCACCGTTCAATCGTTACGATGTTCAAGATGTCATGGCGCTTGCGCGGTTTGTTTCCTGGAGCGAAATTGCAGGCGATGACATTTTTCATGGAGGTTCGGCTTATCCTCATTGCACCGGCATTATCCGCCGAGGCGTCTGCGTCTTCGGCCTTGGAGATCTTAGTTGGTTGATGACGAGGATACAGTTTTTTGCCAACAAGTTTGATCTCACTGTTGACGCCTCAGTGGTTCAGTGTCTTGAAGAGATGTTGCGCGAGAAAGCCATCTTGGGAGTTCTCTTTGGTTGATGCTTCGGTTGGTTATCTCTAATTTGACTTCACTCCATCATCCAAGTCAGAATATAATGTTACTTTCTTGTGTATAGTAAAACATTTGTTCCGCACATGGAGCACGCAGCGTACATCCCGGTGTTTATCGCTTGTTTTTTTTTGAGGGGTGGTGGTGGGAGTATCACCTGTCTGCACTTTCATCTACCTCCACTTTTTACTATTTAATTGAATGCTTGTTCTTTTCTTTTTTTTCATATAATGCAAATAAAACATTTTGCAACAATTTTTCAAAACTTTAAATTTTTTTTATTTATTTCTTGCAATTATCATGGTTCCTGGAAGGCAGCGTTAAGTATTTTTAGTCTTTGTGTCTGTGCTGTCCCGCTTTTTGGAAAAAAATTTAAACAAGTTCGTTTTCATTACGAGGTAGAATTTCAAGTGTGAACAACTGGCTAACATTATGAGTTGGCAATCTCCGATTGCAGTCCGATGGTTAGATGAGTTACCCCATTGGTGCATATTTTGTCCCTTTGTTTTGTTAATTTTAGTAACGAATCCTCATTCTCGATACACAAATGAGCATCCTTGGTTACATCAAATGTCAGATGGAGTTTTCAGGTTTCATGAGTCAGAAAACTAGGTAATAGTGAGAAAACGATTGTATTTATATTATCTATCTATAATTCCAGCAATCTCTGTGTGTGTGTCTGTCTGTCTGTCTG
>CM068968.1:54339410-54350625 GCA_035128595.1 Eptatretus atami
AAATGGCTGATCTCTCGGAAAATAAATGTCAGGAAAATTACACTTCTGATTACTCGAACAAGTCCCGACTTGTCGTGGGCACACATCCTAACGAGGTAGCCGAATTGGGGCAGTGCACCCAGTCCAAGATCACTTAGGCCAGAAAAGAAACTGCCTCGAAACCGCAAATACCCTTTGTCTCAGAAGCAGAAGAGGGATGCACCCTAGGGAAGCCTACTTGAACAGGATAATATTCCATAAGTTAAGTCAATGTAATACACCGATCCTTAACCTGTAAGAAACCTGGGAAATCGACGTGGAGAATTCATACAGGATTGGCGGCAGTGGAATGACGCGAGGCGGATTCCGCTCCTGTAATTTGCAAATCCAACTACCTTCTATCAAGCATCCCAAGTACTATACCTATTTTTAGGTCGTGATCTATTGTTCAGCTTTTTTAGAATACGGATAGCCCAAGCAGCAATAATTTCTGTTCGCGTTCACATATAAGGGAAGGCAATACACTTGAACTGTGACCTCAAGGGTTATGTGAAAGTCCGCATTGTTTCTCGAGCTTTGAAAGACGACTTGGATGACGTAGTTTTCCTGGGATTCCACACTGAATTCAATATGTTGAACGAACCTGCTGATGTTTCCGCGTCGAAAAGACGCATGCAAGCCGAGATACGTTGAAAATGTGGGAAGCTTTAGCCAGAAAAGGGAACAAAGCTCGAAAGCAAATGTGCTCAGTTTTGCCAGCAAGAGGTGAACATTGGGCATGCTGAAGGGAGATACACGACGCATCTCCGTACTGAGTATAGCCTGCAATATAAAATGCCCAAGCCAAACTAGCTGCTAAAAGAGAGTCTTTCCTCGAACGGACCGGGCTATTTGCAGCAGTGATTCCAGATTATGCGGCCTTACGTCGCCCCCTCCTGCTGGCTGGTTTCGGCGGACGCGCCCAGCCACTGCGTGACACAAGATCGCAAACCAAGGCTTTAGTGAATGTTAAAGCAGATCTTCATCTGCTCCTTGACTCTAGGTATAACCAGCACTCAATGACCCTCGTGAATCCTTCAGG
The DNA here is from genome assembly GCA_035128595.1 of Eptatretus atami. Taxonomy (NCBI): domain Eukaryota; kingdom Metazoa; phylum Chordata; class Myxini; order Myxiniformes; family Myxinidae; genus Eptatretus; species Eptatretus atami. The sequence goes on from CM068968.1 coordinate 54,340,471, forward strand.
CTAGCACCCTAACCGTTAAAGCACTCAAGACTGGTCTTCGCTTAGCCACTACGAAGCACTCAAGACCTCGGATCTTCAGCTAGTCATGCCTAAACCATTTAAGCACTCAAGACCCTCGGATCTTCAGCACACACCTACCGTAAGCACTCAAGACCCTCCGATTTCAGCTACACCTAACTAACACTCAAGACCTTCAAGGATCTTTCATACCCACCTAACCATTGAATCACTCAAGACCCTCGGATTTTCAGCTACCACCCTAACCATTAAGCACTCAAGCCTTCACCTACCTAAGCCACTCTCTCAGGAGCCACCTAACATTAATCACTCAAGGACCCTCGGGATCTTCAGTAAACCACCTAACCATTAACATCAAGACCATCGGATCTTCAGCTACACAACCAACCATTAAGCAGCTCAAAGACCTCAGGATCTCAGCTAGCCACCTAACTGTTAACACTCAAGACCTCGACTTCAGCTACACCCAACCATAAGCACTCAAGACCTCGGATCTTCAGCTACCACTCACATTAAGCACTCAAGACCCTCATCTTCTAGCTACCACCATAACCATTATCATCAAGGACCCTCGATCTTCAGCTACACCATAACATTAACACTCAACCCTCCAGATCTTCAGCTAGCCACTACCATTAATCACTCAACGACCTCGGATCTTCAGCGCCACCTACCGATTAAGCACTCAAAGACCTCGGATTCAGCTAGCCACACTTAGACAGAAGCACTCAAGACCCTCGGATCTTTCAGGTCAACCACTAACATAATCACTCACCGCTCGGAATCTTCAGCTAACACCATACCATTAGGCTCATAAAACCCTCGATCTTCAGCGGACTACCTAACGTTAGCACTCAAGACCCTCGGATCTCAGCTACAACCTAACCGTTAAGCACTTCCAAGACCCCTCGGATCTTCAGACACTCCTAACCATTAATTCACTCAAGACAAGGATTTTCATTACCACCTAACCGTAAGCACTCAAGACCTCGGATCTCATCTACAACCTAAACGTTAAGCACTCAAGACCCTCGGATCTTCATCTACCCACCTAACCGTTAAGCCAATACCAGGCTTCAGATTTGTACCTCACCGTAGGTATTACTTTTGAACACCCTCTCCCGTATGATATAATGATATTGGTGGAGGATGTAATTGTAATTCATTACTTTTTTTTTTTGTCGTCTTCCAGAACTGATTGAAACCATATTGTATAAAACGTGAGGCTCCGCGATTATCACTCGGGGGTGTATATAACAACACCAGACGGTACTTTTTCCAATTCTCGTTACTGACTTTCTTTCTTCCCCCGACTTAAAATTATTTCGATTCAGGAAGGACAAAAGATTAAAGTAAACGACAGATACTTTCATGTTACGATTGTTGATTATTTTTTTAATTAAAAAAATCGATTCGGTGGTAGACAGTTTAAACGAATGAGTGAAGAGGAAGAGGAAGAGGATTGTTACGCACAAGGAAAAAAAAAAAAAACCAGTGTCCTCGTGATCGCTTCCGATAGGTTCCTCAGTTCGTTGCGCACAAGCCAAAAGTTGTGTTTTTGGATTAATCTCTGGCAGGTGTGGTAGTTTTATCGCTTGGTGTGTAATTAAGGTGCCCAGTTTATAACATCAGGTGCTTATTGGATGTTTTGATGTCCGTAGAAGGCTTGAACGTCGCGTTGGCCTGTTTGGAATGACTCGGGCCTAGTCTCGACTAGCGAGAACCCTCTTGTTTTTTTTTTAACCCGATCAATGTTTACCGATATTAAATATGATTTTTTGGTGATGCGATACTTACTTTTCTCTAAAATGAATATTTATGATGTTTATGTTAAAAAAAAAAATGATGGAGCTTAATACGTAGATCCGGTTTAGTGCTGATCACACGTCGGATTCTGCCGTGTGCCATGGTTTACGTAACTGGAGGAGGCAATTTAATAATAATAGTCTATCTGTAATTCCAGCAATCTCTGTTGTCTGTGACCGCTGTTTCTCGACAACCACTGGTCCGATCTCATTGAAACTTGCCAGGTATATTGCTGGGGCCCTGAGGATGTGCCTTTTCAAGGTTTGATATTAATCGGACAAGGTTCCCAAGTTATGGCCATTTATTTTACCAAACCAATGACAGACATGGTGCTATGACGTCTTTTTTATTTTTTTTTAATTTTTTTATCTTATTTTTTTTATTTTTTTTTTTATTTTATTATTTTTTTAATTTTTTTTTTTTGCACGTACGGGCACGTACTAGTCTATAATTCCACCAATCTCTGTGTGTCTGTCTGTCTGTGTGTCTGTGACGCTGTTTCTCGACAACCACTGGTCCGATCTCATTGAAACTTGCAGGTAATTTCTGGGGACCTGAGTTTGTGCCTTTTCAAGTTTGATATTAATCGGACAAGTGGTTCCCAAGTTATGGCCATTTATTTACCAAACCAATGACAGGACATGGTGCTATGACGTCTTTTTTATTATTTTTTTAATTTTTTTTATCTTTATTTTTTTATTTTTTTTTTATTTATTTATTATTTTTAATTTTTTTTTTTTGCCGTACGGCACGTATCGTCTATAATTCCACCAATCTCTGTGTGTCTGTCTGTCTGGGTGTCTGTGACGCCTGTTTCTCGACAACCACTGGTCCGATCTAATTGAAACTTGCCAGATATATTGCTGGGACCCGAGGATGTGCCTTTTCAAGGTTTATATAATCGACAAGTGGTTCCCAAGTTATGGCCATTTATTACCAAACCAATGACAGATACGGTACTAGACGTCACAATTCTTTTTTTTGAACGTACGGCCATTGCACGTACGGCACGCACATAGTAATAATAATTTTATATGGACGTACGGCCATGCACGTACGGGCATGCACGTACGGGCACGCACTAGTAATAATAATCTGTCTATAATTCCAGCAGTGTCTGTGTGTTTCTGTGACCGCTGTTTCTCACAACCACTAGTCCGATCTAATTGAAACTTGCCAGTATATTGCGGGGACCTGAGTATGTGCCTTTTCAAGGTTTGATATTAATCGGACAAGTGCTTCCAAGTTATGGCCATTTATTTACCAAACCAATGACAGGATACGGTACCATATGACGTCACAATTCTTTTTTTTTGCACGTAACGCCATGCACGTACGGGCACGCACTAGTAATAATAATCTGTCAATTTCCAGCAGTGTCTGTGGTGTCTGTGACCGCTTTTCTCGACAACCACTAGTCCGATCTAATTGAAACTTGCCAGATATATTGCTGGGACCTGAGGATGTGCCTTTTCAAGGTTTATATAATCGGGACAAGTGCTTCCCAAGTTATCCATTTATTTACCAAACCAATGACAAGACACTTGTTGCGGTGGGCGTGCCGATGGGGGAAGGAAGGCTCAGCCGCGTTCCCCATTACGGGTCACAACGTACGGGCTTCCGGATATGATGACCGTGTATTCTAATAATTCTCGATTTCTTGTGCACATTTATAGATAAACACAATGCCCCAAGTTATGATCGTTTTCAATTAGACAGTGCATAAATTTCGGTAACATCAGAAGTGAGTGGTATGCTCCGAACCAGGAAGTACATTTTTTTTCTCTCTCTCTCTCTCTTTTTGTATCCTTGCCACGACATTGCGAAAAGGTAAAATACGTTGGCGCTAATTGAATAATGTGGGTATTAAAACTAATTGCGAAAATATGCGAACTTCCGGGCCACGCACGTACGGGCACGCGAGAGCGAAGAAACGGCCTGTGGGTTGGTGTTGTTTGCTCGCGGTTGAATTTATTTTATTAAAAAAAAAATTTTTTTTTTACGGCGCACGTACTCTCTATCAAAAATTCCAGCATCTGTGTGTGTGTGTGTGTGTTGGTGTGTGTGTGTGTGTTGACCGCTGTTTCTCGACAACCACTGGTCCGATCTCATTGAAACTTGCCAGGTATATTCTGGGACCTGAGTATGTGCCTTTTCAAGGTTTGATATTAATCGGACAAGTGCTTCCCAAGTTATGGCCATTTATTTACAAACCAATGACAAGACGCGTTGTTGCGGGCCGATGGGGAAGGGAAGCTCAGCCACGTTCGCCATTACGGTTACAACGTACGGACTTCCGGATATGTGATACTTCGTGTATTCTAATAATTTCCGATTTCTTATGCGCATTTATAGATAAAAAACAAATGACCCAAGTTATGATCGTTTATAATTAGACGGTGCATAAATTTCGTAACATCAGAATGCTGGTATGCTCCGAACCAGAAGTAAATTTTTTTCTCTCCTCTCTTCTCTTTTTGTTTTTCCTTGCGACGACATTGCGAAAAGGTAAATACGTTGGCGCTAATGAATAATTGGCCATTAAAACCTAAATTGCGAATCATCGTAGACTTATGCGACTTCCGCGCACGCACTACAGGCACGCGAGAGCGAAGAAACGGCCTGTGTGTTGTTTTTTCTTGCTAGCGGTTGGAATATTTATTTTATTTATTTTTTTTTACGGGCACGTACTAGTATATATAATATCCAGCAATCTCTCTGTGTGAGTGTGCCTATCTGCGACCGCTGTTTCTCGACAACCACTGGTCCGATCTAATTGAAACGCCAGGTATATTGCTGGGGCCCTGAGTATGTGCCTTTTCAAGGTTTGGTATTAATTGGACAAGCGGTTCCAAGTTATGGCCATTTATTTACCAAACCATGACAGAACACGGTGCTATGTCAATTCTTCTTTTTTTTTGGACTTACGGCCACGCGAGAGCAAAGGAACGACCTGTTGGTTGTGTTCTGGCACGCGGTTTTGGAAAGTTTTTTTTTTTTTGCACGTACGGGCACGTACTAGTAATAATAATAATAATATCTCGTGTTGTTCAGGAGACCCATTAATCCGATTAATTTAATTCGAACACCCTCCTTGTTCGTTGATACCGAGAATAACAGGCGATGATGGATGATTTATTTTTCCTCAACTTGGTCTAAAGACGTTAATGTTGCAATGCGTGGGATGAGGTTGCATCATCCTTCTTACCTTGGATTGGTTAGTGATGTGAGGTGTGTTTCCCCGTGACCTCTGTGACGTGTGAATGTCATGGCTGGAGGATCAACCTCGAACGGACACCGTGCTCTCTTCGTGCCAGACATCAGTTCATTGCACTGTTTGATTCGAAAGGAAGTTTACAAACGTGCATGTCTCTTCTCCCAGATCACCAACTGGTTGTCAATCGTTAAAAACGCTCTTTTTTTTTTTTCAACTTTGATCAATGTAAGATCGGCTGGTGGAAGAGCAAGATTAATACGTTAGGTGGAGTGTTCTACCAAAGATTGATGCCAGAGGACAGGCAGGTCAGGTACAGCACAAACAGATAAAGTTAACCAAACTGAAAAGCTTGGGCGGTTAGTTGGAAGAAAGATTACTTTCTGATATGAGGTCACCCACACTTGGTGGTGGAGGACTCCGTGAGACTGCTGGTGTGCTGCCACTTTAAACCAATGTTGGGATTATGCATGGAGATAATTTCACAGGTGGTGAAAGGGGATTCAGGTGGAGGTGAACAGAAAGCCTATCCTTCATGAAGTTTATGTTGGGGGGGGGGGGCACTGATTGAACTCGAACGTCCTTGTACTAAGGACGAGCTGATAGCTGAAGAGAAATGGGATAAAAAGACCGAGCAGCCAACAAACTGCAATGAAGGAGGAGCAGGTCACGAACAGAAAAGCCATAAGTAATCCTATTATGTGCCTGGTGTTGGCCTAATGGTTAAGATGGCCGGCTTAAAATCTTAGGATCTGGAGTTTAAGAACCTGTCTTGCCGTTGACCAACACCAGGTGGGTTGACTCAGCCCGTCATCCTTCCGAGGTCATCAAAATGATTACTACCTTATTGGAAACGGGGGCACGACTTCAGCGGCACAGCTGCGCTCCCAGGAATGATGCAACCAGCACCCACAGGATCCAGCCATCTTTCGCGACCACACTCTTGTGCAGAACGTTGGTGCTGCCTAAGCAGTCTCCTTGGCTATCGGGTACCATCCTGGACGGGTCACCACTCCGACACAGTATACCAGCAAGCTGGCACTCATTTTGCCGACCTCGGAAGGATGACAGGCAGTGTCAACCCCACCTGGTATTAATTCAGCAGCCAAGTGGGATTTGAATTCAGGATCCAAGGATCCCAAGCCCACCACCCTAACCATTAAGCCAACACCAGGCATACCCACAGGATGCATACCAAATAATATTAATAATCCTATCATGTGCCAGTTCCTTCGCAATTGATTCTTAGTACATTCACCTGATTCTCTATCATTTTGCATTTCTTTGTAATATCTAATTTGTAATAAGAGCCAAGTAACTCGTTTCGTTAATTCGTTGGGTAGGACTCACCACATTTTACTTTGACAGTGAACGATACGATACCGTAGCGTCGTATCTTCGCACCCAACCATACCCCCCAGAATTATTTAACCGATTATTATTCATAATAACCGTGTGTTCACATCGGTTTGCCCCTTTCACATCACCATTACTCTTCGTGGTGTGTTTGAGACGAAACGTTGACAAATCCCCTTTCATTTAAATCATGTCCTTAAAGAGAAACAGTTCTTACATCAAAAACTCAAAATAACGACCTCTGGTTGATTATAATTGTTCATGGTTTCTTTAAGTTCGAGTTTGGCTTGGTCGTGTTCCCATCTGATCCCCTGGCTCATGATGTAGAGGAACCCGGGTTCAAATTGCACGTACCTTGTGTGTTTGTTCTTAATGTAAAAGTATAAAAGTACCCGAATGACTTTGTAATTTCAGTAGAAATACATCAATGTCTACTAATGTCCTTGTCTTATGTGTGCTTTAAGTACAAGCTCCACTACGAGCTTTAGATCGATGTCTTGATAGACGTCTCCAGTACATTTCCCAGGAATCTTTTCACGACCTTTTCGGTCACCACGACCTTTTCGTGTCCTTGTTTCTCTGTGAAGCGACAGTACCTGTCCATTACACCTCATATCAATTTGTATTTTCGATTCAATACGATGAAAGGTTTTGAGGAAGTTCTTATCAATATTATTAACGGAAGTTAAGAGTATAGCTGCTTTGGGTTGTTTGTTGTATTACAGTTTTTTCCCCCTCCTCAATCTGTTGCCAGTTATCGAAGCAACTTGAAGATGGCAACTACCTTTGCGCCAGCTGTGGCGGATGGTGAAATGTAAGCAAGATGTTAGTCTTTCTAGGCTCCTTGGTGACCGGCCGCCTTCTTGGATCATGAATAGCCCACCCTCCTTCTCTGATCCATTATCGCCCAATATTATTGTTGGCTCCAAATTGGCCAGGCCTTGGTGCCGGCCGACCCAATGGCACAGCCTCTGTCTCTATATCTCTCATCTGCTGCCATCAGTGTGTGCTCTTCCCCCCCCCCCAACTGTCCCTTTTCAGCATGTCTCCCCTCTGCCAGCCTTTGACCTTCCTCTATTTTTTATTTATTTATTATATTTTTGTCTTTATTCATCTTTCATGTCTTTCACTCACCACCCCCACCCCAACCTCAGGATGTCCTTGGGTGCTGTGAGCAATGATGGATCGGTATCACATGAGTCCGTTGATGGATCACGTCAACCAGACACAGACACAATCAGTATGTTCGTGGGGCAAATTCCCCGTGCTTGGACAGAGAAAGAGCTGCATGAGCTTTTTACTATCTTTGGAGAGGTGTTTGAGATCAACATTGTGAAGGACTGGACCCAGAAGCCTCCAGTGAGCCGTGGTTCGTATGACGTTATTTTGTTTTTGTTGAGTGATTGCATGCAGTGCTTTTTCAACAATATAGCAGATGATGGTAACACTTGGTGTGAGCTTTGATCTTTTACCCTTCACTGCCCTGTAGGCTGCTGCTTTGTCACGTTCTTCACACGCAAGGCTGCCATGGATGCACAGAATGCGCTCCACAACATTCGTATACTGACTGGGGTATGGTGGGGCAAGCGAGAGGGTCACGCTAGCTCTTTTATGATTTCTTGTTCTTTTGGTTTTGTCGTGCGCTCTGTCAACCTGCCGAATGGCTGTTTCACCGATTTGTTTTCGTCATCCGTGCTGTGCATGTATTCACCTGCCACGCCATTTCCTGTCCTCAGATGCATCACCCGATTCAAATGAAGCCGGCAGATAATGAGCGCAGTGCTGGTAGGCATCTTTTATCTCTCTTTGCCAGTTTCCTCTAAATCAACGTCTATAATTACCATTAATCCCCCCTTTGTTGATAATGCACAGTGGAGGAACGCAAGCTGTTTGTTGGTATGCTGTCGAAGAAGCTGAATGATTGCGATGTTCGAAACCTGTTCTTACCTTTCGGTAATGTCGAACACTGTAAGATTCTCCGAGGGCCCGACGGGGAGAGCAAAGGTACTGGTTTTGCCGTGCATCCTTTTTACGGTTGTGAACTTTGCTCATATTCTGGTCATAATTACGTGGGATGATGATTTTTTTTTTTTTGTCTTTTCAGCATGTGCGTTCTTGACGTTCAGCAGCAAAGCTTCAGCAAATAAGGCTATCAAGAAGATGCACAGGTCGCAAACGATGGAGGTGAGACGTGTGCAAATTGATTTTGGTGAACGATGGCCTTCAGGTGTCTTTGACACGTCCCTTGATATCCTTGTCTCGTTCTGCAGAGTTGTTCTGGTCCTTTGGTCGTGAAATTTGCGGACACAACCAAAGAGAAAGAGCACAGGCGTTTACAACAAAGGGTTTCTACATTGCAACAGGATTTCTGCGTTATGGGTGGTGGGATGGGTGGAGGGATGGGTGGTGCGATGGGTGGAGGGGTGGGTGGTGCGATGGGTGGAGGGATGGTGGTGCGATGGTGGTGCGATGGGTGGAGGGATGGGTGGTGCGATGGGTGGAGGGGGATGGGTGGTGCGATGGGTTGGTGCGGGTGGGTGGAGGGGTGGGTGGAGGGATGGGTGGTCCGATGGGTGGAGGGATTGGTGGTCCGTTGGGTGGAAGGGATTGGTGGTCCGATGGGTGGAGGGATTGGTGGTCCGATGGTGGAGGGATTGGTGGTCCGATGGGTGGAGGGATTGGTGGTCCGATGGGTGGAGGGATTGGTGGTCCGATGGGTGGAGGGATTGGTGGTCCGATGGGTGGAGGATTGGTGTCGATGGGTGAGGGATTGGTGGTCGATGGGTGGAGGGTGTGGTCCCGATGGGTGGAGGGATTGGTGGTCCGATGGGTGGAGGGATTGGTGGTCCGATGGGTGGAGGGATGGGTGGTCCGATGGGTGGAGGGATGGGTGGTGGCCTCCCCGGATCAGGACCAGGCCCCAATCTTCCCTTGCCAGGTGGACTCGTGGGCTTGCAATCACTCGGCCAGCAATACTTGACTGTGAGTATATGCTGGTGATATTTCTATCTTTCATTGTCCATTTTTTAAACTCTCTTGGTTGATTCAAGGCCCAGACAGTGCAGTGGAAATTCACTCCTCAACCTAATACCCACTGTGGGGTAGAATGTTCGGATTTTGATTATTTTTGTGGCAAATCGATATCTCGTTCAACATGTGGTCATGTTCATCTTTAGATCCATTGCCGTGAGTATCGTCTTGGCCAACCTGAGACAACGTGCTTTTTGGTGGTGTTGCATGCTTAGTTTCTGTTTTTAAATGTTCCCTACCATATTTATTTCACTGCTAATATCACTACACTTTCTGTGTTGTGTTGTAGCTGCTGCAACAGGCACTGACCAATACAAACACCCCGCAAGGATCAGGTACGTTTCTCCTGTCGCTCCAAAGATATCGAGTGATTCCTTTAATGTATTTGTGAACATAGTCATGCATAGTTTCTCACTAGTTCCTGTTTTATTAATTGGGTTTCGTCAGACAATATGCAACATGTTTTTTTAAGATTTAAATTATTTATTAAAGGTTTAATTTATTTTTCTTTCTACACATGCACATGGGCACACCACACACACACACCACACACACACCTTATCTTTTACCCTTTTGTTCATTTGTTTTGTACTTGAATATTTTTAGCCTTGAATGCTGTACAACTCCAAGCCATCGCCACACTTGCAGCCGCAGCCACCATGACGCAAGGATCTTCAGGCACTACCCCACCAGGGCAGATGGGACCTGGAGGAGCGATAGGTCAGCAACAC
>CM068968.1:54355766-54368313 GCA_035128595.1 Eptatretus atami
AGATGGCCACCAAAAGGTCATTAAGCTACCTTCCTTGCAAGTCCATCAACTGATTTTGGACACGTGAGGTATCAAGCTAACCAAAAATCATGGTGGGGTCTGTTCCCCTTCTTGGTAATGAAACCCGAAATTTTGAGGTCTGGCTCATGGACTATTAGTAAGCCCATATGATTATGTTGCCCGGTAATGTACAGATCGCACGCCTGTTTGATCACTTCCTGGTTTTGTTTTGGTTAAAAGTTATTCCTGTGCGATTCATCCTTCCACATGATTGGTCATTATTGGTGGTTCTTATTTACAGGTCACGCTTAAAGTTAAAAATTCTGAAGCTTTTACCCTTCATTTTGTTCCAATGTATAAAAGAATGACATGTCAAGTTTCATTAATTTGGACCATATTTGGAGGTTACTCGATGAGGTTGAAGTTCTGGACTGCAGTGGCCAGGTACCATTGGCCTCGTGTGGTGAATCACTTTTGCCTTCATAATCGTTTCCTGTTTTTGCTGTTGGGGAAGCGGCTTCTATGGTGTGGCACAACATGAAGGAGGAATTGTTTCTGTTCTTTCTTTCTTATGATGGCATTATACTCTTCAACGAGAAGGACACTCGGTAGAGCACATACCTCTGCCACGTAATGACTGATCCATGAGAGCAAATCGGGCCCAATACATTTTTGAAATATCATGCTATGCAGTCCTATATCGTTTTTGGCCCGATCTCTCAATGGTGAAGAATCACTTTAAAAATTAAATAAACCAATGTCACCCGCAGGGTGACCCGTATCTTGCCAAAAGGTGAAGTTTTTGCAAGAATGTTATTCAGCCTGTATGTTTGTTTTTTGTTTTTTTTTAATTTTTTTTTTTTGTCTGAATCACGTATAAAAAATTCGCAAGCACAGTTATCATTGGAAATTTTGTAACTTCGCATATCAGAGCTATAGAGGTCCTTTCAGCGCACAAATTTTGAAGTCAAGTCAAAGGTCAAGGTCACTTTGTCGCAAATCAGGGAGTCGACGAAACCTTATTTTTTGAGTAATTTTGATCGGATCGTCTTCAAACTTCATGGGAATATAGTTCTTGTCTAGCGCTCAGCTGATTAATTTTGTGGCGATTGCCTTGACTTCATGGTTAGCGCCTGAGTCAAACATATTTGACCCCAAGGTCAAATTTTCAAGTTTAGAACATATCGTGTAGTACCTCAAATTGAACACCTCGATGAGTGCTTTCTAGATATGTCAAGCTTGAGACTTATGTTCATTTGGTGACGTTATGAGGCAAACGCATATTTTCATGGTTACTCTGTAGAACGATTCTCATCGGAATCTCTCGTAGGCAATATTCCTCAAGGAGTCGCTCCTGGTGGATAGCAGCTCTGTTCACCTCAGTGTGACCTTAAAGAGTCACACTGTCACTTTTGCAAGATACGGTCACCTGCGGTACATTGGTTTATTAATTTTTAAAGTGATTCTTCACCATTGAGAGATCGGCCAAAACGATATAGGACTGCATAGCATGATATTTCAAAAAATGTATTGGCCCGATTTGCTCTCATGGATCAGTCATTACGTGGCAGAGGTATGTGCTCTACGAGTGTCTTCTCGTTGAAGAGTAAAATGCCATCATAAGAAAGAAAGAACAGAAAACATTCCTCTTCATGTGTGCCACACCATAGAACCGTCTTCCCCAACAGCAAAAAACAGAAACGATTATGAAGCAAAAGTGATTCACCACACGAGGCCAATGGTACCTGGCCACTGCAGTCCAGACTTCAACTCATCGAGTAACCTCCAAATATGTCCAAATTAATGAAATTGACAGTCATTCTTTTATACATTGAACAAAATGAAGGTAAAAGCTTCAGAATTTTTAACTTTAAGCGTGACTCTGTAATAAGAACACCAATAATGACCACTCATGTGAAGGATGAATCCACAGAATAACTTTTACCAAAACAAAAACCAGGAAGCTTGATCAAACAGCGCGGTGCGATCTGACCATTACCGTGCACAATAATCATAAATGGGGCTTACTAATTAGCCATAGCCAGACCTCAAAATTTCGGTTCATTACCAAGAGGGGAACAACCCCACCATGATTTTGGGTTAGGCTTGATACCTCACGTGTCCAAAAATCAGTTGATGGACTATGCAAGGAAGTAGCTTAATTGACCTTTTGGTTGGCCATCCTTACAAAATGCCCGCCGTTAATTTCACCAAAAATGGTAAGGAAATTGGAAAAATCCCACAGCCGTCACCTCCAGAATGTTCTATGGACATGCTGTTTTGCGCTAAAGTGTGTAAGAGACATTTCTAACATCTGCCATATATAGTTTGGATAGTTATTGCTACGGTCATTGTTCCAACAATTCGGAAATTTCTTGCGCCAAAAAAGTGCATTTTAGGTTTTTTGCTATATGTTATCAGAGTTTTTCTGCAATTAATGTTCAAATATTATTCTAAGCTCATTTTTTTACCTTGTTTCACCGAGAGTGGTTTGCATAAAGGCATTCAAGAAAGTCAAATATCAGTTATACTGAACTGCCACAGGATTCTATAGATACTCTTTGTGGGAATGCTCCTTATTTGCTGTTTTCGCTTTTTGGGGGTGCGGTAAATGATATCAATAAAACTTTCACAACCTCCACAAAACAGTTTTTTATCGGAATAAATGCAGGGTCATGCTCATGAATTCCCCTGTAAGAACTGTTAACAGTCCACTCATAGCTGGCACGCCCTTGCCTGGATTTCGGATGATGAAGGCGGTGGGGACTTTATGTTTGATGCGCTATGGTTCTGACTTCAGGAGAAAATTGGAGGATTCGTATTGTCTTCTCCCTCTGGCAGCCCAAGCCCCCCCCCCCCCCAATGGTTGACACTTGGCATGTTGCTAGATCGCGTAGCCCATGGCACCCATGAAGATTTTACCAACAATAACAACAAAAATCTTACCAATTTAAAAAATCTACAGGAAATGAATCTTAAAGTAAAGTAAGTCTCTGCTGAGCAAATGCAGGGCAAGCTCATGACAATTTGGCTAACAATCCTGGACTCATTGGCTGCTTTAACCCATTGTAAGCGCTGGTCCACGATGCCAAAAATGTAATACATAAACTGCAGTGTTGTCCCCAGGGCCATAGCCTGGTCAGAGTACCTTGCTTGACCCCCCCCCCCCGCCAGGGCTACGCCCCTGCCCAGATGCACTTTTGCCTATCCTACCTACTCGCAAAAAGATTCTTACACCACTTTGTCCACACATTCAAGGTTGGGGTGGACAAATGCGACCACATTGTACCATACATCCATACAGGTGCTGGGCCTAACAGGCTGTGCATGATCAGTATGATGTGGATCACTGAGCAGTAATCGAAGTTTGACAGTAGAGAGCATCTGGTTTTGAATATGGTAGCAAACGTCTAATAACCAAATGATTGTTCTCTATCCAGCATAAGCCGAATGCAGGCTGGCAACACATAATTATACAAACGTATAAAAAAAATTATTCTAGAGCTCTACCCCAACCAAACACTGGGTAAATGGGAGACACCTTTGTCTACTTTAACCTTTGCCATGCTTTACTGTTATTCCCGTTATTCAGATTGATTGAAGCTGTCGCTAAACCTGCAATCCTCTAGAGAAAACTAACACGATCGAGTCATCCATGGCTGAAGGCCATTGGAAGCCAAACGGCGCAAAACTTGACATTGTTTCTGTTATATATTTGTGGAAAAGGATGCTCCATCATGATTTTCAGTTTTTTTATTATGTTAAAGTCTTACCAAAAGACATAAACTCTTGGTAAGCCCTGATGTGAACTGCCAAGGATTAGTGTTTTCATCCGATCCGTGGAAATCTAAAGAGGACAATCCAGATATTGTACCTAAGTATTGTACCATCGTGAATGCACGATCAAATTCACCCACAAAAAAACTGACAGGCTACAAAAGTTTCGATGTTTGTAGAAGACATTATGAAGCCAGAGACGATCTTTTTAACGTCAGGAAATTCAGAAACAGCTAGTGTTTACCATAAAAATTTATTTTTTTGCGAACGTTCCCAAAATTGTGTGAAAGTACAAGACCCTTAGAATCCTTGATTCAGTCATCGGATCTCCGAGCCGCACAAAATCGAGAAATCGCAACTAAAACGTCTGATGCTAAAATTCCATTACCGCACGATAATGTCGCACAAGCAGCACATTCCCGGATGCCGTTGTTACGAAACTACAAACGTGTAAAAGCCAAATAAGCAGGAGATCGCACCGATTCTGTTGCACTTGATGATAACGATGACTACAAGTCGTTGAGACACAGCACTTGCTATTAGCTGTATAAGTTCTATGACGCACGACCTGTTTCGAACCCGCATAGTTCGTTACATGACCTTACTTTGAAAGGTGGTGGCATTCATTAGTGACGAAGGTTTAGTAATTAACGCAATCAACTAGAACCCATCTCCGCATTTTGGTTCGTGTTTGGTCCGCATAATATAGATGTCCGAATTTGGGGACTCATTGCATTTTTTTCACCGCTGGTACAGGAAACAGGGTTTAAAATTAGACCAGATAACACTTGCAGCTGATACCATTGCAATGTGATTTTATAAACATGGACAAACTTACACAATATACACACAGCCAGGACCATGTGAACAACATGATTCGTACAAGTAGCCGTAATCTTAAGAAGGTAGAATTTAAAGATGATATCAAAGAGGCGGCATGGCCACCAAACCCGCAGGATTTGACCGAAAAGTGTATTGACCTTCACACTGTCTTAACCCAGTTCCTAGATATCCTCCTCAGTGGTCAACAGTCTGTCGTCTAATAGAGTCCACCGACTGTCATTTTCACTTGCGCAGGACATCGTTAATGCGGTCACAAATGCTCAGCGTTCTGACTCCAAAGCATATTCTTCTTCCTGGGCCATCAACGACTTTAACTGGCAATGTGGAACTCATTAGGACCTGACCGACTTGGTCATCATGTTCATACATGAGGTTGATAATGGTAAAGGGAAACTTGGATAATATATTGGCTTATAATAGCCCTCAGCCCAGAGGCTTGTTCTGGCACTAAATGTCGTGCTAGTGCCCAAAGTTGCAATGATGACTGCCCCGTGTAGTGAATGGTTTCAGCTGGCACACCAGTGGTGGCAGTACAAACTGTGCCAATCATGCGTGATGAAGACAGAGGATGAAAGTACCAATTGGACAAGACATGGATGATAGTGAAAGTGACGAGGAAGACTAAATAGATAATTTTAAAGTGGTTGATAACATATTGAGAAACAGTGTATTTTAATTTCTGGACGAGTGCTAAAGTCAGACGTCGGAAAAACCTTGCCAAGGAAATTTCTGGGGGTAACCGTGAGAACCGCTTGGTTGGTCAAACAACATCCTGGATATTAAATAGAATTACAGAAATGATCATTCATTTGTCAGTAAAAGTTTAATTCGGCAGGGCTTGGGATGCAGTTTGAACACAGACTGCATTACTGGATCACCTAAGTATGAAAATAGCCAGAAGTTGTTGGATCAAACCAAAACCGGCTCTGCGGTACCCTCCATTAGGGTAACATGTAACAGGAGTCAGATATACCCAAAGGAACTGATTCAACGCTTTTTTTTGGCAAACGACAATATCAATAATTTCTCGCGACACCTTGGACCATATGGGGCCTTCACCCCAAAAATATGGGCAATTTTGGTGAATTTACTTTTCTAATACAAGTTTTGTGAAAAACCACTATAGTTAACGGTAAGACATACAAATGTTTGTTGATTTTGAAACAACTACAACAATAGCAACTTACTTGGTCCCCCTACCTCTGAGTACCGGTCAACTCCTGGTTTGTACCCTGGTACATTTTGGGCTATAGATAGATGAATATACATTTCAGGTATTGTTCGCATAATCACAATCTGTCATTAGATGCGGTTTGTGTCCCTTCCCATGATAGGGCCGGGGATAGGGCCCCAGTTGGTGAACTAATACCTGGGAATGTAATATGCCCGGTACTCAGGCAGAGGGTCTGTCATAATGAGCATATGTAAAATCTTATTTCAGTTATAAAAAATGCCTATTAGATATTTTGAAACCCAAATGGTGGTATAGTTAGAAGGTTTTTGAGATCGGGGTACCCCAAAAAAGGCCGAAAACTGAACAAATAGATCATGTACGAAAAAAGTATCTCTAGAATCCTGTGAGTTCAGATAAACTTGATAATTTTGACTTTCTTTGAATCGCTTTGAACACTCTAGGTGACCAAGGTAAAAACATGAGTTAGATATATTGTTGAAGCATTAATTGGGCAGAAAACTTCTGAACATTAGCAAAAAACCTAAAAATGCCACTTTTTTGGAAGAAATTTCGAATTTTGGAAATACCGTAGCAAATAAACTTTCCCAAAACTATATATTGGAGATGTAGAATGTTCTTACATCATTTTCAGCCAAACCGATGTCCCACAGGACATTCTGGAGGTGAAGTTGTGGGTATTTTTCCAATTTCCTCATTTTGGTGAAATAACCGGTCAGGCATTGTTTAAAGATGGCTGCCAAAAGGTCATTCAAAGCTACCTTCCTTGAAGTCCATCAACTGATTTCGGATGCTTGAGTTTCAAGCAGACCAAAAAATCATGCGTGGGGTCTGTTCCCTTTTTGGTAATGAGATTCGGTCTGGCTCAATGCTATAAAGGCAAAATAAATGAGGATGAGATATGAGGTGAAATAAGGCTGTGGGTTGGCTGACCTATCGCTCCTACCAGGTCCCATCTGCCCTGGTGGGGTAGTGCTGAAGATCCTGTGTCATGGGGCTGCGCTGCAAGTGTGGCGATCGGCTTGGAGTTGTACAGCATCAAGGCTAAAAAATATCAAGTACAAAACACGAACAAAAGGGTAAAAGATAAGTGTGTGTGGTGTGTGTGGTGGTGTGTGGTGTGTGTGGTGTGTGTGTGTGTGTGTGTTGTGTGGTGTGGTCGCATGTGTCATGTGTTAGAAAGAAAAATAAATAAACCCTTTAATAAATAATTTAAATTTTAAAAAAACATGTTTGCATATTGGTCTGACGAAACCCAATTAAAAACAGGAACTAGTCGAGAAACTACTGCATGACTATGTTCACAAATACATTAAATGGAATCAGTCGATAATCTTTGAGCGACAGGAGAAACGTACCCTGATTCTGCGGGGTGTTTGTTGGTCAGTGCCTGTTGCGCAGCTACAACACAACACAGAAAGTGTAGTGATATTAGCAGTGAAATAAAAAATGGTAGGGAACATTTAAAAACAAGAAACTATAGCATGCACCACCACCAAAACGCACGTTGTCTCAGGTTGGCCAAGACGATATCCGGCAATGGATCTAAAGATAACATGACCAATGTTGAAACGAGATATGATTTGCCAACAAAAATAATCACAAAATCCGAACATTCTACTTCTCCCCACAGTGGGTATTAGGTTGAGGAGTGAATTTCACTGCACTGTCTGGGCTTGAATCAACCAAGAGGTTAAAAAATGGCAATGAAAAAGATAGAACATATCACCAGCATGATACTCACAGTCAAGTATTGCTGGCGAGTGATTGCAAGCCCACGAGTCCATCCTGGCAAGGGAAGATGGGGCCGGTCCTGATCCGGGAGGCCACCACCACATTCCCTCCACCCATACGCGACACCCATCCCTCCCCCATCGGACCACTCAAATCCTCCACCCATCGGACCACCAATCCTCCACCCATCGGAACAACCTAATCCCTCCACCCATCAAACCACAATCCTCCACTACCATCGAACCAACCAATCCTCCACCCATCGGACCACCAACCCTCCACCCATCGGACACCAATCCCTCCACCCATCGGACCACCAATCCCTCCACCCATCGGCCACTCAATCTCCACCATCGGACCACCAATCCTCCACCCATGACCACCAATCCCTCCACCATCGGACCACCAATCCCTCCACCCATCGGACCACATCCCTCACTCCACCCCTCCACCCACCGCACCACCCATCGGCACCACCCATCCCTCCACCTCATCGCAACCCACATCCCTCCACACCATCGCACCACCCTCGCCAACCCATCCCTCAACCATCCGCACACCACCGCCTCCACCCATGCACGCACCCGACCCTCCACCCATCGCACCACCGCATCCTCCACACCCATCCCACCACCACCATACGCGAAATCCGTTGCAATGAAAACCTTTGTTTGTAAGCCTGTGCCTTCTCTTTGGTTGTGTCCGAAATTTCACCACGACCAAAGGACCAAGAACACACTCTGCGAACGAGCAAGTGATATCAGGGACGTGTCAAAGACACCTGAAGGCCATCGTCAGCAAAATCAATTTGCATCAGACGTCTCACCTCCACGTTTTGCGACTGTGCATCTTCTTTGATAGCCTTATTTTGGCTGAAGCTTGTGCTGAATCGTCAAGAACGCACATGCTGAAAAGCACAAAAAAAAAAAATCATTTAATCATCCCAAGTATTAATGACAGAATATGAGCAAGTTCAGCAACCTAAAAAAGAGCACCGGCCAATCCTACCACCCATACCTTTGCTCTCCCCGTCGGGCCCTCTGAGAATCTTACAGTGTCGACATTACGGAAAGGTAGAACAGTTTTCGACATCGCAATCATTCATGCTCTTCGACAGCATACCAACAAACAGCTTGCGTTTCCATGTTGCATTATCAAACAAAGGGGGGATTAATGGTAATAATAGACGTTGATTTAGAGGAAACTGGCAACGAAGAGATAAAAGATGCTACCACATGCGCGTCATATCCTGCCGGCTTTCATTTGAATCGGGTGATGCATCTGAGGAGCGGAAATGGCGTAGGCGGTGTTGTTGGGGCGGGGTTGCGTGGCACGGTGAATACATGCACAGCGCACGGATGACGAAAACAAATAGTGAAACAGCCATTCGGCAGGTTGAAGAGTGCAGACAAAACCAAAAGAACAAGAAATTATAAAAGAGCTAGCGTGACCCTCTCGCTTGCCCCACATACCCCAAGTCAGTATACGAATGTTGTGGAGCGCATTCTGTGCATCCATGGCAGCCTTGCGTGTGAAGAACGTGACAAAAGCAGCAGCCTACGGGCAGGTCGAAGGTAAAAAAGATCAAAAGCTCAGCACAAGTGTTACATCATTGCTATATTTGTTGAAAAAGCACTGGCAATGCAATCACTCAAACAAAACAAAATAACGTCATACTGAACCAATCGGCTCACTGGAGGTTCTGGGTCCAGTCCTTCACAATTTGATCTCAAACACCTCTCGCAAAGATAGTAAAAAGCTCATGCAGCTCTTTCTCCTGTCCAAGCACGGGGAATTTTGCCCACACGAACATACTGATTGTGTCTGTGTCTGGTTGACGTGATCCACAACGCGGACTCATGTGAATTCGATCCATCATTGCTCCACAGCCCCAAGGATCATCCTGAGGTTGGGGTGGGGGTGGTGAGTGAAGACATGAAAGATGTAAAGCAAAAATATTAATAAATAAATAAAGAATAGAGGAAGGGGGGTCAAAGGCTGGGTACAGAGGGAGACATGCTGAAAGGGACAGTTGGGGGGGGGGGCATAGAGCACACACTAGAATGGCAAGCAGATGCAGAGAATATAGAGACAGAGGCTGTGCCATTGGGTGGCCGGCACAAAGGCCTGGCCAATTTGGAGCCAACCTATATTGGCGATAATGGATCAAGAGAAGGAGGGTGGGCGATTCACTGATCCAAGAAGGCGCCGGTCACCCAAGGAGCCTAGAAAGACTAACATCTTGCTTACATCACCATCCGCCACAGCTGCCGCAAGGTAGTTTGCCATCTTCCAAGTTGCTTCGATAACTGGCAACAGATTGAGGAGGGGGTGAAAAACTGAAATAACAACAAACAACGCAAAGCCGCTATACTCTAACTCCGTTAATATATTGATCAAATCTCCTCATAAACGTTCATCGTATTGAATCGAATAAAATTGATATGAAAGGTGTAATGGACGGTACTGTCCTTCACAGAGAAACAAGGACAGAAAAGGTCGTGGTGACTGAAAGGTGTGAAAAGATCCTGGAAATGTCTCGGAGACGTCTTCAGACATCGATCTAAAGCTCGTAGTGGAGCTTGTACTTAAAAGCACACATAAGAAAGACATTAGTAGACATTGATGTAATTTCTACTGAAATTACAAAGTCATTCGGTACTTTAATACTTTCTAACATTATAGAACAAAACACACAAGGTACGTGCAATTTGAACCCGGGTCCTCTACATCATGAGCCGGGGATCAGATGGGAAACCCGACCAAGCCAGAACTCGAACTTAAAGGAAACCATGAACAATTATCAACCAAGGATTCGTTATTTTGAGTTTATTTGATGTACAGAACTGTTCTCTTTAAGGCATGATTTAACATGAAAGGGGATTTGTCAACGTTTCGTCTCAACACACCACGAAGAGTAATGGATTGATCGTGAAAGGGGCAAACCGATGTGAAACGACGGTATTATGAATATAATCGTTAAATAATTCTGGGGGGTATGGTTTGGGTGCGAAGATACGACGCTACGCGTATCGTAATCGTTCACTGTCAAAGTAAAATGTGGTGAAGTCCTACCCAACGAATTACGAAACTAGTTACTTGCTCTTATTACACAAATAGATATTCAAAGAATGCAAAATGAATAGAGAATGCAGGTGAATGTCTAAGAATCAATTGCGAAAGAGAACTGGCACATGATAGGATTCATTAATATTTATTTGGTAGCATCCTGTGGGTATGCCTGGTGTCTGGCTTAATGGTTAGTGGTGGTGGGCTTGGGAATCCTGGAATCCTGAATTCAAATCGATCCCATTGCTGCTGAATTATACCAGGTGGGGTTGACACTGCCTGCTCATCCTTCGCGAGGTCGGCAAAATGAGTGCAGCTTGCTGGTATACTGTGTCGGAGTGGTGACCCGTCCAGATGGTACCCGATGCCAACGGAGACTGCTTAGGCAGGCAACCAACGTTCTGCACAAGAAGTGGGTGGTCCGCCGAAAGATGGTTCGACCATCCTGTGGGTGCTGGTTGCATCATTCCTGGAGCGGCAGGCTGTGCCGCTGAAGTCGTGGCCCACCGTTTTCCAATACGGTATAATCATTTTGATGACCTCGGAAGGATGACGGGCTGGTCAACCCACCTGGTGTTGGGTCACGCACGACAGGTTCTTAAACTCCAGATCCTAAGATTTTAAGCCGGCATCTTAAACCATTAGGCCAACACCAGGCACAATAATAGGATTACTTATGGCTTTTCTGTTCGTGGACTGTCTCTCCTTCATTGCAGTTTGTTGGCTGCTCGGTCTTTTTATCCCAATTCGTCTCTTCAGCTATCCAAGCTCGTCTTAGTACAAGGACGTTCGAGTTCCATCAGTGCCCCCCACCCCCCGCAAACATAAACTTCATGAAGGATAGGCTTTCTGTTCAGCCTCACTGAAATCCCCTTTCACCACCTGTGGAAATTATCTCCATGCATAATCCCAACATTGGTTTAAAGTGGCAGCAACACCAACAGTCTCCAACGGAGTCCTCCACCACCAGTGTGGGTGACCTCATATCAGAAAGTAATCTTTCCTTCCAACTAACCGCCCAAGCTTTTTTCAGTTTGGTTACTTATTGTTTGTGTGTACCTGAACCTGCCTGTCCCTCTGGCATCAATCGTTGGTAGAACACTCGACTAACGTATTATCTTGGCTCTTCCACCAGCGCGATCTTACATTGATTCAAGTTGAAAAAAAAAAAAGAGCGTTTTTAACGATGACAACCAGTTGGTGATCTGGGAGAAGAGACATGCACGTTTGTAAACTTCCTTTTTCGAATCAAACAGTGCAATGAATGATGTCTGGCACGAAGAGAGCACGGTGTCGTTCGAGGTTTGGATCCTCCAGCCATGTAAAATTCACACGTCACAAGGAGTCACGGGGAACACACCTCACATCACTACCAATCAAGGTAGGACGGATGAATGCACTCATCCCACCGCATTGCACATTAACGTCTTTAGACCAAGTTGAAGGAAAAATAAATCGTCCATCATCGCCCCTGTTATTCCTCGGTAATCAACGAACAAGGAGGGTGTTCGAATTAAATTAATCGATTAATGGGTCTCCGAAAAACACGAGATATTAATTATTATTATTACTATTTTGTACGTGCCCCGTACTGGCACAAAAAAAAAAACTTTCAAAACCGCGTGCAGAAACAACAAACCAACACAGGTCGTCCCTTTGCTCTCGCGTGGCCGTAAGTCCAAAAAAAAAAAAAATGAAGATTCGATATAGCAACCGTGTCTTGTCATTATGTTTGGTAAATAAATGGCCATAACTTGGGGCACCGCTTGTTCCAATTAATACCAAACCTTAAAAAAGGCACAATACTCAGGGGCCCCAGCAATATACCTGGCGTTTCAATTAAGATCGGACCAGTGGTTTCGAGAAACAGCGGTCGCAGATAGGCACACTCACAAGAGAGATTGCTGGAATTAATATATACTAGTTACGTTA
>CM068968.1:54373939-54384800 GCA_035128595.1 Eptatretus atami
ATAACTGAACATTGAGAACTTGTGGTATTATAGAGATGACCGTCACCCCCACACGGGGGTAATTTTCATTTAGTGCCTTTACCATTGCTTCTTATCCCTACGCTTTTTGAAAAAAAACCAGGGGGATATTGTAATCGGCTTTGTCTATCTGTCCTGCGATCTCATAAACGGTTGAGTAGAAATTCACCAAACTCGGTGGTTATCACAATGTGCCATGACTGTGCGAGAACAGTATCATTTTGGCCCCACCCCTGGTATGGGTTCAAAAGGTCAAAAACCAACAAATGCAATTACAGACATTTTAAGACCTTTTTCAATGAAACTTTGTATATGCTATCACCATTGGGAGAAGCGTCAAATATGTAAAGTTTTTGGATTCAACCCCAGGTCATGCCCCAGGGGGTAGGGACTTAGAGTCACAGGGATCAAAATGGGAACAATTTTTTTAACTCTTAATTTGATATTGGGTCATTCCTGGTGGAACCTTTTGCCAACTTTCAACTTTGATTTATGTGGGAAGCATGGGGATTTGCGATGGCATGCCATCAACTTCATTCTCGCTGTTACTCTTGTGGATACAGCCGAATCAAAGTGCCAAACCAATGAGCTCCTCATTGAGATGCCATAGATGTCCACACATTTAGAACAGGTCGATTTTGAAAGGGCACAATTCACCTTCTCGTACTTAACAAGATGCTTTAAGAAGTGTTGATCATTGCAACGAGCAGAAATGGTATGAACAACATTGAACCACGCCTTAAGATAGACTTGAACAACAAAGAATTGGAATCTCTTGTGATGAAGCTGGGTCTATGGGTTTATCAATTTGCCATCACCGACAGATCGGTGGTCTCTGTCTTTCCAACCCGCTCTTCTTTTGTACTTGCCCCTCTGCCCCTTCCATGATTTGTCTCCCCCCCCCCAGGTGTGTGCAGGACCCATGCAGTCCACCAGCAACCCCCTCATCAGTGAAACTGTCGAATCTTAGAATCACACTGCTCACCTCCACTCATTTAATCCTCTTTTTGCTGCCGTGGAACCACTGACCATACTCTATTCATACTCTCATTCTTCCCTCCAAGTCTTCTTATCTTAAGTCATCCCTCCACCATCTTAAGTCATCCCACATCCAAACCATGATCTTTTCCACTCCGTTAAATCACCCCACCCCCCAAAAGTTTGCTTATGTATCCATCTTTTCACACCTTCTGTTCTCCCCTACCCCTCATCGTTACTGCATCCCTTGTTTGTCTGTTTCGCTATACTTTCTCCTCACACTGCTGCGTTGGTGTTTACCCTGTGTGTGTGTGTGTGTGTGTGTGTGTGTAGTGTGTTACATTGTCGAGGCTCGTATGAGAGCAAACACAACGCACAACAAGGGGCAGGAGACGAGGGGTGGGAGAGGGAAGGACAAAACTGTGGAACAGAAACAAGGAGATCGTGTGGAAGGGAGAGGGATGGGTGGGGAACAGGGGTATACAAGATGGACACTACAAGGACTTTCAGGAAGGAAAGCAGGGAATTTGAAGGAGTGGGTTGGGGTGGATTAACGGGGGTAAAAAGATCAAGTTTGGATGGGGGAAGATAAGAGGTGGTGGTGAACGGCTGTTTTGAAGGCCTGGAGGGAAAGTGGAATTGAAGAGAGTTAGGAGTTTGTTCCAAAGGCGGAAAAAAGAGGAATGAAAGAGTGAAGGTGAGCAGTGATTCGTGATTTTGTTGCCCGGCGGATCTTGAGCGCCCTGCAGAAATATGGGGGAGGGGTGACATATCGCAGAACAGAGGGGGGGGGTTGGCGAGACCGGAGTGGAGGCGGTGGAAGACAGAAAGACCACCGACCTGCCTGTGGTGAGGAGTGAGAGGTCCAAAGACAGCCTCGCCGCGGGAGATACCAAGCAATCCCATATCCTTGGTTGTCTTCACAGCCCGTTGATAGCCGAGAAAGGTGAGTGGCAAGAGCACCAGCTCAGAGGGGAGAGCAGTACTCCATCAGGTTGCGGACAAAAGCTTTGTATGTGGTCAGGAGCTCAGGTGATCCGAGGAAGGACTTTGCACGACAGAGGATTTCCAGTCAGCGACTGGCTTTGGAGGCCAGGTTGGAAATGTGGCTTTCCCAGGAAAGTTCATGGGTGTTCTTTGTTCTGCTGTTCCCTTTTTTACGTTGTATCCTGATCTGCTCTGTGTCCTCACTCTTCAATGAGCCTTGACCATGTATTTTTTAAAAAATTGCAGATGTCATGGAGACCTTTTTTCTCATGGTCAGTGAGCTTCAACTGTCTCTTTAACATCCAGATATTGAGGGAATGTAATGCCTCGGCCATCCATCTTGCATGATGCTGGCTGGCCTCCAGGTGCTATAAATCATACTCCACGAGGAGGGATGTCACCAAGAAAGGTTCACCATGCTTATAAACATATTTTCAAGCGTCTGTGTGTTTGTGTGTTTTTATGTTACTCTTTCATGGTAGAACCACAGCACCTGGAGGCCCCAAATTTTGGTACTTCTTAATCTGGGCAAGGTTTTAAGCAACCACTCGTTTGCCTTGATGTCGTTTTGAGGGTACCAAATGCCGCTATAAAGTGTATATTGGGATTGTGGGGTCAGGCAGTGCTGCCGCTGGCCTGCAGCCGAAAGGTAACCCACCATGAGGCTAATAACGCCATCGCTTTTCAATGTCAAAACACGTCCCGAAACCACCTGTGGGAAATCCTCACCCCGCTGGGCAGTGCCGGGTATCCCCACCTTCCCCCCCCCCACCCGGGCAGCACCGGGAAGCCCCTGTTAGTTCACAATATGCAGATATGGTGTGAGCCACAAAATTAAACTTCATCTTCATTGAACAACCCCAAAATGTTAATGTGGATAAAATTTTGTCTGATTTATTTATTTGCATATTGGAACAAAATTGGGGGCTGTGAGTGTTCTAAATCTGAACTTCAAAAATGTAAACCACCCTACTTTATTTGCATGTTTGTTAATCATAGTTAATTTGCTTGAGTTTTAGTATAATTTAATTTGCTTAATTGTTTATTTGCATAATTTGCTTGTAATTTTAATTTGCTTGAGTTTTAGTATTGCCTTATTGATGACACTTTCGAGACAAACTTGCACATGTTTGCACTACATTTCTATCATCCTGACAAAGACTGATTGTTACCCATTAACTGGCAGGCCCGCACCCCTCTGGACCTGGCCCTGCACCAGGCAGAATGCCTGGCCTCCAAGGTCCGGGCTCAGGACCTCCTAACTTTGGAGGGCTCCCTCCTTACAGTGGTATGTGGACAACCGCTGAGTTACCATGCAGCTTCAGACCTATTTTGCCACCATTTTAATTTATTTTCAGTGACAAATGGGGAATTTGTATCTTTATCTTCTGTTTGCCTTCCATGTCACAGGCATGGGATCTGGTCCACCTGGAATGAGTGGCCCTGGAATGCCTTCGACCGGTGGACAGGGGATGGGCATGGGTGGACAGGGGATGGGCATGGGTGGACAGGGGATGGGCATGGGTGGACAGGGGATGGGCATGGGTGGACAGGCGATGGGCATGGGTGGAGGACCCCTGGGATCCTTGGCAGGAGGCTTGGGTAAGTTTGGTTGAGAGACCTACCTGCATTTTCATGAATTTGTTAAGTTCCCTTTGGTGTGACCTAACATGTTTCTTTCTCATTTTTGAGGTCTTGGTGGAGCATCCAGTGTGGACACCATGGCTCAGGCGTACTCTGGAATGCGGCAATACGCTAGCCTCTACCCCGGGCAGGCAGGGGGACTTTCCCAGTCTGTCAATAATGCGATAGGTAGTCAGCAGGAAGGTATGTCAAAGATTATCCCATTCTGAAAATGATATGGTTCATTTGACACCAGCAACAGGTACATCTCATTTGACATTGAGATGTACCTATTACTGAGGGAATTGCCTTGTTTTTGACCTGGTTTACTGCAGCCTCTTGAAGTTGATTTTCCATTACGTGTGCGTGCGTGTGTGTGTGTATACGTACGTACATATACGTGTGACACGCGTTCTTGCTTGCTCGACAGGTCCTGAGGGTGCCAACCTCTTTGTGTATCACATTCCTCAAGAGTTTGGTGACAGTGATCTCCTTCAGATGTTTGTCCCATTTGGAAACGTCATCTCAGCAAAAGTGTTCATCGACCGTGTGACCAACATCAGCAAGTGTTTTGGTATGTTGGGAGTGAGGATCGATAGAAAGGTTTCCCGATGCCCGATAAACCAAACACATGATTCCAAATTAGTGCTGCTGCTGCATTTTTTATTTTGTGTTCGCATCGGTGGTATAATTGATATTTTGTTAAATTGTCATCTAAGGCAACGCAGGAGTGATAAATAAATCACATGCAGGACAAAAAAACGTGAAGAGATATCAGTGTACTCTACATAAATCACAAGCACATTAAGAGACAATTGATACATTGACATGAGAGCTTTTTCTTTTTTAAGGGCCTGTGTATCCAATCTGACATTACTGATTATATGTTGGGTTTGCTCAGTACCCCTCAAGCAATGTGTCAAACATTTACAGTCCCCGTCAAAAATCTTGCAATTCAAAGGTTTTTTTTGTCTTGCTTTTGATGTCTTTCAGCAGAAACACATGCCCAAGACTGTTTTGAACACTGCCCCTTAGGGCTTGTTGTAAACTTTGGAGATCTTTTCGAGTTTGTCAGTTTGTCAACTCAAACTAGTTAAATGTTTTCAATGGGAGAGACCTTTTGTTGTTCCACATGACAACTTTCCTATCTCGTTTGTCCTTGGGCTATGTAAACACGGAAACACAAATGTTTAGGTGTGACCAGCTGTTGTTTTTTCCTCGGCTTGTGAGTTTCTTTTGATTATGTACTTGCAAATACCACCTGTCGCCAGGGCCGGCGCCACCATAAGGCCAACTAGGCAGCCGCCTCGGGTGCAGACCTCATTCATAGGGGCGCATTACTGACCTTTAAAGGTCACAGTTTTATGCAAATTATTGTGTTAAGAAAACACATGCAATTTATGCCCAAGCATCAGCACTTGATCTGGTTGAATTGGTGACAAATTTTGCAAAGTGAGATTTTGATGTGTCTGAAGTTGAAACTTTTCTGAGACGTTTTAAACTCTGTTTCTCTGTTTTTGGATTCGCTATATATGAGATATCCCTTATTGCGGGTTTTCCGGCTCGTCTGTCTGTCTGTCTGTGGTGTGTGTGTGTGTGTGTGTGTGTGTTGTGTGTGTGTGTGTGTGTGTGTATGTGTGTCTGCAACGCGAGGCTCCACAGCACGAACCAGCGAAACCGATTTCGATGAAACTTTGCCAAAAGGTGGAATATATACTGGGAATGTGCGCGTTTGAATTTCGTTGCCTAGCAACCACCTTGCTGTGCAGCGGCGAAAAACCGCGTACAGTATTTTCCATACTTGTCCTTAGTTTTGAATGTAGAGAAACGAGACTTCGGAATTAACACTTCAAGATATTTAGAAAATTTTATCGAGCCGATTTTTGATTGAGGTTTTATTTTTCAAATGGTAGTCCTTCAAAAATCGGGGTCTATTTACCGTCATTTAAGGTGTGTATACAGTGTTTGTAGGATCTACACCGTCGTTCCACCTTCGATCTCTTCTCGATCCAAACGTTATTGACCAAAGTGAAAAGGATCCAAAATAAATGGAATCACCGGCATTTCTGTCTTTGTGATTTCTAATAATTGGATTCGCTATATATATGCTAGATATCCCTTATTGTCGGGTTTTCCGGTCTGTCTGTGTGTGTGTGTGTGTGTGTGTGTGTGTGTGTGTGTGTGTGTGTGTGTGTGTGTGTGTGTGTGTAGTGTGTATGTGTGTTGTGTGTCTGCAACGCGAGGCTCCACAGCACGAACCAGCAAACCGATTTCGATGAAACTTTGCCAAAGGTGGAATATATACTGGGAATGTGCGCGTTGTATTTCGTTGCCTAGCAACCACCCGTTGCTGTGCAGCGGCCGAAAAACCGCGTACAGTATTTCAATACTTGTCCTTATTTTGAATGATAGAGAAACGAGACTTCGGAAAAACACTTCGAGATATTTAGAAAATTTTGCTCGAGCGATTTTTGATTGAGGTTTTATTTTTCAAATGGTAGTCCTTCAAAAATCGGGTGTCTATTTCGTCATTTAAGGTGTGTATACAGTGTTTGTAAGGAACTACACTGTCGTTCCACCTTCGATCATCTCCTCGATCCAAACGTTATTGACCAAAGTGAAAAGGATCCAAAATAAATGGAATCACCGGCATTCTGTCTTTGTGGATTTCTAATAATATGTTTATTTATTTACCGAAAACGATTCCACGACCCACACACCACCTTCAAATTATTTACTTATTTACCGAAACAATTCCACGACCACACACCACCTTCAATTATTTATTTATTTACCGAAAACAATTCCACGACCCACACACCACCTCCAATTATTTATTTATTTACCGAAAACAATTCCACGACCCACACACCACCTCCAATTATTTATTTATTTCCGAAAACGATTCCACGACCCACACACCACCTCCAATTATTTATTTATTTCCGATAAACGATTCCACGATCCACACATCACCTCAATTATTTATTACATTACCGAAAACGATTCCACGACCACACTCCCGCCTCAATTATTTATTATTTTCCGTAAACAATTCCACGATCCACACACTACCCTCCAATTATTTATTTATTTTCCGTAAACGATTCACGATCCACACTCCCCTCTATTATTATTTATACCGAAACGATTCCACGACCCACACTCGCCTCCAATTATTTATTTATTTTCCGTAACAGATTCCACGATCCACACACTACCTTCAATTATTTATTTATTTCGTAAACGATTCCACGATCCACCACACCTTCAATTATTTATTTATTTACCGAAAACGATTCCATGACCCACACACCACTCCAATTATTTATTTATTTATTTACCGAAAACGATCCACGACCCACACACCACCTCCAATTATTTATTTATTTACCGAAAACGATTCCACGACCCACACACCACCTCCAATTATTTATTTATTTATTTACCGAAAACGATTCCACGACCCACACACCACCTCCAATTATTTATTTATTTACCGAAAACGATTCCAGACCACACACCACCTCCAATTATTATTATTTAAAGTGGGAGTGGCGTAGGAAAGTGGGATGGCTTATGAAAAATATTGTGTGGCTCAGGAGGTGTGGCCAAACAAGAGCATTGAGAGAAGTTTCTCGGGTTTGTTGTGTGTGTGTGTGTGTGTGTGTGTCTGCAACGCGAGGCTCCACAGCACAAACCAGCAAACCGATTATATTTCAAATGTAGTCCTTCAAAAATAGGGTGTCTATTTACCGTCATTTTTTATGAGGAGTGCCAGTTGGCAAAATACGCAATAGGAAAAATCTTGCCAGGTAGAGGAACAATTGTATGTGAACCAATACGTCTTGGCAATGAATCTTCGTCGGTGATCGGTCAGAATGAAAAGCATCTATCCAGCGCTTCGATCCTAGCGAATCCCTCGTCGCCTACCGGCTTGTTTGTTTGTTTCTCTGTCTGGAAGCAAAATATTGTGGTAAAATAAATTTAGCAGTTTCAAGTTTTGTGCTTTTTATTTTTTCTACAAAACATCTGTTTTTAAAAATCGAAGTTGGCAATTTTTTGGGGGATGCAAGTAGCTGGCTTTGCCGAGGGCGCAAAATAGCCTGGCACCAGCCCTGCCTGTCGCTTAGCTGACGGGATACAAAGAGGGCGGGAGAGAGGAGGAGGAGGAGGAAGGGTGAGGAGGAGGGAGGTAGGAGAGGTGGTCGAGTAGGAGGGTGAGAGGAGGGGGTCGAGAGGAGAGTGAGAGGAGAGAGAGGGCGAGAGAGAGGTCGAGAGGGGGGAGAGGCGATAGGAGAGGAGAGGGGCGAGAGGGGGGAGAGGGGGGAGAGAGAGAGGGGGCGAGAGGAGAGGATGGGGGCGGAGGAGGAGAGGGGGTAGAGAGGGGGGTCGAGAGGGGGGGTCGAGAGAGAGGGGGGCGGAGGAGGGAGGAGAGAGAGGGCGGAGAGGAGAGGAGAGAGGGGGGCGAGAGGAGAGGAGAGAGGGGGGCGAGAGGAGAGAGAGAGGGGGCGGAGAGGAGGAGAGAGGGCGAGAGGAGAGGAGAGAGGGGGCGAGAGGAGAGGAGAGGGGGCGAGAAGGAGGAGAGAGGGGGGAAGAGAGAGGAGAGAGGGGGGCGAGAGGAGGAGAGAGGGGGCGAGAGGAGAGGAGAGAGGGGGGAAGAGGAGAGGAGAGAGGGGGACGAGGAGAGAGGGGGGCGAGAGGGGAGAGGAGAGGGTTAGAGAGGGAGGGATAGAGGGGGGAAAGAGAATGAGAGGGTGGGGCGAGAGAGAAAAGAAGGAGAGGGGAGAGAGAGGGGAGAGGGAGAGAAGGGTTAGAGGAGAGGAGTAGAGAGAGGGGGGTTAGAGGAGGGAGTGGAAGGAGGAGGGAGGGAGAGGGGGAGAGGAGGAGGGGTGGCGAGAGGGAGGGAGGGAGGAGAGGGAGGAGGGAGGGAGGGGGAGGGAAGAGGTGGAGATCGATGAGGTGTGTGAGGGGCACCCTCCCCTCGTCGTTTTCATTCCGGGGGCTGGGGGGAGGTAGAGAGGGGGTGGGAGTGAGGAGGCGAATGGGAAAGGGTGTCTGAACTTGTGTTTGGTAGAGGACTTGAGGGGGAAAGGGGAGGGGTTATGGACTTGCATTTGGTGGTGCGAATTTGAGGGGTAGGTTTACCTCGACTTTCGGTTTACATTACTTGAAACTAACTTTACCTAGAAAAATTACATTACTGAGAAAAGTGGAATTAATGTGGAAAATTAGTGAAATTCAACTCAAAATATATAATCCACAGAGATCACAAAATAATCTAATCACAAATTGATATCGGCTTCACGCTGCGGAAACCAAGGCATTTAGGATCATTGGTATCTCCCGTGATGAGGCTGAGTCTTTTTGTCTCTCACTCTCTCACTGCAGGCAGGTCGGTGGTCTTACTGCCTTCTCCTCCCGCCCTCCCGCCTCGCACCCCTGCTCGCTCTGTGTTCTGTCCCCCCCCCCTCCCCTCATATTTCCGCAGGGTGTCAGGTCCGCTAGCACCCTTCTGGTGAAACTACCAAAATCAAGAATCACTGCTCACCTTCACTCTTTCATTCCTCTCTTTTTTTTCCCACCTCTGGAACAAACTCACCACTCTCTTCAATCCCATCTTCCCTCACAGGTCTCAAAACAGCTGTTCACCACAATGTCTTATCTTTCCCTATCCAAAACCACGATCTTTTCTACCCCGCTAATGCACCCCAAACTCACCTTCTTCAAATTCCCTACTTTCCTTCCTCAAAGTCCCTGTAGTGTCCATCATGTTTACCCCATGTACCCGCCCGCTCCATCTCTCTCCCTTCCACAGGTCTCCTCATGTCACTGTTCCTCACTGTTTTTTTTCTTTTTATTGTTTTTTTTTGTTTTTTTTTTTTTTTTTTTTTTTTTTTTTTTTTTTTTTTTATTTTTTTTTTTTTTTTTTTTTTTTATTTTTTTTTTTGTTTTTGTGCTTCCCTCTTGTCTCTTGTTCCCTTTGTTACAGGTTCCGTGTATTAGCTCTTTTACGAGTCTTGACATTGTATACAAAAATATACATAATGCTGGTCGATGCATTCACAGCAAGAACCACTGTGGGTGAGTTTCAAACACGAGCTTCAATTTGACGCTGGACTTTATTTTTCGTTTTATTATTTTTTATTTTTTATTGGTGTATATATATATATATTGAAAGGCAGTGTGAGGGGAAGGGAAGGCAGAGTACTGTGGCGAAAAGTGCTCTCCATCGTTGATTGCGAAAGCAAACTTGTTGCTGCTGCAGACTTTGGTTTTTATGAATCCACATTCTCAACCGTCATTAATAGGTACTCTCTTGTGCTTGGTTTTCAAATGTTTTAGCATATTGGATGTCTTAGTGATGAGGAATGTCCATTGAACAAAGTGAGCATGCAACTTTCAGACTTTCTTTAACCTTCCAAAAATGGTTCCAAACTGCACTTCTGGACCATTTGATGAACATGTTGTCAAAACTTTATCAGTCAATGTATTGCCTTTCTGTCCGTCAGCAAAGCAATCAATCAGCACGCTTTACCGGCCAACTCCAAATGCCTTGCTAATCATTTAAAAGGAACACTTCCGGTTCTGGGTTTTGAGCGATGGCAGCTTCTCTCAGGGGTGTCTGCCGACTTTCTCAAAGTTAAGTTTCCGGTCATTATATGTCCCATTTTAACTGTTTATTTTCTCACCGACATGTTTACTATGTGTTCCTAGTTCGGTTTTGTTTCAAAAATTGTGCTATTTTGTGAGTTTTCATCGACCTTGGCTTACCGAGTTCCTTGAGGCCTACCCATCCTTCCCGTCTAGGCGTTTGATCATTTTTATTTGTATTCTCTCCCTATTACCTTCAATTCCTATTTCCCCCACTTTCACAACCTGGCCCACCCCCCCCCCCATCTACTTCCCTCCCGACTACACCACTCTGTTCTTTCTTAAATTAAATAAATAAAAAAAATAAAAAAAAACCTTTCTCCTTCCATACCCACGAGTACCGATCCTTCTTCACCTTCACCTTCTTCACCTTCACCTTCTTCACCTCCATCTTTTTCACTTTTGTCTTCTTCAACTTCTTCACCTTCTTCTTCTTCTTCTTCTTCACTATCTTTCTTTTTTCTTCTTCACCATCTTTCTTCTTTCTTCTTCACCATCTTTCTTCTTCACCATCTTTCTTCTTCACCATCTTTCTTTTATTTCAGCTGACCCACTCTCACCATTACCTTCACAATTTCTTCCTACAACCTTCCATTCCCTA
>CM068968.1:54413036-54423871 GCA_035128595.1 Eptatretus atami
ACTACAGCTCTTCATCCAGGTTGCCACTGACAAACCAGACATAATCTGGCTAACAAACTTTCCTCCCTCAAGACGTCTCTGACTCCGAGTATCTCTCCCTGGTTACTCCCTCCTCCGGTACGACAGACCTCAGCCTCGTCCTGGTGGAGGAGTTGCTCTCTTCATCAAAGACTATTCCTCACTCACCATGCACTGCCCTCCCTCCCCCACACCCCAGGGAATACCTCTGGCTACGGCTTCCCCTCCACTTCCACCTCATGTTTATATGTGTGCTGTTACCGTCCACCAAACATGATGACTATTTACACCTCACTATCCGAAACATGGACCAACTTCTATCCTCTCATCAAACTCTCTCTCCTCATATGTGGTGACTTCAATTTCATCATGCCAGTTGGCTGGGTGTGGGTACCTCTCTCACCTGTCATGACACTTCAGCAAAAGACCTCTGCGACCATTGGAACTGACTCAATCGGTCAACTTCCCAACCCGATCTCAACCAATGGTATCTCATCTCTTTGGATCTGATTTTGACAAATTTCCCTGAAAATATCTACTGTTCTTCCTCCGCTCCAATCGGTTTTTCTGACCACATGCTTGTTCAAAGTGGACATCTCTCTGGCTGTTATCAGAGAACCACCTCAGCGCCGTTGAGTCTGGCATTTCACTCAGGCCGACTGGCAGGGTCTCCAAGCAGCCATCAAACTTCGAGACTGATCTCCCATCATTACTTTCTCCAACATCAACTCGTCCTGGGAATTCTTTCAAAGAAACTTGCTCTCTCTCATGCACAGATTTATCTCCTCTTGTCTTCAGTTGTCCTACCCTTCCTCCCACCTCGGTTCACTGAAGCTTGTGGCGAGGCAGGTGTCCTGAAACGATTTGCCTTTGCCTCATGAAAGCAAACCCAACTGAGGGTAATTCAGTTCCTTCCATAAGCTCAGAACAAGTGTGTGTCTACCCTCAGGAGAGCAAGAAAACAACATCGTTCTAATCTCATGTCTGAACTCTCAAACCTCTCTCCCTCCTCCAAATCCTGGGGCTTCTAAGCAAATCTGTTTCTGGTGTATGTTCCCCTCCATCCCCTCCTTACCTCAAATGGCTGCACTGCTGAAAAGGCTGAATGCCTAAACTCGGTGTTTGCATCTAAATGTTGTGTCCGAAACCCATCGCTTTCTGTACCACCTTCAGTCGCACCAACTGTCCCTGGACTCTGTTCCTTTCTCCTGACAAGGTGGAGAGCTTGCTGTCAAACCTCGACTCAGATTCTGCAACCGGTCCAGACGGCATCAGCCCACGTGTCCTAAAAACCTGCTCCTCTGCTCTTGCTCACCCTCTCTCTGTTCTATTGACCCTCTCATTTGCTCAATGTCATCTGTCATCTGCTTGGAATCAGCAAAGCCCTGCATAAAAAGGTGCAAAAAGATATCTCTGCAACTCCAGACCAATCAGCCTTCTCCCAATCATCAGCAAGGTTATGGAATCTATAATCTCTTCATAACATTAAATCCTTCCTCTTCTCCAATGGCTTGATTTCTGATCATCAATTTGGTTTCAGACCAGGTCACTCCACACTGGATATGCTGCTTCTGTCTCCCAACAATGGATGGAGGTACTCGATGCAAGACATAAAACCAGAGCCATCTCCCGAGTCATATTGTGTGCTTTTGACACGTCAGGCACCCTGCCCTGCTCACCAAGCTCTCTTCTTATGGTATCCAAGTCCATCTCCACTCATGGCTCGCAGACTTCCTCTCCTGTCGCAGCCAACATGTGGCCCTAAATGGAGTTCTTTCGTCCCCTCTTCCTGTCCAGGCTGGAGTTCCTCAAGGCTGCATTCTAGGCCCTGTTCTTTTCTGGTTTTCATCAATGATCTCTCCTCCTCGCTGGAAAATCCTCTTTATCTCTTTGCTGATGACTCCACCCTCTGCCTTACCATCTGTCATCCCTCAGACCAGCAAGATCAGTTTCTTCGCTCTCTGCAGATCTGGATAAAACACAAACTGGTCCAACGCGTGGAACTGTCTTTCAATCCTGACAAATCTCAACTCACTATCTCTCTCTGAAAGGACCGTTTGGAACCCCCCCCCCACTCTTTTCTCAACATCCTCTTGAAAGAAGACCTTTCATTCAGCTTCTGAGTCTCACTATCTGCCATGATCTTTCCTGGGAAAGCCACATTTCAACCTGGCCTCCAAAGCCAGTCGCCGATGGGAATCTTCCGTCATGCAAAGTCTTCCTCGGCTCAGCTGAGCTTCTGACCATATGCAAAGCTTTCGTCCGAGTCTCTCCGGTCTCGCCCCCCTCCCCGCTCTGTCTGCGATATGCCCCCCCCTCCCCCTATAGTTCCGCAGGGTGCTGAAGGTTCGCCAGCAACCCCCTTCTGCTAAAACTACCAAAATCACGAATCGCACTCACCTTCATTCTTTCATTCCTCTTTTCTTTCCCGCCTTTGGAACAAACTCCCACACTCTATTCAATCCCATTCTTCCCTCCAGGCCTTCAAGACAGCCGTTCATCACCACCTCATATTTTCCCCCATCCAAAACCACGATCTTTTCTACCCCCGTTAATCCACCCCAAATCCACCTCCTTCAAATTCCCTGCTTTCCTGCCTGAAAGTCCCTGTAGTGTCCATCTTGTATACCCCATGTTCCCTGCCCCATCCCTCTCCCTTCCACAGATCTCCCAATGTCTCTGTTTCCCAATGTTTTGTCCTTCCCTCTCCTGCCCCTCTTGTCTTATGCCCCCCTTGCTGAGCGTTGTGTGTTATCTCTCACACGAGCCTCCACGATGTTTACAAATAAAAAATAAAAAACACCTTTGGAGTGTGTGTAATTTGCAAGTGATTTGCTTTTGCTGCTATGTTGCAAACGGGATGCAGAGAGAGATAGAGATAGAGATAGAGATATATATTGGGACCATACTCTGCAGAGCGTTGGTGCTGCTTAAGCAGTCTCCTTGGCTATTGGGTACAATCCTGGATGGGTCACCACTCCGACACAGGATACCAGCATGCTGGCACTCATTTTGCCGACCTCGGAAGGATGACAGGTCGAGTTAACCCCACCTGGTATTAATTCAAGAGCTGAGCGGGATTTGAACTTAGGACCCTCGGATCCAAAGCCCACCACCCTAACCTAACACCAGGCATGATGCCCCAGGGACGTGTTCCTTTTCAATTAAAACATTACCAGGCCATGTGTAACCGGAACATGCCCAACAGGGATGAAAAAAATTCCCCCCCAAAGAATGCTTCTTTCTATGAAATAGGAATTACTCGGAATCGACGTCGATTCCGGTTCACTACTCGATTCCTCTTCATTCCATGGTTGGAATCGATTCCGCCCACCACTATCAACCACTCAAGCAAGCACACCAACGAAAAGGTTGATAAGGAACGGCTGGCTGGGTCATACTCAACACTGTCCGGAGACAACCGGAAGATGATCAGAGATGTTCGGGATATAAAACAATGTGCAAATTGGACAAATGAACACCCTTTTTTTTCAGCAGTCGGAACTGCTGCTAAGTTCAATTCTGCAGTTCAAATTTTGAAATTCGGTTCCGGTTAAGATATTTTAGAGCTTATCGCATCTTGGCTGTAATGCTTATAAACGTCCAGAGAGTTGTATGGGGATGGATGTGAGAGGGGGTTTGGGACGAGGTAAGCGTAAGTGAGGAGAAGGGAAGGCAGACGTGCGGTGGAGTGTCAATTACGATTTATACTGTTATCAAAATGATTCTGCATAAAATGGAAACAGTGAAGATGGAAACAAAATAACACGAACCCCGTCTGGAGATAAACACCGTCCCGACATGTCCGGAGATGACCACCATCCACACACATCCGGAAAGAACCACTGTCTGGACTATAAAATAATGTGCGAATACAACTCTGGACATTTATAAGCATTACAGCTGAAATGCGACAAGCTCTCGAATCTCTGCACCTGAGCTGAATTTCAAAATTTTAAATGTGTCATTGAACTTAGCAGCAGTTCTGACTGCTAAAAAAAAAATGTGTTCATTTGTCCAATTCGCACATTGTTTGACATTCCGGTCATGTACCGGTCATTGTAAATATAGGACTGCATGTCCGGAAGCTCACCTGGATCAGGATCAAGCCACTCAAACCCCCTTAGACCCTGAATTTTTTTTTTTTTTAATGGCAGTGCATCACAGGAGATGAAGGTTGTGGTGAAGTTTCATCAAAATTGTGTGTGTAGTTTTGGAGAAGAGAGCAAATGGCTATTTGGGGGGGGGGGGTCAATACACCTTTGTTTGGCATCAGATATGAAGCTTGTGGCCAATTTTCATCAAAATTGTGGTTGGTTCAAGTGATAATGACTGATGACTGAAGTGTTGACCGACACTCATTCACTCATTCACGGACCC
Source organism: Eptatretus atami (assembly GCA_035128595.1). Taxonomy (NCBI): domain Eukaryota; kingdom Metazoa; phylum Chordata; class Myxini; order Myxiniformes; family Myxinidae; genus Eptatretus; species Eptatretus atami. The sequence goes on from CM068968.1 coordinate 54,417,435, forward strand.
TGCTCGATTGCCCAAGCTCACCGGACCTTGGTAGGTTTTCTTGGTTGCTTTTTACAGCTTCTTCAGCGAGAAGAGCATGGGAGGAGTCCACATTTTTATATACACACGCACACACACGCACGCACACATCAGACGCACCTGACTTATGGTCAGCATAGCCACGGATTATGTCTCGCACGGTTAATCCACAAAGAGCAACCATATGTCTGCCACCCAGACGATTGTTCCCGCCAATGCAAACCATTCAACCAGAAGGCACGTGATGTGATCGGCGGGTAAATCGAAACATGTGAAGTGTGACGAGCACTCCCCCGATCTCCACTGGAAATAGTCCCACACAAAAGCATCACCTCCAACCTGGAGGCCTTGGCCCAGCGACTCTGTCAAACAGACAAAGATTACATGGTCAACATCAATTAAACATCATTGGTTCGATATTTATCAGTATGCCGTCCTGATGAGGACAAACAAGCCTGAACTCCGGATAGGCGGCACCGTTTGATGTTTAATTGATGTTGACCATGTAATCTTAGTGGACTATATAGTCGGTGACTGGAGCCTTCAACATAAAAACAAACAAACAAAGCAGTCGCTTTGGTTGTTTTACACTGAGTGGAAAACTTGGAGAGGGCATGGCGATTATGAATGACACTTCCGTCGAGGTCTTCGGCTTACTTCGGCTTTGGATCCTCGGGTCCTGAGTTTGAATCCCGCTCAGCTGTTGAATTAACACCAGGTGGGGTTAACTCGGCCTGTCATCCTTCCGAGTTCGGCAAAATGAGTGCCAGCATGCTGGTATACTGTGTCGGAGTGGCGACCCGTCCAGGATTGTGACTAATAACCAAGGAGACTGCTTAAGCAGCACTAACACTCTGCACAAAGTATGGTCCCAATCTCCTCCTCCTTCGGCTTACCAATATGGCGGACATATGATTATTTTTCATGTTACAATTGTGGGTGGCGTCAGACCAGCTGTCCAACCAATGGGTATAGAGCGGACATACTGTACATACATACATACATACATCGGTTTAGTTGCAGTTTGTGAAAGACAGAAGAGCCCAGTGCTAAATGTATTGTGAAATACTACACTTTAATCCACAGTGTCATTCAGCCTCTTGGCTTGAGGAGCCTTTTGTGGCAAAGCCTACCCCTCTTTCCCTTTCCTCTTTCCTTTGGGAAATGAATCGATTCATGGATGCATTTCTGGTTCAGTTGCCATCACTAGTAAGCTTGGTGTCTGCTGTTGGTCAGGCCCTTTGCAGCACTTGGTGGTATGGGACACACGGGTTCATGACACACACGGGATCATGGCACTGAGTTAAGAGGTTTATGTGTATGCTGAAAAAGACTTTCCACCCTGTGTTTGCTTCCCCCCCCCCCCCCCCCCAGGCTTTGTTAGTTACGACAACCCTCAATCGGCTCAAGCAGCGATACAAGCAATGAATGGATTTCAGGTTGCCATGAAACGCCTTAAAGTGCAGCTTAAGCGTTCTAAGAAGGACAACAAGCCATACTGAGGCTTCCACCAGTCATTATTAGGTAAGTATCCACTTCAGGTTTAGTGTCAACTCAATGGTAAGTTTCTGCTTGTCTATCTGATAAGCTTCCCACAATCCTTTTTTTTCTCTGTTTCTCCTCTTCAGAACTCTCATTTTGTCTGTATGCTTGTGTGTTCTCCCATTTTGTTTGACTTGATCTGTTAATCGTTTTTGTGCCACCCCATCACTGGCCGTGCTCCGTCCCCCCTGATTTGTCATCCCGCTCCCGCCCCTTCTCCGGCCCACTCCTACCCTTCCTTCAGCCTGCTACCGCCCCTCGGCCGACCCGCAAATGCTCCTAGGCCAACCCACAACCGCCCCTACACCTGCCTGCCCCCGCCTCCCCTCTAGCCGGTCCACTTCCACCCCTTCGTCTGCCTACCCCTACCCCCTGTGCCATAGCCAGTCCACCAAGCCATCACATCACCCTGCTACCTCTGTCCCTGTCCTGTCGCTTCTCACTGTCAACTATTTAATTGCCTTTTTGTGCCTCCTCCTCCCCTTATTGATATATACATCACCCTGTCCCATCTTCCCAAATTGCTTGTGTTGTAATCGGCTGTTATAAAGATGTATCAAAGAGTGTTTATTTACTTGATGTGTATAACCGTGTTGTACACAATATCATTTGAACCCTACCGTCATGTATGGCACACATACGTATGTATATAACTGTATTGTATTGTTTTTACAATGTACTGTATAGTATTCTCATGTTATGTTAATGTATGATATTGTATTACATTGTTAGTAACGCTGCTTTCTGTTGTCAAAGCATTTGATGTACAAATAACTACAGAAGTAATCCTGAAAGTGTGGACGAGGGACTAGCTTTATAGTCTATTGTGGTAATTGCAAGTGGGGCTGAACTTTGACTTTGCCACCATAATTGAGAGGAAGGGACAGAGTGGAGGTCATTATTAAAGTGGATCGTTAATCTGATCTTAATTTCTGGCACTTCTCATGGGATCTCGAGGACAGTTGTAGACTCTTAAGAGCAAGCCAGATCCCAGCACAAAATGTTTGGGTGAAGCGTAGGGAAGGGAGAGACGAGGTAGTGGAGAAATGGGAGATACGGTCCGAGGCAGGAGTGGGGAGACAAAGGTGTAGGAACTGTTGATTGTGGCAACAACCTCGAGGAAGGGAAGTTGTAGAGTTGAGAGCTGTGAAGTACAAGTTCACCAGTGAGAGTTTTAAACTGTGACAATGTGTTCCGGGTGTTTAGCATTTTCATTCCCACTGATTGGGTTGTAACTCCACAGGTACGATGTTTGTAGTTTTCTGGACCTGTACTGTGCAGTGTGGTTTATGCTGTGCCTGTCCCACCATGCCCATGCGGGTCTCTGTCCCACTCGTAGATTACCCATGTTGCTGTTTTACGTATGCAGTACGAGTTACCTGGTGTTACCAAGTGATCGTTTGGATGGCGTCATGTATGGGGGGCCGTTTGGAGCTTGTTGTCTCCTCTCCCCTTCCCCTTCCTTATCCACCTCATTGCATCTCCTTTCTTACCCTCACCAACGAAGCCCTCCTCTCATCCTGTCTCTCTTGATTATCTGTTTTTGTACACCAAAATCTTTTGTACACAATACATTTTTGTGACAGTATCGGGGATAGGGGTGGGGGTGGGTGTTATCCATGTCGGCAACAACAAACCCTTTGCTTATTTTTGACCCGTCACATCCGGTTTTTAATTGTATATTATTTTGTCCAACGTCCCGGAGAGGCGCCATTAACGTTGACCTGTTGTTCGAATCTCGTTTGCACGCTTTAACGTCGTAAAACTATTCATGGGAAGGACATTACTGATTGGTCAGAGAAAATGTGTAGAAGCAGGGGTATAGTCATCCTGGCAGTAGAGGGGCCCGTCTTACTTGGCTCCGCTCATTGGACATCGAGAGAAGCTGGTTACCGACGGACTGACATGGAAAAGGACACGTTCGCCGACATCCCCACGTATCCGTTAGGTCACAGGGACATACGTGCCTGTAGTTTATTTGCTCTTCCATTCCGTCCCTGCTGGTCGAAGAACACTGCTGTTTGGTGGCGTTTTCAAATCAACCCATTTTATTCACCCTTAGTTGCTTACATCACCTTTTGTTTTGTCTTATTCCCTTTATTTAGCTTTGCCTACCCATGGTGTGTACAAAAGGCATTTGGAAAATGATCTCTTTGTTTGGTCTTGTAGTTTGCCCCGTTGAATCTGTGTCCAGTGATGTTAAAAGTAGCACGGTCACGCATCCACCGTAGACATCTGATGCCGGATGTTTTCCTGTGTTTTGTGTGCGTGAAACGTGAATCAAATCGTCTTTGAAACAACAACTGCAGTCGTGTCTTTTCTTTTCTGACTCGGTTCCACTTTGTTATTTTTTACTTCGACATTGTGATCTTCATTTTAGAACTTTTGTTTCACTTTTCTTTTATACCCTTTCTTTCTGCTCGGCCCTTATTGTGCCCAATTTTGTGTTTTTTGGAATAAAATAAATTTTGATGTATCCGGATTCTTTGGCTTTGTTTTATATGGGTGTTTAATGTGGAAAAAAAGAAAAGAATAAAAACTACCAAAAATGCCTCAAACTTTGAGGTGTCGGTTGCCACTTAAACGGGAGAGGGGGCTTCCTTGGAATGCCCCCAAGGTGGGGTGATTATTGGGGGGGGCGTGGGGTGGTTGCTACCAAGGCAGGGTGATGTTCGGGGGTGCCCGAGGCATCGCGATGGTTGAGGGTGCCCCAAGGTGTGATCATGGTCAGGGGGAGGGCAATGTGCTTCGCGCTGAGGCGTGGCGATGGTCGGGAGTGCCTTCAAGGCACGATGATGGTCGAGAGCGCCCCCGTAGTGGAAGCACCATCTAAAGAAAGGCTGGATTTGGTTAAAATTAGAAATCCATTCAATTCATCTTGTGTTTTTACGTAAATTTATTTTCTTCTCCACTAAGCAGAGTGAAGGCCACAATTACATTTGCAACAACTACCAGTCCTGAGTACTTTGAAATGTAAATATATATTTTTTAATGCCCAATTGTACTTTGCCATTTAATTATCCATTCACAAAAAGCATCTTTACTGAACTATGAAATTAATCTTGCAGTGTCATGTTTAATGACGAAGGTTAACGCTGCACTCATGTCCTGCAATATGGTGATCTGAGTGTCACATGTCTACCATATCCACAAAAGTGCCGATTGTAGTGCTCTTATAGTAGATGTGATCCAGTGGAGAACCCGAGTCTGGTGGACACTTTCACAAGTTGTGAGAATCCTTTGGAGGACAAACCCGAACAGTCTGGATGAGCTGGCTGTTGATATATCATCATTGAAGTCTCCCAGGACAACAGTTGGCATTGCTTGATAGGAAATGAAAAGGTCATTGTCCAGGATGGACAAGAATGTTGTCATTGGAAGGTGTGGATGTCTGCCAGATGAAAATTGAAGATTTCAGAAATTCAGTCTGTGTTGACCTCAAAAATATTTGGTGGTTGAATTCAGTGACCTGATATGCAAATTCTCTTCAAATTTCAACTCGATCGGATGAGGATTTTAGAAAATTGGCCTATGTTGATCTCAGGAGAGTGACTGCTATATCACATGGTCTTGTAATGTGGTTAAGTTTCAATTAACTCCGCTGAACAGTTTTCAATGCACGCTCCTAACAAAATGCAGAAACGTACGACGTAAGACATACGTATGCTACCGATCGCTTAACCCTGCTTTTCGCTTCGCGAGCGCAGGGTAATAACAAGTTTGACTTCACTACTCCAATAATTATGGAGGGCACTGTGTGTGTTGCTCAGAGCACTGTGTATGCCATAGACTATCCAGTAAGAAAACGCCAGTGAATTGGCTGGGATTTGGGTTATGGCAAGATGAAGCAATTAAAAGATCAAGCACAGCCAAGCAAGCAACCTTGGCAGGTAAGGTGCTGAAGCTTCAGGGTCAATTAGAAGGTGCAGAGCGGCAAGCTAAGGATGCGGGAGCATCCGCGCTGGCACCTAGCCAGATAACAGGACATGGCTCATCATCCGTCCCGGTGTCTGCAGCACCGGGGCAGGGGTACTCTAACACCAAATACAGTACCATCAACACCCAAACCCCTGGCATATCAACCGCTGGGACTACCTCCGTCAGCTGCACAGTATCAGCTGTTTATGATGTATGTGGGGGGGAAAGGATACCCTACTGTGGAGTGAAGGAATGTGTGTGCTTTGCCTGAAGGGTAAAGGGTGGGCAGCTTGTCTTCAAGCCCACAAACTTGTTCTGACCTCCTTGAGAGAAATTTGATTGTCGACAAAATTGTTTTGATGTGGGAAAATTAAAACATCTTTGTGGGAAAATTAGATAACGGGAAAAAAGTGAGGCGGGAGGCAAGAACACACCCTGCTTGTCAGGCCGTGTGCGAGATTTGCCTGATAAGGGGGAAAAGAAGCTGGAGGCAGCTCGTCTTTGAAATAGTGGACAAACTGGTTTTGGAAGAGAAATATATTTTTTGTACCATGGCATGTTTGAATGAGGAATGAGTTAATGTGAATGAGCTTAGAATGATTTAAACCACTCACGATGGTAAAAAGCATTTTTCTGTGAATTGAGGGTTGCACAGTGAGGGGAATTTTGTAGAAGTGTTTTAAAATCACACGTTAAAATGTGGAATGGTCTTGCTTGGGTCGCCATGCTGGTTGGTGAACCGGGCGGGTGATGATTGTGGAGCTCCTGGTGTGATCGCTGTTGGGAGGTTTTGTGTTCATGTAAGTGCATTCTGAACCTCCATGCTTTGTAGCTAATTGGTGAGAGGTGTGCGAAAATATGTATTTGCTTCGTTTGATAAGAACTGGAACGGCAAAGTGCATTTCAGGAACGGGTGTGCAAGTGGAGTCTGGTCAAGGATTTGGCAGCAGACATGCGTG
>CM068968.1:54426199-54439664 GCA_035128595.1 Eptatretus atami
TGAACATCAAGGTGTTCAAACGGAGGAACGCATTGAAGACACGTTGGACCGGACCCCACCAGGTATTGTTGTGCGCTGGGGTTCGGTGGCAATAAATGACCACTAGGTGGAGCAGTGGAGTCGTTTCCCACCGAACACCCGGAATTTAGGTCGTGACTCTCGGATAAGTGCGAAAGGTCATGGGTCATTTAGAGGCCCGTGGTCGCCAATATTTCGACGGCGTGAGGTAGGGTCCACTTGTCTAATTCCAATTTACCTTACCTGGTTTTTTCTTGTGTGGTGGTGTCTTGTGGGCCCCAATCTGTAAGTAGGAATTGTATAAGTGTTTTCCTTTGGCTTGGTAATTACTTCTTATTCGGATAACTCTGCGTCTTTTGTGTGGCCTTCCCCTCCCCGCATTATTTGTTATAAATAAACCCCTGTTAAATGTTTCCAGTTCGTTTGTTCGTGTTTTTTTATTGGCCTAGCAAGGTGCGTATTGAGGAATAGTTAAGCGCCGTTCGTGCCGTTAATTGTTTCATTTGGTCGGCGCGGTTTTTTGGTAACTTCCGCTTGGTTAGGCCCCTGTCACTTGATGTTTTAGGCCAGCGTATGGCAGGTCTCAAAAGTGTATGTCAAACGCTGGCGTACGCTGAACTATTGATGTTTTTTTTAAGTTTTGGGGCGTATAATAACAGTGTTGGACGTATGCATAAGCTATTTAGTACGTACACAGAAACGTTTTAATCACCTGATAGATAATTAATACCAAAATGAATGCTGAGGCGTGTTGTCGGCGTACACAACCTATGCCCAACGATAGTCTAATTATGCATAGCGCGCGGCAAGCGTATCGCCGAGCGATCACGTGGCATAGGCTCATTCATAGGCTGGCGGCTCGAAGATTTCAAATCATAACTACCACTAGACATTGAAGTGTGAAGCCGCTGTCAAACCTTGACGTTTTAGGCCAGCGTATGCCGACGTATGAAAATGTGCCGAACAAGCTTGGCACACGTGAATAACGTTTTGGGTAAGTTTTTGTATACGTTAATAGCACGCTGGCATACGTGTAGTACCTGGATACCTTGTCATACGCAGGGTACGTCGAGAAATTTTCAGCATGTAGAAAATTTCCTCGACGTATGACACACATTCCGATAACGCTGGCAGTAAGTTGTAGGCACGCTAAGCGATCATTGACGAACACGTCGACACACGTTACTTGGTACGTTACTCATAAGTTCGAAACAACACGTCAATGTAATGGTTAGCGTCAGTGTTCCAGACTCCCTGGTTGTTTTTTTCTTCGGGTATGACGGTGATGTTGACACTTTCGATTTCTAGTGCGGTTAGATTTAAATCGTTGAGGCGGCAGCCTATTACATTATAATTTACACTGGTCTGGTCATTTCAGAGTCTAGGTTTTCTCAACGGGTTCTCATATGCTTTTTGCATGGCTGAATTTAGAATGTATCTCATTTCGCTCATCAGGTCAAGTTTTCAATCAGGTTAATCAAGGTCAATCAGGTCAACACAATGCTATGGCAATTTTAAGGAAATATAATAATCAATTTTTCTTTTTTTAATTAGCATTTTTTAAAATTCAAAATCAGACTTGCATTGAAGAAATTGACAAACTATATATAAAATGACGCACAAGTACGTTAATGCGTGAAATTCAACATTAAAGAGACGAAGGAAAACAGGACTGTTGGAGCGAATGAAGTGGGTGTTGCAGAAACAACGATATTCTATATTTTTTCTGAAATGCAGAAAGTAATTGCGAGGCAATTTCTCACATATAGTGTTGCTTGTGTGTCATTTATATATTATATATATATATAATTAATAATATTAATATATATATATATCATACTATATTATTATATTACACACACAGTCATGCGCCACATTACGACGGGGTTACTTCTGAGAAACGCAATAGTTAAGCGACGTCGTCGTTGTGGGAACCTTTTCGTTTTTTTTTTTGTTAACCTCCGCCTATCGAAGATCGGAGGTTACTGTTTTCACCCTTTCTGTTTGTTTTGTTTTTGTGTTTGGTGAAACAGTAATTAACGGAAACTCCTTGAACGGATTTCGCAGAAAAACTTGGTTGGGGGGAATAGGTAATGATCCAATGGATCATGCTATTTAGATTATGGACTAGGTCCAAATCTAATAATGGCCGCTATGGCGGCCATTTTGAAAAAATATTTGAATTTTTTTTTTGCATTTCTACAATGTTTTAAGTGATTTCCAACCCCCCCCCCACCCAAAAAATTGTTAGAGGAGAAAAAAAATTTGCAACTTTCTTTTTCAACAAAATTTCGAATTTTTTTTTTTGCATTTCTACATTTATAAGTGATTTCCAACAAAAAACATGCCAAAATTATAATTGCGGCTGATTTTGGAACTTCAGGTGGATATACCCACATAAAATCAATTTCTGTCTCAGGAATCTAGTTATGACGAATGAATTGAGTATGTAAAGTTAAAGTAAAAGGGAAGTTGCAAACTATAACTCTGTGAGCACTGTTGACGTCAAATTGAATGAATAGGAATATCAGGTTTCATTGAGTGACTTAGCAGTATTGCGGCGGAGGTTTTGCACTCTACGAGTGCTCCCCCTCTAGTTTTTTTTGTTTTCGTTTTCGAACATCGTACTTGCACAAACCTAGACACCTAGGCTATATGGTGTAGCCTATTGCTCCTCGGATACAAACCTGTACAGCATGTTACTGTACTGAATACTGTTGGCAATGTAACACACATCCAGAGAGATGGAAGATCACATTAGCTTTACCTTTGTGCAGTTCATGATGGCCATCGTGTTGTTAGCAGCAGCTTACAATCTCCTCTCGCATCGATTATAGAAAGGTGAATAAATAGCGTTTGGATTATAAATACGTAATCATTATTGCATCGATGTTATAATTTACAAATGAAGAAACGAGCACCTGTCAATTGTGATATATATTTTCGGAACGTGCGATTGTTTTAAAACAACTAAAAAGCTTCACTAAAATAAATTTGTTGTTTAATTTCGACTAACAACAACGATTTTCGCGGAATTCTTCAATTCAAAGTAATTTACTTGCTAGAAGGTAACGTGCAAACATTGGATCAGTTTGAAAGCGATTTCCTTGAATCCGATTTTAGCACGACGCTTGCTTTTTTCGCATGAATTTTATGGACCCTCAACGATCAACATTGTAACAGGGCCACACTGTCCGTTTAATTATCATTATGAAGTATTATGTACTGTACAATGTACATAATTGTATGTGCTATTTTTATACGACTGCAGCGGCTACGTCGGTTACATCACTCGGCGATAGGAATTTTTCAGCCACATTTTTTCATAGCTGGCAGACCGTCGTATATGCGATCCCGTCGTTGCCGGAACGTTGTTAAGCGGCGCATGACTGATAATATATAATATTATATAGTTTGTACATTTTCTGTCAAGTAAGTCTGATTTTGAATTTTAAAAAATGCTATAAAAAAAAAAAATTTTTATTATTTTTTTCTTAAAATTGAGATAGCATAAAAACTTGACCTGATTGAGCGAAATTAGATACATTTCTGAATTCAGCATGCAAAAAACATATGAGAACCGTTGAGAAACCTAGACCTCTGAAAAAATATTTCAATGCAGCCCGTGTTATATTATAACGCACTAGAAATCGAAGTGTTAACATCACCGTCATACCGAAGAAAAGAAAAAAAAACCAGGGAGTCTGAACACTGACGCTGACATTACATGACGTGTTTCGACTTATGAGTAACATACAAGTAATGGTGTGTCGACGTGTGTCAACGATTGCGTAACGTGTCTACACTTATGGCCAGCATTAATGCGGAACGTGTGAGTCATACGCTGCATACGTCGAAAAATTTCAGCATGGAATTGTCTAACACCTCAGCGTACTACGACGTATGCCAGCGTACAAAGACGTATGCCAGCGCACACTAGCGACGTATGCCAGCGTGCTCTTAACGTATACATAACTTACCCCATAACATTATTCGACGTGTGCCAGCGTTTTAGCCAATTTTGCATAAGTCACGCTGGCTAAATCGTCAAGGTGTGACAGGGCCTTTACGCCGGATCCTCCGAGTCGGTGATAGCGACTCGATTCCGACAAAGTCGGCCGAGGGTGTGGTTTCCCCGGTAGTTGGATGGCGTGAGTAGTTAGGTAAATTGGAATTAGACAAGTGACCCTACCTCACGCGTCGAAATATTGGCGACCACGGGCCTCTAAATGACCCATGACTTTCGCACTTATCCGAGAGTCACGCCTAAATTCCGGGTGTTCGGTGGGAACGACCTCACTGCTCCACCTAGTGGTCATTTATTGCCACCGAACCCCAGCGCACACAATACCTGGTGGGGTCCGGTCCAACGTGTCTTCAATGCGTTCCTCCGTTTGAACACCTTGATGTTCACCCAGTCGCCGGCCTGGATGCCGTGGTGTTCCTCTGCAGCTTGGTCCGCGGTAGCGCTTGTCTGACCTGCTGTCAAACTCTTTGACACCTTTGTTAGAGCAGCACAGAACTAATTGTTGCCTTGTCCATCATGTATATGTCCATATGTTTTTTCTACACTTATACCAATATTATAACCTAGTGTTTGGCTTAGCAGTTAGTGGTGGCTTGGGATCAGATCCTAGAGTCCCGCTGACCACGAACCAATCCCAGGAGTTTGACTCAGCCTGTCACTCCTCCAATGTTGGCAAAAATGAACATCAGTAACTGGCAATAGGGTATCAGTGGCACAGTCATGCCCAACCAATGATGCAACCAACAGCCAAAAGGCAGCACACACCACCAACATTTGACAATACACATAGCTTCTCACTATCAATTTACCATTTTTGACTAACATACCTTGCGATGTTATATACCCTCTTATTTCCAATTGTCCCTACATCTGTGTCATCCTGTACAAATATCAGGAATCCATATACGGAGGCGCCGCGAGAGGAGTGATGTAAGGGACACATCGGCCATTATGGAGTTAATGCCATATAGCACTATTTTAACCTTACCCTATCATCAAGCCTATCATCATCATATCATAAAAAATGTCGCTTACATCACTCCTCCTTGCGGGCCTCATATATTGTTATGCTTCTATCCTTGGCTAGATTGAATGCTGCAACCCGGCCTTCGGCACTCCATGGCCTTTGACAGCCAGTGCCCCTAAAGGGTAGTATGCGATACAGCACAGGGGTTCAGCTCATTCTGCATATTTTTATATTTTCATTGTGAGGCTCCAACTAACGTTTTACATTGGAAATTGTTTACATCTCTGCTAAATTATCAATTATCTCTTACACGGGCCCTTTGCTACTATCGACAAGCCTGAAGTAAATTCCGTACAAGTTCAAATTGTGCAATTTGAGATCCGCGGTAAATTTCCTTTTAAACAAACTCATTAAAACACATGATTGACCTCAACCTCGGATCACCGGTCTATGTCTCACTCTGCTTATGCCTGCGATAACTTGCCACTCTCTCCAAAGGATATCGTGAGATCTTAAATGTTCATGAACAATGCTACCAGACAGGCATCCAATCAACGTCCATCCGAGGAGCTGATCGCTTGTTAATGCATCGTCTGTTTGCGAATTTAACACATGAGCAGTCATGTCCATCTATATATTATGTATGCAAATTTGTATTTTCACATCACACCATTACTTCACCAGTGATGCAAATGCTCACCTGCACCCACCACTTGCTCACCTGAACAAGGCTTGCCCAAACATGGAACAAACCCAATTTTGATTAATACTCATGTCCCATCGAAGTCCTGCACCATGAACACACGATACACGCATGTCTGCTGCCAAATCTTGACCAGACTCCACTTGCACACCCGTTCCTGAAATGCACTTTGCCGTTCCAGTTCTTATAAACGAAGCAAATACATATTTTCGCACACCTCTCACCAATTAGCTACAAAGCATGGAGGTTCAGAATGCACTTACATGAACACAAAACCTCCCAACAGCGATCACACCAGGAGCTCCACAATCATCACCCGCCCGGTTCACAACCAGCATGGCGACCCAAGCAAGACCATTCCACATTTTAACGTGTGATTTAAAAACACTTCTACAAAATTCCCCTCACTGTGCAACCCTCAATTCACAGAAAAATGCTTTTTACCATCGTGAGTGGTTTAAATCATTCTAAGCTCATTCACATAACTCATTCCTCATTCAAACATGCCATGGTACAAAAAATATATTTCTCTCAAACAGTTTGTCCACTATTTCAAAGACGAGCTGCCTCAGCTTCTTTTTCCCCCTTATCAGGCAAATCTCGCACACGGCCTGACAGCAGGGTGTGTTCTTGCCTCCCGCCTCACTTTTTCCCGTTATCTAATTTTCCCACAAAGATGTTTTAATTTTCCCACATCAAAACAATTTTGTCGACAATCAAATTTCTCTCAAGGAGGTCGAACAAGTTTTGTGGCTTGAAGACAAGCTGCCCACCCTTTACCCTTCAGGCAAAGCAACACATTCCTTCACTCCACAGTAGGGTATCCTTTCCCCCCACATACATCATAACAGCTGATACTGTGCAGCTGACGGAGGTAGTCCCAGCGGTTGATATGCCAGGGGTTTGGGTGTTGATGGTACTGTATTTGGTGTTAGAGTACCCTGCCCCGGTGCTGCAGACACCGGGACGGATGATGAGCCATGTCCCTGTTATCTGGCTAGGTGCCAGCGCGGATGCTCCCGCATCCTTAGCTTGCCGCTCTGCACCTTCTAATTGACCTGAAGCTTCAGCACCTTACCTGCCAAGGTTGCTTGCTTGGCTGTGCTTGATCTTTTAATTGCTTCATCTTGCCATAACCAAATCCAGCCAATTCACTGGCGTTTTCTTACTGGATAGTCTATGGCATACACAGTGCTCTGAGCAACACACACAGTGCCCTCCATAATTATTGGAGTAGTGAAGTCAAACTTGTTATTACCCTGCGCTCGCGAAGCGAAAAGCAGGGTTAAGCGATCGTAGCATACGTATGTCTTACGTCGTACGTTTCTGCATTTGTTAGGAGCGTGCATTGAAACTGTTCAGCGGAGTTAATTGAAACTTAACCAAATTACAAGACATGTGATATAGCAGTCACTCTCCTGAAGATCAACATAGCGCCAATTTTCTAAAATCCTCATCCGATCGGTTGAAATTTGAAGAGAATTTGCATATCAGGTACTGAATTCAACCACCAAATATTTTTGAGGTCAACACAGACTGAATTTCGAAATCTTCAAATTTTCATCTGGCAGACATCCACACTTCCAATGACAACATTCTTGTCCATCCTGGACAATGACCTTTTCATTTCCTATCAAGCATGCCAACTGTTGTCCTGGGAGACTTCAATGATGATATATCAACAGCCAGCTCATCCAGACTGTTCGGGTTTGTTCCTCCAAAGGATTCTCACAACTTGTGAAAGTGTCCACCAGACTCGGGTTCTCCACTGGATCAACATCTACTATAAGAGCACTACAATCGGCACTTTTGTGGATATGGTAGAACATGTGACACTCAGATTCACCATATTGAGGACATGAGTGCAGCGTTAACCTTCGTCATTAAACATGACACTGCAAGATTAATTTCATAGTTCAGTAAAGATGCTTTTGTGAATGGATAATTAAATGGCAAAGTACAATTGGGCATTAAAAATATATATTACATTTCAAAGTACTCAGGAACTGGTAGTTGTTGCAAATGTAATTGTGGCCTTCCTCTGCTTAGTGGAGAAGAAATAAATTTACGTAAAAACACAGATGAATTGAATGGATTTCTAATTTTAACCAAATCCAGCCTTTCTTTAGATGGTGCTTCCACTACGGGGGCGCTCTCGACCATCATCGTGCTTGAAGGCACTCCCGACCATCGCCAGCCTCAGCGGAAGCACATTGCCCTCCCCCTGACCATGATCACACCTTGGGGGCACCCTCAACCATCGCGATGCTCGGGCACCCCCGAACATCACCCTGCCTTGGTAGCAACCCCACCGCCCCCCAATAATCACCCCACCTTGGGGGCATTCAAGGAAGCCCTCTCCCGTTTAAGTGGCAACCGACACCTCAAAGTTTGAGGCATTTTTGGTAGTTTTTATTCTTTCTTTTTTTCCACATTAAACACCCATATAAAACAAAGCCAAAGAATCCGGATACATCAAAATTTATTTTATTCCAAAAAACAACAAAATTGGGCACAATAAGGGCCTGAGCAGAAAGAAAGGTATAAAAGAAAAGTGAAACAAAAGTTCTAAAATGAAGATCACAATGTCGAAGTAAAAAATAACAAAGTGGAACCGAGTCAGAAAAGAAGACACGACTGCAGTTGTTGTTTCAAAAGACGTTTGATTCACGTTTCACGCACACAAAACACAGGAAAACATCCGGCATCAGATGTCTACGGTGGATGCGTGACCGTGCTACTTTTAACATCACTGACCACAGATTCAACGGGCAACTACAAGACCAAACAAAGAGATCATTTTCCAAATGCTTTGTACACACCATGGGTAAGGCAAAGCTAAATAAAGGGAATAAGACAAAACAAAAGGTGATGTAAGCAACTAAGGGTGAATAAAATGGGTTGATTGAAAACGCCACCAAACAGCAGTGTTCTTCGACCAGCAGGGACGGAATGGAAGAGCAAATAAACTACAGGCACGTATGTCCTGTGACCTAACGATACGTGGGGATGTCGGGAACGTGTCCTTTTCCATGTCAGTCCGTCGGTAACCAGCTTCTCTCGATGTCCAATGAGCGGAGCCAAGTAAGACGGGCCCTCTACTGCCAGATACTAACCCTGCTTTCAACACATTTTCTCTGACCAATCAGTAATGTCTTCCCATGAATAGTTTTACGACGTTAAAGCGTGCAAACGAGATTCGAACAACAGGTCAACGTTAATGGCGCCTCTCCGGGACGTTGGACAAAATAATATACAATTAAAAACCGGATGTGACGGGTCAAAATAAGCAAAGGGTTTGTTGTTGCCGACATGGATAACACCCACCCCCACCCTATCCCCGATACTGTCACAAAAAATGTATTGTGTACAAAGATTTGGTGTACAAAAACAGATAATCAAGAGAGACAGGATGAGAGGAGGGCTTGTTGGTGAGGGTAAGAAAGGAGATGCAATGAGGTGGATAAGGAAGGGGAAGGGGAGAGGAGACAACAAGCTCCAAACGGCCCCCATACATGACGCCATCCAAACGATCACTTGGTACACCAGGTAACTCGTACTGCATACGTAAAACGGCAACATGGGTAATCTACGAGTGGGACAGAGACCCGCATGGGCATGGTGGGACAGGCACAGCATAACCACACTGCACAGTACAGGTCAGAAAACTACAAACATCGTACCTGTGGAGTTACAACCCAATCAGTGGGAATGAAAATGCTAACAACCCGGAACACATTGTCACAGTTTAAAACTCTCACTGGTGAACTTGTACTTCACAGCTCTCAACTCTACAACTTCCTTCTCGAGGTGTTGCCACAATCAACAGTTCCTACACCTTTGTCTCCCACTCCTGCCTCGGCACGTATCTCCCATTTCTCCACCTACCTCGTCTCTCCCTTCCCTACGCTTCACCCAACATTTTGTGCTGGGATCTGGCTTGCTCTTAAGAGTCTACAACTGTCCTCAGATCCCATGAGAAGTGCCAGAAATTAAGATCAGATTAACGATCCACTTTAATAATGACCTCACTCTGTCCCTTCCTCTCAATTATGGTGGCAAAGTCAAAGTTCAGCCCCACTTGCAATTACCACAAATAGACTATAAAGCTAGTCCTGTCCACACTTTCAGGATTACTTCTGTAGTTATTTGTACATCAAATCTTTGACAACAGAAAGCAGCGTTACTTAACAATGTAATACAATATCATACATTAACAAAAACATGAGAATACTATACAGTACATTGTAAAACAATACAATACAGTTATATACATACGTATGTGTGCCATACATGACGGTAGGGTTCAAATGATATTGTGTACAACACGGTTATACACATCAAGTAAATAAACACTCTTTGATAATCTTATAACAGCCGATTACAACAAGCAATTTGGGAAGATGGGACAGGGTGATGTATATATCAATAAGGGGAGGAGGAGGCACAAAAAGGCAATTAAATAGTTGTGACAGTGAGAAGCGACAGGAAAGGGACAGAGGTAGCAGGGTGATGTGATGGCTTGGTGGACTGGCTATGGCACAGGGGTAGGGATAGGCAGGACGAAGGGGTGGAAGTGGACCGCTAGAGGGGAGGGGGGGCAGGCAGGTGTAGGGGCGGTTGTGGGTTGGCCTAGAGCATTTGCGGGTCGGCCGAGGGGCGGTAGCAGGCTGAAGGAAGGTAGGAGTGGGCCGGAGAAGGGGCGGGAGCGGGATGACAAATCAGGGGGACGGAGCACGGCCAGTGATGGGGTGGCACAAAAACGATTAACAGATCAAGTCAAAACAAAATGGGAGAACACACAAGCATACAGACAAAATGAGAGTTCTGAAGAGGAGAAACAGAGAAAAAAAAGAATTGTGGGAAGCTTAATCAGATAGACAAGCAGAAACTTACCATTGAGTTGACACTAAACCTGAAGTGGATACTTACCTAATAAGACTGGTGGAAGCTCAGTATGGCTTTTGTCCTTCTTAGAACGCTTAAGCTGCCACTTTAAGGCGTTTCATGGCAACCTGAAATCCATTCATTGCTTGTATCGCTGCTTGAGCCGATTGAGGGTTGTCGTAACTAACAAAGCCTGGGGGGGGGGGGGGGGGAAGCAACACAGGGTGGAAAGTCTTTTTCAGCATAACACAATAAACCTCTTACTCAGTGCCATGATCCCGTGTGTGTCATGAACCCGTGTGTCCCATACCACCAAGTGCTTGCAAAGGGCCTGACCAACAGCAGACACCAAGCTTACTAGTGATGGCAACTGAACCAGAAATGCATCCATGAATCGATTAATTTCCAAAGGAAAGAGGAAAGGGAAAGAGGGGTAGGTTGCCACAAAAGGCTCCTCAAGCCAAGAGGCTGAATGCACTGTGGATTAAAGTGTAGTATTTCACAATACATTTAGCACTGGGCTCTTCTGTCTTTCACAAACTGCAACTAACCGATGTTTATGTATGTATGTACAGTATGTCCGCTCTATACCATTGGTTGGACAGCTGGTCTGACGCCACCACAATTGTAACATGAAAAAATAATCATATGTCCGCCATTTTGGTAAGCCGAAGGAGGAGGAGAATTGGGACATACTTTGTGCAGAGTGTTAGTGCTGCTTAAGCAGTCTCCTTGGTTATTAGTCAAATCCTGGACGGGTTCGCCACTCCCGACACAGTATACCAGCATGCTGGCTCACAATTTTGCCGAACTCGGAAGGATGACAGGCCGAGTTAACCACCCACCTGGTGTTAATTCAACAGCTGAGCGGGATTCAAACTCAGGACCCGAGGATCCAAAGCCGAAGTAAGCCGAAGACCTCGACGGAAGTGTCATTCATAATCGCCATGGCCCTCTCCAAGTTTTCCACTCAGTGTAAAACAACCAAAGCGACTGCTTTTGTTTGTTTGTTTTTTATGTTAAGGCTCCAGTCACCGACTATATAGTCCACTAAGATACATGGTCAACATCAATTAACATCAAACGGTGCGCCTATCCGGAGTTCAGGCTTGTTTGTCCTCATCAGGACGGCATACTGATAAATATCGAACCAATGATGTTTAATGATGTTGACCATGTAATCTTTGTCTGTTTGACAGAGTCGCTGGGCAAGGCTCCCAGTGTTGGAGGTGATGCTTTTGTGTGGGACTATTTCAGTGGAGATCGGGGGAGTGTCGTCACACATTCACATGTTTTCGATTACCCGCCGATCACATCACGTGCCTTCTGGTTGAATGGTTTGCATTGGCGGGAACAATCGTCTGGGTGGCAGACATATGGTTGCTCTTTGTGGATTAACGTGCGAGACATAATCCGTGCGTATGCTGACCATAAGTCAGGTGCGTCTGATGTGTGCGTGCGTGTGTTGCGTGTGTATATAAAAATGTGGACTCCTCCATGCTCTCTCGCTGAAGAAGCTGTAAAAAGCAACCAAGAAACCTACCAAGGTCCGGTGAGCTTGGGCATCGAGCAGGGTCCGTGAATGAGTGAATGAGTGTCGGTCAATCACTTCAGTCATCAGTCATTATCACTTGAACCAACCACAATTTGATGAAATTGGCCACAAGCTTCATATCTGATGCCAACAAAGGTGGTATTGACCCCCCCCCCCAAATAGCCATTTGCTCTCTTCTCCAAAACTACAACACAATATTTTTGATGAAACTTCACCACAACCTTCATCTCCTGTGATGCACTGCATTAAAAAAAAAAAATTCAGGGTCTAAGGGGGTTTGAGTGGCTTGATCGATCCAGGTGAGCTTCCGGACATGCAGTCCTATATTTACAATACCGGTACATGACCGGAATGTCAAAACATGTGCGAATTGGACAAATGAACACATTTTTTTTTAGCAGTCAGAACTGCTGCTAAGTTCAATGACACATTTAAAATTTTGAAATTCAGCTCAGGTGCAGAGATTCGAGAGCTTGTCGCATTTCAGCTGTAATCGTTATAAATGTCCCGAGTTGTATTCGCACATTATTTTAATAGTCCAGACAGTGGTTCTTTCCGGATGGTGTGTGGATGTGGTCATCTCCGGACATGTCGGGACGGTGTTTATCTCCAGACGGGGTTCGTGTATTTTGTTTCCATCTTCACTGTTTCCATTTTATGCAGAATCATTTTGATAACAGTATAAATCGTAATTGACACTCCACCGCCACGTCTGCCTTCCCTTCTCCTCACTTACGCTTACCTCGTCCCAAACCCCTCTCACATCATCCCATACCAACTCTCTGGACGTTTATAAGCATTACAGCCAAGATGCGATAAGCTCTAAATATCTAAACCGGAACCGAATTTCAAATTTGAACTGCAGAATTGACTTAGAGCAGTTTCCGACTGCTGAAAAAAAAGGGTGTTCATTTGTCCAATTTGCACATGTTTTATATCCCGAACATCTTGATCATCTTCCCGGTTGTCTCCGGACAGTGTTGAGTAATGACCAGCCAGCCGTTCCTTATCAACCTTTTCGTTGGTGTGCTTGCTTGAGTGGTTGATAGTGGTGGGCGGAATCGATTCCAACCATGGAATGAAGAGGAATCGAGTAGTGAACGGAATCGACGTCGATCGAGTAATTCCTATTTCATAGAAAGAAGCATCTCTTGGGGGGAATTTTTTTCATCCCTGTTGGGCATGTTCCGGTTACACATGGCCTGGTAATGTTTTATTGAAAAGGAACACGTCCCTGGGGCATCATGCCTGGTGTTAGGTTAGGGTGGTGGGCTTTGGATCCGAGGTCTAAGTTCAAATCCGCTCAGT
>CM068968.1:54449635-54452135 GCA_035128595.1 Eptatretus atami
TTGCACAATTCTTATGATATGAGAGATTATCAGCTGTACTACTGGGTGCTCCACCATGACAACGCCCCTGCTCACAGTGCCCTGAGCATCCGACAGTTTCTGTCGGAGAGGAACGTGCCAACTCTGGAGCAACCCCCGTATTCGCCAGACTTGTCCCCTTGTGATATTTTCCTATTCCCCAAGTTCAAGGGGGTGATCAAGGGGACCCGATTTCCTGATGTGGAGGCCATCAAAAGGGCCGTGACGACGGAGCTCCGGAGGATTCCAGAAGAAGCCTTCCGGGGGTGCATCGAAGCGTGGAAGAAGAGGATGGACAAGTGTGTGAGACTGCAGGGAAACTATTTTGAAGGGGACAAGCTGTGAGTTCAATATATTTTTTTGGAATAAAATTTCTGTGAAGTCAGTCCCGTTACTTTTGAGACGGACCTCGTATATCTCGTCGTCAAGTGAAATTAAAGGAAACGATGCTTTGAAACGTGACGAAGTTTTCGTTTCACTTTCACAGCTTAAGGATTCCTTGCGGTATCGAACGTGCTTGAACATCACAAAAGAGGCAGGATTTTCAGTTTTTATTCTCATGGAAGCCATGCAAGCAGTTTAAGTGTGATACATTGATGAGATCACGCGAGCCAAGCGAAGCCTGGACGTTGAGTCACGTGAATGCTTCAGCTATACCTTTTTAAGCAAAATGGCTGTTGTGTTCATTTTGAACGGTCTGTGCTCTGCGTTCGTAGTGTAGAGGCCAAGGTGTGAACTGAGCTCGTTCATTAACTCTTTAAACAAGGAACACAAAATGAAAATAAAGAAGCAAAATATTGCAAAGCATTGCATCGCTTGCTTTTTAAACTATTCCATTGCTACTTGAACTACAACAGATTACTATCCTACAACTAGCGTATTACTTGAAACACTCCTCGAAGTGCCTTTACTGGATACGAACCTCATTTTATCGAACATGCGTGAGTCTTCCTCCCCTTCTGGAATGCACTTTGACTGTATTCTCTTCCAAGGTCACTCGGTCCTCACGCTCAGTGCAAGGTGTCTCGTAGGGTTTGTAAGTCGTAATGGTCCCTGTTCAGATCTTCATCGTTGCTAATCAGCTTCTGCAGCACCGGAGCAACGAAGTTCTCTCTGGACCAGCCCCTCTGCAATATCACGGTGCAGACAAGTCAGTAGGTCGGTGGAACATTGGTGCAAACACGTTTGAATGTTTCCAGTCCCCATCTATTAAACAGTTATCCTGACCTAGAACATACCGATTAATTTAGTCCTGAAATCCTGGCCTGTTCAGATGCAGTGGGCGCTCCACAATAAATTAAAGCCTAATCGTGAATTTTATCTCTGACATCTCTTCAATCTTCTTGGATGATGCACAATCAACCCAGTGGGGAATTACATACACGTGGCCTGTTCTTATCTTATGCACCGATTTCATAATCTCTGTTTTGTGGAAAAGCAATTATCCTAGGACTCGTGATCAATTTGATTATCAGGTTGATGCTGCATGATTGGAAGATTAACATGAAGCAAATCAATATGGAAATAAACTCGTTTGTTGAGACAATTTATCTATACATTTCATAAGGGATAGCCAAACCAACCAGTAAATGAAAGTTCCAGCTTACAAAGAAGTTCCTCTTTAACAAGATTTAAGCAGAAGGGTTGATATTGTATCTTGTCTTTAATTAATACAAGAGGTTTGTGATGAACTCTCAATGAAAAGGCACCCTAAGCAGGAGTGTACCAAACGCAACAGGGTAAAAGGACCAGCAGATAATGGGCAAACATGTGTGGTGTATGGGGTTTGAACCTGGGTTCCCTGAAAACATATATGGTGGAGAAATATCAACAATTCAAATAGATATCTGTGATCACAAAGCAATCGCCAAGGGTAAGCCTCCCCTGTGATCCAATGAGGACCATATTTTGTTAGGACCACCATATGACCTTGACCTTCAACATTTAGGGATGGAGTGTAGATTCAGAAAATGTGTTCCCTTCTACAATCTATCAATAAAAATCAAACTGATGAAAGTCGGAGGAAAATTATTCAAGTTAAGATCAAAAGGGTTTTTTTTTGTTAATTAGGTCACAATCCTAAAAAGTCACTGAAGGACAGAAAAACAACTTCAGTGCAGGTCCACTATTATGATGCAAAAACAAATTGGAAGACGAAGCGGTTAACAACCCCACGATAGCACCATTAAAAACATAGCACGGCCAACAGGCGAACCCATTCTGAACCACTGGCTCATGAGGCAGGAAACCCAGGTCCGAATCCCACACATCATAATGATGTGTTTCTTCATCGTCTATCAATGTCCTTGTAATTTATGTAAAAGTTCAGTTATGTTTACTAATGTCTGTTCTGCTTGTGATTATAGATATCTTTACTAGTGTGTGTTTCAAAAAGTATAACATCTCTCTCTCTCTCTCTATCTCTATCTCTATCTCTATCTCTATCTCTATCTCTATCTCTATCTCTATCTTATCTCTATTC
>CM068968.1:54454635-54466817 GCA_035128595.1 Eptatretus atami
CATGGAGAGGTGCTTGAAATGCAAGCGCCAGATGGACGCTGTCATGGCACCTGATATGGAGACAAAGCAGACAAAGATCACCTCCTTCGCAAAGTCTGATGACCCTAAGCCAGGGACGTCACCGTCATCTCAATAACCTCCAACGCCCTCCATCATCATCATGAAAAGTAGAGTTGGTTCCCCTAACCCAATTTTTCCCATAAGGTCTTAACTTTGCGCATCGCGGTTTTGCACACGCGGAGATTTTCAAGAACGCAACCCTCGTGAACAGAGAGGGTCTGCTGTATAACATTGTAATAAGTTATACTATAACTTATAGGATTTAGAAAAAAAAATCGAAGGAGAACACGTGAGCAAAGAGGAAGGAGGTTTTCTCAGCTCGTGTAAGTAAGATTCTTCTCTGATAATTCTGATAATTGATATGCTGTGTACAAAATTAAGTTGATAAATGATACCATTAAAAGTGATGTCGTAACTGTATAACTTAAAATATGACAAAAAAAATTATATCTAAGGAAAATGCACAAGCAAAAAGGAGGTTCAGGTGTGTCCAGAATGAAAATGAGTGGCTCGCGAGTGTCTCGTCTGGAGCGGACGTTCCGAGAGAGCGTTGCACAGAGGAGTAAGATGCATACAAAGCTGAGCGGCGCTTCAAAAATCGGAGTGGCGATTGGGAAAGCAGACGAGTGTGCTCGAAGCTGACAATTTTCGTGGGTACCAAATCATTTCTGCTTTTACTTATTGGAAAACCTCATTAAAAAAAAAATTGTGTGAACCCCTGTGCACAGCCTTCGATCACTGCAGTAAAATACATAAACAAACAACTCAAAGCTACTCTTTGTTGACAATAATAATGATCGTAACAGATGCATTACTTATGTCCTTAACTGTACCATTGAGTAAGGTGAACATCAACACTCCACGAACCTTCTTGAGCAACTGCCGCATCCCTTTGATATCCCAAAGTTGTTGAAGCACCATGCCTGCTGCCATCCCAGACTTCTTGAGGGAGCTGTTGGGGAGAAATCTCGACTTGTAGGCCATAACCGGTATACATGGGGTGGACTTGGGGTGTAGAGAGTTTGAATGGTGGTTAAAGCATCGCCAAGTTTGGACCTCAGTGACACACATCAAGGTGTTGACCTTACCGACATACTCATTTTGCTGACAATATATTTTTTCCAACTAAAAGTGGATAAGAGTGCTTTTACCACCATAGGAAACGAGGGGAGGGGGTGGCTGTCGTTTTAAGCATTATCCCTTCATCGGAGCTAAATAAACCGTCGAAACGGAAGCCACACCTTGTTTACCACTGTGGGAAATGATCATGAACTTTTGAAAAAAAAATCCATTGTTTATTTTGTCCTTCACACGGACTCGTATTCCATCATGTCATCAAGGTAGGGCCTTACCTCGAGTTCTGGCTGGCCAACGCATGCAGGCTCTGGATGCCATTGAGATCCACAAGGCGCCGTGCAGCCACCGGATTATTTCCAATGAGACTCGATATTGAGGAACATGTTGAGGTTAAGAGGACGTCCGCCCTATCTGGAGTTCCTGGAACACGCCTTGTAGACAGCAGAGAGAGGAGCGAAGGCAAGAAATGTTCGTCTAGCAAAGGAAAGGGAGAGAAGAAATGGAATGGAGTTATAGTTTGGGAGAAGAAACATGTACGAGTCACTTTAAAAGTGTAATTATTATTATTATTATTATTATTATTATTATTATTTCATATGCAGCCTGTTGCTGCTGGTTGCATCATTGCTGGGAGTGTGGCTGTTCCATGCTGACCGCAGAAAGATGACAGGCTGAGCCAACCCACCTGGTGGTATTTAACAGCACGACAGGGTCTCAAGCTGAAGACCCTTAGTTCTTAAGCCAGCCACCTTCACCATTCAACCAACACCAGGATTACAAAAGTGTGATGAATCTCAGGTTGTTCCCCATGAAGTGATTACATTTAATGAACAAACGACTCGGTGGTGTCATGGTGACAGCATCCGCTACGAGTCTGGGAGGTCGGCAGTTCAAATCCTGGCCAAGTCATATCAAAGGCTAAAAATGGTATGTGCTGCTTCCTTGCTTGACGTTCAGCATTTAAAAGGATAGAGGACGGACAATTCCCATCGGTTGACATCCATGCGGAGGAGGAAATCCCTCTACGGAAATGCTCCACTGAGTGCGTTGAGAAAGTTGATGCCATTGTTGTGACGTCGCTGTTAACCAGAGTGCCCTGGGAAGTGACGAGGATTCCCCCAAGCTCAGTGGCTGTGTTTGCCTCATCTATCAGTCTTGTGTTGTGTCTCGTGTATTCGTCTGTATGTGAGATTTGTGTGTGTGTGTGTGTGTGTGTGTGTGCGCACGCATGCATGTCAGCTCAACTCTGAGCCTTAGATCCTGTTTAAAAAATAAATAAATAAGTGTGGGCATTCGCACAAGATGCATTTTGTGTAAAAAGACGATGTTGCTGGAAAGCAGACAATGTGTTTGACAAGTATTTACTGGAGGTACACACTTATGACGTTGTGGTTCTCGGGGCACCGCGACAGGTTACGGATTATATGAACAGCAGAAATGGTCGTTGTGGGATCTTGGCCCTGCAGTAGGTGTTTCAAAATTCCAACACCATCCTTGTGCAGGAACATCTTGCCGAGGGACTTTGAGGCCTGCAAACATCAACTCCATATTTACTCCACGTTCTCATCCCAAACCTTTTTTTTTTCCAATTCTAGTTTTCCAGTGCAAACTCAAGAAGGCCTAATCTCTGGATCCAAACATTGGCTTTATGAGAGCAACTTTTTCAACATAATCTGTAGGTTCCAGTCCAGAACATCGTAGCTCAGCTACCACTATAACTATAACTATAACTATAACCCAAACCCATTTCCATCGTTATTCCCATCTTCATTATGTCATCATATCACATTGAATAATTCCCAACCTCTGAAGATCCGGAGGTGATGTTGTGCAAGGCTCCGGCCGCTGCTTCTTGTAACACGGGGTTCTTTGAATGGCGAAGTATGCGAGTGTAGGTCTGCAGCATGTGGGGGTGGTGTAGTTGTGCAGCTCCTTTTGGCTGAGTATCAAACATGAATTTCGCCTGGAGGTCGACAAACACTGTTAAAGAAGTGTGTGATTATCCTTCGAAGAACATCCTGAGAGATTCGGGCAACTGAAACATTCCAATGTACATTTATGGGACCTCTTCGTACATCAATGTCTACTTGTACCTGTGCAGCCGACATGCTGTCCATTTTGTTTGGAGAACCTGGAGCTGCATTTAAAGGAACTTATGCATTGTCCGGCTGTCCATTGGCATTGTTTAAAATCAACGGAAGCCTTTCTCACGAAACCTTTTGTTGGACATTCTCAAGTTTGTTTTATCCAAGCCACGACTCACATTTCAATTGGGTCATTGACAGATCAAACCTCGAAAGCATTTCTTCGACTACTCGTTTTTAGCTCAAAAGGGTTATAAAATAAAACTAGAAAGCATCTGAAAATGAAAAGCCCGTCCGCTTTGAATTTGGACTTCTTCCGTATGCTAAACGGTACCTTTGACCTTTTGACCAAATTCTTAATTTGTCTTCTCCGTATTCTCAGAATAAAGCTTTGTTGAAAATTTGATGACAAAAGCTCGAATGGAAAAAAGTTACGGCCCGGACAGACAGACAGACAGACAGACAGACAGACACAGATTCCAAAACCCCGTCTCCTGCTGTGTGGGGGACGGGCTAAGATAACAGCCTTTTCGGCTGCAACAAGCACAGGATTCAGAATTGCTGATTTTTGTTGTAAACATAGTCGAGGCTCATGGAAGAGCCAGTATGAGTACACTGAACGGATCAGGATGTAACAGTCCAAAGCAACAGCAGAGTTGAAGGGCAAGATAGAGGCAGACCTGGACAAACAATGGGAGTGGTGAGGAATGGGAGACGAAACTCACAGGAGGGAAAACTGTGTATTTGGAAGAAGGGCTGGTGTAGGTGTGGGGTGTGGTGGGGGTGGGTTAATGAAGCGAGAAAAGATCATGGTTTTGGATTCGGGATGATCTGAGATGGTGGTGAGCAGCTATCTTGAAGATGTGGAGGGAAGAATTAGATTGAAGAGAATGTGGAAGTTTGTTCCACGGGTGGGATAAAAAGAGGAATGAATGAGTGGAGGTGAATAATGATTCTGTGTTTTGGTCTGTTCACCACAAGGGGGTTGATGGTGGATGATGTGTGCCCTGCGGAAACCTCGGGGGACGACAAAGCACGGAAAGAGCAGAGGGTTCCAGACCAGAGAGGAGGTGGTAGAAGACAGAGACCACTGACGTATCTGATCAACTTCATTCTGGACCACATTGAAGCTGCACCGACCGAGCTCATCTCCAAAAAAATTCAAAACCGGTCTAAAGCGAGTCATCGATGAAGTGCTTAAAAAATACTTCCTTTAAAAGGTTACCAAAACATCCACATGTAACTGTTGATGTACATTGCGCCCAAGAATAACAACACGGGGTCATGTCGGTTTGAGAGGACCTTGGGTGAAGCACTTCCAAAGAACGAAGGAGAGCGACGTGGTTGCTCGGGGACACAGACTGCGGACATTTCCGATTCATAACTGATGTTCCTCAGTGTACAGATACTGTGCTCCAAAGTGTTGAGGCTGTAGTCTGGGTCCTGGAAGGATAAAAGCAGAGACAGGAAGGCAGTGTGACAGAAAAAGAGGAACAAAAGGAAGGTGCAAACAGTAATTTAGGGGGGAAAAAAAAATTAATTATTTTTTGGCATCCATTTATCGTCGTGATATGGCTTTCAACTGGCTACGACTACGGTGTATTGCCATTGCTACTGAGGATGAATTCGGTTCAGGGTCATCAGCTACTAGGAGAATTGGCAACCAAGCCTAAAGAGCTTCTCCTGCCCATTGATGTTGCATCAGAGTGTTCCTTCTCCTAGTCCTACTCCAACATGGATAACCCACAAGACAGTGGGGGGTTTATGGTGCCTCTGACTTGCCAGGAGATGACATCATTAGTTATTTAAAAGATCTCGCAGCGGAGTGAGAGAAAACAATTGATGAAGAAACGAGGAGGAGAGGAGTTAAGCTGTTCAAACCTGATGAGCGTCGTGGTTCCAGTCACGCTGGCTCCATGAAACCAAGGAGTTCACGAGGTCCTCATCTTCTAAAATGAGTCGCTTACTTAGTGGAAGTGCTGATGACAGGTTTCTTGGGTTCAAGGAGACAAGACGAAAATATAAGGGATGAGGGAATGCTTTTGGGGATTTTAGACAAACTGGTAAAACAACGACTGGACTGAAGGACGTGGAGGATAGAGGAGATTAGGAAGATTCATAAAAGGAAGTAGTTAGGCCCTTCACGAGGTCTCATTCAGGGAGCCTGAGGGCAATTCTCAACATTTGTGTCTCAACCACGAAACCATCGAGTTCTGTTGCTTCATTGTGGTGCTACATTCACGTCCAGGTAATACTGCATATGGTTGGGGGAGGAGGGAGGGCATGTTTTGCTCCACAGATCCTAAAAGGGGCATCTCGCCTCATCCTCCTCTATCCCTGTGTAATAGCTAGTATGTTTAAAGAAGATGTTATAATAGAAATTTATGTGTAGGGCTTGACTCCCAGATTTTCAGTCACCACCTTTAGTACCTGCACATAACTTTCTCCATTACCTGAGGCATCCGGTGGAGTTATGCAGCAGCTCCATGTCCTTGTTATTTTTCATCTGCGGGGTGATTACCCTTGAGCTCAAAGGCTGGAGCACGAGGTCCAACAGTGGAGGTTTTAGTTCCTCCAGAGAGGAGAGGTTCCACAAAGTTCCTGAAACCATTGCAACATATATATATTAGTCTTCCAAACTTCTTAAAAGGAAAACTTAGGATTAGTTTGACCAATTTAGGACTCATTTTCGAGAGTCGCCTCAATAGTGGAGACTTGTTTATATAGTATAAGCAAAAGCCTAGATATATGTCAAATGTTACTTGAATCTCAGTTTTTTCAGTCATTTTGTTTCATTGCACTATCTGTGCAAAAATCATGGGGCTGTGTGTGTGTGTGTGTGTGTGTGTGTGTGTGTGTGTGTGTGTGTGTGTGTGTGTGTGTGTGTGTGTGTGTGTGTGTGTGTGTGTGACCGCTGTTTCTCGACAACCACTGGTCCGATCTAATTGAATCTTGCCAGCTATATTGCTGGGGACCTGAGGATGTGCCTTTTCAAGGTTTGATATTAATCGGACAAGTGCTTCCCAAGTTATGGCCATTTATTTACCAAACAATGACATGACACGTTGCTGCGTAGTTGTGGCTGCGTAGGCCGGTGCGCGGCCGGCCGACGATGACGTCACGGGCCGTGCCGGTTACATGGCAGCAAATGTCATGGCAAGCAAAGACAGGGAGGTAAACTTGATTTTAATTTGGATTTTAATTAACTCTGTGTGTGGAAGTGTGGTTGTCGCGAGAACGCGAGAGCGAAGGAACGGCCTGTGTGGTTGTCGTTTCTGGCTCACGGTTTGAAAGTTTATTATTTTTATTTTTTTTGCACGTACGGCCACGCACGTATGGGCACGTGAGAATGAAGGAACGGTCTGTGTGGTTGTTGTTTCTGGCACGCGGTTTGAAAGTTTTTTTTGTTTGTTTGTTTGCACGTATGGCCACGCACCTACGGGCATGCACTAGTTATTTAAAATTAGCTTTGGTGTGCAGCCATTCGACAAACTTGTAGGACCACCCTAATCACAGGCTGGATCCTGCCTCCAACATGTCCGAACAGTTAATGAGTTACGAGTTACGATTCTCCATCATCCCTTGCATCAGTGTCACGCCCGTGACTGGTGTCCCACCACATCGCACAGAGGCTGTCGCCGGTGACCTGAGAACCAATTGCTTCACAAAAACGTTCCATATTTTGAAGCCCCACGACACAGTTTGCTGCACCACATCGAGTAACGCTGTGCATTGACCGCATCGATGAGACTTGTGTGCAGCTGCTCTTATGTAGTCGTCGCCTCGGCGTCACATGATCACAAAGCCAATACAACCAAGGTATCCGACGTCTAGCAGTTGGTCCCAGAAATCTTTTGTGGAAATAATGTTATTGGATTGTCTCCTTTGAGTGAATGCAGTACATGCGGAGAGTGGGTGGGCCGTGACGTGTGGAGTGGTGTTGGCGTGTTGGTGTTTGTTTTTCTGCAAAGGGAATCCTGTGTAAATAGTGTTGGAGGAATGGGTGGTGACCACAGCCCAACCTGCTGAAGTGTACTCTCATCACTGTACACAGAGTTGATTCTACGTTGAGTATGTCCTAAGAAGGGGCGTTGAGGACGTTGCTCGGGGTGTAGCATTGGATTGAGATAGTGGTGAAGTAACCCCAGATGTTAAAGCCTAACATGTGCAAAATACTTTGAAATTAGCTGATCGGATGAATGCTCAAGTGGGAAAAGGAAACAGACAAGTTATACAGAGAAAAGCAGTGTTATCCACTGTACCTGTGACCTGACGCAAAGTCTCTGTATCACCACTGTTTGTGAGAACCTCCGACAGGGCTTCGAGACCTCCAACTGCTTTGACTTCCATCTTGTTGTCGTCGTCCTCGAACACAGCATTCCTTAGTGCTCCTACGACTGCACGGCGTATCTTAGGCTGTTTGTAGAGGCCAAGGGCCTCGACGAGCTTTGCTATACCATCCAAGGTTCGAAGCTACAGGTGATAAAGTAGAAAAAAAAAATTAAATTGCTAATGTTTGAGGCCAGGACACATGGAAAAGCAAACAGTTCTACACATGGAGAAAAATACATCACTAGTATTTAAAAATGCTGTCATATTAATCGGTCGTATAAAAATAGATTCAAAATGTCCTAACCTACAGGGTTCCGAATCAACGGCACAACCGCACCTCTGTGATGATGCAACCAGCAAACCAAAATTAGTCATCAAATATCCTGGTCAAGTATGCATTTGATCTAATAGGTGGAACTCGTCCAATGACTACGCATTTGGCTGGCTTATGAGACTCATGTAAGGGAATGGAGGACGATCACATCACTGGGACCTGCTAAGCTTGGAACATCAAAAAAAACTTCCAAGCAGGTCAACATTTCCCCTAAAATTACCCGAGGGATATCAGTCTCATTGAGCACAGCTACGCAATGAGCATGGCCTCACTTTCGACGGAAGAGACTCGCGACAACGCCTGGGAGACAATCACGGCACAAATTTAAATATTCAAAGTCGGTCCACGTTCTGTGCCTTGGATACCTCATATTTGTTTGCTTGGTTCTTGAAGCAGGCTTGCTGGATGTACAAGGCCGCCTGCTCAACATCCTCTGCTCCAGGTGGCTTTGAGGCAACGATCCGTACAGCCTTCTCTAAAGTCATTCCATCTGTGGAAAATCTGGGGGCAAAGAGGGTTTTCCTATCTGAACCACACGAAGCAGGTGAACATGTTGAACGATCTTCCATCAAATCGTTTAATGCACAAATCTTCCCATCCTTCATCAACACCCCTGATGTTCATAAATATAGTGTTCTTCAACCTCAACAAGAACCATAACTACCACATGTCCTCATGTTCACCCCCTCCGACATTTTTCATCAACACCCGATGTTCATAATAGTCTTCAACCTCACAAGAACCATAACTACCACATGTCATCATTTCAACCCCTCCGACATCATCACAATAACTTCAACCTCAACAAGAACCAAACTAACCACATGTCCTCATGTTCACCCCCTCCGACATCATCACACAATCTTCAACCTCAACAAGAACCATAACTACCACATGTCCTCATCTTCACCCCCTCCGACATCATCACACAATCTTCAACCTCAACAAGAACCAATAACTACCACATGTCCTCATCTTCATCCCCTCCCACATCATCACACAATCTTCAACCTCAACAAGAACCATAACTACCACATGTCCTCATCTTCACCCCCTCCGACATCATCACACAATCTTCAACCTCAACAAGAACCATAACTACCACATGTCCTCATTTCACCCCTCCGACATCATCACACAATCTTCAACCTCAACAGAACCATAACTACCACATGTCCTCATCTTCACCTCCCACATCATCACATAATCTTCAACCTCAACAAGAACCATAACTACCACATGTCTCATCTTCACCCCCTCCCACATCATCACACAATCTTCAACCTACAACAACCATAACTACCACATGCTTCATCTTCACCCCCTCCGACATCATCACATAATCTTCAACCTCAACAAGAACCAAAACTACCACATGTCATCATTTCACCCCTCCGACATCATCACACAATCTTCAACCTCAACAAGAACCTTAACTACCACATGTCCTCATCTTCACCCCCTCCCACATCATCACACACATCTTCAACCTCAACAAGAACCATAACTACCACATGTCCTCATCTTCACCCCCTCCACATCATCACATAATCTTCAACCTCAACAAGAACCTAACTACCACATTTCCTCATCTTCACTCCCTCCTCATCATCACACAATCTTCAACCTCAACAAGAACCATAAACTACCAAATGTCCTCATCTTCACCCTCCCACATCATCACATAATCTTCAACCTCAACAAGAACCATAACTACCACATGTCTCATCTTCACCCCCTCCCACATCATCACACAATCTTCAACCTCAACAAGAACCAAACTACCACATGTCATCATCTTCACCCCTCCCACATCATCACACATCTTCAACCTCAACAAGAACCATAACTACCACATGTCCATCATCTTCACCCCCCCCACATCATCACACAATCTTCAACCTCAACAAGAACCATAACTACCACAATGTCTCATCTTCACCCCTCTCCACATCATCACATAATCTTCAACCTCAACAAGAACCATAACTACCACATGTCCATCATCTTCACCCCTCCCACATCATCACACAATCTTCAACCTCAACAAGAACCATAACTACCACATGTCATCATCTTCACCCCTCCCACATCATCACACAATCTTCAACCTCAACAAGAACCTTAACTACCACATGTCCTCATCTTCACTCCCTCCTACATCATCACACAATCTTCAACCTCAACAAGAACCATAACTACCACATGTCATCATCTTCACCCCCTCCCACATCATCACACAATCTTCAACCTCAACAAGAACCTTAACTACCACATGTCCTCATCTTCACCCCTCCACATCATCACACAATCTTCAACCTCAACAAGACCTAACTACCACATGTCTTCATCTTCACCCCCTCCCACATCATCACACAATCTTCAACCTCAACAAGAACCTTAACTACCACATGTCTCATCTTCACCCCCCTCCACATCATCACACAATCTTCAACCTACAAAGAACCTTAACTACCACATGTCCTCATCTTCATCCCCTCCCACATCATCACACAATCTTCAACCTCAACAAGAACCTTAACTACCACATGTCCTCATCTTCATCCCCTCCTACATCATCACACAATCTTCAACCTTAACAACAACCATAACTACCACATGTCCTCATCTTCACTCCCCCTACATCATCACATAATCTTCCCCTAAACAACAACCATAACTACCACATGTCCTCATCTTCACTCCCTCCCACATCATCACATAATCTTCAACTCAACAAAGAACCTTAACTACCACATGTCCTCATCTTCACTCCCTCCTACATCATCACACAATCTCAACCTCAACAAGAACCTTAACTACCACATGTCTTCATCTTCACCCCTCCCACATCATCACACAATCTTCAACCTCACCAAGAACCTAACTACCACATGTCTTCATCTTCACCCCCCACATAATCCAACAATCTTCAACCTCAACAAGAACCTAACTACCACATGTCTTCATCTTCACCCCCTCCCACATCATCACACAATCTTCAACCTCAACAAGAACCTAACTACCACATGTCTCACTCTTCACCCCCTCCCACATCATCACACAATCTTCAACCTTAACAACAACCATAACTACCACATGTCCTCATCTTCACCTCTCCCACATCATCACACAATCTCAACCTCACCAAGAACCTTAACTACCACATGTCTTCATCTTCACCCCCTCCCACATCATCACACAATCTTCAACCTCAACAAGAACCTTAACTACCACATGTCCTCATCTTCATCCCCTCCACATCATCACACAATCTTCAACCTTAACAACAACCATAACTACCACATGTCCTCATCTTCACCCCCTCCCACATCATCACATAATCTTCAACCTCAACAAGAACCATAACTACCACATGTCCTCATCTTCATCCCTCCTACACATCACACAATCTTCAACCTCAACAACAACCATAACTACCACATGTCATCATCTTCATCCCCCCACATCATCACATAATCTTCAACCTTAAACAACACCATAACTACCACATGTCCTCATCTTCATCCCTCCTACATCATCACCAATCTTCAACCTTAACAACAACCATAACTACCACATGTCCTCATCTTCACTCCCCTCCTACATCATCACATAATCTTCAACCTTAACAACAACCATAACTACCACATGTCCTCATCTTCATCCCCTCCTACATCATCACACAATCTTCACCTTAACAACAACAATAACTACCACACATCCTCATCTTCACTCCCTCCTACATCATCACACAATTTTCAACTCTAACAACAACCATAACTACCACATGTCCTCATCTTCATCCCTCCTACATCATCACACAATCTTCAACCTTAACAACAACCATAACTACCACACATCCTCATCTTCACTCCCTCCTACATCATCACACAATCTTCAACCTTAACAACAACCATAACTACCACATGTCCTCATCTTCACTCCCTCCTACATCATCACATAATCTTCAACCTTAACAACAACCATAACTACCATGTCCTCATCTTCATCCCCTCCTACATCATCAATAATCTTCAACTTAACAACAACCATAACTACCACATGTCCTCATCTTCATCCCTCCTACATCATCAGACAATCTTCAACCTTAACAACAACCATAACGACCACATGTCCTCATCTTCATCCCCTCGCTCATCATCACACAATCTTCAACCTTAACAACAACCATAACTACCACATGTCCTCATCTTCACCCCCTCCTACATCATCACACAATCTTCAACCTCAACAAGAACCATAACTACCACATGTCCTCATCTTCATCCCCT
>CM068968.1:54471827-54483043 GCA_035128595.1 Eptatretus atami
CGGTACCCAGAGTGGTCGGAAAGTTACGTCATTTCCACAGAGCTCAACGGCTGCATTTGCCTGATC
Organism: Eptatretus atami; assembly: GCA_035128595.1. Lineage (NCBI taxonomy): Eukaryota > Metazoa > Chordata > Myxini > Myxiniformes > Myxinidae > Eptatretus > Eptatretus atami. Next base: position 54,471,894 of record CM068968.1, read on the forward strand.
TGGGGGGACTACTCGTATCGTACTAAGTGGACTACGATGCTGATCCATGAGGATTCAATTAAAAACGTATATATTGAGTACAGTGATGGCTCGTTCGTGAGGAGTCAGGATTGGTATCCCAGGGATTGTGTTTGGATACACTGGAAGGCAGCATACTAGGGATTTGATTATTCCATTAATCAGGACAACCCCCCAAATAAGAAGAGAAGAAAGGGTTCCAGCCACAGTGAGGACAAAGGAGCCGGCAACTCAGGGGAGGACGAATTTTCAAAGAGTGATTGCGACATTGTGCAACACCAGATATCAGCTACTTCTGACAGTCATGATGAAGTTCACTCACCTGAATCCCAGACAGACACTGATTTGGACGATGTTGTAAAATTAAAGACCCTGAATGAATATCGCTGAACATTCACTACTTGTGAGTTCACGTCATGTTTAAATGCTTGTAAAGCTCTGCTGCTTGTCTTATTGTACAAAAGAAGCGTTAATTTGTTGTTTTTTTTTAAGGCCATTTTAAAGACTATATCAGATTGATATCATTAATAATTACAAACCAACTGTGTTGTGTATCTAAATGTAATAAGCAACTCCCTAGCCCAAATTTAAAGACATACAGTCCACAAAGAGAAACAGCAGTTGTCCAATTCAATTTTCCAGCCGAAAAAAGTGCCCAAGTGAGGATCAGTCGGGTCCGGTGGCCATTTTGGATTTTGAGACCAATAGCAAATCATTCCAAGTTTAACGAACTATATACATACCCCGACATACGACCAGAAAAAAAAACTATTCTGTCGTTTGAAAAATGATTTTGAAGCAGAAAAATGTGAGATTCAATGGGTATTGGCAGGTATTTTGGGTATTGGCGGCCATATTGCATTTTATCGACTACAAGTTACTCTAAAATAGTAATTTGATAAGTTCTACCATGCAACCAGAAAAAAAGACAAATTTCATGGGCAAAAACAGATTTTCCAGCCAAAAAATGTACGCAAAGTGAAATTCAGTGGAGTCTGGTGGCCATTTCGGATTTTAGCTGCTATATTGGATTTGAGGCCAAATCCAGGGTGGCTCCTCAGTTAAGTTGAAAGGGCATAGTCGAACGATGATGGAACCACCGAGAAAACCTTGGCAGGAAAAAAAATGTTAGTTTTTTTTCTTGGCTGGGACCTATCTTCCATAAGTCCAAACCAAAGCTCTTAACCTTATTTGAATCCCTCATGATGAGACCGAAGTACAAGGCATGTTGCTCTAACATCATGAGGTTGTTGATCTGTGTTTTTTTTAACCACCTCTCCTCCATACTTGAGTCCTCTGACCTTCTGCGGCTCCTACAGTATGCACACCCTCTTCCAGTAACCCCCTCCTGGTTGCACCCTCGAGCTGACCAGACTCCTCCACTCTTTTGTTCCTCTTTTCTCTTGTCTGTTGAACTGCCTTGCCGAGGCTCTTCGATGTCACTCTTCCCTGAAGGGCTTCAAGTAGGTGGTACACCACCATCTCATGTCATCCTCTATCCCAACCAGAAACCTAAGCCTGGTGTTGGCTTAATCATTAAGATGGCTGGTGTAAGATCTTATGGTCTTGAGATTAAGCCCCTGTTGTGCCATCGAAATGTTGAAACAACACCAGGTGGGTTGACTCAGCCTGTCATCCTTCTGAGGTTAGCAAAATGAGTACCACCTTACTGGTATAACAGGGGCACTGCATCAGCAGCACAGCCACGCTTCCAGAAATGATACAACCAGCAGCCACAAGCTGCATATGAATCAACAACCAGAAACCTTTTCTACACCCATTGGCATGACACTTGCAGGTTATTGTGTTCCCTGTACTCTTTCCTCCTCTTTCTTCTTTCTCCTCTTTTACTATTCATTCGTTCCCTTGCTTATTTAATCCATATGTGCCCCCACTGTCATTTTACCACCTCGTTACCCCCTGTCACCTCACTAATAAAGGAGCCTTGATCTTGTATCAGAAAAGATAAGTTTATTCTGCGTACTATATGGCCCGACAGTTTAATCTTGAAAGTCAATCCATTCTTGTCATTCTCAATGTTGAGAAACTTGCCTCAGCTCTTCACCACCATCTCAGATCATCCCCTCCCCCCCACCAACCAAAACCATGCTCTTTTCTACTCCCCTTACCCTCCCCACCTCCTTCCTAATTCCAGTTTTTTCTTCCTGAGAGTTTGCTTCGATATTCAACGTGTCCACGTCACCCCCTGCATCATCTCCTTGTCCCCCATTCATCATTTGTCCAAGTCTCCTCTATTTTATCTTCAACACTGCTGTTTGTGGCCCCCCCCCCCCTCCTCTTCTCTCTCTCTTCTCTCTCTCTCTCTCTCTCTCTCTCTCTCTTCTCTCTCTCTCTCTACCATTCCTTTTGTTTTGTGCTTCCTGTTCCGTTCAGTGTTCTCGCTCTTCCACGAGCCTTGACTTTGTTTGCAATTTTTTTAAATCATGTTTCAACGCATTTTCCCAAAAAACATCTCAAGAGGTCGATTTTAAACAACATTACCATCCATTTTTGTCTTCGTTTTTGGTTACTTTAAGTCACATTCACAACTTTCAACGTGAGATCAAGGTACCGCAGGAAGAGAGAGCAACAGAAGGAACTAGAGAATTCATAGAACACCTTACCCCACCCATGCAGTCTTTCGAAAAAGGACGTGGGAAGAGTTTGTTTAACTTTCTTACCTTTTGTTTCTTTACATTTCGCATGAAACAAACAGCAATAGGTGCCGCCATATTTGTCCGAGTGCTGAATCTCAGTAATCTCACAGTTACTCTGCCCTCAGGGCATGATACAGCTTAGATATTTTGTCCGAGTACCGCAAAATGGCAGTTTTTTTTTGAAAGTGACAAAATGATGGTTTGTGTACGACAGTGCCCAAATATATAATCCAGTTGAAAAGAAATAAAGATTTTAAAGGTTGTAGAAAAAGACCTTTTTTGGAAGTTTACCGCAGTTGATGCAGCGTCTTTCACACCTCCTTATTTAACACGTTACATTTGTTCATCGTGCCTGTTGTTTGTGCCCTTTATGACGTCACTAAAAACAGTAAGTTCCCTCTTTGGGATTATTTAAAATTTTGTTTAACTGCCAGGTAGACAGAGTAAAAAACAACAACACCTTACCCCTTCCTCTCTGCACGCGCACGATTAGGACGAGATTCCGTACAATTTGCCAAGTTCAGAGCCAAAGTACTGCTAACCTGCAGGTTCATGTTCCGGTTCGTGGTGTTCTGCAGTGTTTAAAATATATAATTCAATTGAAGTTAAGGAGTTCCTCGATCATAGATTAGAGTCTGTAGACCGACAGACACACAGACAGACTGACTGAACCAATAGCTTAACCCCGCTTTACTCTTCGCCTCCATGGGGTAACAACAAACGCAGCCTTTCGAGGCTTTTGACCAAAAACATCTGAACCATGTACTATGGAAGCACGGAGGGTTGCAGGGGAAATGGATCCTCTCAAAGAACACTTTTAAAAAAAAAAAAATCACAACGTCCAAGGAGGACGGTTCTTGAAATAATCTCATTTTACAAACGAACATCCCAATTGGTTAATGATCTGAAACATAACAAAGTTGCAACAATTGTGCACAAGTTTGGCCAAAATCCAATAAATGTCCGATGTGGGTGTGATCGCATCGACAGGTCTGAGGTTTGTACATACCTGGGTGTGGTGTTCATCTCGTTCGCGACGTCGAAACGTCTGGCGGGTTTATCACGAGGTTGACTTTCATGGCCATGAAATGTCCCGACATCTGGGAACTGGAATTGGGACTCACCACGACCGTAGGAGTTGAATCGGAACTCGCCACGACCAGAGGACGTTGATGGTCGAAACATACCTTCCTGCGCACAACATATCATACGTGGGGAGTTTGGCTACGTTGGCGATCCCAATGATCCATCGGAAACTTTCGCTTCCGAATGTTTGCACATAAAAAGACAGGCTTTCATTACAAGCTCGTTCATGACAATCATTTTTCTACCCAATGGATATCTGACCAGGATACTATTACCAATTTGTGAAGCTGGCTGCATCATTGCCAAGGGGTAAGTACTTCTCTGCCGTAGTGTCCGTGCACCTAAGGATCTCGGAATTTAGAATTTGACCCAAAACACAAAAATACCACCAAGGTCTTTAAAATGGGAACCTTTTTGGATTCTCAAGCGTTTGTTGCCCATTCATATAATATGTCATCGAGACTATAATACAGTAATCCCAAATGAAACGTCTCGCTGAAGCTTTGTCCACACGACGGTTGCAGCAGTTGGATAACTTGTCTAACAAACTTAACTGAGAGTCGAAAGGGTATGCAGATGCAACTTGTCATTGTCCTCCTATTTGACAATGACGTCACACATGTATTTGCATCCTATAATAATGTATCCTCCATACATTTCATTCAGTTGGAGGAAAAAGTAATTTTGGTGTAAAGGATATTTGTTGGAGTCGTAAATGCGACATCTATTCGATGAGAGATGATGTTTGTGTGTGCAAGATGACCCGCAATTCCCTTTCGAGCTTTACAGTCGTGTTGGCCTGACACGAGAGAATGCGGTTCAGCAGTCTGAAGGATGCATTACCCGGTCGAACTGCTTAACAAGCCAGACAAATACATTGTGTGCTGCTGGAGGGTGGAGCTCCTAGTAAGGCGAGCACAGGATTACAGACAAAAAGAGATTACTGCATCGCCCTGTCATTATTTAAACACCTCTGTTCATCTGAGCTGGAAGGCCTGAGGCCTAAGGCTCTAAGTGCATCAGATACACATCAAAGTCATCTAGTCATTGGGATCAAACTACAAACTGTCATCCAGGTGATTTGTGGGAATCGAGTACAAGTTGGGGTAGGGGGTGGGGGGTGAGTGTTAAAGAGTGGGGGTGAGCTAAATCTGGCTTGCATGTCCAATGACATCTGCTATTGAACGTTAATCACACAGGGCCTTTCAATTAAAAAAAAAACACAAAACAACCCGATCATTATGTAATGGGTACATGGGTCAAATTTCAACCTCTCGATTCTCTAGTTTACAGGGTCAGAATGATGTACGAACAAGAGCTGCAGGTAGCACCAACATCCAGGCTCTGTGAGGTTCGGTGGGAGAATCGACACAAGTGTACGCACATACACACACAGAGGAAATGGCACATCCACTGAGAAACACTAAGTCTTGAACAGTTTTTAACCCCAATGAGTGATTTTTCTTATCCTTATCCTTGTCCTTCTTCTTCTGCATTAAATCACAGCTTGTTTTTTTTATTTGCACACATCTTCTCATAAGATGCTAAGTACATCATGTTTATTTAAGAGATTGATATCGCAATGTATTGTGATTTTGTTCTAATGTCTGAGTTTTGTTACCTGTAATAATCGTGAAATGCCACGTTATGACTACAAGCATGTATACATGTGTATGTGGTTGTACTGTATTCATAATAACCAGTCAGACAGGGCAGTCAGCCAACAGGCATTGGGCAAGTCCCAGCAAAGAGGACTTAATGGGCGACGACAGAAGGGAGCAAAACAAACCCTTAGCAAGAGCACTGTGTGCCAAACCAGGTAAACGGGCCAATTTAACCCTTTTTTGGCTCTTATTCAATGCAAGGAACTCGAATAACATTAAAAAAAAAAATTTTTTTTATAAGTATCTCATCCATATTGACTGTGTCAATGTAATGAGTTTTATTTTTGAGGCTGAAATGCGCGTTGGTTTCTCTCATTGATATGATGGAGAATGCACCAGTGATGTCATATATGGACAATGACATCACATGGACAAAGGAGATCCTTTCATCTCCTCTCTTTGTCGAGGCTGGAGTGCCCCAAGGAAGTGCTCTGGGCTCAGTCCTATTCCTGATCTTCATCAATGATCTCTCCGACACTCTGGAAAATCCACTTTATCGATTTACTGATGACTCTCCCCTCCTGCCATGACATCCCTCATCCTTCAGACAGGCAGGCTGCAGTCTATTCCCTCTCTCCAGACCTCGAAAAAAAAATCACAAGATGGTCAAACACTTGGAATATGTCTTTCAATCCTGACAAATCTCACACTCTCACTATCTCTCTCCGAAAGGACTGTCTAGCAAACCCTCCTATCTACTTTCTTAACAATCCTCTTGAGGAAGTTCAGTCATTCAAATTCCTGGGTCTCACCATCAGCCATGATCTTTCTTGGGCAAACCACATTTCAAAGTTGGCCTCCAAAGCTAGCCGCCGACTGGACATCCTCCGTCGTAGAAAGTCCTTCCTTGGTACACCTGAACTCCTATCCACATACAAGTCCTTCATCCACAGCTTGATGGAGTACTGCTCTCCCCTCTGGGTTGGCTCCCCTATCTCATGTTGCTCAGCTTGATGCCGAGGAAACCGAGGTCCTCAAGATCATTGGAATTTCCAGTGATGAAGCCGAGTCTCTGGGCCTATCACTTCGCCATCGCAAACAAGTCGGTGGACTATCTGTCTTCTTCCACCTCCTTTCTGGTCTTGCACCCTCTGCTCTTTCCATGCTTTGTCCCCACAGGTTTCTGCAGGGCACACAAGGTCCACCATCAATCCCTTCTGGTGAAATTACCCAAATTCATCTGCACTTGTTCATTCCTCTTTTTCCCACCTGTGGAACCAACTTCCACATTCTCTTCAATCTCATTCTTCCCTCCAGCTCTTTAAGATAGCTGTTCACCACCATCGTAGATCGTCCTCAATTTCCTCATTAACCCCAATACCCTCGTTAATCTTTTATACCTTCGTTTTCCCCTCCCCCCCCACCCCAAACACCACCCAAATCCCTCCTCCTACAAACTTTCAGTTCTTCCCTCCTGTATCCATCTTGTCCTTTCCTGCCTCCCTCCTCCACCTCCCCAATTTTGTCCAAGTCTCCCTCTATTTCGTCCCTCAACTCTGCTATTGGTATCTGTGTCTGTCTGTCTGTCTGTGTGTCTGTCTATCTGTGTCTGTGTGTCTGTCTCTCTTTTCAGTGTTCAAGCTCTTCCACGAGCCATGAATGTGTATCACAAAAAAGAAGTGAAGTACTGTACTGCGCAATGGACATTCATGTCACATAATTTTGTTTACAAGCTGTCGCTTGACTGGAAACCGATTTTGATTCACAAATGTGAAATGGATGATTCTCCCAAGAGCACATCTACTGTAAAGTTAATGCTCATTTCATGTTTGTTCAACTATCATACAGGTAATAACTTATCCATGCCTGGTGTTGGCTTAATGGTTAGGGTGGCGGGCTTTGGATCCGAGGGTCCTGAGTTCAAATCCTGCTCAGCTGTTGAATTAATACCAGGTGGGGTTAACTCGACTTGTCATCGTTCCGAGGTCGGCAAAATGAGTGCCAGCTTGCTGGTATCCTGTGTCGGAGTGGTGACCCATCCAGGATTGTGCCTAATAGCCAAGGAGACTGCTTAAGCAGCACCAATGCTCTGCACAGAGTATGGTCTCAATGGATGGAATAACTTATCCACCTTCACCACTATCAACCCACGTGCCATTCTCCACCCCAGATGGTACCTCCACATCTCTCCATCTCTCTTCATCTGTAACTCCTGCAATGTTTCTTCTTCTCTACGAGTCCTCTCCATGTCCTCACACCCTCTCCCTCCCCACATGTAACCCTCATGTCCTCTCCCTCACCACCTGTAACTCTCGTGTTCCTGCCTCCATATGTACCAACCCCATGATCCCTTCCTCCACCCACACCCTCCTCCTCCTCCTCTTCCCAGCTCAGCAACGTTTATGAACCCCTGCAATATAACCACACCCATTGGACCCTTTGCTATGTCCAATTAGATTTAATTATAGTCATTATAATGACTGTTACATCAAAGCACAATTACGAATTCCACACCAGCGTTTTCCAGCCGTATAACGCACGTTATAATGAAAATCAAGTTTTCATTTTGATACTATGGAATGCTCTATTGTGCTTATCTTAGGTTTTATGCACATTGTTATAAAACCAGTCATCTTTTACAATACCATCTTCAATATCTGTCTGGAATGTGTCAATTATTCATCCACAAAAAGGCCCAAAATTGCTCGGAATGTGTTTATTTTCCAACGCGTTGAGTATGCTCCGCTTGGAAATCTTTCCAACCTTCTGTTTCATTGTGGAACTCCGTGACCCGCTCCTCAAACCAAACTATCATTGGATTAAAAAAACAAAAAAACAATCCTCACCATGCATGGAGCTGGCGTGATGCACGACTGGAAGTTGAAAGTGGAGGACCGCCAGTCTCCCGCCGGATGTGGGGATCGATCGCTCGTACTCCGGGATCTCCACTTCTGCGGATTTCTGGAACCTGAATATTTCACCAAAACGTCACAAACTCTAGGTCCAGCATCGAGTCCAGGTCTCAATGTTCAACCATATATCCTAGATCCAGATGGAACTGGAGTTACCATCCACAAAGTACTTCTGAACCCATTACCGAGGGTTACCATCCACAAACGAGGAACAGCACTTCCAAACCCATTACCTGGGGATACCATCCAGAAACTAGAACAATCACTAACTAACCCATTACCGGGAGTTACCATTCAGCAACTTGAACAATCACTGGCTAATCCATTACCTGGGGTTACCATTCAGAAACTCAGGTCAGCACTATTTAACCCATTACCTGTAGTTACCAGGCAGAAACTAAAATCACCACCAGATAACATATTACCTCTGGTTGCCATTCAGAAACTAACATCAGCACTAGCTAACACATTACCTGTTGTTACCATCCACAAACGCGAAGCAGCACCAGCAAACCCATTACCTGAGATTACCATCCACAAACAAGGACCGGCACTCACCGACCCATGACCTGTGGTTCAGGTCAGGTCAGGTATGGGAGCAAGTGCTGGAGCAGCGCGTCGCTGCATCCACTTTCGGTCGGTACTCCAAGGGGCCTCCTCCAGGCAGATGCCTAGCCAATCCCCATCTCCTTGAGATGGTGATCAACCTGCTGCAACCACGAGGCACGTGGTCAACCCATTGGCTTCCTCCACTCACGAGGCTCCCTCACTGAGAGAATCTAGTGAGCAGGGTCAGCATCAGGAAAACGAGCCAAACGACTATGCAGCCGCAGCCGACGCTCACAGACCATGCAGGTAACAAATCTCATTTGAGTCTCTCTCAGCACCCGCTCGTTGGACACAAGGTGCGACCAGCGATCGCCAAGGATTCTCCGAAGACACCTGATACCAAAGGAATTAAGTTTCCATCTCAGATCCTTGGTCAGAGTCCAAGTCTCACATTTGTAGAGCAAGACTGGAAGTACCAAAGACCTGAAGACTCAGACTTGCATTGTCCTGCACAGGTACCGACAGCGCCACACCCCATGATCCAGTGAATCCATGACTCTCCAGGCCCGACCCAGACGTCTATTAGCCTCTGGCTCACAGCCAACAGCAACATGAATATCACTGCCAAGTTAAGGGAATCTCTCCGTGACCTCAACATCCTCACCACAAACAGTTATCAGACAAGATAGCAGCATCCAAGATGTCATTGAAAGCCTGGATCTTAGTTTTGACCCAGGAACCCGTAATCCCAGCGGCTCCAACTCCTCATTCAGCACCTCGAGGGCCCCCAAAGGGATATCTAAAGTCTACGCATAGATGACTGCATCATCTGCAAAATCAAGGTCAGAGATCTTGATATTCCCAAGCGATGCACCGCAGCTTGATCTCTCTCACATCCTCCCCAGAATCCAGTCCATACAAGTGCTGAAAAGTGTGGGGGCAAATACACACCCCTGATAAACTCCAGTAACAACTTCAAATAAGTCAAAGATGGTACCACCACATGTTACAGCACTCTCAATACCAGAGTATTGAGACAATTCAGACATCAGATTGATCAGATTTGGTGGCACGCCACAAAGACCAAGAATCCTCCAGAGGGCATCCCGATTCACCGAATCAAACACTTTACATAGAATCAAACATGGGCTATACAAGCAGCCCCTGCCGAAACTCTCTTCTGCATTCGGTGAGGAACTGAAGAGCAAGGATACAGTCAATCGTTGACCTTTGGTGTGAAGCCTGACTGCTCTGGGTGATGGTGCTCAAGCAGATGGTGGCGAACCCATCAAAATTATCCGAGCAAAGACCTTGCCCGGCACTGAGAGCAGCGTCACCCCTCGGTAGTTGTTGCAATCCTGGCGATCACCTTTCCCTTTCCAGAATGGGACACCAAGCCCCTCTTCAGTCAGTTGGACTGATGCCTGTGTTCCAGGCAGAGTACAGAACTGCATGCAACGACATGAGTACAGCATTTCCACCAGCCTTGAGAAGTTCAGCATGGATGCAAAAGATCCCAGAGCTTGACCGTATTTCAGCCGTTCACCGCAGACTGTGTTTCAACAAACGAAGGTGGACCACAGTTGATTGGAGGGTCACCAATAGGGATAGTGACACCCCTGACATTCATGTCAACAGCTGGTGGATCAGCCTGGTACAGCTGCTCAAAGTAATCAGTCCAGTGAGCCTTAACTTCAGACTCCTCTGTAAAGAACCCACCACCCTCCGCTCTAACTGCAGTCCACTGAGGGATGGGCTTTGAGGAACGCAATGAGTGAATTCCCCTGTGAGAAGTTCGAGAATTACTTGACCACAGGTGATGCTCTACCCCCTCACAGATTCCTCCCACATCAGCCTCCTTGTCCACCCTTAGTTCATGTTCAGTTTTACGCCTCAACTCCCTGAACAGCACAGCTCTGCTGTTAAGCCTGGCCCTACAACTCTCGTCAATGGTATCCAGTGTGCCTTGAGAGACAAAACTGTTCTTCGCCCTGCAGTGGGTTCCAAGACATGCATCAGCAACATCAAGGATGGTGGTCGTGAAGGCACTCCACAACTCTTGAGGATTCCCCAAAGCACCCAGACCCCCCAAATCTCCACTCAGCCTGTTCGCAAACCCCTCAGTTACCCTCTCATCCTTGACCTTGCCAACATCCAGCCTAGGCTGGGATGGAACCATTCTCCCAGATTTACGCTGCAACTTATGAGTTGCTACAACAAGCTTGTGGTCGGAGTTGAGGAACTGAGCAATCCTGTAGACCCTGCAGTTCTGGATCATCCTCCAGCGACCATCAGCGAGGACATGGTCAATCTCCTTTGCCACA
>CM068968.1:54491477-54506464 GCA_035128595.1 Eptatretus atami
AAGACCGCAGCACTCGCAAACCATTACGTGTGTTACCATTCAGAAACTAGAACCAGCACCACTAACCCAATAATTACGTGTGTTTACCATTCAGAAACTGGGACCAGCACTCGCTAACCAATTACATGTGGTTACCATTCAGAAGCTAGACCCAGCACTCACTAACCCATTACTGTGGTTACCATTCAGAAACTCGGACCAGCACTCGCTCACCCATTACCTGTGGTTACCATTCAGAAACTAAGACCAGCACTCGCAAACCAATTACGTGTGGTTACCATTCAGAAACTAGAACCAGCACCCACTAACCAATAATTACGTGTGTTTACCATTCAGAAACTGGGACCAGCACTCGCTAACCAATTAGTGTGGTTACCAATTCAGAAGCTAGACCCAGCACTCACTAACCCATTATCTGTGGTTACCATTCAGAAACTAGGGTCAAGAACTCACAAACCCATTACCTGTGGTTACCATTCAGAAACTCGGACCAGCATCACTAACGCCATTATCTGTGGTTACCATTCAGAAACTAGGCGTCAGCACTCACAAACCCATTACCTGTGGTTACCATTCAGAACTAGAATGAACATTCACTACCCATTATCTGTGGTTACCATGAAGAAAGTCGAACCAGCACTCACTAACCCATGAACGTGTGGTAACACCCACACAGTTCCCTTGTAACTCCAGCCCATAACATTGCTAACTCGCCGAAGTAAACGTGCCCATTGTAACCCATTACGTGTGGTTACCACCCACAAAGTTCCCTTGTAACTCCAGCCCCATAAACATGATAACCCGAGTAAACGTGCCCATTGTAACCCCGTACGTGTGGTTACCACCCACAAAAGTTCCCTTATAACTCCAGCCCCATAACATTGCTAACCTGAGTAAACGTGCCCATTGTAACCCAGTACGTGTGGTTACCCACCCACAAAGTTCCCTTGTAACTCCAGCCACTAGAGCATTGATAACCCGAGTAAAACCAAAACGTGCCCATTGTAACCCATTACGTGTGATTACACCCACAAAGTTCCCTTATAACTCCAGCCCCATAGCATTGATAACCCGAGTAAACGTGCCATTGTAACCCATACGTGTGGTTACCACCCACAAAGTTCCCTTGTAACTCCAGCCCCATAGCATTGATAACCCGAGTAACGTGCCCATTGTAACCCATTACGTGTTGGTTACCACCCCAAAGTTCCCTTGTACTCCAGCCCCATAGCATTGATAACCCGAGTAAACGTGCCCATTGTAACCCGTACGTGTGGTTACCACCCACAAAGTTCCCTTATAACTCCAGCCCATAACATTGCTAACCTGAGTAAACGTGCCCATTGTAACCCAGTACGTGTGGTTACCACCACAAAAGTTCCCTGTAACTCCAGCCCCATAACATTGATAACCCGAGTAAACGTGCCCATTGTAACCCGTACGTGTGGTTACACCCACAAAGTTCCCTTGTAACTCCAGCCCCATAGCATTGATACCCGAGTAAAACGTCCCATTGTAACCCATTACGTGTGATTACCACCCACAAAGTTCCTTATAACTCCAGCCCCATAGCATTGATAACCCGAGTAAACGTGCCCATTGTAACCCATTACGTGTGGTTACCACCCACAAAGTTCCCTTGTAACTCCAGCCCAATAGCATTGATAACCCGAGTAAACTGCCCATTGTAACCCATGACGTGTGGTTACCACCCCAAAGTTCCTTGTAACTCCAGCCCATAGCATTGATAACCCGAGTAAACGTGCCCATTGTAACCCATTACGTGTGTTACCACCCACAAAGTTCCCTTTAACTCCAGCCCCATAACATTGATAACCCGAGTAAACGTGCCCATTGTAACCCTACGTGTGGTTACCACCCACAAAGTTCCCTTGTAACTCCAGCCCAATAGAATTGATAACCCGAGTAAACGTGCCCATTGTAACCCATTACGTGTGTTACCACCCACAAAGTTCCCTTGTAACTCCAGCCCCATACATTGATAACCCGAAGTAAACGTGCCCATTGTAACCCTACGTGTGGTTACCACCCATAAGTTCCCTTTAACTCCAGCCCCATAACATTGTAACCTGAGTAAACGTTGCCCATTGTAACCCAGTACGTGTGGTTACCACCCACAAAGTTCCCTTGTAACCTCCAGCCCCAATCACATTGATTAACGCACCCACTAACCAATAATTACGTGTGTTTACCATTCAGAAACTGGGACCAGCACTCGCTAACCAATTACATGTGGTTACCATTCAGAAGCTAGACCCAGCACTCACTAACCCATTATCTGTGGTTACCATTCAGAAACTCGGACCAGCACTCGCTCACCCATTACCTGTGGTTACCATTCAGAAACTCGGAGTACCAGCAGAAACTAAAATCACCACCAGATAACATATTACCTCTGGTTGCCATTCAGAAACACAACATCAGCACCTAGCTAACACATTACCTGTTGTTACCATCCACAACGCGAAGCAGCACCAGCAAACCCATTACCTGAGATTACCATCCACAAACAAGGACCGGCACTCACCGACCCATGACCTGTGGTTCAGGTCAGGTCAGGTATGGGAGCAAGTGCTGGAGCAGCGCGTCGCTGCATCCACTTTCGGTCGGTACTCCAAGGGCCTCCTCCAGGCAGATGCCTAGCCAATCCCCATCTCCTTGAGATGGTGATCAACCTGCTGCAACCACGAGGCACGTGGTCAACCCATTGGCTTCCTCCACTCACGAGGCTCCCTCACTGAGAGAATCTAGTGAGCAGGGTCAGCATCAGGAAAACGAGCCAAACGACTATGCAGCCGCAGCCGACGCTCACAGACCATGCAGGTAACAAATCTCATTTGAGTCTCTCTCAGCACCCGCTCGTTGGACACAAGGTGCGACCAGCGATCGCCAAGGATTCTCCGAAGACACCTGATACCAAGGAATTAAGTTTCCATCTCAGATCCTTGTCAGAGTCCAAGTCTCACATTTGTAGAGCAAGACTGGAAGTACCAAAGACCTGAAGACTCAGACTTGCATTGTGCACAGGTACCGACAGCGCCACACCCCATGATCCAGTGAATCCATGACTCTCCAGGCCCGACCCAGACGTCTATAGCCTCTGGCTCACAGCCAACAGCAACATGAATATCACTGCCAAGTTAAGGAATCTCTCCGTGACCTCAACATCCTCACCACAAACAGTTATCAGACAAGAAGCAGCATCCAAGATGTCATGTAAAGCCTGGATCTAGTTTTGACCCAGGAACCCGTAATCCCAGCGGCTCCAACTCCTCATTCAGCACCTCAGGGCCCCAAAGGGATATCTAAAGTCTACGCATAGATGACTGCATCATCTGCGAAATCAAGGTCAGAGATCTGATATTCCCAAGCGATGCACCGCAGCTTGATCTCTCTCACATCCTCCCCAGAATCCAGTCCATACAAGTGCTGAAAAGTGTGGGGGCAAATACACACCCTGATAAACTCCAGTAACAACTTCAAATAAGTCAAAGATGGTACACCACATGTTACAGCACTCTCAATACCAGAGTATTGAGACAATTCAGACATCAGATTGATCAGATTGGTGGCACGCCACAAAGACAAGAATCCTCCAGAGGGCATCCCGATTCACCGAATCAAACACTTTACATAGATCAACATAGGCTACAAGCAGCCCCTGCTGAAACTCTCGTCTGCGTTCGGTGAGGAACGAAGAGCAAGGATACGTCAATCGTTGACCTCTTTGGTGTGAAGCCTGACTGCTCTGGGTGATGGTGCTCAAGCAGATGGTGGCGAACCCTATCAAGAATTATCCGAGCAAAGACCTTGCCCGGCACTGAGAGCAGCGTCACCCCTCGGTAGTTGTTCCAATCCTGGCGATCACCTTTCCCTTTCCAGAATGGGACACCAAGCCCCTCTTCAGTCAGTTGGACTGATGCCTTGTTCCAGGCAGAGTACAGAACTGCATGCAACGACATGAGTACAGCATTCCACCAGCCTTGAGAAGTTCAGCATGGATGCAAAAGATCCCAGGAGCTTGACCGTATTTCAACCGGTTCAGCGCAGATTGTGTTTCAACAAACGAAGGTGGAACCACAGTTGATTGGAGGGTCACCAATAGGGATAGTGACACCCTGACATTCATGTCAACAGCTCTAACCAATTACGTGTGGTTACCATTCAGAAGCTAGACCCAGCACTCACTAACCCATTATCTGTGGTTACCATTCAGAAACTAGGGTCAGCACTCACAAACCCATTACTGTGGTTACTCATTCAGAAACTCGACCAGCACTCACATAACCCATTATCTTTGTGGTTACCATTCAGAAACTAGAATGAACATTCACTAACCCATTATCTGTGGTTACCATGAAGAAAGTCGAACCAGCACTCACTAACCCATGACGTGTGGTAACCACCCACACAGTTCCCTTGTAACTCCAGCCCCATAACATTGCTAACCCGAGTAAACGTGCCCATTGTAACCCATTACGTGTGGTTACCACCCACAAAGTTCCCTTGTAACTCAAAGAGAGAGAATACGTGAGATCAGGTACGAGAGAGAGAGCACGAAAGAATAGAGAATTATAGAACACTTACCCACCATAGCAGTCTTTCGAAAGGAATGTGGGAAGAGTCTTTTAAACTTTCTTACAATTTGTTCTTTACATTTTGCACTGAAACAACGCATAAGGTGCGCATATTGTCGAGTGCTGATCTAGTAACTCACAGTTACTCTGCCTCAGGGCATGATAACAGCTTAAGATATTTTTTCCGAGTACGCAAATGGACGTTTTTTTTTGAAAGTGCAAAATGATGTTTTTGTGTAGACGTGCCAATATAATAATATTGAAAAGAAATAAAGATTTTAAAGGTTGGAAAAGAACCTTTGGAAGTTCCGAGTTGATGCAGAGCTTTCACACCTCCTTATTAACACGTTACATTTGGTTCATCGTGCTGTTGTTTGTGCCCTTTATGACGTCACTAAAAGCAGTAAGTTCCTCTTATGGATTATTTAAAATTTTGTTTAATCTGCCAGGTAGACAGAGTAAAAACAACAACATTACCTTCTCTCTGCAGCCACGATCTAGGAGAGATCCGTACAATTGCCAAGTTCAGAGCAAGTACTGCTAACCTGCAGGTTCATTTCCTTCGTGGTGTTTGGCAAGTTAAAATTATTAATTCAATTGAAGTTAAGGAGTTCTCGATATAGATTAGAGTCATGTAGACGACAGCAACACAGAACAGACTGATGAACAATAGCCTAACCCGTTTACTCTTGCTCCATGGGAACAACAATCGCAGCTTTCGAGGCTTTGACCAAAACTCTGACCATGTACTATGGAAGACGGGACGGTTTGCAGGGAATGGATCACTCAAAGAACATTTAAAAAAAAAAAATCACAACGTCAAGGAGGACGGTTTTGAAATAATCTCAATTTTACAAAAGAACATCCCAATTGGTTAATGATCTGAAACAAAAAATTGCAACAAGTTGTGCACAAGTTGGCCAATCCAATAAATGTCCGAATGTGGGTGTGATCGCATCGAAGGTTGAGGTTTGTTACAGTACCTGGGTGTGGGTTCATCTCGTTCGCAGACGTCGAAAACGTTGGCGGGTTTATCCGAGGTTGACTTATGGCCATGAAATGTCGGAATCTGAATGAATTGGGATCACCACGAGCGTAGGAGTTGAATCGGAACTCCAGACCAGAGGAGTTGAGGTCGAAACATCCTTCCTGCGCACACTATCATACGTGGGGTTGGCTACGTTGGCGATCCAATGATCCATGGAACTTTGCTTCGATGTTTCACTAAAAAGACAGGCTTTCATAAAGCTGTTCATGACAATCATTTTTCTAAACCAATGGATATGCGCAGGATACTATTCCATTGTAAGCTGGCTGCATCATTGCCAGGGGTAAGTACTTCTCTGCGTGTGTCCGGCACTAGGATCTCGGAATTTAGAAATTTGACCCAAAATCAAAATACACAAGGTCCCTTTAAAATGGGAACCTTTTTGGATTTCAAGGCGTTTGTTGCCCATTCATATAATAATGTCATGAGACTAATAATACAGTAATCCCATGATGAAACGTCTCGCTTTTGGACAAAAGCCTTTTGGGTCACAGAGGTGCACGCATTGGATAACTTGTCTACACTTAACTGAGAGCCGAAAGGGTATGCAGATGCAACTTGTCATTGTCTCCTATTTGACAGAGTCACACATGTATTTGCACTCCTTAAATTACTGTATCTCCCATACATTTTTATTCATTGGAGGAAAAAGTATTTTGGTGTAGATATTTGTTGGAGTCGTAAATGACGACATCTATTCGATGAGAGATGATGTTTGTGTGGCAAGGATGACCCGCAATTCCCTTTCAGCTTTACAGTGTGTTGGCCTACACGAGAGAATGCCGTCAGCAGTCTGAAGGATGCATTTACCTCGTCGGAATGCTAACAGCAGACAAATTAAATTGTGTGTGCTGGAGGTGGAGCCTGAGGAAGCCCCGCGAGCACAGGATTACAGACAAAAAAGATTATTGCATCGCTGTATTATTTAAACACCTCTGTTCTCTGAGCTGGAAGGCTGAGGCCTAAGGCTAAGTGCATCAGATACACATCAAGTCAGCTAGTCATTGGGATCAAACTACAAACTGCATCCAGGTGATTGTGGGAATCGAGTACAGTTGGGTAGGGGTGGGGGGTGGTGTTAAAGATGGGGTGAGCTAAATCTGGCTTGCATGTCAATGACACTGCTATGAATCGTTAATGCACACGGGCCTTTCATTAAAAAAAAAACAAAAACACACTGATCATATGATGTAAGGTAACATGGGTCAATTTCAACCTCTTCGATTTCCTAGTTACAATGGTCAGAATGATGTACGAACAAGAGCTGCAGGTCAGCACAACATCCAGGCCTGTGAGGTCGGTGGAGAATCGACACAAGTGTACGCACATACACACACAGAGGAAATGGCAATCCACTGAGAAACACTAAGTTGAAACAGTTTTTAACCCCAAATGAAGTGATTTTTCTACTACCTTATCCTGTCCTTCTTCTTCTGCATTAAATCAGCTTGCTTTTTTTATTTCACACATCTTCTCATTAAAGTGCTAAGGTTAATCATGTTTATTTAAAAGATGATATCGCAATGTTGTTGTGATTTTGTTCCTGAATGTCTGAGTTTTGTTACCTGTAATAACGTGAAATGCCACTTATGACTACAGAGCATGTACATGGTGTATGTGGTTGTACGTATTCATAATAACCAGTCAGCGGGCATCAGCAACAGGCATTGGGCAAGTCCCAGCAAAGAGGACTTAATGGGTCAGAAGAAGAGGGCAAAAACAAACTTAGCAAGAGCACTGTGTGCCAACCAGGTAATCGGGCCAATTACCTTTTTGGCTCTTATTATGCAAGGAACCGAATAACATTAAAAAAAAAAATATTTTTATAAGTACTCATCCAATTATGGTGTAATGTAAGAGTTTACTTTTGAGGCTGAAATGCGCGTTGGTTTCTCTCATATGATATGATGAGATGCAACAGTATGTCATATATGGACAATGGAAACATCACATGGACAAAGGAAATCTTCATCTCCTCTCTTTGTCGAGGCTGGAGTGCCCCAAGGAAGTGCTCTGCTCAGTCCTATTGATCTTCATCAATGAATCTCCGACACTCTGGAAATCACTTTATCGATTTACTGATGACTCCCCCTGCCATGACATCCTCATCCTTCAGACAGGCAGGCCTGCAGTCTATCCCTCTCTCCAGACCTCGAAAAAAATCACAAGGATGGTCAACACTTGAATGTCTTTCAATCTGACAAATCTCACACTCTCACTAACTCTCTCGACAAGGACTGTCTAGCAAACCCTCTATCTACTTCTTAACAATCCTTGAGGAAGTTCAGTCATTCAATCCTGGTCTCACCATCAGCGATGATCTTCTTGGGCAAACCACATTTCAAAGTTGGCCTCCAAAGCTAGCCGCCGACTGACATCCTCCGTCGTAGAAAGTCCTTCCTTGGTACACCTGAACCCTATCCACATACAAGTCCTTCATTCCACAGCTTGATGGAGGTACTGCCTCCCTCGGTTGGCTCCCTATCTCATGTTGCTCACTGATGCGAGGAAACCGAGGTCCTCAAGATCATTGGAATTCAGTGATGAGCCGAGTCTCTGGGCTATCACTTCGCCATCGCAAACAAGTCGGTGGACTATTGTTTCTTCACCTCCTTCTGGTCTTGCACCCTCTGTCTTTCCATGCTTTGTCCCACAGGTTCTGCAGGGCACACAAGGTCCACCATCAATCCTTCTGGTGAAATTACCAAAATCACTGCACTTGTTCATTCCTCTTTCCCACCTTGGAACAACTTCCACATTCCTTCAATCTCATTTTCCTCCAGCTCTTAAGATAGCTGTTCACCATCGTCAGATCGTCCTCAATTTCCTAATAACCCCAATACCTCGTTAATGCTTTTATACCTTCGTTTCACCCTCCCCCACCCCAAACACCACCCAAATCCCTCTTACAAACTTTCAGTTCTCCATCCTGTATCCATCTTGTCCTTTCTGCCTCCTCCCCACCCCCCAATTTTGTCCAAGTCTCTCACTTTCCGTCCTCAACTCGCTATTGTATCTGTCTGTCTGTCTGTGCTGTGTGTCTGTCTATCGTGTCTGTGTGTCTGTCTCTCTTTCAGTGTTCAAGCTCTTCCACGAGCCATGAAATGTGTTACACAAAAAGAAGTGAAGTACTGTACTGTGGCAATGGACATTCATGTCACATAATTTTGTTTTACAAGCTGTCGCTTGACTGGAAACCGATTTTGATTCACAAATGTAAATGGATGATTCTCCCAAGAGCACATTACTTGTAAAGTTAATGCTCATTTCATTTTGTTCAACTATCATCAGGAATAACTTTCCATGCCTGTGTTGCTAATGGTTAGGGTGGCGGGCTTTGATCCGAGGGTCCTGAGTTCAAATCCTGCTCAGCTGTTGAATTAATACCAGTGGGTTAACTCGACTTGTCACGTTCCGAGGTCGGCAAATGAGTGCCAGCTGCTGGTATCCTGTGTCGGAGTGGTGACCATCCAGGATTGTGCCTAATAGCCAAGGAACTGCTTAAGCAGCACAATATCTGCACAGAGTAGGTCTCAATGGATGGAATAACTTATCCACCTTCACCACTATCAACCCACGTCCATTCTCCACCCAGATAGGTACCTCCACAATCTCTCCATCTCTCTTCATCTGTAACTCCTGCAATGTTTCTTCTTCTCTACAGTCCCTCTATGTCCTCACACCCTCTCCCTCCCACATGTAACCTCATGTCCTCTCCCTCACGACGCTGTAACTCTCGTGTCCTGCCTCCATATGTACCAACCCCATGATCCCTTCTCAACACCCTCCTGCCTCCCTCCTCTTCCCAGCTCAGCAACGTTTAGAACCTGCAATATAACCACACCATTGACCCTTGCTATGTCCATTAGATTAATTATAGTCATTATAATGACTGTTACATCAAAAGCACAATACGAAATTCCACACCACGTTTTTCCAGCGTATAACGCACGTTATAATGAAAATCAAGTTTTCATTTTGATAACTATGGAATGCCTCTATTGTGCTTATCTTAGGTTTTATGCACATTGTTATAAAACAGCATCATTTTACAATACCATCTTCAATATCTGTCTGGAATGTGTCAATTATTCATCCACAAAAGGCCAAAATTGCTCGAATGTGTTATTTTCCAACGCGTGAGTAGCTCGCTTGGATCTTTCCAACCTTCTGTTCTTGTGGATACTCCGTGACCCGCTCAAACCAAACTATCATTTGGATTAAAAAAAAACAAAAAACAATCCTCACCATGCATGGAGCTGGCGTGATGCACGACTGGAAGTTGAAAGAGGAGACCGCAGTGCTCCCGCCGGATGTGGGGATCGATGCCGTACTCCGGGATCTCCACTTCTGCGGATTTCTGAACCTGAATATTCACCAAAACGTCACAAACTCTGGTCCAGCATCGAGTCAGTCTCAATGTCAATAATATCCTAGATCCAGATGACTGGAGTTACACCTACAAAGTACTTCGAACCCATTACCGAGGGTTACATCCACAAACGAGGAACAGCACTTCCGAACCCATTACCTGGGATACCATCCAGAAACAGAAATCACTAACTAACCCATACGGGAGTTACAATTCAGCCAACTTGAACAATCACTGGCTAATCCATTACGGGGTTACCATTCAGAAACTCGGGTCAGCCTTTTAACCCCTTACCTGGAGTTAAGGCAGAAACTAAAATCACCACCAGATAACATACTTACTCTGGTTGCCATTCAGAAACTAACATCAGCACAGCCTAACACATCTGTTGTTTACCATCCACAAACGCGAAAGCAAGACCAGCAACCCATTACCTGAGATTACCATCCACAAAAGGACCGGCACTCACGCCCATGACTGTGGTCAGGTCAGGTCAGTATGGGAGCAAGTGCTGGAGCAGCGCGTCGCTGCATCCATTCGGTCGGTACTCCAAGGGGCTCCTCCAGGCAGATGCCTAGCCAATCCCCATCTCCTTGAGATGGTGATCAACCTGCTGCAACCACGAGGCACGTGGTTCAACCCCATTGGCTTCCTCCACTCACGAGGCTCCCTCACTGAGAGAATCTAGTGAGCAGGGTCAGCATCAGGAAACGAGCCAAACGACTATGCAAGCCGCAGCCGACGCTCACAGACCATGCAGGTAACAAATCTCATTTGAGTCTCTCTCAGCACCCGCTCGTTGACACAAGGTGCGACAGCGATGCCAAGGATTCTCCGAAGACACCTGATACAAGAATAAAATTTTCTATCTCAGATCCTTGTCAGAGTCAAGTCTCAATTTGTAGAGCAAGACTGGAGTACAAAGACCTGAAGACATCAGACTTGCATTGTCCGCACAGGTACCGACAGCGCCAAACCCCATGATCCAGTGAATCCATGACTCTCCAGGCCCGACCCAGAGTCTATAGCCTCTGCTCACAGCCAACAGCAACATGAATATCACTGCAAGTTAAGGAATCTCTCGTGACCTCAACATCCTCACCACAAACAGTATAGACAAGAGAGAGAGCACCAAGATGTCATGAAAGCCTGGATCTAGTTTTGACCCAGGAACCCGTAATCCCACGGCTCCATCTCATTTCAGCACCTCGAGGGCCCCAAAGGGATATCTAAAGTCTACGCATAGATGAACTGCATCATCTGCAAAATCAAGGGTCAGAGATCTTGATATCCCAAGCGATGCAACGCAGCTTGACTCTCTCACATCCTCCCCAGAAACCAGTCCATACAAGTGCTGAAAAGTGTGGGGGCAAATACACACCCCTGATAAACTCCAGTAACACTCAAATAAGTCAAGATAGGTACACACATGTTACAGCACTCTCAATACCAGAGTATTGAGACAGATTCAGACATCAGATTGATCAGATTTGGTGGCACGCCACAAAGACCAGGAATCTCAGAGGCATCCCGATTCACCGAATCAAACACTTTAACATAGATCAACATAGCTACAAGCAGCTGCCGAAATCTCTTCTGCATTCGGTGAGGAACCGAAAGACAAGGATACGTCAATCGTTGACCTCTTGGTGTGAAGCCTGACTGCTCGGGTGATGGTGCTCAGCAGATGTGGCGAACCCATCAAAGAATTATCCGAGCAAAGACTTGCCCGGCACTGAGAGCAGCGTCACCCCTCGGTAGTTGTTCAATCCTGGCGATCACTTTCCTTTCCAGAATGGACACCAAGCCCTCTTCAGTCAGTGGATGATGCCTTGTTCCAGGCAGAGTACAGAACTGCAGGCAACGACATGAGTACAGCATTCCACCAGCTTGAGAAGTTCAGCATGGATGCAAAGATCGCCAGGAGCTTGACCGTTTTCAACCGGTTAAGCGCAGATTGTGTTTCAACAAACGAAGGTGGAACCAACAGTTGATTGAGGGTCACCAATAGGGATAGTGACACCCTGACATTCATGTCAACAGCTGGTGGATCAGCCTGGTACAGCTGCCTCAAAGTAATCAGTCCAGTGAGCCTATTCAGACTCCTCTGTAAAGAACCCACACCCTCCGCTCTAACGCAGTCCACTGAGGGATGGGCTTGAGGAACGCAATGAGTGAATCCCCTGTGAGAAGTTCGAGAATTACTGACCACAGGTGATGCTCTACCTCACAGATTCCTCCACACAGCCTCCTTGTCCACCCTTAGTTCATGTTCAGTTTACGCCTCAACTCCCTGACAGCACAGCTCTGCTGTAAGCCTGGCCTACAACTCTTCGTCAATGGTATCCAGTGTGCCTTGAGAGACAAAACTGTTCTCGCTCCTGCAGTGGTTCCAAGACATGCATCAGCAACATCAAAGGATGGGGTCGTGAAGGCACTCCACAACTCTGAGGATTCCCCAAAGCACCTCCAGACCCCCAATATCCACTCAGCCTGTTCGCAACCCCTCAGTTACCCTCTCATCCTTGACCTTGCAACATCCACTAGGCTGGATGGAACCATTCTCCAGATTTCAGCTGCACTTATGAGTTGCTACAACAAGGCTTGTGGTCGGAGTTGAGGAACTGAGCAATCCTGTAGACCCTGCAGTTCTGGATCATCTCCAGCAGACCATCAGCGAGGACATGGTCAATCTCCTTGCCACACACCAGTGTTGGAATACCAAGTCCAGCGATGAGCTGTGGGCGCTGAACCAATGAACCAGCACTCCTAAGTCCATGACGTTCTTCCAAGTCAAGGAACTTAGTGCTATTCTGGTTCACAGTTCCAGACCCATGGGGACAACACACGTTCATCACCATCCTTTTCAGTTCAGTCGATGCACTGAAATCTCCAAAACTAGAAGAGTATCCGCCTGGGCACTGATGCATCCACAGACCGAGGCGTGACATCACTGAGTCTTCACAAGAATGTGTCCTTCACAAGTGAGATCACTCGCCTCAGCCGGAGCATATAAGAGACAAGGGAAATGGCACCAAAGGAGTGACGAATCCTTCGTCTCATAATACGCTCGTTGACCGGTGTTACTCAATTATATGGGGTCAGCTTATGGACACAGCTACAGCACTCCTGAGCAAGTAACCATCAGAGCGACCAGACCAATAGTACGGTGTAACCACCAACCATGATCTCGCCGCTATCCGGTCTTCCAACCATCAGAGAGTGCGCAATACCGATGTTCAAACGCTTGAGCTCAGATGATAGCAGAGACAGGTGATCATCCTTCTTAGGGAGAGGACATTCCAGCACCCACCCAAGGGACCACCTCAGGTTGACCCAAGGAACCGCCGTCTGGTGACGACACTCAGCAACACCCCGACACAAATACTGCAATTCAACCTGGAATGTTACCCCGGTTTCCCTCCTATCATCAAAGATTTGGGCCCGAAGGCTTTGGCCCAATCCGTCATCCGGTGAGCTGCCTGCGAAGGGAAGGTGCACAGGAGGTACTCCCACAGAGTGGTTTTCAGATTTTTTTGCGTTTTTGTGTTTTGCGGAATGAGTGTTTTACGGTGGGGAGTGCAAATCCTGCCACAACACTCCTAATAAATAGTAACCCAATTGCAAGAGATCGTCCGCAGACACATGGGCACTAGATATGGATGGCCGTTGGCTCACAGGAGCTCCTCCTCCCCTTGACAGGTTTGTTTTTAATCCTAGCTGGGTGTCCAAATCCAAACACCCTCCTCACCAAAAAAACCTGGTGGGGGGAGACGGTTTAGTCGCCGACAACCACCATGGAACAGGTTAGTACAAAGTTTACTTGGTACCTGCAGCAAGTCACAGATCTAATCTGGCCTGACCTGACAACCTGTGTTGCCATGCAGGCAGCTTGAACATCACCGCAAACCCATTACCTGTGGTTACCATTTCAGAAACGAGGACCACACTCGCAAACCCATTATCTCTGGTTACATTCAGAAACTCAGAATCAACACTCACTAGCCATTACGTGTAGTTACCATTCAGAACTAGAACCAGCAGCACTAACCAATTACACGTGATTACCATCAGAAACTAGGACCAGCACTCACTAACCTTATCTGTGGTTACCATTCAGAAACTAGAATCACAATCACTAACACCATTACCTGTGTTACATTCAGAAACTCGACAGCACTCGCTCACACTATTACCGTGGTTACCAATATCGAAACTAAGACCAGCTCGCAAACATACGTGTGGTTACCATTCAGAAACTAGAACCAGCACCCACTAACCAATAATTACGTGTGTTTACCATTCAGAAACTGGGACCAGCACTCGCTAACCAATACATGTGTTACCATTCAGAAGCTAGACCCAGCACTCACTAACCATTATCTGTGGTTACCATTCAGACTCGGACCAGCACTCGCTCACCCATTACCTGTGGTTACCAATTTAGAAACTAAGACAGCACTCGCAAACCAATTACGTGTGTACCATTCAGAAACTAGAACCAGCACCCACTAACCAATAATTACGTGTGTTTAAATTCAGAAACTGGGACCAGCACTCGCTAACCAATACGTGTGGTTACCATCAGAGCTAGACCCAGCATCACTAACCCATTATCTGTGGTTACCATTCAGAAACTAGGGTCAGCACTCACAAACCCATTACCTGTGGTTACCATTCAGAAACTCGGACCAGCACTCACATAACCCATTATCTGTGGTTACCATCAGAAACTAGTCAGCACTCACAAACCCATTACTGTGGTTACATCAGAAACTAAATGAACATTCACTAACCCATATCTGGGTACCATGAAGAAAGTCGAACCAGCCTCACTAACCATGACGTGTGGTAACACCCACAAGTTCCTTGTAACTCAGCCCCATAACATTGTAACCCGAGTAACGTGCCCATTGTAACCATACGTGTGGTTACCACCACAAGTTCCTTGTAACTCCAGCCCATATAC
>CM068968.1:54561150-54568650 GCA_035128595.1 Eptatretus atami
TATAATATTTATATGTTTATGTATATACATATACTGTAATATGTATATATACTGTTTAATGTATATATATATAATATTTATATGTTTATGTATTATATATATATTTATATGTTTATGTATTGAATATATATATAATTTATATGTTTATGTATTATATATATATATTTATATGTTTATTATTATATATATAATATATATATAATATATGTTTATGTATTAATATATATATATATATTTAATATTATATATATATACATAATATGTTAATGTATATAATATATATATATATATATGTTTATATTGTATATAATCTCTATTATAATAACCAAGCTTGCACACTAAAAACTCGGCTGCGCCGTCAACAGCGATCCCTATGAAATTGCTGTGGCACTTAGCGGACATGTCCGACAAATGTTGGAAGTCTTGGCGTTTCATAGTACCACTTGAAATTTTGCACAATGCGTATTTTTGTCATTCCCGTGTACGGTCTGTCCGTCTGCTATAGGCTAATGTTTGTACTGCTATCTCCGTGCATGTGCAACTGTGGTATTGCTAGTATATATATATATATATATATATATATATATGGTACAAACAAACACGAACATAATCGTGGACTGAAGCTTTTCATGCTGCCACTCCTCAGGGTAAAAAATCGCAGCAAGTGAAGAAGGAAAGTGAGGCGTGTGCTTTATTTCGCAGGTCTCAATAAGGTAGACGCTGATTGGTTTAACGTAATGAACGTCACGGTTTAATCCGAATGCCCATTGGTCGCTCCATCATCTTCACTCGAGCTCCATTGGCTGGAGCAGAGTTCGTCGATGCTTGACGTTTGCAACCACATCCCTGGAGAGAGGGGGGATGGGTTTCCCCGCAAGGTCCATTCAACCATTTGTTACCCGTACTTCCTTGATCTTTCCATGCTGAAAAGAGACACAGAGATCGACAAATTCCTTTGACGACATAACATTGGATCGGTGGTAAGGACGGAAAGTTGCTTCCAACAATACGTAAATGAAAGAGCTCCCGACCTCGCTCAATATCCTGAACATATCTGATTGTACTGGGGTCCCCTGCAAGCAGATAGGGTTGGCAACCAGGTGCTGTGCAATGGCCAGACGAAGCAGCGTACAGTGGCCTGTGGTTGCTGTGATATTTCTAACAATGCTCGCACTGGTTGTGTTCCAACCCTCACAATCTTTCTTCGAAATCGCCAAGGGGAACGTGATGTTGATCCGATCAGCCAATCTTAGTGTTGTGCGGCCCACGTACCGGAGCTTCACATCGGCACTTAAACTCATAAATAACATTGCTGGTTTGTGAGGGGGTAGCCACATCCTTGTTGACTGACGTCAGCAAACGGCGAGAGGTAAAAGATTACTGCGGGGTTGCACAGCCAGAAACGTGTTGGACACAATATGTTTGATTTGTACTTCAAACCTTCGTGGATGAATTGCCCTTTCCAGGACATCTGATATAGACTGGACATTTGTCAGGACAACCTTCCGAATCTTTTGTCGTGTTTAGAAAACTTGTGTATGTATTCTTAACTATATGCTCAGGATAACCATTCTCAGCCGAAGTATATTCATGATTTTGTCAATTTTTTCAGCAAGAGATTTCAAGGTGAACAAATCCTCTGTGCTCTGTTAACCAGGATATTGATCAAGGGCAATTTTGTTTCTCGTGGAGCTGTAGGAGTCCCAGCGAGTATTACCCCTGGTGAAAGTCGGCTCGGTAGAACGGATGTTGTGAAACCAAGGTTGGATGTATCAACCAACACGTCCATAAACTGTAACCGTGTTTACGATTTCCAGCTCCGTGGTAAACTTCAGCGTTTGGGGGTTTGTTTTGGAAAAGTCTGGATGGAGAGGTGTTGAGCAATGCCTGGAAATTGTCACATGCCGTCCGAGACTCAAAACAAAGTAAAAATGTCATCAACAACGATAGTATACGATGGGGGAATCTGACCCCTTGCCCGACCAGTCAGTTTTCTTGCATTTCAATGATAGCCTTTCAAGATATTTGCAAGAGCTGGGGCCTAAATGGAGAACCCATGGCGCACAACCGTCCGTTTGAACATACAGTCATGTTGTTTAAACTGAATTCCACTTCCTTGTTGCTGTGTTCATTAATTACACGAAGACGTGTTCCGAGATCATCGGTTGTTCCAGAATCGGTGTGATTCAGCAGAATGTTGCGCATATCTCAATCGTCTCCGTCAATGGGTACATTCGTGAACAAGCTTTTAATATCAAAGGATGCCATATGGTTGTCCTCACTTGTCGTGTTTTAGCTCCATTGATATCTGCTAAAGTGAAGGAAATCCTTAACCCATGAAATGAAGAAAGTGAAATGCAATACTGGTTGCAGTACCTCTCCGCAACACGAACAAGAGTTTCGGAAGATGGTCCTGACAAATGTTCCTGTCCTACATCAGGCTGCTCTGGAAAGGGTAATCTTAACGAAGATTTGAAGTACAAATAAACATATATTGTATCCAACAACGTTCTGGCTGGGCAAACCCCGAGTAATCCTTTACCTCTCGCCGTTTGCTGACGGTCAGTCAAACAAGGTGTGCTACCCCACCTACAAACCAGCAATGTTATTTATGAGTTTAAGTGCCGATTTGAAGCTCGTACGTGGCCGCACAACACTAAGATTGGCTGATCGGATCAACATCACGTCCCCGCATTGGCGATTCGAAGAAAGATTGTGAGGGTTAGAACACAACCAGTGCGAGCATGTAGAATATCCAGTTAACCACCGGCCACTGTACCTGCTTCATGCTGCCATTGCACAGCACGCTGGCTGCCACCCATATCTTGTGCAGACGCAGTAAATGCAGATATGGTTCAGGATATTGAGGCGCGAGGTCGGAGCTCGTTTCATTTACGTATGTTGGATAGCAACTCTCACCCTTACCAACCGATCCAAGTATTAATGTCGTCAAAAGGAATTGTTACGAACTCTGTGTCTCTATCAGCATGGAAAGATCAAGGAAGTACGGTAACAAGTGGTGAATTTACCTTCGGGGAAACCCATCCCCCTCTCTCCCAGGATGTGGTTGCAAACGTCAATCATCGGCGAACTCTGCTCAATGGGAGCTCTAGGGTGAAGATGATGAGCCGACCAATGGGCGTCCGGATTAACCGTGACGTCATTTAACGGTTCAAAACAATCAGCGTCTACCCGTTATTGGAAATTGCGTATAAAGCACACGCCTTCAACTTGCTGGCAAATTTTTACCCGAAGAGTGCAGACGAAAAAAGCTTCGGTCCTATGTTGTGTGTATTTGTAATCCATATTAAAGTTCTGCAGTACCAAACATCTGTATATATATATATATAATATAAATGTTTTATGTATTTGTTTGTATGTATGTATGTATATAATATATATAATATATATATATATATATATATATATATATTCTGTCTCTTCTGTCTCTCTCTCTCTTTTTTTTTTTTCAAACACTCGTGTACTCTCCTGAACTCATCACTCAAAACACTGCTACCTGGGATGGTGTTAACCCTCCAAAATTCAAATTTTTAACATTATCCTCACCGTTTTTCTCATCATCTTTAAAGAATTCAATGTGGCCTCCCCGTAGTCACAATCTCCTCAAATGGCACTCCAACGTTCCAGGTTGCGTCTTTGGAAGAGCTCAAACTCCCCGATGTTCGCCCACAGTTTCTGTTTCTGGTGTGACTTCACCAGGAACATCCGTGCATCCTACCCTCTCTGTAATACGTACTGACGAGAGCGAACAGGCTGCTCATAAGTCTTCCACGCATCATCCCAGCAACAGAGAGTTTTTAGTCAAAAATGTCGCTATCTTCCCCTCTAGCACACACCACGAGGTCGGACACTGATCACCCGCACCGAAATGTAAACATTGGTCACCCAGCACTGGAATCGAAACATTCATTCTCCAGCAATGAGATCGCACAAATTGATCACCGCAGCATCTGAAAGATTGGAACATTATCTCTCAGCATCGATGATCGGAATATTGATTACCCAGCACCAATGTAAACAATGAACACCGAGCACGACATCAGAACAATTGAACACCCAGCAAGCGCAATGGAACATTGATCATCCAGCAACAAATTGGTAAAAACATTCAATCATTGCAGCAGAAAGATTGGAAACATTAGTCATACCAGCATCGTGATCAAGATATTTTCACCGCAACAACCCAGATCGGAAGATTGATACCCAGCACTGAGATCCAGAACATTTATCGTCCACGCACCAAGGAAAATGCTGAACACGAATTCATCCAGCACCAATATTGAAACATTCAGTCAGCCCAGCACTGAGATCAGGACATTGATCACCCCAGCACCGAGATTGTAACAATCACCCCAGCACGAGGATCACAACAGTAATCTCGAGCACTGAGATCGGAACATTGATCTCTCAGCACTGAAGATTGGAACATTGATGCAACTCAGCACTGAAGTCTGAACATTGATCTCCCAAGCACTGAAGATTGGGAACATTGATCACCCAGCCACTGAAGTCTGAACATTGAATCTCCCAGCACTTGAGATAGGACATTAATCACCCAGCACTGATATCAAGAACATTGATCACCCAGCGACGGAGAAAGAAATAATCGACCCAGCACTGAAATTGGAAAGATTAATCTCCCAACACTGACATCGGCAAACATTAATCTCCCAGCACCGGAACATTGGTCTCCAGCAATCGAGATCGGAACATTGATCAATCACCAGCATCGAGATCGGAAATTGAATCATCAACATCGAGATCAGAACATTTGTTAACACAGCTTCGAGATCGGAAAACAATTGGATCATCCCAGCATCAAGATCGGAACATTGATCATCCAGCATCAAGATTGGAAGCATTGATCATCCAAACATCGAGATCGGAACACTTGATGCATGCCAGCATCGAGATCCGAACATTGATCATGCCAGCATCGAGATCGAACATTGGACCATACCAGCAATCGAGATCGGAACATTGATCATCAGCATTCGAGATCAGAAAATTGTCATCCAGCACGAGATTCGGATACATTGATCAACATCCAGCATCGAGATCAGAAACGATTGATCATCCAGCTCGAGATCAG
Source organism: Eptatretus atami (assembly GCA_035128595.1). Taxonomy (NCBI): domain Eukaryota; kingdom Metazoa; phylum Chordata; class Myxini; order Myxiniformes; family Myxinidae; genus Eptatretus; species Eptatretus atami. The sequence continues at coordinate 54,566,264 of CM068968.1, forward strand.
AACATTGAAATCATGCCAGCATCGAGATCTGTACATTGATTCATCCAGCATTGAGTCAGAACATTGATCATCAAAAGCATCGAGATCAGACATTGATCATCCAGCATCGAGATCAGAACATTGATCATCCAGCTCGAGATTTCAGAACATTGATCATCCAGCATCCGAGATCTGTACATTGATCATACCAAGCATCGAGATCTGTACATTGATGCATCCAGCATCGAGATCAGAAACATTGATCGTCCAGCATCGAGATCGGAACATTGATCATATCCAGATCGAGATCAGAACATTGATCATCCAGCATCGAGATCAAGAACATTGATCATCCAAGCATCGAGATTTCAGAACATTGATCATCCACAGCATCGAGATCAGAACATTGATCATCCAGCATCGAGATCGACATCGATCATACCAGCATCGCGATCGGAACATCGATCACACCAGCATCGAGATCGGGGAACATTTATCAACCGCTCAGCACTGTGATCAGAACATTTTAACATCCAGCCCTGAGAAGGAACATTGAATCATCCACCATTTGAGATCAGAAACTTAATATAATCACACAGCACCAAAATTGGAATAGATCAAAATATGACAATTTACATTTTTAAACAGAAATTATTTTGTTTAATATTCCCTGACATCTACCAAATATATACAACATTATATCAGGGCATGCTGGTGTGTCGGGCTCATGGTTTCACACTGATCTGAAAATATGAACTGCTCTATATGTTCCTTTTACATGAGTACTCTAGATAGGTTTCTTAAAGGATATGAGGTTTCCACTTACCCATCTGAAAGACTCCATCTCGGTACTTGCTCCATGAACCTCTGAGGAAACCACAGCAGTAAGGTGAAAGAGGACTTCGAGCAGGATATTCATCGTCTCTGTGAACACCAAACAGACATTGCAGCGATTTCGCCGAGCTAGGTAAATCATTAGCGTAATTCAGAAAAAAACAAGTTCGAATTGCGAAACATACCCCGTGGAGTTCATTCGTACAACTCTCAGGTGAGCGACAGTGTGGATGACAGATAGTTTTTGAAAATTTGTAAATTTTCATCGCAACATAAAAAAGAAACCAAATGACAAAATGATGGATCACTGTGGTCTCATCGCCAGTGATCACTGTTTGAAGAAGTTGGGTCGCGTTCACAGTTCTCCAGCATGTCTGTGCGATCTCCAAACGGAGTTGCTTCTGCTCGATCGTTAGCAGCTTTGGCACGAACTTCGCTGAGATTCTCCTTAAGCCCAAATCCTCAGTCACAATGAATTGAACGGATCCAATGCTGACGCCCACCTCGTCTGCAAGTTCTCTGATCGTGGATTCCGACGATCCTGGCATCAGCAGGGTCCTCACTTGGTCAATGACTGATCTCATTTCGGGATGTTGGGCCTAACCAGAAACGTGCTTCACTTTCCACTGATGTGCGACGCATCTTTGAAGCGGTTGTACACTTCTTTTTAAATCTGTGTGGTGCGCCCATTGCTGTCTGTTCCGAAGTCTGTTGAAATGCTTGGGGATTTGTCCACTTGGGATCGCCAAGCTTACACAAAATTTGATGCGTAGCGTTGGTCCAAGTTTTTTCGTCATTTTGTCAAAAAACGAAAATCCGACGGGCGCTCACTTACACTTCCTCACTCATTCGCTGTCTGTCGGCGACTGACAGCTTCTGCAATGGTGGCGCGAAAAATATTCACGCACTACGATTAGGATCGCCTACATACGTGCACCAAACCACGACTCCCTAGCTTCATTTGTTACGGCACGAAAATTAAGTGGATACTTATTTGAACAATCTCATATATATATATATATATATATATATATATATATATACAGTATGCAATGTACACTATATGCATATTGTTGCGGAAATGGCCCTTAGTGGGTCATTAAATATAGGAATTAGCGCAGATCCCACCTTAAAATGCATGTTTAGGGCCAAGGTTGTTTGGTAATGCAGACGTTACATGTGTGTCCCGAAGGGTAAAAGCAGGCCGGTCAGTATTCATAATGTGGTGGTGTAGCAAAGAGGCGCTTTCTTTTTCCTTCCCCCCTCGCGGTACCAGCCCCCACCCAGCGGCCACTGACAAAGCCAGTCAACAAGACGTGGCCCGGCAATCCATTGCGGAGACTGCTGGCAAACTCGAACGAATGGACCAATCACGTGTCCCGAGGTTGTCCAAAAAAGCCCGCCCCGAAAGGCAAAAGGAACTGTTTTTTTCCTGTCTGCGATCTGTTTATGAGTGACTTTGAGGCTGTTGTTCCTCCTTGGCCAGGATTCACATGCACGGTCATACCCAGGTTCATCCTGAATCAACCACAAAGCTCTGACTGTCCTTACTCCCTCGGCAGCCGACCACTTCT
>CM068968.1:54573650-54581795 GCA_035128595.1 Eptatretus atami
TTCCTCTATGTGGTGGACTTCAGTTGTCATCATGTCCAGTTGCCTCGGTGTGGGTACCCTTCTCACCTGTCATGGGGACTTCAGCAAAAGCCTTTCTGCGACTCATTGGGACGGACTCAAATCGGTCCTTTTTCCGACTCGGATCTCAAACGCAATGTACTACCATCTCTTCTGGATCTGATTTTGACAAATTTCCCTGAACAATATCTGCTGCTCTTATCTCCGCTCCAATCGGTTCTTCGACCACATCCTTGTCAAAGTGGACATCTCTCCTGGCTGTTATAGAGAACCACCTCACCGGCCGTCGAGTCTGGCATTTCACTAAGGGCCGACTGGCAAGGGTCTCAAAGCAAGCCATCAACCTTATCCAATGGTCTTCCTATCTCTACTTTCTCCACTCAACTCATCCTGGGAATTTCTTTCAAAAGAAACTTTGCTCTCCCTCATGCAGCACAGATTTATCCCCTCTTAGTCTTCAAGTTGCCATCCCTTCCTCCAGCCATGATTCACTGAAGCTTGTGGTGATGGCAGTTTGTCCTCAACACTTGCCTTTAACCTCATGGAAAGCAAACCAACTGAGGGCAATCTCAGTTCCTTCACAAGCTCGGAAAAGTGTGTAATCTACCCTCAGGAGAGCCAGAAAACAACATCTTTCTAAATCTCAAGTCCTGAACCTGCAAACCCTCTCTCCTCCTCAAAATCCTGGTGGTGTCTATCAAATTCTGTTTCTGTGTATGTTCCCCCCCCCTCCATCCCCTCCTTACCTAAAATGGCCGCTGCTGTACCGCTCAGTTGAAAAGGCGAAATGCTATCACTCGTTGTTTGCAGCTAAATCTTGTGTCCAAACCCATCACTTTTCTCTACCCACCTTACCCGTTGCACCCCAACTGTCCCTGAACCTGTGTCTTTTCTTCTGCAAGGTGGAGAGCTTTGCCTGTCACCTCGACTCTGATTCTAGCAAAGCGTCCACGACGGCATCAAGCCACGTGTCCTAAAAACCTGCTCTTCTGCTCTTGCTCACTCTCTCCTCTGTTTATTCACCCTCTCATTTGCTCAAGCCATCTGCCATCTGCTTGGAAATAGCAAACATCACTGCACTGGCACAAAAAAGGTGCAAAAACAGATTCCCTGCAACTAGCAGACCAATCAGCCTTCTCCCAATCATCAGGCAAGGTTATAGAAACCCATCATCGCTTCAGACATTAATCCTTCCTCTTCTTCCTCCATATGCTCGATTTCCGGAATCATCAATTTCGTTTCAGACCAAGGTCACCTAACCCTGGATATGCTGACTTCTGCTCTCCCAACAATGGGATGGAAGTCCTCATGCCGGACAGTAAAAATCTGAGGCCGTATCCTAGATGTTATCATGTGCTTTTTGTTACACGTCTGGGCACCTCCCTGCTCACCAAACTCCTTCCCATGGATCAAGGCACTCCACCATGGCTCGCAGACTTCCTCTTCTCTGTCGTAAGTCAACGTGTGGCCCTAAATGGAGTTCTTTTCATCCCTTCTTCCTGTCCAGGCTGGAGTTCCTCAAGGTAGCGTTCGGGCCCTGTTCTTTTTTTTTGGTTTTCATATCAATGATTCTTCTCCGACTCCCTGGAAAATCCTCTATATCTCTTTGCTGATGACTCCACCCTCTGGCGTACCTCGGTCCATTCCCTAGACCGGCAAGCAGCAGCTTTCTTCGTCACTGCAGATCTGGATAAAATCACAAACTGGTCAACACGTGGAACATGTCTTTCAATCCGGTATAATCTCACACTCTCACGATGACTACTCCGAAAGGACCGTTTAGAAACCCCCCACCCCACATCACTTTCTCAACAATCCTCCTCTGGCAAGAAGTCCTTTCTTTCAAGCTTCTGGGTCTCACTATTCTGCATGACCTTTCCTGGGAAAGCCACAATTTCAACCTCCGCCTCCAAAGCCAGTGCCGATGGGATCCTCCTCGTGGCAAAGTCCTTCCTTGGCCACCTGAGCTCCTGACGCACATGAAAGCTTTTGTCCGCAGCCTGATGGAGTACTGCTTCCTCTGGGCTGGTGCTTCCTGCCTACCACCTTTCCTCAGCTTCAAACGCTGTGGAAACGCAAAGCATTTCGGATCATTGGTATCTGCACCATGAAGGCTGAGTCTTTGGGCCTCTCACTCTCTCACCGCAAGCAGGTCGGTTGGTCTTTCTGTCTTCTACCATCTCTCCTCTCATCCTCGCCCCCCTGCTCTCTCTGCGATTTGTCCCACCACATTTCCGCAGGGACGCTCAATGATCCGCCAACAAGTGCCCCTTCTGGTAAAACTACCAAAATCACGAATCACGTGTTCACCCTTCCTCTTCTTTCATTCCTCTTTTCTCCCAGCCTTTGGAATAAAAAACTGCCCTCATCTATTCAATCCATTCTTTTCCCTCCAGGCTTTCAACAACAGCTGTTCACCACCATCTTTAATCATCCCCATTCAAATCCCCTCGATCTTTTCTAACCCCCGTACCACCAAGCCCACCTCCTTCAAAATTCACTGCTTTCCCTTACTGAAGTCCTGTAATGTCCATTCTTCTATTCCTCATGTTCCGCGTCCCATCCTTTCCTTCCCAGATTCCTAATGTCCTGTTCCCACTGTTTTGTCCTTCCACTCTGCCTCTCTTGTCTCATGGCCCCCTTGCTGTGCATTGTGTGTTAACTCTTACACGAGCTCGACAACAAGGTATACAAAAAAAAAAAACCCATGTCAAAGTGTGGCAGCTACAATCGATACGTACGTCCAGTGTTTGATCGTTATTTACCGCGTCAACATGTACATCCGGTTAAATGGGACCGTCATTTTCAACAAACCGAGGCAGCCACACAGTCAGAATGTGTCCAAAGGCGGATCCCACCACTCCCTGCTGAGACAGGAAAGGTGACTGATACAAGACATGGTAAAGACCAACACGGAACTTGTATCCGTGGCTTTCTGAAGGTATTTAACTTTTCAATGTGAGAAGAATTCCTCGTGGAAAACATTTACCTGAAGAAGCTCAATTACCAATCAATGCAAAAAGCATTAAAGAGGTTGGCACCCCCAGCACGACTGGGACAAATATGGAATCAAGTTTGAGGCTGCAGGAGGAGGTTATGTTTTGTAGCTCGTCTATCTTTGGCATGATCTTTTAAAAAGGTTCTTCCATGGAATTATGACGAAATTGATGGATGAGTTTGTTAATAGGTGACATAGAAACAAGTCGATTCATTTGGGTTTCAGGTTGGGATTCGACATCCAGTCCAATCAGTGGGATAACAAAATGTAAAGTGTTCAGCCCTGGCGGAGGTGAAGCTCCACCGAGTGCCGTCCGAGAGTTCGTAGCATCGTGTGTTTTGTGAAGTCTGTGTCTGTGTGTTGTGTGTGTGTTGGGAACACATTCACACCACCACCATTTGGCCTGTAAGGTCATCGACCAAGTGGAAGCAGGTACAACAGATCGGGTGTGGCAGCGACAGTTGTGGTCCATCTCAGGTAGTCTGGTACGTACATACATACATGGGTCATGCGGATTGTAAGGTGAGCTGGGCAAATGAAGCGCTACATGACCTGATCGAGCAAATGATTTTCAAACCAAGGTAAACGAAAAGGTAAGTCTACTCACAAGATAGGTGTTTTGGCTGGAGCAACGAAGTGGAGTGGTCGTGTCGCTGTCAGACAGGTGGACAGTTAAGGTGGGAAGGGAGTCGCCATTAAGGGGAACAGTTCAGTCATGGTGATGTGGAAGGCGGTAAAGAGGAAACGAACAGTTTGATATGTTGATTCTGCCTTCGTGGATTAGTAAAATGAAAATTCACACCCAAAGCTGGTAGTCACAGTCTATAATTACCTTTACCATGGGTGCCCATTACCGCACATTGTCACGGGACAGGAATTCACACTACAGTACACACCCCCATCTTTTGGTGCAAGTGGTCATGGCGCTTTGTTAGCTCTTCTTCATATTGTCTTCATGGTGTTTTTAGAGCACGGGCCATACAATATTATATATATATATATATATTATGTATTATATATATATATATATAATATATATATATAATATATACACGTACACACATACACACTCTGTGTACAACATAAGGGAACACCTTCATAATATTGAGTTGCACCCCCTTTTACCCTCAGAACAGCCCCAATTTGTCTGGTGCATGGACCCACAAGGTGTCGAAAGTGTTCCACAGCTGATGGGAATACGAAGAGAGGGGGGAAGAGGAGAGAGGGGTGGGGAGAGAGGGAGGGTGGGGGAGAAATGAAGAGGGGTGGGGGGGAAGAAATGAAGAGGGGTGAGGGAGGGAGAATGGGGGTGGGGGAGGGAGAAAAGGGGGGAGAGTGAGGATGTGCAGGGGGAAAGAGAGAGGAGGGAGGGTAAGGACGGGTTGGGGGAAAGGGAAGTTTGTGAGAGTGAGAAGGAAGGATGACAGACTGTGGTTGGGAGCATGAATTACAAATTCAATACTGGTCTCATCCCAAATGATTCTTCAAAGAAAAAAAATGAAGATGGAAACAAAGTCATGCATGAAGTACATTTTCTACCAGTCATGCTATAGTAATAACTGCCAGAGCCAAACCCGCCCAGACACATCCGGAGATAAACAACACGCCCGGCAGTTTGGAGAAAACAAAGGCAACTCCTGAAAGGTCCGGAGACAAAACTCCGTCTGGAAGAAACACACCCAATACTATGTCCGGAGACAACACGGACACTCCAGAAACAACATCGCCCAGAGATGACTTTGCCCTAGACACTCCAGAGACAAAACACCATCCGGACATGTCTGGAGACAGAGACAGAGACAGAGAGACAGAGAGACCAGAGAGAGAGACAGAGACAGAGACAGAGACAGAGACAGAGACCAGAGACAGAGACAGGAAGAGACGAGACAGAAAAAAAAAGGAAAAAAGAGACAGAGAGAGAGAGAGAGAGAGAGAGAGAGAGAGAAGAGAGAGAGAGAGAGAGAGAGAGAGAGAGAAGAGAGAGAGATGTGTGTGGAGGGTGCTTCACTGTATTAGTGAAGCAGATGGGACAGAGAGAGAGGGTGGGGAGAGAGGAGTGGGGAGAGAGGGGTGGGAGAGAGAGGGGATGGGGAGAGAGGGGTGGGGAGGAAGAGTGGGGAAAAGGGGTGGGGAGAGAGGAGTGAGGAGAGGGGAGGGGAGAGAGGGGTGGGGAAAGAAGGGTGGGGAGGAGAGAGTGGGGAGAGAGGTTGGGTGGAGGAGTGGGGAGAGGGAGTGGGGAGAGAGGGTGGGGAGAGAAGAGTGGGGAAAAGGGGTGGGGAGAGAGGAGTGGGGAGAGAGGGGTGGGGAAAGGAAGGGTGGGGAAAGAAGGGTGGGGAGAGAAGAGTGGGGAGAGGGAGTGGGAAAGAGGGAGTGGGGAGAGAGGGGTGGGGGGGAGAGAGGGTGGGAGAGAGGGGTGGGAAGAGTGGATGGGGAGAGAAGAGTGGGGAGAGAAAGTGGGGAGAGAGGAGTGGGGAGGAGAGGTGGGGGAAGAGAGGAGTGGGGAGAGAGGGGTGGGGAAAGAGGGATGGGAGAGAAGAGTGGGGGAAAAAAGGGGTGGGGAGAGAAGAGTGGGGAAAAGGGGTGGGGAGGAAGAGTTCGGAGAGAGAGGTGTGGAGAGAGGAGTGGGGAGAGGGGGTGGAGGAGAGAGGGGTGGGGAGAGAGGAGTGAGGAGAGAAGGGTGGGGAGAGAGGAGTGGGGAGAAGGAGTGGGGGAGAGAGGGTGGGGAGAGAGAGGTAGGGAGAAGAAGGGGTGGGGGAGAGAGGTAGGAGAGAGGGGTGGGGAGAAGAGTTGGGAGAGAGGAGTGGGAGAGAAGGGTGGGGAGAGAGGAGTGGGGAGAGAAGGGTGGGAGAGAGGAGTGGGGAGAGAGGAGTGGGGAGAGAGGAGTGGGGAGAGAGAGTCGGGGGAGAGAGGTAGGGATGAGAAGAGTGGGGAGAGAGGGGTGTGGGGAGAAGAGTTGGGGAGAGAAAGTGGGAGAGAGGAGTGGGGAGAGAAGGAGTGGGGAGAGAGGTTGGGAGTGAGGGTGTGGGGGAGAGAGTTGGGAGTGAGGGGTGGGGGAGAGGGGAGTTAGCAGAGAGAAAGTGTGTATGCTTTATCAACAAAACACACACCACACAACACGCACGAGTACCAAAAATTGGTTTTGGAGTTCGGTGGAGACACACTGACACTTTGGGAAAAATGGGCGAAACTACAAATGCTGACCCATGAATGTCACCGGCGCTGGACCCTCACATAATTTTCCCTCATTCTGATGTAAACTCACTCTATATTTTCATTCAACCAACATCATTCAATCACAAAATTTAATCCAATCCCAACCATTAATTTAACAAATACAACATGCACAAAACACTGGTGACGTAAACGAATATGAACGCCATTCCTCGAGGTTAAATCCCGGATCGGGAGCAGCTTCGTACGGATCGACCAAAATCATATTGTTTGGAGGATGTATGAAACCGTCAACACCCCTCCGAGGACAACCGGCGGGGACCCCTAAAAACGTTCCACACGAAGGTTTTGCGGGGCTAGCCCCAACAAAACCGAGGGAGTAGTTTTGGGGCGGACGGACATGACTGGACACTTCTGCTTTAAAGATGTGGACACACTTGAACACTGTGCAATGTTCGAACTCAGAAACTCACCTTGCTGTCTATAGCAGCTTCGATTCCTCTAGGTGAAACCCAAGCTGATTAGTTTTGGTCGGGCTGACGGAGTGGGCATCAAGACCATCAGTCCGAGGCTTTAGGCTGTGCTGGACATGACCGAATGGAGAGTACTGATAGGTCCACTGGCGTAACTCAACCTCTTGCTTCTCAACCCGGCATCAGTTGGTGATCAAGAGCTTGCTTGCTTCTCGCCGGCTTCCACCTTGCACAACTCGATTGCGATTTTGGAGCAATTTTCTCTTCCTACACGTACTCCATCGTAGCTTTGTGACTCTCAAACAGCATATTGTGCTTGAGTCGTTTGCTGATCTTTTAAATTCATTTAGTTTAAATGTAATGGATTTTTTTTTAAAAATCATCATGATTTGGGTATATTGCTTGTAGAACGTCATCATTACCTTCCCGCTACTTGAAGGTGAGCCCTGTCAAATTACCTCCGCTAAGCTGAAGGTTGAGCCCCTGTCCATTCCTCCGCTATATAAACCGAGGTGAGCCCCCTGTCATACCTCGCCACTGAAGGTGAGCCCCATGTCATTACCCTCCCGCTACCTGAGGTGAGCCCTGTCTTACCTCGCCAACTGAAGGTTGAAGCCCTGTCATACCTCTCTGCCACTGAAGGTGAAGCCCCCTGTCATTCCTCCGCCTGAAGTGAGCCCCTGTCATTACCCTTCTGCCACTGAAGGTGAGCCCCTGTCATTACCTCTGCCACTGAAGGTGGCCCCTGTCATTACCTCCGCACAGCTGAAGGTGAGCCCCCTGTCATTACCCCTCCGCTACCAAGGTGAAGCCTTCCTGTTTCCCCCCTGCCCTGTCTGCCTGTGTTGTTGTTTACTTGTGTTGTTTTGTTGTGTGAAAGTAATTTTGGCCAATTATGTTGGTCTTAGCGTTTGTGTGTTTGCCACCATGTTTTTCTTCTCCCACTCCAAGCAGTTTTGAAGCAGTCGTCCTGAAATTTTTGTGGTTTGTAGGGGTGACCCCCATCCATGCCGGTGGGATTGTTAGCCAATATGAATTAGCTAAGTTAGCTAACCCTACCTAACAGCAACAACGCATTTTGGTCAGATCCGGACACTAAATTTTTAAGTGATTCTCTAGATTTAAGTGAATTCTTTCACTCTTGAGAAAATGGGGCCAAAAAGACGATACTATCACACGAATATCGTACAAAAAGTTATGGACTAGTTATGACAAACTAGGTGGATGAGTTTGGTCGGAATGTGAAGGAATCCTTAACCACGAAATGAGAAAGTGAATCCAATACTGGTTGCAGTACCTCTCCCAACACGACAAGAGTTCGGAAGATTGGTCCTGACAAATGTCCTGTCTACATCAGGATGCTCTGGAAAGGGTAATCTTAACGAAGATTTGAAGTACAAATCAAACATATTGTATCCAACACGTTTCTGGCTGGGCAACCCCGAGTAATCTTTACCTCTCGCCGTTTGCTGACGTCAGTCAACA
>CM068968.1:54601550-54645423 GCA_035128595.1 Eptatretus atami
TTTATATATATTATATATATTATATATATTATATATTATATATATATATATTATATATATATACACGTACACACACATACACTCCTGTGTACAAAACATAAGGAACACCTTCATATTATTGAGTTGCACCCCCTTTTACCCTCAGAACAGCCCCAATTGTCTGGGCATGGACCCACAAGGTGTCGAAAGTGTTCCACAGCTGATGGGAATACGAAGAGAGGGAAGAGGAGAGAGAGGGGGTGGGGGAGAGAGGAGGGGTGGGCGAGAAATGAAGAGGGGTGGGGGAGAGAACATGAAGAGGGTTGTGACAGGCGAGCGGGCCATAATCAAAAGTAGAAACTGACAGCCTCGGCATGTGGTGTCCGGGGAGGATTGGAAGAAGGAGGGTGGAAATCAGTGCGGAAGAGAAGAGATATGACCAAGATATGGTCAAATAGGACGATGGTCAAATCTAACAAACATGTGAAACCAAAAGTTCTACACTTGAAACTAAGAAGGACAGTACCGGATAAGAAATGACAGCGTTGTGCCGACAGACAGATGAACGAGTTGTACTTGGTAATTGTAACAAAAGTCATAGAGATGTACCGAGAGGAGGCCATTACTCCAGGAAAAAAACTTTTTCCAAAACGGCAGTAGGTTAACAAGGACAGTGGAAAAGACAATATAGACGCTACCCAGTGGGGGTCAAAAGGAAGTTAGCTCGAGAGGTGAGAGAGAGGATCTCCAGAAAGGAAGGAATCTGACAGGAATGTGGGTGGCCAGATGGAAAAAGCTAGGTGGAGCATGAATACCCAATCATAACTGGTCTCATCAAACTGCATTCTTCGAATAAGAAAAAAAATGAGTGAACGCATGGGAACAAAGTCTATGCTGATTGAACCAGTACCATTTCTACCAGTTCATGCTATAAAAGTATGCCAGGACATACACCGCCAGACCATCCGGAGAATAAACAAACACCGCCCCAGGACAGGTTGTGAGAAAAGAACTGGAAGAGCAACTCCTGGGATACAGTGTCCGGAGACAAACTCCGTTGGGAAAACACATCCAGCACCTAAACATGTCCGGAGACAATACAGGACAACTCCAGAACAACACATCGTACCAGAGGGATTGAACTTTGCCCTTAGACACGGTCTCAGAGACATACATCCATTTTCCTGACCATATCATGCCGTCTGGAGAGCAGAGGACAGAATCAGCATCCCTGAGTCGATGACATGCATATGAGACAGAGTGTACAGGAGGACTTGATGGTCGATCCATGCATATGTGACTGAGAGCGACAAGCAGCAGAGAAGAGACAGAGACAGAGACAGAGAACAGAGACAGGAGAACAGCAACAGAGACAGAACAGAGGACAGAGACAGAGAGAGAGGAAGGCTGGGAGAGAAGGAAGATGAGATGCGTGTGTGGCCATTATTTCAAATGCTGAACCAATGCAAAACAAAGGAGGGTTCTTCACTTATTAGTGAAGCAGAGTGGGACAGAATGAAAAGAATACCTTGAGAGGGTGGGCTCACGTAACATGAGTCAGAGTTTGTGAATTTCGGGTGGAAAAAACCAAGTAAACTCATATTTGTTCTTATTGCACACAGCAAAAAAATCGAGAGGGCGATGTTTAGTGTTAGACAGAGAGAGGGAAAGGAGGAAAAATGAAAGGAGAGAGCCATGTGCATGTGCAATGTTATGTTTTTTTTTCTCAATGCTTAATAACAGGCAAGACTGAACTTGAATTTTGTTTTCAAAAGTGAAAAGAGTGTTGTTGACCTTTTAAAGAACTGGTAGGTGTCATGAGGGATTTGCCAATTCATGAAATAATTTGATTGATATCCGGCTGTACGGTTGTTTCTATTGTTTTGGAATGATTAAGATAGAGTTTATGAGTATTTTTGTTTAGAGCAAGAAGTGTTGAAGTGTGAAAAGGGGTTAAGTATTAAAGTGGTACTGGCACTAATAGTATTTTTCACCGACTGGCACAACACATATATGAAATATTTTTTTATATTGAGAGGGGATTTTGTGCATATAAGAAGGATTCAAAAAGTCATCTCTATCTCTCTGCCCTCCTCGTATGAGGGCTCTCTGTACTGTGCGTGTCTGACCGATCGATAGGTCTACTACGAGCAGTGTGTTGGGCTTCATCTCTATCTGTCTCTGTCTTTCTGTCCATTGTCCTGTCTCTCTATCTGTCTATTGTCTCTGTCTCTCTCTCTCTTCTCTCTCTCTCTCTCTCTGTCTCCTCCGTCTGGGGATAAAAGTCTCTCCTCTCTTCTTCTTCTTCTCTGTCTCCTGTCTCTCTGTCTCTCTGATCTTCACGTGTCTCTCTGCTCTCCTCTGCTCTGTCTCTCTGTCGTCGTCTCTGGATATCTCGTACTCTCTGATAAGAGTGGGACGATCTCGAGGCGCTGCTGCTCGAGTACGGTCATCTCTCGTGCTCTGGGCATCTGACGTACGGTCATCGTGCGTCGTCTCTCGAGTACTGCATCTTCTCTCTCTGCTCGTGGCTGCATCCCTGCTGGTGGTTGGTAGTATGGGAAAAGGGCGTGGGGGAGAGAGGAGTGGTGTATCGAGATGGGTGGGGCAACGCCGGTTAAGCGCTTTGCTTGTTCTGTGACGATAGGTGGCGAGAGAAGAGTGGGAGGGATTAGAGGATCTTTGAGTGGCGTTTTGCCTCACACCCGCGCGTTCAGTGAGGTCATCCGGCTGATCTTCGCGACGGCGCTTGTGTAGCTGCAGAGGCAGCCCCAACGTATTGTGTGGGGAGGGAGAGGTGGTCGTGTGATAAAGAGGTGTCTGAATCTCCGGGTGATGTACGACAATGTAAGAGATGGAGGAGAGAAAGAGTGAGTGAGAGAGAGGAGTGGGAGAGAGAGAGGTGGGGAGGAAGAGGAGTGGGGAGAGAGCGGCACACACACACACACACGCACACACACAAATTGGTTTTGGAGTTCTGGTGGAGACACACTGACACTTTGGGGGAAAAATGGCGAAACTACAAATGCTGACTCCATGAATGTCACCGCTGGAAACCCTCACATAATTTCCTCATTCTGATGTAAACTCAACTCTATATTTTCATTCAACCAACATCATTCCAATCACAAATTAATCCAATCCCACACCATTAATTTAACAAAATACAACATGACAAACACTGGTGACGTAAACGAATATGAACGCCATTCTGAGGTTACATCCGGATCGGGAGCAGCTTCGTACGGATCGAAACTCAAAATCATAATTGTTTGGAGGAATGTATGAAACCTCACACCCACCCGAGGACACCGGCGGGGACCCTAAAACGTTCCACAGAAGGTTTGCGGGGCTAGCCCCAACACCGAGGGAGTAGTTTGGGGACGGACGGACAGACGGACACTTCTGCTTTAAAAGATGTGACACACTTGAACACTGTGCAACTGTTCGATCAGAAACTCAACCTTGCTGTCTATAAGCAGCTTCGACTCCTCTGAGGTGAACACAGTTTGTCGGGCCTGACGGAGTGGGCATCCAAGACCTCAGCTCCGGAGGCTTTAGCTGTGCTGAACCATGACCGAATGGAGAGTACTGATGGTCCAACTGGCGTCAACCTCAACCTCTGCTTCTCACCGACGCATCAGGTGTGATCAAGAGCTGCTTGCTCTCCCCGGCTCCCACCTGCACACATCGATTTGGAGCAAAATTTCTCCTTCCTACACGTACTCCATCGTAGCTATTGGTGGACTCTCACACATATTGTGCTGAGTCGATTTGCTGATCTTTTTATTCATTTAGTTTTAAATGCTATGGATTTTTTTTTAAAAATCATCATGTATTGCTGTAGAAACGTCAGTCATTACCTCCGCTACTGAAGGTGAGCCCCTGTCATTATCCGTATGAAGGTGGCCCTGTCATTATTAGAATGAGCCCGTTCTACCTCCACTGAGTGGCCCCTCATTAACCTCGCCCTGAGAGTGAGCCCCGTCTGACCTCCGCTACCTGAAGGTGAGGCCCTGTCATGTACTCGCACTGAAGGTGAGCCCCTGTCATTACCTCTGCCACTGAGGTGGCCTGTTACCTCAGAGGTGAGCCCCTGTCATTCTTCCTGCCATTCTGAAGGTGGAGGCCCCTGTCATTTACTCGCTTCACTGAGGTTGAGCCCTGTCATTACCTCGCACTGAAAGGTGAGCCCCGTGTCAATTACGTCCCCTATCAAAGGTGAGCCCCGTTTTCCACGGCCCTGCCTTCGCCTGTGTTTGTTTGTTACTTGCGAAGTTTTTGCCAATTATGTTGGTCTGTAGCGTTTGTGTGTTTGCCACACGATGTTTCTCCACAGTTTTGAAGCAGTCGTCCTGAAATATTTTGTGTTTGTAGGTGACCGGCCAATCCATGCCGGTGGATTTGTTAGCCAATATTTGAATTAGCTAAGTTAGCTAACCCTAACCCTAACAGCAACACGCATATTTGGTCAGGATCCGGACACTAGAATTTTTAAGTGATTCTTCACCTTTGAGAAATGGGGCCAAAAACGATACATATCACGATATCTCAAAAAGTTATGGACTAGTTATGACAAAACTAGGTGGATGAGTTGGTTCGGGGTGATAAGAACAAGCCGATTCGATGTTGGTTCAGATCCAGCCCATCAGTGGGTTACAAAAGGTAAACCGTTCACCCTGGCAGACGTGCGCGCTCTACCTACTGTCTTTCTAGTGACAAAGACAACATTGCATAAAAAAAGGGGTGTTTGGAGGGGATTCAAATAAAAATTTGATGACGACAATGGCAGAGAATTAAATAACCTGCACCAGAGCTATAAACACAAGGAAGTCGATAAGGTGAAGAACCTCGTCAAACAGGTATGAGGTCAAAAACGCCCAAAGTCCACAGGAGATGATATGAAGGATATAAAAATGAATTAGATAATATCTGTTTACGCGAAGCCACAATCACTGGAATTCGAGAGTTCCTGTAATCACGGCGTCTCATCGGTGCAGCACTGCAGGTAACGAAACAAGCAGGTAAATGGGGACACGCAGGGGGAGGGGGACATGCAGGGTCAGTGTGGTTGTGTGTGCAGAAATGTCCAACGAGTCAACAGTATTAAATTACACAATTGAGAGTTTCATGCATTTTAATTAAAACTAGGGCGTGCCGTACGTGCAAAAAAAAAAAAAAAAGAAAAGAAAAAAAAACAAAAAAAGAAGCATTGTCACGTCACATTTACTCAATAGCACCGTGTCCTTCATTGGTTTGGGTAAATAAATGCCATAACTGGAACACTTTCCGATTAATATCAGCCTTGAAAAGCACATCCTCAGGTCCCAGCAAGTATACCTGGCAAGTTTCATTATATCGACCAGTGGTGTCGAGAACGCGGTCGAGAACAACTACAACACACACACCCACACAGAGATTGCTGGAATTATTTTGATAATTGAGCTAAAATAATGAGAAAATATAGGATTCTTTTTCTCTACAAGATCGAGGCTCATGGAAGAGCAAGGTGATAAAGGGTTTGAACTGAATGTGAAGCTGTGGGACAACTGTTGGACAGAATAAGGAAGGAGATGAAGGAATAGGTGAAGGGGAGAAACAGAGGAAAGGAGAGGAAATACTCCAACCTTCTGCTAAGAGGGTTGGGTTACGACTAGAACAGTCGTAACTAGAAGCACACTCGGTAGAGAGCATACCTCCGCCGAGCTGATTAGTTTACGTTTTGTATCCCACTGATAGACCGGATCTGGATTCGGACCTGAACTACAATTGAATGGGCTTGTTCTCGTCACCTAACCAACTCATCCACCAAGTTTCGTCCAAATCCGCCCAAAACTTTTTCAGATATCGTGCTATTTATCGTTTTATTTCAGCATTATCATCACGATGGTGAACCAGAGTTGGTGTCAAAGCCACCCAATGCTCACCTGTTTATACATTTATCGTTTTTAAAAGACGAGTTCTATAATTATATTTTTTTATAATTCTCTAACAATTTTTTTTTGGGGGGGGGGGGGGGGTTGGAAATCATTAAACATGTAGAAATGCAAAAAAAAAAAATTTTTTTTCTCTAAATTTTTTTTTGGGGGGGGGGTTGGAAATCACTTAAAACATGTGAATGCAAAAAAAAAAAAATTTTCTCGAACTATTTTTTTTGTGGGGGGGGGACCAAGTCAAAATCTAATGGCATGATCTTGGACATACTAACCCCCCACAAGTTTCGTCGAAATCCTAATCACTTAAAACATGTAGAAATGCAAAAGAAGAAATCGAAATTTTTGTTGAAAAAAAGTTGCAAAAAATTTTTTTTCTCTAATTTTTTTTTGGGGGGGGGTTGGGAATCACTTAAAACATGTAGAAATGCAAAAACCTTTTTTCTTTCCTCTAACAATTTTTTTTTTGGGGGGGGTTGGAAATCACTTAAAACATGTAGAATGCAAAAAAAAGAAATCGAAATTTTGTTGAAAAAAAAGTTTCAAAAAAATTTTTTCTCTACCAATTTTTTTTGGGGGGGGGTTGGAAATCACTTAAAACATGTGAATAGCAAAAAAAAAAAATTCTCTATTTTTGGGGGGGGGGGGGGGGGTTGGGAATCACTTAACATGTAGAAATGCAAAAAAAGAAATCGAAATTTTGTTGGAAAAAAAGTTGCAAAATTTTTTTTCTCTAAATTTTTTTTTTGGGGGGGGGTTGGAAATCACTTAAAACATGTAGAAATGCAAAAAAAAATATTCTCTAAATTTTTTTTGGGGGTGGGGGACAAGTCCAAAATTTAATGGCTTGATCTTGGACCATACCTAACCCCCACAAGTTTCGTCGAATCCGTCGAGGAGTTTTTAAAATTTACATTTAAAACGTCGATACAAAAAAATTTAAACATTTTCACGCTCACGCTGACGCGACGCTCACGCCCGGGTATCGCTATACTCTCTGTTTTTCGAACAGCAGCGAACTAATACTTTCAGAATTCTCGGATCCGGATTCGGATCTTCACCAAAATTGAAGAAAGTCTTCCTTGTCACGTGCCCAATCTGCTCATCAAGTTTCATCCGAATCTGTTCACAACTGTTTGAGATGTTGTACACATAAACAGACAAAAAGGCAGACAGTGGTGAAAACATGACCTCCGTCCACCTTCGGTGGGCAGAGGACAAAAATTAAAATATTTAATACTAAAAATAAAAATATAAGCTACATCTACAGAGGTACTCATGCATCATTTTAAATCAGTAAGTTGAGAATTTGTTGAGCGGTTTGGTACTTGAACCTTTTAAAAAGAAAATCTTGGACGTGGTCATACCTTGGACGAATTGCTACATAACTAGAGACTGGTTCTGCATGCCTTGTGCAAATGCCGTCGACACCTCTCAGCATCCAAACTATGATCTGTCCAAAGAGCACAACCATTTTGGGCTGGATCTGGTCTAACTGCACTATTTCGGCAAGCCCTCATCACGTGACAACACTATCCACCTGCTCTACCCCAGCCAAGGTCGGTGGAATGAAGTCGTTCATCGGCGCTTTCACGGTTCCAGCTCGAGTTATCTCTGATCGCGCCAGATTCCTGTCCCCCTTGGACGATGCAGTGACAGGATGCCAAAACACAAGGCAGAGTCATTTGGTCTGATGATCTACAAACCACCTTTCATAGAGCACAAATCGCACTCATCTCTACCAAAACAATGACTCTTCTACATCCTGATGATCAATGATGGATTGTAATTTACCGCTTCATCAGGAAGCACAGCATTGGTGCAACCCTCTACATTACTCGCAATAGCAAACCTCATCTAGCAGGTTTCTTCTGTGTCAAGATACGTGGACGTCAACATACCTGGTTACCTTGCGAGGATCTCTACCTGCAGGAACCGACACCACAGCCACCAGACCCACCACACATCCCTTCTGAGCTGTCAACCCCTGCTGACTGTTTCCAAACTATACTAGTCCCTGTCAGCAAGGCACCAGGTGGCCATCCTGAACTTGACCCCCAGTCCAAGACTAGCCTACCTACAAGCACGTGTGCTAATGAGTCACCAACTTGCATCATCAATGAATACCCTGCGTTGTTGACGCAGCCTCAGTGTTCTGGCCAACATCGTAGCCTCTCCAAACACTTAAGGGATTTCATTTTGGATTCATAGTTTCATGTCACTATACTGTTACAGGTTTGCCGGCCGGGTCACGAGGGGCTTGGTAGACCAGACCCGCTTCTCGACCTTTGACCCTGAAACCGATGAACCACAGATAATTCCACAGCATGATGGGTTGCTAAGCAACTACTGATGCCAACTGATACGATCAATAGGTCCTTGCGTCCAATTCCCACGTTACCTTCCCGGCAAACTAATCGCCCAAAATAAGGAACTGCGTTCTCGATGTTCCCACTCCGATAAATCAAGAACAGAACGGCCGAGCTGAACCGTAAGTGGGACATCAGCGAGCCTCTGACAGAATCGAAACAGCTGGACAAAACTCCCATCTACTACTTACACACTAGTGTCTAACCAATGGAGAAAGAGACAATCAGGCAGGTTGGAAATGATTGGCTGTGTTAACAAACAGGCACGTATTAACAAGCAATGCAGTGTTACAAAAGAAAGTCTTACCCTTAAACACACAAGCCCCTTAGACAGTCACCGTTTCATTGAAACTCAGAACATTAGGCGGCCTCAGTCACTCCAGGAAATGAGACAAGTAAGAGGAATAGCCAGAGAGAAGAGAATAAGACTGGGCTTATTGGTGACCCCTGACTCACCCAACATAAGCCTGTGGGTGAAAAAGGGGTGGGGGGAGGGAAGTGATGAGAGGGTGATGGTGTGATGTGCTGTGTTGGGATAGATGCGAGTGAATGCTTCATAATGAGATAGAGGAGATCGTGAATGCGAATCAGTTACCCAGCTCTGAACGAGTTGAGGGGGAAATCATTGATTGCTCTTGTGTGTTTCTCGTGAATGAACATAAATAGGGACAGAAAGAGAGGATAGTGTAAGGCAGTATGTGTTTGCCAGCACGTCCGGGGAAAGAACTCCACAGCTTATCCGCTTGCTCCACAGCACCAGCTCGATCTCTCCCAGCAGATCCGTCCTCACAAAGACTTGCGTTCGCACAGCTCGCTCCTCGCAGACTCTGTCTGGCTCTCATTGCTCCCTGGATGCAAACACCTCGCTTTGCCTTCGGATGCGCGGTTTATTAAGTCCTGCGAGAGGTGTGCTCTAAGGATCTAGCGCTGCTTGTTTTTCATGGGTGGTGCCTCCCCATTGGTGCACTTCTGTTGTCCTGCTGCACTCAGTGGTTCCTCAGCACTCAAGCGCTACCATGCAGGTGCCGCACAGTACCGAGTGGCACTCAAGCACTATGATGGATCAGATTGATCATGTGAGTTTTGTATGTGTAAAGTTGGTTTTGTAAAGCGTGTTGTTTCTGTGTATGGATGTGCTCGCTGTAAATTGTGCAGAGAAGGAGAGAGAAAGATTAAGAGAGATGGGGAGAGAGAGAAGAGTTACAAAGGGAGTTTGAACCTGCTGCACAAATACAACACATATCCCTGTCCACTGATACAAGCGGAGAGGTAATGTAACTAAACAAAATACGACGCACATATCTACAAAATACGGCGGACATATCTACAAAATACGGCGGACATATCTACAAAATACGGCGGACATATCCACAAAATACGACGGACATATCTACAAAATACGACGGACATATCTACAAAATACGGCGGACATATCTACAAAATACGACGGCAATATCTACAAAATACGACGGACATATCTACAAAATACGACGGACATATCTACAAAATACGACGGACATATCTACAAAATACGACGGACATATCTACAAAATACGACGGACATATCTACAAAATACGGCGGACATATCTACAAATACGAACCGGACATTATCTACAAAATACGGCGGACATATCTACAAAATACGACACATATCTACAAAATACGACGGACATATCTACAAAATACGACGGACATATCTACAAATATACGACGGACATATCTACAAAATACGACGGACATATCTACAAAATACGGCGGACATATCTACAAAATACGGCAGACATATCTACAAAATACGACGGACATATCTACAAAATACACGGACATATCTACAAAATACGACGGACATATCTACAAAATACGACGGCCATATCTACAAATTACGACGGACATATCTACAAAATACGACGGACATATCTACAAAATATGCGGACATATCTACAAATACGACAGACATATCTACAAATACGACGGACATATCTAAACTACAACGGACAATATCTACAAAATATGACGGGCATATCTACAAATACGACGGCCATATCTACAAAATACGACGGACATATCTAACAAAATACGACGGCATATCTACAAATACGACGGACTATCTACAAACTACGACGGACATATCTACAAACTACGCGGACATATCTACAAATACGGCGGACATATCTACAAAATACGCGAAATCTACAAAATATCGACGGACATATCTACAAAATACATCGGACATATCTAACAAATACGGCGGACATATACAAAATTACGACGGACATATCTACAAAATACGACGGACATATCTACAAAATACGGCGGACTATCTACAAAATACGACGGACATATCTACAAAACAGAGGACATATCTACAAACTACGACGATACCAAAATATGACGGCATATCTACAAAATACGACGGCCATTCTAACAAAATACCGACGGACATATCTAACAAACACGACGGCATATCTACAAAATACGACGGACATATCTACAAAATACGACGGACATATTACAAAATACAAGCGACATTCTACAAATACACGGACATATCACAGAATAACGAGACATATCTACAAAATACGACGGACATATCTAACAAAATACGACGGACATATCTACAAAATACGACGGACTATCTACAAATACGACGGACATATCTACAAATACGACGGACTATCACAAATACGACGGACATATCTACAAACGACGGAACTATCTACAAATACGACGGACATATCTACAAATACGGCGGACATATCTACAAAATACGACAGACAGCATATCTACAAACTACAACGGACATATCTACAAAATACGGCGGACATACCTACAAAATCGGCGGACATATCTACAAATACGGCGGACATATCTACAAATACGACGACAATCTACAAAATACAACGGACATATCTACAAAATACGGTGGACATATCTACAAAATACGGCGGACATATCTACAAAATCGCGCATATCTAAAATAGGACGGACATATCTACAAAATACGACGGACATATCTACAAAATACGACAGACATATCTAACAAATACGACGGACATATCTACAATAAAGACGGACATATCACAAAATACGACGGACATATCTACAAAATACGACAGACAGACATATCTAAAAACTACAACGGACATATGTACAAATACGGCGACATACTACAAAATACGGCGGACATATCTACAAAATACGGCGGACATATCTACAAATTAACGACGGACATATCTACAAAATACAACGGACATATCTACAAAATACGGTGGACATATCTACAAAATACGGCAGACATATCTACAAAATACGGCGGACATATCTACAAAATACGACGGACATCTACAAAATACGACGACATATCTACAAAATACGACGGACATACTCAAAATACGACAGACAGACTATCTACAAACTACAAGGACATATCTACAAAATACGGCGACATACCTACAAAATACGGCGGACATATCTACAAAATACGGCGCATATCTAACATTACGACGGACATATCTACAAATACAACGGACATATCTACAAAATACGGTGGACATATCTAACAATACGGCAGACATATCTAAAAATACGGCGGACATATGTACAAAATAGGACGGACATATCTACAAAAATACGAACGGACATATCTACAAAATACGACAGACATATCTACAAAATACGACGGACATATCTACAAAATACGACGACATATCACAAATACGACGGACTATCTACAAAATACGAAAGACATATCTACAAAATACAACGGACATATCTACAAAATACGACGGACATATCTACAAAATACGACGGACATATCTACAAAATACGGCGGACATTCTACAAAATACGACGGACATATCTACAAAATACGACGGACATATCTACAAAATACGACGCCATATCTACAAAATACGACAGACATATCTACAAATACGACGGACATACTACAAATAGAACAATATCTACAAAATACGACGGACATATCTAAATGCGACGGACATATTCTACAAAATACGACTCAGTGGCTCCTTTATGTGTTGGATGTAACTGCCCGGAGCCTTTCAAAACCGCAACAATACATTTGCTGTGTACTTGCTTGTCACGGGGTAGAATCATCCCCAAGGCTGCGCAGTTTAGTGATTGTTCTTAATCTTCATCACAATTTTATTTTACCAGAAACTGTCGTCGTCACGTCTCGGGTTTATATCTTCACAGATCGTGACGTTGAACTGCTTCGTGACTTTCACCAGTGATGTTAACTGGGATGTTTCTAGTTCTTGTATTGCAGGTTCTTATAACTACTCCTTGTTAAATTTGTTTTGTTGTTAAGCTGTTTCGTATCGAAAGAGCTGATGGCGGAAAAGGAGTGGTCACGCCAATTGGGTCAGCATCCGCGGTGGGTCGTTGTCGTCTATACCTATAGGCACCGCCATCTTGCGCTTCGCACGTGTTCTAACGTGACATTAAAGTATTCCTCTCGTTCATAAGTCTTGTGTTTGGTAAGAATATTCATAAGATTCATTGACCTGGAGTCCCCCCCTCCCTAACTACCTTGGTGACATTGTTTTGAAGAACAATCATTGCATGTTCAATTTTGCAGATGATATCCCACAAACCACTGAAGTTTAAAGATGGCGGCGCCCAGTCATGAAGGTCGGTCTTGTCGGTGCAAAACTTGCTACTTGGTACTAAAAACGTTTTTCTTTTTTAAAAACCATCTCTTAATTTCTTAAAATAGATCATTTGGTTCGAGACTAAATTGATCGACTCTTAAAGATGATTCTGAATCGTGAGGTTAGGTGTGTGTGTGTGTGTGTGTGTGTGTGTGTGTGTTGTGTGTGTGTGTGGTGTGGGGTGTGTGGTTCCGGTCTCTCAAAATCTGACACTACTGTGCACCATCGGTTAGGAAGGGTTATTGGGGGCAAACAGATTGTGGGTCATGATGGTGGACGACATGAGGTGCTGCTGCACCACCTCGTCGAAGGTCATTCATTATTTAAATGTAAAATTTCATCATTTCCAGTGTTGTTTCAGACTCAAAATAGCCCCATTTGGAATGACGTCACGATTCTCTTGACGTAATATATTTGTTGTGCCTGTTGGAGAAATATCGGTGTTGCGCAACCACTCGTCTTCTGCAGGGAGACACAGTTCGGCACGACCCGCAGGTACAAAGCTCGTGATACCAATTCGAAGAGGACAATCGTGCCAAATGGACTTTGTCTGTTCCTGTGATATATTTACAAGGACTTGGGTGCACAATATAAATATCAGAGGAAAAGGTGCCTCGGGTGGTGAGAGAGGGTGCAAAGTTTCCTTGCGAGTTGGTTACCTTCAAGAACATTGTACCCAAAGCACTCGGGGCACGTGACATTAGGAGCCGGTGTACCTGGGTTAGTGGTGTCGGGCCACGGATCGGATGGAGAGACCAGGCTTCAGTTACAGAAGTAGAGGCCTCGGACGGGACTTGGCCATTCCAAACAGGTAGTTATGCTGTCCATGTCCACCTACCCGCACATACAGTTCGTTCATTTATATCATTAAGATACACCTTTATTACCTGCTTGCGCGTCCTGGGACCGTTGGTGTCCACCCAGGAGATGCTTTTGACGAATTTCTCCCCTTTCCACTCCCTACCTGTGTCATGTCGCTTGGAGGTGTATTCCCTTTGGCGCGTGTAAGTAGTAAATCGTGTCTTTGTATCCATTATATCCATCAGTCTTTGTGTGCTGGAACTATATATGACGTCTCAGTTTTCTCAGTCGTGAGGTCTTTCATGAAAATGTTGATGTCAGATAATGTTGGTCGGGGAAGCTCACACTGTATTTCAATCTGATTGGGAACTATGAACATATTTCGTATACAAAAGTATAAAAGGGGTGGAATTGGGGAAAAGATTGAGAACAGGGAAGGGGAATAAGGTAAGGGAGGAAAATGGAGACATTTCTATCAGCAGGAAATCTGAACAAAGAGGTGTTCATTTTATTAAACAAGTATCTGTTGAATTAAATCGAATGAGGGATCATTTTATAGTCGATATGTCTCTTAAAACTGCTTCGTACACTTTCTGTTTGCGCTTTGGTTTATTCAAACAGTCCAAAGGACACTGCACACACACACACACACACACACACTTCCAACCATGATAGTGAAGTGCAGTGAGTGCTTCCTGATCCAAATGGACCTTCTATCTGAGCTTTGCCTGTTTGTTTGACAATTCCCATGGGATATCTGATGAAAGGACGTTTATCGGCCATCTCAGGTGTTTCAGGCTAAAAAGCGGTTTGGGGGACAGGTATGATAGTCATATCTACACCCAATCTCTCGCACACACACACACACACACACACGAAAAGTTCTAAATCAGTACAAGTGGAGTGATTGATAAACATTATACACCAACACCCGTGGACCCCACAATGTGTGTACAGTTCTGTAATTAAACTCGTCCTCATGATGTTTCCCTGTAATCTCGTGAACCCGATCCCTCCTCACCTGGGAGCTTTCTTGGCTGACCAGGTGCTTATGAATCAGGATTCATCCCAATGAAGCATGGCGTTAGGGGCCGTACGTGTTTTCTTCGGGGTTTTTGGCTTATGTTGACCTCAAAATAATTGGTGCTTGAATTGAATTAGCTGATATGCAAATGGTCCTTTATTTTTGTGTACATTGTCGAGGCTCATATGAGAGAGCTAACACACAGCGCACAACAAGAGGGGCGGCAGGAGACAAGAGGGGCGGAGAGGGAAGGACAAAACAGGGGAACAGAGACATTAGGAGATCTGTGGAAGGGAGAGGGATGGGGTGGGGAACATGAGGAATACAAGATGGACATTACAGGGACTTTCAGGAAGGAAAGCAGGGAATTTGAAGGAGGTGGGATTGGGGTGGATTAATGGGGGTATAAAAGATCGAGGTTTTGGATGGGGGATGATAAGAGGTGGTGGTGAACAACCTGGAGGAAAGAATGGGATTGAAGAGAGTGAGGGAGTTTATTCCAAAGGCGGGAAAAAAGAGGAATGAAAGAGTGAAGGCAGTGGTCGTGATTTTGGTAGTTTTTCCAGAAGGGGATTGCTGGCAGACCTTGAGTGCCCTGCACAAATAGGGAGGGACATATCTCAGACAGAGCAAAGGGGGGGGGGGGGCGAGGCTGGAGAAGAGATGGTCGAAGACAGAAAGACCACCAACCTGCCTGTGATGAGAGAGTGAGAGGCCCTAAGACTCAGCCTCATCGCGGGAGATACCAGTGATCCTAAATGCTTTGGTTTCCACAGCGTGAAGCCGAGAAAGGTAAGAGGTGGGAGCACCAGCCCAGAGGGGAGAGAAATACTCCATCAAGCTGCGGACGAAAGCTTTGTATGTGATCAGGAGCTCAGGTGTGCCAAGGAAGGACTTTGCACGACAGAGGATACCCAGTCGGCGACTTTGGAGGCCAGGTTGGAGATGTAGCTTTCCCAGGAAAGATCATGGCAGACAGTGAGACCCAGAAGCTTGAATAAAAGGACTTCTTCAAGAGGATTGTTGAGAAAGTAGATATGGGGGGGGGGTTCCAGACGGTCCTTTAGGAGAGACAAAGTGAAAGTGTGAGATTTGTCAGGATTTGGTCTTCAAATTTCAAGTCAATTGGATGAAAATTGACAATTTTAGAAATTCGGCCTCTGTTGTCCTTTTGGCCGATGTGAACCTTCAAAATAATTGGTGATTGAATTCAGTGACCTGAAATATATATCCTCTTCAAATTTCAAATCAATCAGATGAAAATTGAGGATTTTAGAAATACCACCTTAGTTGTTGACCTTGGGACTATGTTGACCTTTTGGTCCATGTTGACCTCAAAAATAATTGGCTGGTTTAATTCAGTGACCAAATATGCAACTCCTCTTCCAATTTCAAGTCAATCAGATGAAAATTGACAATTGTAGAAAGTCGGCCTATGTTGTCCGTTTGGCCTATGTTGACCTCGAAAATAGTTGGTGGTTGAATTCACTGACCTGATATGCAAATCCTCTTCAAATTTCAAGTCAATGAGATTGAAAATTGAGCATTTTAGAAGAAATACCTCCTTAGTTGTTGACCTTGGGCCTATGTTGACTTTTTGGTCCATGTTGACCTCAAATATAATTGCCTGGTTGATTCAGTAACCTGAAATATAAATCGTTTTCAAATTTCAAACCAATCAGACAAAAATTGAGGATTTTAGAAATTTGACCTCAACATGACCTTTGACCTCAAAATCAATGGACTTCTCAGTTGACGCTACATCCACAACTTACAGCTCGGTAAAGTTTCATGACAATCGGTTTAGAATTTGTGACCTGCAGGCGATTGACAGACAGACAGACAGACAGACAGACAAACAGTCAAATTTATTTATTTTCCAAGTAACAAGCAACAAGCAAATGGACCCAAATGCAATACCCTGTCCCTTCGGCGAGGGTAATGATGGACAGGTGATGACAAAAGTGGGTGGATGAGCTTGGTAGGTGACAACAACAATCCGATTCGATTTCGGTTCAGGTCCGGTTCCAGATCCATCGTATCAGTGGATACAAGACGTGAACTGTTCATCCTGGTGGAGGTGTGCGCTCTACCTAGTGCCGGTCTAGTCTTGATAATGTGAAAGGTCATAGTAACACCTTTTTAGAGAGAAATGTGCTCAAAGCCGCGCGCATCTCACAAATCCTTCCAAAACTTTCTGGGATTTCGAACTTGTCGATTGTTTCGGAACTTGAAACGAAGGACAATCCTCCTTTCACTGATGATGTTCAGCAAGTGGTATATCTGCTCACCAACCGGGGTCATATCCTCCGTTGTTTCACATCAATATTGGTTGGTGGTGGGGTGGGATCTGAGGCTGTAAAGGTTCTTGTTGTTGTTGTTGTTGGTAGTGAGAACGTGACTTCATAGTCCATGACGATGGTGAATAAATCTGCACATCACAAAAAGGTGGTGATGGACCAAAACCGAATTGTGCAAATGCTCCCGATGTGGTTCATCATACTGTATGCTGATGATGATGATGATGATGATGTCATAAAGCACACACAGTTCGGCGATTGTGACGTGTGATCGCATCGATCGACGTGAGCATCGATGATGGATTTGTAAAACGAACGGAAAACGCTCCAGGTGTGGATAATGGGAGAAAATGGTCGAGGAAGTTATTCGAGCGTTTTGGGGAGCGAGGTTACAGCTGGTGTGCTCCAAGTGTTAGGATGGCCACCCCATGGTGAGGCTCTGAGTCCCATCGAGGCGACATGGGATTACCTGGAAAAAGGGAACAACTGGAGGAGTCTAACGAACCGTACACACCTGTGGAATGTACTCCAGCCGGATATTTAGCACAACATTCCTGTGAGAGTGGTTCAGTAGTACAGTGTCCAGGACGAATGGGTTCAAGAGTGATGGGACTCACAACACACAAAGGGCACACACAAACTATTACAGATGCATGTCATGGGGGTTTACATCTTACAGCTTCACGGGCTCCTCCAGATACCATTTGTGTTCTCATGTGTCTCATCCTCCCTCCCACCAATCTGCCAACCCCTCCCATTCTTTATCTCCCACCCCGCCTCCCATCCCCTCCCCTCCCATCAATCTCCCACCGCTCCCAAATTAACGTGAACTTTCATGAAACCACGTGACCCTTAACCCCTCCCCCCTTCCCCTTCACGACCTCAGGGATGTGTTTCCTTCATTTCCCCCTCCTCTCTCCTTTCCACCAGGATCGAACTCCAGAAACGTCCTCAACCGAATTCTAAAGCCGTCTTCGGTAAGGTAACACGTCTGAGCACACCTGTACTACGAACCGGTAACAAAGGAAAGAACACGTGATTCTCCTACATGGCAAATGTTGTGATGAATTCCTTGTTGTTTGTCCATCAATTAACCGAGTTGTGTTTTGGAAACAGAACAACGAAAATCCTTCTCAAAATGTGCAACAACCATGAGCGCTGTGTTGGACCATTCAGTGGAGGTGAGGATGTCGGCACACTCACGAGGAATTCTCACTGGCGTGTACAAACAAACCATCAACATCACGTGTACACGTACAAACAACCATCCACATCACGTGTACAGTAACAAACAAACCATCACATCACGTGTACAGTACAAACAACCATCCACATCACGTGTACACGTACAAACAACCATCCACATCACGTGTACACGTACCAAAAACAACCATTCCACATCACGTGTACACGTACAAACAAACCATCAACCATCACGTGTACACGTACAAACAACCATCAACATCACGTGTACACGTACAAACAAACCATCCACATCACTGTACACGTACAAACAACCATCAACATCACGTGTACACGTACAAACAACCATCCACATCACGTGTCACGTACAAACAACCATCACATCACGTGTACACGTACAAACAAACCATCAATCACGTGTACACGTACAAACAACCATCCACATCACGTGTACACGTACAAACAACCATCCACATCACGTGTACACGTACAAAACCATCCACATCACGTGTACACGTACAAAAAAACCATCAACATCACGTGTACACGTACAAACAACCATCAACATCACGTGTACACGTACAACAAACCATCCACATCACGTGTACACGTACAAACAAACATCAACATCACGTGTACACGTACAAACAACCATCCACATCACGTGTACACGTACAAACAAACCATCCACATCACGTGTACACGTACAAACAAACCATCCACATCACGTGTACACGTACAAACAAACATCACCATCACGTGTACACGTACAAACAAACCATCCACATCACGTGTACACGTACAAACAAACCATCAACTCACGTGACACGTACAAACAAACCATCAACATCACGTGTACCGTACAAACAAACCATCAACATCACGTGTACACTACAAACAAACCATCCACATCAGTGTACACGTACAAACAAACCATCCACATCACGTGTACACGTACAAACAAACCATCACATCACGTGTACAAGTACAAACAAACCATCCACATCACGTGTACGACAAACAAACCATCACATCACGTGTACACGTACAAACAAACCATCCACATCACGTGTACACGTACAAACAAACCATCCACATCACGTGTACACGTACAAACAACCATCCACATCACGTGTACACGTACAAACAAACCATCACATCACGTGTAACAGTACAAACAACCATCAACATCACGTGTACACGTACAACAAACCATCAACATCACGTGTACACGTACAAACAAACCATCAACATCACGTGTACACGTACAAACAAACCATCAACATCACGTGTACACGTAAAACAAACCATCAACATCACGTG
The DNA here is from genome assembly GCA_035128595.1 of Eptatretus atami. NCBI lineage: Eukaryota > Metazoa > Chordata > Myxini > Myxiniformes > Myxinidae > Eptatretus > Eptatretus atami. Next base: position 54,621,157 of record CM068968.1, read on the forward strand.
TACACGTACAAACAAACCATCAACATCACGTGTACACTACAAACAAACCATCAACATCACGTGTACACGTACAAACAAACCATCAACATCACGTGTACACGTACAAACAAACCATCAACATCACGTGTACACGTACAAACCATCACATCACGTTACAGTACAAACAAACCATCCACATCACGTGTACACGTACAACAAACCATCCACATCACGTGTACAGTACAAAAAACCATCCACATCACGTGTACACGTACAAACAAACCACCATACACGATGTACACGTACAAACAAACATCAACATCACGTGTACACGTACAAACAACCATCACATCACGTGTACACGTACAAACAAACCATCACACATCACGTGTACACGTACAAACAAACATCAACATCACGTGTACACGTACAAACAACCATCACATCACGTGTACACGTACAAACAAACCATCAACATCACGTGTACACGTACAAACAAACCATCAACATCACGTGTACACGTAACAAACAACCATCCACATCACGTGTACACGTACAAACAACCATCCACATCACGTGTACACGTACAACAAACCATCAACATCACGTGTACACGTACAAACAACCATCCACATCACGTTGTACACGTACAAACAAACCATCCACATCACGTGTACACGTACAAACGATTCGACACGAACTTGTGACACGTTGCGGTGTGACGAGGACAAATTGATTCCGTTTTGGTTCAGATCAGGATCCGGGATCCAGATCGACCTCTTGGTTGGGAAACGAATCGTAAACTGTTCACCCTGGCGGAGGGAGGTGTGCGCTCTACCGCCCTTTTAGTGTACTAGTTCCACTACATCTCCTCAAAGGGAAAACAAACTGTAATTAAAAATATTTATAATTACTTCATACTGTGATGTTTATTAAAATGTGCACGTCACGTGGTTCCATGAAAAGATAAAAATGCACCGTTTCAATTCCCCAAGGATTTGTGTGCAGGATGATGCATGTCACCACCACCACCACCACCACCACCGTCACCACCACCACCGTCACCACCACCACCACAATTCCCCAATCACCCTGCACAACGTCTTCCAGTCCGAGCTCCCCGATTGGCTGTGAACCACACATGACATTTTATGATCTCCCTTTCTCCATCGTTCCCTCCTTGTTCAGCACCAAACTACCTTCAAGCTGTCCAAGGAGGACGGAGGGATCGCTACAATAACCGAAGGAGTTCGTAAGCTTCGCGTCCTTCAGGATAAGGGTCACGTGTGGGCCCAGAAACTACGACTGCGGCTCAAAGAAGATAGTCTCTTGCTGCTCGACCCCGAGAGCCAGGTGTGTGATAGGTACAGTGAACTTATGTGCAGGTAGATTATAATTATCAAACTAAACACCATTGTCAATTTCAATTGCAGCACCAAAGGCCAAAAATATTTCCAATTCTTGTTTGTCGACTCATTTTGGGCCTTAGGCAAAAAAACACAATTTTCATCAGTGCTCACTTTTCTGTAAAACATGATGATCCTTGGTATTTATTTCACTCCTCCACAACATGATGTCATCACATTGCTGATTCAGCAATATCCTTTGTTAGTTACATAAGGAGGAGGAGGATATTGGGACCATACTCTTTGCAGAGCGTTGGTGCTGCTTAAGCAGTCTCCTTGGCTATTGGACACAATCCTGAGACGGGTCGCCACTCCGACACAGTGTACCAGCATGCTGGCACTCACTTTGCCGACCTCGGAAAGGGGGGGGAGGAGGGGGGAGGGGGGGGGGGGGGGGAGGAGAGGAAAGGAAGGGGGGAAAAAGGGGGGAGGGGGGGAGGGAGGGGGGGGGGAAGAGGGGGAGGGGGAGGAGAGGGGGGGGGGGATGCAAGGCGAGTTACCCCAGCTGGTATTAATTCAACAGCTGAGGCGGGATTTGAACTCAGGACCCGAGGATCCGTAGCCCGTCATCCTAACCATTAAGCCAACACCAGGCATAGTTACATAAGACTCATGGAATTAAGAGGAAATTAATCATCATACTATGCATGGAGGACATGAAAACCACAAATGAAAAAGAAGAACCACACTTTGATTTTATTCATCCTCCGTGTCCAGAGAGGGTTTGTCTGCTTGATGTCGGCTCTGTGACACCAGCGGAGTTGTGTTGGTTCCTCGTGAACTCAACCGGCCAGCAAGCACGATGGACCCACATCCGCAAAGATGCAATGGGTTCGACTCGGGACTGTGGTCAACGTGCGCACTCTGTCGGAGTGCGCCCGCAGCCGTCGCAGCCCGACCCTTGCCGTTCACAGCTCGCTTTCACAAAACGAGCTTCACCGCACACAACCACTCAAAGTGACCATCACTCCGCTGGAGCTCGCCTCTGGTTCACATCGCAGTTCCTCCTCTTCTCGAATGACTCGCTGCTCGCCTTACATTGCATTGAACACAAGGTCAATCCGAAGCCAGGCGACTAAAAGTCCACATTCAGAGTCTGTCCAAAGGCTTGACCATTGGCTCAGATCAGCACGTCCTATAATAACTCTTTCCCCCAGTCCATACCTCATTAATGTCGGAGGATCTGTCACGTCATTTGGACATTTTAGACTCAACATAGCTGTCCTCTAAGTAATTCCAACATTCCTGTACTTTGCCGCGCTCCACATGTCCATGCAGCTGTCCGCACGAGTGTCCTTTCACACGGTAACCACAATAGTTATATCATTTACGTCACCTTTGACACAGAACATCTCAACATTTCCAATCATGTAGTCGATTCCTGATCCGTAACTCGTGATTACTGATCACCAGTTAGAATGTTTAAATTTGTTGGGAAATCAATGAATGATGCATTTCCAGACAACATTGTGCTCAAACTTCAATGGCTCATTGGGTGGATGAAAGCTTATGGAGGTAAACTTGGACATGCAGCCGTGAAAGAAAACAATGGTCTCCTGAACATCGTGGTCTTTTGCAGGCCAATGTCGCTCTGAACCTCCCATAGGGTATCTGCTATAGGCTTTGAACACACCTGGTCTGTGTTAGACTCAGGTGAAGGCGACCCTGTGGCTGAAACGTTGGAATTATTGAACCTTTGTTCTTTTCGACGAAACCACATGTCAGTTATGATTTTACAGGTTTTATGATTATGGTGATTATAAAAATAGAGGGTGGGAAAGGAGTGAGTGAGAAGGAGGTTTTGTGGTGAGTGGGAGAGGAATTGTTTATAGGGAAAATTTAGGGTGAGTCAGAGAGGAGTGCGTGGGAAGGAGATTTTGGGGGGAGTGGGAAATGAGTGTATGGGAAGGAACAGGAACTGAGGATTGTGGAGCAAGATCTCGGGTTATTTGAGTGAAAGCTATGGTTGGTGGAGCAAGAGAAAGGGTTGGTGGAGATGAAGCTAGGGTTGATGGAGGTGGAGCTAGGGTTGACATGGGTGGAGCTAGGGTTGGCGGAGGTGGAGTTAGGGTTGGTGGAGGTGGAGCTCGTGTTGACAGGGGTGGAGCTCGTGTTGGCAAGGGTGGGGCTGGGGTTGGTGGGGTTGGAGCTCAGGTTGGTGGGTTTGGAGCTCGGGTTGGTGGGTTTGGAGCTCAGATTGGCGGGGGTGGAGCTCGGTTTGTGGGTTGAGCTCGGGTTGACAGAGGTGGAGCTCGGATTGGTGGGTTGGAGCTCGGGGTGGGTTTGGAGCTCAATTGGCGGGGGTGGAGCTCGGGTTGGCGATGTGGAGCTCGGATTGGTGGGGTGGAGCTCGGGTTGGCAGGGTAGCTCGGGTGCAGGGGTGGAGCTAGGGTTGGTGGGGTTGGAGCTCGGGTTGGCAGAGGTGGAGCTCAGATTGGTGGGGTTGGAGCTCGGGTTGGCAGGGGTGGAGCTGGAGTTGGAGGAGGTGAAGCTCAGGTTTGTGGCGCAAGAGCTTTTGAGGGTGCTATCAATAGCTTGCCAACTCTTTACAACGGACACCGTGGGATTTTTAACATCCACCAACTCGTGTCAGCAGAAGAGACACCCAGTTAAACATCCCCCTGAGGGATGCCAGACACATTGATGAATCACCCTGCCTCGATTCCAGTTTATATCTGGGCCAAGATTCAAACCTCTGCTAGAGAGCAGAGAGTCGAGTGTGCATTCCTCTAGAGTCTAGGCCATCCTGCTGTACTGCTGTATGTACGTTTGTATGTATGCGTGTATATATAATGATGTAAGCAAATACCTTAAGAGGTCCATCAGTGACCTTTACAAGAGGAAACTAATATATTGATGTCTCCCCATAAGTGCTCAAATTCTTCAGACTCAATCCTAGTGTATATTTAACCACTAGCAATGCGTTGGCAAATATAAACCTCACCGCGTGCTGCGTGCCAACAGGACGTGATTGAGAGAATATTGTTGGAAGACATCATCTCGTGCCAAGAAGTACCAGGCACTGATTGTGACCCCGCGATCTTGGCTCTCACCTGGCAACCCCAGGACCAGGCGGCTCCAGATGTTTACCTCTTCTCATGTGGTGATGCCAGGGTGAGTATAATGATGTCATAGTTCAATGGAAATAATTGTCACTCCTTATATTCGGTGACAATTGTCTTTTCAAATGTAATCAATTTTAAATTCAGGCTGTTGCACAACAAAATCTGACAAGGTCAATGGATGTGAATACTTTCTGAAGGCACTGAACTTGGTTTGATTTTAAAACATCATGAAATCAGCTCAGGTGGCATCGAAATGTGAAAACTCTGGAGGAGGGTGAATAGTATCGGAGGCCACTGTTTGCTTTGGAGTGAAACAGATGAGGTTATGTGCAAATGTTATCCTCGTTACTGCTTGTCCTTCAGAATTGTCATTCGGTTCATGTGTCTTGCAGACAGATCTCATTCAAGCCGACATCCAGGGATCTCTGCAGGCGTATCGAGGCATCAATGAGTGAGGAAACCATTCTTGATCTTCCTCTTTGTTCACCATCATCCTTTCCTCTCTAGCTGCTACTGATGGTGCAACATTTGCCTTTTCCAACTGTATTTGTTCTTTCAGAGGGGAAGACGAAGAAGATGGAAGTGTGTTTGAGAGTGAAACACTTTCTCAATCCTCTACTCCCCCTTTAAATACACCAAGAAGTGCAACACCTCCTCGCTCGCACAACCCTACCAGCGCAGATCTCAGATCAAGAACTCCGTCACCACCTTCAACTCTCATTTACTCCTCCATTGAGCTGATATCAGATCGAACAGGTGAAGGACTGAGGTGGCCAAACTATCCAATGGAAACAGTACCAGGAACCAGTCAGGTTTAACCTTGTCTTTACCGATGTGGTTTAACCTTGTCTTTACCGATGTGGTTAAACCAGTCAGGTTTAACCTTGTCTTTACCGATGTGGTTAAACCAGTCAGGTTTAACCTTGTCCTTATTGTTTCCTTTACCTCTCATCTTCATCAATGCCTTTTACCTTTCATTTTCTTCCTCCTCTACCTCATCTTTCTCGGTTAGCAAATTATAAGAAAAACAGTCTCTGCCTTAACTCTCTCCCTCCTCCATTTTGTCCACTCCATCTTGACAATCATCCTCTTCTTTCTGTCATCTCCTCTCCTCATGCCATCATCTTTTGAGGTCACATACCTCCTTCTCCTTCATTTTATCTCTCTCGTCCTCCCTCTCGTCTCCACATCCTTAGGGCCCCATTATTTCCCCTTCTATCACAGGTTTTCCTGATTGTCCCCCTCTGTTTCCGACTTGAACTCCTCGATCAAAATGGCCGATTTTGAGGACATCATAGAATGAAACAAGTTTTTTGTGTTTCTTATTGTTGTTTTCTTGACTTCATTCGAACATCATTCAAGCTGCCAATCTCATTGAAATGGCTACCTCTCTCTCTCTCTGTCTCCTCTCTCTCTCTCTCTCTCTCTCTCTCTCTTCTTTCCTCTCTCTCTCTGTTCCCCCTTCTCTCTCCTCCGCCCATCTGTATTGTAAGCCATGTGGCTGGTGTGGTGGTTCTGTAACAGTAAGATCTGCACATCGAGTCACAATTCATGAGTCGTGTGTGTCCAACTCGTAAGGCCAACCGTTCTGGATATCAATAATGTGGAGATGGACAACCCATCAGACTTGGGTTCTAACTGTTCAATGGACCTTTTGTGTGTTCCGTGCAGGGATGTTGATAAATGAACAGAACACGGGTGAGAGATACCAGCATGCCATGGACACCGTGAGTGATGCCTCGCGATGTTCTGGCTTGGAGTTGTAAACATGGAAACCGTGCGACATATTCCAGCCCTGGAGACACACTCGGTTGCTTGGTTCTCCATAGGATTAGCTTGTTTGCTGCCATGCTTGCCTCTCACTCGGGCAGTGAGATGCCAATGTTGGAGTAAAATATGAGTTTATAGATATGATAAATTAAATAATAAGAGGGTGACGACAATTATAATACAGATGCACAAGTTAACCAAACAGACGGATGTTACTAGGATGGCGATAGAAAGCAGGTGTGATCGACTCTACCTGTATCTACATGTACTTTAAACTAGCCGTCCAACCCCAATGTCGAAAGCGTTCCCTTGGGCAAGAAACTTAACCAACTGGGTTTATTAATCCCCTTCCAGTTCCACTAGAGGGGATTAGAGGTTTGTTCTCTGTCCATCTGTCCGTCCCACCTGTGGTTTTCCAGAATTTTTCTCAATACCCTTAAACATGTTCAACTGAAACTTGGTACATGGTTTTACAATGATAAGTGACATAACAAGTTTGAGTTTCAGGGCGTTTCATCAATTTTTCACAGTTATGCCCTTTTTGGACTGAGAAAATAACCCAGGGACATGCGTTGCAAAACAATTCTCGCTCTTGTTTTTGTTCGATACAACTCGATTACTCAGGAGGTCATCAACCGAATAATCGGGGAGATTGAATTGTTCTTGGAGAAGGTGCAGGCCGTGGGAGAAGCTCATGCAAAGCTGAACCAAAAAGGAAAAGGATCGAAGAACCCAAAACCAATGGACGAAGGTAAAAGTTATCAAGGGTCAATGTTAAGGTAATCAAATTGAGCTTCAGGTGGAGTTTACGTATTCTCCATTTCATTTCCCTTAACTTGTTCCTCCTATCGTAGGAAATAACGACAATGTCAAACCACCTGTCAAGGAGGACTTCGAGGACATTCTACGGAAGTTCAAACATGCTTTCAACCTGCTGGTGAGAACATCTTGAGCTGTGGGTTTGAGTGGTGACTACATGTCGGACGTACATCAACAACTTCATCTCCTTGCTTTCCTTGTGCAGGGACGTCTGAATGGTCACATTAAAGATCCAAATGCTGAGGAACTAATCCAATGCCTGATACAACCGCTAACCAAGGTGAGCAAAATGGCAAAGAGCATCAGGTCTTCAACTCCCAAACTAGGTCCAGATCGGTTTGTGCATCTCCCAACAGGTTGCACACATTGGTGGTCCAAATGTCGCGGCCTCAATCATCCAGCCACTGCTGTCGGATCCGGCGCTCACCCTAATTGAGAAGTCCCTTTCGTCTTTGGACCGAGGACTTTGGAAGGCTATGGGGCCGGCGTGGTGCATTCAAAGGTCAGTTGGACCTAAGGGTTTGGGATTCCATTATGGTTAATCTCATGGCCTTTCCTTGATCCCTTCCACGACACCTCTTTGTCTCGCAGGAACAAATGGCCTGCAGACCAAATGCCAAAGGGACTGTTTGCTCCAACGTTTGCGGATGGTTGGACGGCTCCACCATTCATTTACGAAGAGGTCAGAAGTCAATTCCCTCGGTCAGGCTGGGAAAGTGTTAAGATGTGTTATGGCTGATTAAAGTTTAAAACTATAAATAGTAAACTTGTTAATGCAGATGAATGGCGAAGAGCTTCATATTTACACTATGCAGTGAAAAGGCAAACACTGAAACAGAAATAAGGAAGGGTCACATTCAGAATCCAACTTGTATCATTCTGGTGTCACCTGTTACTTCTTACCTGTGACCAACAGACACATCTCATTATTAGGAACACTGTGTAGTTTATGCCAACTAGTGTCTGATGAAGCTTGGTGGTAAATCTCAACAAAGCACCTGGCAGGGAATGTTCCTATCAGACAGGTATTGTCCTTAATTACGGCGATCTTCCAGCTGGGAGTCATCCTTCGAGTTCCTTCACATATCATGTACGTGGGTGGTGAAAACTGAAAGGTGGGATTAGATCATACAGAGGAGATGAAAAAGGAAAACGAAGAGAAGGGAAAGAGAATGGAGTATGGAGGGAGAGCTGTATAATGGAAGTTCAGGTGGAGGAATTGTGTGTGGAGGGGTGTGCGAGTCGGATCACCTTCATGTACGTAATATGTAAATTACCTTCATCTTTGGTACCCATTAGCCTGCAGCTTATGAGGTCATTGGTTCGGTCAGTGGATGTTTGGTGAGTAAGTGGACGATGCCTCCTGGTCATGCAAGATAAGCTCGATTGACGAGGTCGTGTTGATTCACCTTATCAATTTGGAGAGATGAATAAAAACCGATTTCTGGGACAAACATCCAAGTGGACTTTTCCAATGAGCTGTTGCTGTCCAAGTGGACTCTTAAACAAGGTTAGGCACTCATAAAGAGTTTGTTGCTGATGATATCATCGGTGTCCCAATTGTTTAAAACAAGGTTAAACTAATCCGGGACCATCGTCGTGTTTTCCATGTTCCAAAGAGATTTTGCGGGAAAAAAAAAAAACTTTCTGAGAATGGAACAAGTTTTCAGGCAGAAATGAACTTTCCTCTTCCAAGTGGCTGTGGAGGCGTCATTGGTGGTCCAAGAGAAAGTCGATTGAATTGGGGAGGGTGGGGAATCATGTACATGTGACCAGTTTAGTTTGATTCAGGAGTATTAAATGTATATTTGTACCATACTCACTAGTCACCACATAAGAGTACATGGAGCCCTCTAATTAAACAACTGTTACCCCTTATACAAGGTGGTGCATCAGTCGCACAGCCCCATCCCCCAGGCGATGATCCCTCGTCATATACCACGAGAGGGTTCACGGAACTGCTGGCATCTAGACCTGTTGTGCCACTCATGGAGTGGTTTTCCTGGTTAGCAGGAGGTCTGATTTACTAATCTTGGATTTATTATAACATGCAACAACAATGCTAATCGTTCTCTCCTTTATGTTTCCTTTCAGATCACAAATGCAGACGTTAAAGAAAGGTAAAAGGAAACAACACCGAGACCATCATTTCATTGTTGGTATTCAGTGTTTGTACACTTCATTGAAGCAATATTATGGAAGAGCGAGGTGATGGAGGGTATAAAAAAGGCAATGGACTAGACTGCGGGATCATAGTCATACACAACAAGCAAAGGAATGAATGAACAGGACAAGAGGAGAGGGAGGAGAGAAAACACAATAACCTCCTGCAAGTCAGGGTGTTGGAGATAAAATGGGGATGAGATTTTTTTTTCACATTCTGGAGAAGCTAGGACCAAAAGAGAGGAGGTGTCCATTAAACCTGGACGTTGAACATTTAACCACGAGTCCCGAGGGGGTTACTGGAGGAACGAATCACCCTGGGGTAGAGATGGAGGATTGGAGGACTGAGAGAGTAGAGGGACTTAGATCGGAGGAGAGGATACCAGAGTTGGTGTCAAAGCCACCCAATGCTCGCCTGTTTATACATTTATCGTTTTTAAAAGACTCGTCTAATAATTAAATTAATATTTTTATAAAGCATTGCAGTGAAGTATAATTTTAAAGCAATATATGTATTTTTTGTACATTGTAATCAGTAACAAGAGCGCAAGTGAGCACAATATACGCCCGAACAAGAAGGTATATACAGATTGTGCTACTACGTGGAAAACAGCATCCTGGTTGCCATGGCAACCACTTTAGATGATGAACGTATGTCGCGACAGTCTCCACAGTCTGACCTATGTACCAAATATGAAACGTGAAAGTTGAAAACTTTGGAGTTAGAGTGCGGACAGGAACGGCGACAGACAGACAGACAGACGGACAGACGGACGACCGGTATCACATAATACGCCCCGATATATATATATATATATATATATATATATATATATATATATATATATATATATATATTGGGCGTATATAAAATAGTGTGGTAGATAAAAACATTAGAAAGGAAAAATAACTTGCACCAAAAACTTTAACATTTTCACGCTCACGCCGGGGATCGCCTATAGCTCCGTGGTTCTTCGAACAGGCGAGCTAAAAACAGAGACCACCGACCTGTCTGCTAAGTGAAAACAATAGGCCTCGTCGTTCGGCTTCATCACGAGGATGGGTTAGCCTGGTGTTGGCTTAGTGATTAGGGTGGCTGGCTTGGGATCCTAGGGTCCTGAGATTGAGTCCCGTTGGCTACTGAGTTAACACCAGGTGGGGTCGACTCTGCTTGTCGTCCTTCCGAGGTTGGAAAAATGAGTACCAGTGTACCGGTAGAGGGGCACAGCCACACTCCAATAAATGATAGCTTCCCGGGAGTCAAACTGCCATACGCAAGAACAGAACGAGGATGAGAGCTTTCGGTTGCACAGAACCCAGGAGAGAGAGATACGATACTGGGGTGCCAGCCCATGGGAGACAACAGTACTCCATCGGGCTACAGACAAAGGCCTTGCAATCTGTAAGTAGTCTACTCTGTGAGTAGTCTGAGTACTTTTGATTTTTTTGGAGGATTGACTGGGAACGACGGAAGGATAGCAAGTCTGCGGCTGAGTTTGAAGGTCACCGTTACGAATGTGGACGGACCTGACCTCTCGTATGAGATTTTGAGCCACCAATCCTTGCTGAGCGAGGTAGAGGAGCTGCAGCATGTCCAAAGTTTAGTGATAATGAAGATTTTAAAAATGCTATCGATCAACAGTACAATGTTACACCACCACCAACACCACCACCACAACCACTACCAAGTACAAACACTGCAGCATGTGGTGATGGTGAAAATGTTCGACTTTTAACAAAGTGTACAAACGTGTATCTTGTCTACAACATGTTTGAATCGTTTAATATCAGAATGCTAAACCATTTACTTTCCAATAACCTCAGCTCAGGATTCCCTGATTTTATCGTCCACAACGTTCCGTGTCCAGGGATATCTCATGGTGAGACAACCATTACAAAGTGATGGTTAATAACAGGCCTAGTGATGGTTAATAACATGCTCGAACAGGCCTAGTGATGGTTAATAACATGATCAAATAGCCCCACCCCCACCTTCTCCCTAAAAATATATCATACAAGTGCAAAGTCAAGATGAACTCCATGATTATAATCAATGTGTTGATTGAAAGAATAAATCATTCGGTTCTGTGTAATGCGAGGCTGACAAGGTGAATTTGTAGTAAATTATCAGGAGTTACCTGGACAGGTGAGCTACGGATACATTAATAATATCTATTTTTTAATGAGCAGGGGAGCAGAAGAAGAGGAAGAAGTTCCCAAATATGCCAAGGTTTGCACCACGTTCATATCGAGGAACAAGAGGGAGCTGTCTGTCTCACAGGGACAGATAGTAAAGGTGAGGCTCACAGGGTGAATTTTAATTAGGGAACCGCCCCGGGTCGCATCATACCTTGGGGGCCGCCCCGGGTCGCATCATACTTTGGTGGCCGCCCCGGGTCGCATCATACTTTGGGGGCCGCCCCGGGTCGCATCATACTTTGGGGGCCGCCCCGGGTCGCATCATAACGTCAAAACCAGGCACTACATGATGCACCACCCTCATCTAATCTGAAGCCCCAATGCGTGGTGTATGATTGGGTTGGGAATCAAACCCAGATTACACAGCTCAGAATCAAACGTGCTGCCTGTGCACCGTCTCGTCAGAGTAAAGGAGTAAGGGACGATAAAGAGGGTTGTGAAGAGGGTTTTGCAGGATCTGCGCAGGTTGGTTATGCCTCACATGAGTGCACATGGCAAGGTTTCGTTTGTCACGTGATCTAATCTAATCTCCAAATCCCATCAGGTTCTAGATAACACCAAACGTTGGTGGCGTGTTTGTGGGCAAGGTGGAGATGTGGGATACGTACCAGGAAGTTTTCTCACACTCACAAACGAACCAATGAATGAAGGTTTGGAGCACCATGTGTCTGAAACAAAGGTAGGCCAAAATAGTTGCCACAGCTGAGCAGTCATCTTCTAACTTGTGGGTGAAAACAACAAAAAAAGATGTCATTGCTAACTGAAAACCCCTGTTCCTCCCTAATGCTTGCCTGTACAGAAAGACAGAGACAGACGGCGGAGCAGCGTCTTGAGCTACGTCATCCAAGGCAGTCCACCACTTCACCGTCATTCGACAACGGTACCGACGGGTCTATACGGACGGAGCGGAGTCAGTGATGATAATTCGTGGAAAGAAAGAGTCAGAAAAGGAATCTCAAAATGTCCACGACCTCTGCCTGTCCCCCAAACATAGTCCGTAGATATAACTAATCTGGAGACCACAGACCTGGATCTACGGCGCAGATCGTCATACGCAGGCGCAGCTCGTGTTCGACGTCCATCCCGCGTCGGACGGCTACAACCAAACAGCATCTTGGCACTCTTTCAACCCTGATGAGACCCGTTTATGGCTACTGGCGAATGGCTTCAGCACGATGTGAGTTCACCTGACATCTCTTTTTTTTTTAACTTGACTTGCTGATGGCAGGATGTTCATCTGATCGGTATGGGCGCAGTGACCTGTAGGTGACGTGGGGGTCAAACCTCATGACGTGTTGGGTATGTATGATGCATGCTGCACAATGAGGGCGTCACCATCTACAGGGTGGCTTGGAAGTCACTTTACCCCTCCCGAGTTAGGCATTCGTTCTTAAACTCTTTCAATTTACAGGTTTTATTGTGCAGTACTTACAATAATTAATTGGTCATTGTATCTGTGTGCGTGCACGCCATCATTCTGCTTGCAACACTGGATTAGTTGCCACGGAGAGAGGGAGGGAGGAGCGAGAAATTTAATACAGGTAAAGCGACTTTCATGCCATCCTGTAGTTTCACTGTCCAGCAAGCAAGGCCAAGGTCTTACATTTCGACCATTGAGTGGTCTTCACCTGGGACTTGTAAACGGTGAGCGAAATTCATAATTACCAACTCCAAATCCTTTTCCCTGATGTTCCCAATAAAGACCACTCCTTGGTCGAAACGTCCAACCAGAGCCTTACCTGCTCGACAGCTTATACTAGTTGGTGGCACCTTGAGTTGTGAATTTGGATCTTCTCAACTTGACCACTTTTATCGAGATGCTGCACTTTTACCGACCAAGGAGGTTAAAAGGTGTTCGGACTTGTTCGTAAAGGTACATTTAGTAAATACAGTGGCCTGCAAAAGTATTCACCCCCACCCCCCCCCCCCCGCTTTTTTTCGAGATCAGATCCAAGATGGCCGGACGGTGGCCATTTAGTTACTTAAATGTGTCCCCATCCATTTCTCAGACATACATGGTCTGATTTTGCTCAAATTTGGCGGAAGCACAGTACATGATGGAACACATGTACACCTCCGTTTACTTTGCGATCTGATCAAAGATGGCTGACTGGTAGACTGGTGACCATTTTAGTTGTACATAAATATGGACGAGCCCTTTAACTTCGTGCAGCAAAATTACTAAAACAACGGGGGCTGACATTTTATATCTTTTTTTTTACTTGTTTCATGATTCTTTCAAATCAAACTTAATGTATAGAGTCTTCACAAATTACTCCAAAGTGATAAAGCTAAAAAAAAATACAGATAAAATGTGATTAAGTTATATTAACAGAGAAAAATCAGATGATTTTCAGTTGCATAAGTATTGAAACCCTTTACCTAATTAACCATAAATCACTTCAGGAGCAAATTATTTGTTTGAAAGGTTCAAAATAAATGGAATAGGTTTCACCTGTATGTAATCAGTGGTTTAACTTAATAACAAGTTCCCACACTTAGCTAAGGAGTTTTAAGGTGCAACTCACTTGGTCAACCACAACAAGGCAAACATGAAGACCAAGGAGCTTTCCAAATAAGTCAGACATGAAGTGGTGGAGAAGCACCGTTCAAGAGAGGGTTCGAAGAAGATTTCAAAGTCACTTATTAACCCTTTGAATACAGATAAATCCATCATTAAGAAGTATAAGACGTATCATACCACGCAGACGCTACCCAGATCAGGTCGCCCATCCAAACTCAGCAGCCAGGAAAGATGTACAAGGCTCTATGTCCGAGATGGGGGTCTGTGTTCATCAATCAACAATATCCCGTTCCCTTCACAAAGTTCGCCTCTATGGACAGGTGGAAATAAAGAAGCCATTTCTGAAAAAGACGCATCTAAAAGCATGTATGGAGTTTGTGAAAAAGCATCTTAATGAGACTGCAGGGATGTGGAGAAAGGTTTTGTAGTCAGACGAGACAAAAATTCAACTTTTTGGTTTAAATTCAAAGCATTACATCTGGTGCAAACCCAACACTGCACATCAACCGGTCAACACTCCCTACCGTCAAGCACGGTGGTGGAAGCATGGTGGTACTTTTCATCAGCAGGGACTGGCAAGCTTGTCCGGATAGAAGGGACAATGGACGGTGCAAAGTACAGAAGAATCCTTGATGAAAACCTGCTTGAGTCAGCCATGGATCTGAAACTGGGTAAGAGATTCACATTTCATCAGGACGATGATCCGAAGCACAAAGCTAAAGCCACACTGGAGTGGATGAATAAGAATAAAATAAATGATCTTGAGTGGCCCAGTCAGAGTCCTGACTTGAACACAATTTAACATTTATGGTGAGACTTGAAGATTACATTCCATCGATGATCCCCATCAAACTTGGCAGAACTAGAGAAATGTTCACGTGAAGAATGGGCAAAGATTTCACCATCTCACTGTGCGAAGCTGGTAGAGACCTACCCACAAAGACTCGTCACAGTCATTGCTGCACAAGGTACTTCCACCAAGTACTGACCTAAGGGGCAGAATACTGTTACAACCAGTGAATTTTGATTTATACATGTTTTTACAGGTATTCCTGACATGTAACCTCCTTCAACGATAACAGTGTTTAGTTCGATCTCTTCAGTTATTAATAAAAAAGTTCATTTGGAAATATTGTTTCTACATAATTTGGAATTCATCTAAATGCTTCAGAATTTGATTGTCAGGTCAGGCCAGATCAGATCTGTGACTTCTCACAGCTAACATGTAAACCCATACTAATCTGTTAACATGTAAACCCATACCAACCTGTTCATGGTTGAGTGTCGGCGACTAAACTAGCTCCTCCGACTAAGCCCCCCTCGTGTGGAGAGGGTATGTATGTGGACACCCGGCAAGATTAAACAAATAACCTGCCAAAGGGTGGAGGACCTCCTCATGAGCCAACGGCCATCCATATCTGGTGCCAGCTGTGTCTGCGAACATCCTCCTGCAGTTGGTTACCTTCCCTAGGAGGTTGGTGGCAGTATTTGCACTCCGTCCACCAGAAAATACTTAATTCCACAAAACACACTGAGGTGTGTGTACATTAGAGGTGGTGCTCAAGTGTCGTCCACCAGACAGTGGTCACCTCGGGTTAACCTGAGGCAGTCCCTTCAGGTGGGTGCCTGGAATGTCCTATCCCGAAGAGATGGGGATGGGCCAGGCATTTGCCTGGGGGATGGCCAGATGGAGGCCCCTGGAGTAGCGATGGAAAGTGGACGCAGTGGTGAGCTGTGGCGCATGCTCTCCATGCATGTATCTAAATGCGTCATTATTGGTAGTGGGTGAATAGTTTTGCAGGCCACTGTAGGAGGGAATTGTATTACATATACAAGGAGCTTTGTACACATTATGTTAACCATAAAATGGCAAAATATTTTATCCCAAAATATTTTATCCTCATCACCCACATATCCCAAACCTCCACCTCATCACCCACGCATCCCAATCCCCTCCTTCCTCATCCACATGTCCTGCGCCCTCACATCACAAGCATCCGTTTTCGTTCCTCTTCCTCCTCCCAACCTCCTTTTGCACATCATCCCAAATGGAGATCACCCTCAAAATAACAATTGCCTCATCATGATTGGGATTTCAAAGAATCGATAGTGTGCGCAGTTAAACTGCCATGAACTGGTAGTTGTGCGACAGAAATGAATCCTTTGAGAGTGAAGGTTAAACCTTCACAGGTCCAGCTGGATGAAGGCCACCGTGTGACCGAAACATTGGCCTGAGCGCATTTCTGTTGTTAGAGTTGGTTGCAGTATTTGAGTGAAGGGTCTGGATCGGTCACGTGTTGGTGGAGTGAAGGCCGAGTTAAGATGAACAATCGGGCCATGGCGGCTGAATTTGGGTTGTACCCACAGAGCTGTGGACAGCCTGTCGACCCTCGGCGGGGAGGAGGTGTTGTCCCTAACTAGCGAGGAACTACAGGAGGTGTGTGGAAGAGAAGGAGCTCGTCTTTATCGCCTCATCCAACAGAACGAGAACTGAGGGAACTCGTGCTGGTTCTACTTTACAACTCTGAACACCTCCACAAATCAAGTGCAAGGATGACCCAGAGAAGGTCAAGGGTCAAATCCCTTACCTGAAGGGCCTCAGGGGTTCACTGGAGTAGTTGATGCTTAAAATAAATCAAAATACCTGTTTTATTATGAGCTTGAAGTTGTAATAACACCTCATCAGTAAGTCCAACAAACCATCAAATTGCAAAATGCACATTCAAACAGTCAGTGTGATGATGGAGTGAGAACTAGTTAACTAAACTAGTCTCAACCAAAAACAAAGTGGCCACATAGTGCAGGTTCAAGTAGCGAGGGTTCAATTTAACCGAAACTAGTCTCACCCAAAACTTGGTCATTATAACAAAGTGGCCACATAGTGCAGGTTCAAGTAGTGAGGGTTCAATTTAACCTAAACTAGTCTCACTCAAAACTTGGTCATTCAAATAAAGTGGCCACATAGTGCAGGTTCAAGGAGTGAGGGTCAATAACCCTAAACTAATCTCACCCAAAAATTGGTCATTATAACAAAGTGGCCACATAGTGCAGGTTCAAGTAGTGAGGGTTAAATTTAACCTAAACTAGTCGACTCAAAACTTGGTCAAAATAACAAAGTGGCCACATAGTGCAGGTTCAAGTAGTGAGGGTAAATTTAACCTAAACTAGTCTGACTCAAACTTGGTCAAAATAACAAAGTGGCCACATAGTGCAGGTTAAAGTAGTGAGGGTTCAATTTAACCTAAAATAATCTCACCCAAAACTTGGCCAAATAACAAAGTGGCCATATAGTGCAGGTTAAAGTAGTGAGGGTTCAATTTAACCTAAAATAATCTCACCCAAACTTGGTCATTATAACAAATTGGCCACATAGTGCGAGTTCAGTAGTGAGGGTTAATTTAACCTAAACTAATCTCACCCAAAACTTGGCCATAATAACAAAGTGGCCACATAGTGCAGGTTAAAGTAGTGAGGGTTCAATTTAACCTAAAATAATCTCACCCAAAACTTGGCCATAATAACAAAGTGGCCACATAGTGCAAGTTCAAGTAGTGAGGGTTCAATTTAACCTAAACGAATCTCACCCAAAACTTGGTCATTCAAATAAAGTGGCCACATAGTGCAGGTTCAAGTAGTGAGGGTTCAGTTTAACCAAAACTAGTCTCACCCTAAACTTGGTCAAAATAACAAAGTGGCCACATAGTGCAGGTTCAAGTAGTGAGGGTTCAATTTAACCTAAACGAATCTCACCCAAAAATGGTCATATAACAAAGTGGCCACATAGTGCAGGTTCAAGTATGAGGGTTAAATTTAACCTAAACTAATCTCACCCAAAACTTGGTCATTCAAATAAAGTGGCCAAATAGTGCAGGTTCAAGTAGTGAGGGTTCAATTTAACCAAAACTAGTCTCACCCAAAACTTGGTCATTCAAATAAAGTGGCCACATAGTGCAGGTTCAAGTAGTGAGGGTTAAATTTAACCTAAACTAATCTCACCCAAAACTTGGCCATAATAACAAAGTGGCCACATATGCAGGTTAAAGTAGTGAGTTCAATTTAACCTAAAATAATCTCACCCAAAACTTGGCCATTAAACAAAAGTGGCCACATAGTGCAGGTTCAAGTAGTGAGGGTTCAATTTAACCTAAACGAATCTCACCAAAACTTGGTCATTATAACAAGTGGCCAAATAGTGTAGGTTCAAGTAGTGAGGTTCAATTTAACCAAAACTAATCTCACCCAAAACTTGGTCATTCAAATAAAGTGGCCAAATAGTGCAGGTTCAAGTAGTGAGGGTTCAATTTAACCAAAACTAATCTCACCCAAAACTTGCATTCAAATAAAGTGGCCAAATAGTGCAGGTTCAAGTAGTGAGGGTCAATTTAACCAAAACTAGTCTCACCCAAAACTTGGTCAAAATAACAAAGTGGCCACATAGTGCAGGTTCAAGTAGTGAGGGTTCAATTTGGCACTTTGGTTGAAATGGAGACGTCCTTGTGGAGGATTCGATTTGTATTAAGAGTGAAGAACAAACTTTATCTTTTTACTCATTTTATAATAACTGCAGGATCGCGATTGATGTTGATGTTGATGTTTGTGTTGGTTTCATCAAACAAGTCGTTTCGGCTTTGCTCGGGGTGAGGAGTGTATTCTGAAAAGTCTTCAACAATAGACCGCTGATACACACACACAATTAAATCCCTTTGCGGCCATTTTGCTGCTCGCTTCCTCTCAAAGCTTAGATCTTGGCAACTGCATTTAACCACAAAATTCCACTGCACCACTAACAACCACCATTGCACCACCAAGCACACACATACAGCGCCTATTTTACAGCAAATTCCCGAACTGCACCACACAAACAACCACCACTCCATGCACCACAAACAACTACCACGCTCCATTGCACAACAAATGCTTTTGCAGCACCAAACAACCTCCAAAACCACAAGCAGAATTGCAACACAAATAACATTGCACAAGCAAACACCAATGCACCACCAACCTCCATTACACGAAACACATTGCACCACAACAAACACATCGCACCACCAACCCTCCATACACACCCACCTCCATCACACCACTCACCCTAATCCACCACACCTCATCACACACACTCCATCACACACCAACCCTCATCACACCACCAACCTCCATCACACACCAACCCCCATCAACACCAACCACCACATCCATCCACACCCACCTCCATCGCACCACCAACCCCATCGCACACCACACCTCATCATCCACCACAACTCCATCGCACCACCAACCCTCCACGCACCACCAACCCTCCAGCACCACACCTCTCAACACCTCCATCGCACCACCAACCTCCATCCACAAAACCCTTCATCCACACCAACCCCATCACACCACAACCACACACACAACCCCATCACACCACCAACCCCACATCCATCCACCCACCACCTCATCGCACCACCACCTCCATCGCACACCAACCCCCATCGCACCAACCTCCATCGCACTCACCAACCCTCCACGCACCACCAACGCCAATCATCGCACCAACAACCCTCATCGCACCACCAACCTCCATCGGCACCACCAACCTTCCATCGCAACCACCAACCCTCCATCGCACCAACAACCTTCATCACAACCTCAAAATCGCACCACCACCTCCGCCCACCAACCCTCATGCACCAGCCACACCCAACCCTCCATCGACCACAAGCGCCTCCATCGACACACTAGCACCAATGTAGTTTCTGTCGACATGGTCAAATGGAAACAATGTGCAGACACATTCATTGCTTGTATGATTCGTGCAAACATTGCAACCCAAGTGGTGGATTTGTTAATCAGGAAACCAAGATCTGCTCTATACGAGAGATAAAACTCTCAACTCTGTGCTTACCTGTACCAATAAAGGTCATCTCCCTTCGTTTGTGAACTTCACTTTATATGAACTACAAAACAACCAACTACTGAAACACGAGGTAGGGACAGTCTCATTGAAAACACTAGAACGGCACTCGGTAGAGCGCGTACCTCCGGCAGGTGAACAGTTCACGTCTTGTGTCCACTGATGGGTCGGATCTGGATCAGGACCTGAACCAAAATGGAATCACCTTGTTCTTGTCATCCAATCAACTCATACATCCATAACCTGCTCACAGACAAACATCAACTCTGTCCACCTTGGGTGACGGACGGAATAAACAGCACCCATCCCGACCATGACAGACGACCAGTCACGATCCCGACCATGACAGACAACCAGCCACGATGCCGACCGTGGCAGACAACCAGCCACTATCCCGACCATGACAGACGACCAGCCACTATCCCGACCATGACAGACGACCAGTCACGATCCCAACCATGACAGACAACCAGTCACGATCCCGACCATGACAGACAACCAGCAACGATCCCAACCGTGGCAGACAACCAGCCACGATCCCGACCATGACAGACAACCAGTCACGATCCCGACCGTGGCAGACAACCAGCCACTATCCCGACCATGACAGACAACCAGCCACTATCCCGACCATGACAGACAACCAGCAACGATCCCACCGTGGCAGACAACCAGCCACGATCCCGACCATGACAGACAACCAGTCACGATCCGACCGTGGCAGACAACCAGTCACGATCCCGACCGTGACAGACAAACCAGCCACGATCCAAACCGTGACAGACAACCAGCCACAATCCCGACTGTGACAGACAACCAGCCACGATCCCGACGGTGACAGACAACCAGCCACGATCCTGACCATGACAGACAACCAGTCACGATCCTGACCATGACAGACAACCAGTCACGATCTGACCATGACAGACAACCAGTCACGATCCTGACCATGGCAACAACAGCACGATCCACGACGGTGACAGACAACCAGCCACGATCCTGACCATGACAGACAAACCATCACGATCCCGACCATGACAGACAACCAGTCACGATCTCGACCATGACAGACAACCAGTTACGATCCTGACCATGACGCACGAGTCACGATCCTGACCATGACCGACAACGAGTCACGATCCTGACCATGACCGACAACCAGCCACGATCCGGACCATGACAGACAACCAGCCACGATCTGGACCATGACCGACAACCAGCCACGATCCCGACCATGACAGACAACCAGTCACGATCTCGACCATGACAGACAACCAGTCACGATCCGGACCATGACGACAACCAGCCACGATCCCGACCATGACAGACAACCAGTCACGATCTCGACCATGACAAACAACCAGTCACGATCCTGACCATGACCGACAACGAGTCACGATCCTGACCATGACCGACAACTAGTCACGATCCTGACCATGACCGACGAGTCACGATCCTGACCATGACGACAACCAGCCACGATCCTGACCATGACCGACAACCAGTCACGATCCCGACCATGACCGACAACCAGTCACGATTCCGACCATGACAGACAACCAGTCACGATCTCGACCATGACAGACAACCAGTCAGCCGATCCTGACCATGACCGTCAACGAGTCACGATCCTGACCATGACCGACAACGAGTCCGATCCTGAACCATGACCGACAACGAGTCACGATCTGACCATGACCGACAACGAGTCACGATCCTGACCATGACCGACAACCAGCCACGATCCGGACCATGACAGACAACCAGCCACGATCCGACCCATGACAGACAACCAGTCACGAACTCGACCATGACAGACAACCAGTCACGATCCTGACCATGACCGACAACCAGTCACGATCCTGACCATGACGACAACTAGTCACGATCCTGACATGACCGACAACCAGCCACGATCCGGACCAGTGACCGACAACCAGCCACGATCCCGACCATGACAGACAACCAGTCACGAACTCGACCATGACAGACAACCAGTCACGATCCTGACCATGACCGACAACCAGTCACGATCCTGACCATTACGACAACTAGTCACGATCCTGACCATGACCACGAGTCATGATCCGACCATGACCGACAACCAGCCACGATCCGACCATACCGACAACCAGCCACAATCCCGACCATGACAGACAACAGTCACTGATCTCGACCATGACAGACAACCAGTCACGATCCTGACCATGACGACAACCAGTCACGATCCTGACCATGACCGACAACCAGTCACGATCCGACCATGACCGACAACCAGCCACGATCCTGACCATGACCGACAACGAGTCACGATCCTGACCATGACCGACAACCAGCCCCGATCCTGACCATGACAGATAACTAGTCACGATCCGGACCATGACAGACAACCAGTCACGATCCCGACCATGACAGACAACCAGCCACGATCCGGACCATGACAGACAACCAGCCACGATCCGGACCATGACAGATAACTAGTCACGATCCTGACCATGACAGACAACCAGCCACGATTCTGGACCATCAGCTTTCGGTTCAGGGATTTTTTCCACGCGTCGGTCGAATCCTTAGCTGCTTCTTCCATCTCATCAGAGTGAAGTTTTCCAAACAAGATCAGTCATGTTTTTCTGTTACATCTTCGTGCCTGTGTTACTGTTTGTGGTTTTGTCCATGTTTTCATGTTAATTCGTACAGTGTTGTGCTGTATTGTCAGATTTGTTTTCGTGTTCCTCAAGGCCTACTCCTCAGATAGCCAGCATGCAGATTCTCTCCCTCTGTTTCGATGACGTATTCCTCGTTCCGCTTCTTTGTTTTATCAGGTATTGTCCTTTCTGCCTCCAACGTTAACCTATTTCACCTCCTCACTTCAAACAAAAATAAAAACTTTTTTTCACTCCAAAACATGATCTCATTCTGCCCGTACTTCCTATAATTCATTCTTTACTCCGTTTTCTCAATATCTCAAAACGGAATCTTCATTGAATGAAAACGCCTCACTTTGCTTATTTCTCCGTCAAGAGTACCACACGTATTCTTTCTTCACCATGATCTATTCCTCCTCTTCGTCACAAGGATTATTTCCCAAACCTGTCTCTCATCAAGGCGCTTGGTCCTTCAACCCTCCTCCCATACGTACAAGTCTTGTACTCTGCTGATCTACGCTGAGTCCACAGACAAGACCGAGACGACGGGCTTTGGGAGTCATGCTTTGCCCAAGAAAGATGGCTGATTGATAGACCCGAAAGTTTGAGCGAATTCATTTCAAAAGGATTGTTAAGTAGATGGGAGGGTTTGCCAGACGGTCCTTTCGGAGAGAGAGGGTGAGCGTGTGGGATTTGTCGGGCTTGAAAGACTTGTTCCAAGCCTTCTACTCTGCTGTTGCTGTTTCCCCCTTTCCATTCACTTTTCGCTCTTCCTCAAGCCTCAATCATGTGTACAAAAAATTAATTAAAAAAAAAAAAACACAACCATGATCTCAACAATGGAAGACAACAAGCCATGATCAAAGCTTAAGTCGTAACGGATGCTGAAACAGACAAAAGAATTGAGAAATTAAGAGAGGATGCAATCGTGAGGCAAATCAAGGCCTCGCTCTTCCCGTTTCCTGGGTCAATCATACAAAGTCATCATCTAGGCAGCACACAACCTCTACCTGGGAAGGTTTAGCACTCATCATCCCTTCACTTGTGAACATTCCTTCACATGATCTGCAGTCAACAGAGGCAGCACAATCCTCAGCAGTCTCCAAGGTGACGGCACACTCTTTCTCTCTCTCTCCCTCCATTCTTCCCCGTCCCTAGCTTTATCCAATTCCTCAACACAGCTTGGAACCCAAGATTAAACAAGTCTCACAAAGAAAGATTCAAAGTTTAATTCCTCTCATGCGCACACACACACACAGGGCACAGGGGCACTGATGGGCACAGGCCTCAAGTGCCAGAACACTGGCGAGCGGATTGGGCGCACACATGTACATGAGGCAGGATGTTCACGATCACACTAAACAGGGGACACGTGTGGCCTGTTACATGTTAAAAATGGATACCTCGGTGGAATAAACCTAAAGGATTGCACAATAACCTTGGGAGGGAGAGAGATAGAGAGAGAGAGAATTGCTCGCTAGTTACTCTCACTCACGGGGCTTGTGTTCGTGGTGGTTAGTTGTACCACTCTCGTTTCACATTCAAATCAACCGCCTCGACCCTCTACCCAAGATGAACAATGTCGATTTACTTCGAATTAAAGATAACGTCGATCACTTCCTCAATTAAAACCAGCTGCAGAAAATAAATTATTTACCGTCGGCAAGGAACAACTCTCAGGTTTAAAATTGATCAACCGCTTTAAGGCAATTAGGCAATAGAATGGCAAAAAGAAAACAACGTGGGAAATGAAAATTACGGACAGAAAAATCGGTGAATGACCGATGAGTGGGTTAAG